>JAQOWZ010000045.1:655558-1311116 GCA_035578165.1 Stenolophus ochropezus
ACAATATTATATATGTATATATACAAGAATTGACAAAAATTTATTAAATATTTAAGAAAATTAACAAAACGCTTAATAAATTTATAACATATCGGCAAATAACATATTTGTCATTTCCGCAAGCCAGCGCTCACCTATACTTTTCAGTTGAGCCCAAACAAGATATAATTCTGACAAATTTTTGCAAAAACAAAAGCCGAACAACGAAGCAATATTTTGTCATTTATGCACGTCTTTTCTTAACTAGGTCTTTCTTTAGAGCCAGTCAAGATATAATTCTACCAAATTTTTGCAGAACAATCTAAAACAAACTAAACGTGAAGACATTTTTGTCATTTTTGCAAGCCAGTCCTCGCCGATGCCATTCTTTTGATCCCAAACATTATGTTTTAACTAAAATGTGTAAATTTTTAGTTTCCTAATCGATGCAGCATTTAATTCTATGATTGTATTGTAATTTTTATAATTTTAATATAAACCGTTATTAAAATATTTCACAAAATTTGCACAAAATTGGACTTAAAAGGATTATAATGTAAAATTATCAGTTATGGGCAAAACGCAGGTATATACATAATATATTAATGGCCACGTAACAAAAAAATGAAACAAAAATTACATTAATACATATTTAGGTATTAAATAAGGTGCCCTTTTAAATGGGACATTGTTTTTTCGACAATCTGACTTACAATGTATCCAGAAATGTATATGAATTTAAATTTTTCAAAAAGAAAATAAAATTTTTATGTTACTGTTCGGTTTTTCATGTATTAATGGCCCTATATGTGTCTAGTTATATTCATATATACAATTGTAAAATGGTAGGTTTATGGTAACATAAACAATATTATATATGTATATATACAAGAATTGACAAAAATTTATTAAATATTTAAGAAAATTAACAAAACGCTTAATAAATTTATAACATATCAGCAAATAACATATTTGTCATTTCCGCAAGCCAGCGCTCACCTATACTTTTCAGTTGAGCCCAAACAAGATATAATTCAGACAAATTTTTGCAAAAACAAAAGCCGAACAACGAAGCAATATTTTGTCATTTATGGACGTCTTTTCTCAACTAGGTCTTTCTTTATAGCCAGTCAAGATATAATTCTACCAAATTTTTGCAGAACAATCTAAAACAAACTAAACGTGAAGACATTTTTGTCATTTTTGCAAGCCAGTCCTCGCCGATGCCATTCTTTTGATCCCAAACATTATGTTTTAACTAAAATGTGTAAATTTTTAGTTTCCTAATCGATGCAGCATTTAATTCTATGATTGTATTGTAATTTTTATAATTTTAATATAAACCGTTATTAAAATATTTCACAAAATTTGCACAAAATTGGACTTAAAAGGATTATAATGTAAAATTATCAGTTATGGGCAAAACGCAGGTAAATACATAATATATTAATGGACACGTAACAAAAAAATGAAACAAAAATTACATTAATACATATTTAGGTATTAAATAAGGTGCCCTTTTAAATGGGACATTGTTTTTTCGACAATCTGACTTACAATATATCCAGAAATGTATATGAATTTAAATTTTTCAAAAAGAAAATAAAATTTTTATGTTACTGTTCGGTTTTTGATGTATTAATCGCCCTATATGTGTCTAGTTATATTCATATGTACAATTGTAAAATGGTAGGTTTATGGTAACATAAACTATATTATATATGTATATATACAAAAATTGACAAAAATTTATTAAATATTTAAGAAAATTAACAAAATGCTTAATAAATTTATAACATATCGGCAAATAACATATTTGTCATTTCCGCAAGCCAGCGCTCACCTATACTTTTCAGTTGAGCCCAAACAAGATATAATTCTGACAAATTTTTGCAAAAACAAAAGCCGAACAACTAAGCAATATTTTGTCATTTATGCACGTCTTTTCTCAACTAGGTCTTTCTTTAGAGCCAGTCAAGATATAATTCTACCAAATTTTTGCAGAACAATCTAAAACAAACTAAACGTGAAGACATTTTTGTCATTTTTGCAAGCCAGTCTTTGCCGATGCCATTCTTTTGATCCCAAACATTATGTTTTAACTAAAATGTGTAAATTTTTAGTTTCCTAATCGATGCAGCATTTAATTCTATGATTGTATTGTAATTTTTATAATTTTAATATAAACCGTTATTAAAATATTTCACAAAATTTGCACAAAATTGGACTTAAAAGGATTATAATGTAAAATTATCAGTTATGGGCAAAACGCAGGTAAATACATAATATATTAATGGACACGTAACAAAAAAAATGAAACAAAAATTACATTAATACATATTTAGGTATTATATAAGGTGCCCTTTTAAATGGGACATTGTTTTTTCGACAATCTGACTTACAATGTATCCAGAAATGTATATGAATTTAAATTTTTCAAAAAGAAAATAAAATTTTTATGTTACTGTTCGGTTTGTGATGTATTAATGGCCCTATATGTGTCTAGTTATATTCATATATACAATTGTAAAATGGTAGGTTTATGGTAACATAAACAATATTATATATGTATATATACAAGAATTGACAAAAATTTATTAAATATTTAAGAAAATTAACAAAACACTTAATAAATTTATAACATATCGGCAAATAACATATTTGTCATTTCCGCAAGCCAGCGCTCACCTATTCTTTTCAGTTGAGCCCAAACAAGATATAATTCTAAAAAATTTTTGCAAAAACAAAAGCCGAACAACGAAGCAATATTTTGTCATTTATGGACGTCTTTTCTCACCTAGGTCTTTCTTTAGAGCCAGTCAAGATATAATTCTACCAAATTTTTGCAGAACAATCTAAAACAAACTAAACGTGAAGACATTTTTGTCATTTTTGCAAGCCAGTCCTCGCCGATGCCATTCTTTTGATCCCAAACATTATGTTTTAACTAAAATGTGTAAATTTTTAGTTTCCTAATCGATGCAGCATTTAATTCTATGATTGTATTGTAATTTTTATAATTTTAATATAAACCGTTATTAAAATATTTCACAAAATTTGCACAAAATTGGACTTAAAAGGATTATAATGTAAAATTATCAGTTATGGGCAAAACGCAGGTAAATACATAATATATTAATGGACACGTAACAAAAAAATGAAACAAAAATTACATTAATACATATTTAGGTATTAAATAAGGTGCCCTTTTAAATGGGACATTTTTTTTTCGACAATCTGACTTACAATGCATCCAGAAATGTATATGAATTTAAATTTTTCAAAAAGAAAATTAAATTTTTATGTTACTGTTCGGTTTGTGATGTATTAATGGCCCTATATGTGTCTAGTTATATTCATATATACAATTGTAAAATGGTAGGTTTATGGTAACATAAACAATATTATATATGTATATATACAGGAATTGACAAAAAATTATTAAATATTTAAGAAAATTAACAAAACGCTTAATAAATTTATAACATATCGGCAAATAACATATTTGTCATTTCCGCAAGCCAGCGCTCACCTATACTTTTCAGTTGAGCCCAAACAAGATATAATTCTGACAAATTTTTGCAAAAACAAAAGCCGAACAACGAAGCAATATTTTGTCATTTATGCACGTCTTTTCTCAACTAGGTCTTTCTTTAGAGCCAGTCAAGATATAATTCTACCAAATTTTTGCAGAACAATCTAAAACAAACTAAACGTGAAGACATTTTTGTCATTTTTGCAAGCCAGTCCTCGCCGATGCCATTCTTTTGATCCCAAACATTATGTTTTAACTAAAATGTGTAAATTTTTAGTTTCCTAATCGACGCAGCATTTAATTCTATGATTGTATTGTAATTTTTATAATTTTAATACAAACCGTTATTAAAATATTTCACAAAATTTGCCCAAAATTGGACATAGAAGGATTATGATGTAAAATTATCAGTTATGGGCAAAACGCAGGTAAATACATAATATATTAATGGCCACGTAACAAAAAAATGAAACAAAAATTACATTAATACATATTTAGGTATTAAATAAGGTGCCCTTTTAAATGGGACATTGTTTTTTCGACAATCTGTCTAACAATGTATCCAGAAATGTATATGAATTTAAATTTTTCAAAAAGAAAATAAAATTTTTATGTTACTGTTCGGTTTTTCATGTATTAATGGCCCTATATGGGTCTAGTTATATTCATATATACAATTGTAAAATGGTAGGTTTATGGTAACATAAACAATATTATATATGTATATATACAAGAATTGACAAAAATTTATTAAATATTTAAGAAAATTAACAAAACGCTTAATAAATTTATAACATATCGGCAAATAACATATTTGTCATTTCCGCAAGCCAGCGCTCACCTATACTTTTCAGTTGAGCCCAAACAAGATATAATTCTGACAAATTTTTGCAAAAACAAAAGCCGAACAACGAAGCAATATTTTGTCATTTATGCACGTCTTTTCTCAACTAGGTCTTTCTTTAGAGCCAGTCAAGATATAATTCTACCAAATTTTTGCAGAACAATCTAAAACAAACTAAACGTGAAGACATTTTTGTCATTTTTGCAAGCCAGTCCTCGCCGATGCCATTCTTTTGATCCCAAACATTATGTTTTAACTAAAATGTGTAAATTTTTAGTTTCCTAATCGACGCAGCATTTAATTCTATGATTGTATTGTAATTTTTATAATTTTAATACAAACCGTTATTAAAATATTTCACAAAATTTGCACAAAATTGGACATAGAAGGATTATGATGTAAAATTATCAGTTATGGGCAAAACGCAGGTAAATACATAATATATTAATGGCCACGTAACAAAAAAATGAAACAAAAATTACATTAATACATATTTAGGTATTAAATAAGGTGCCCTTTTAAATGGGACATTGTTTTTTCGACAATCTGACTAACAATGTATCCAGAAATGTATATGAATTTAAATTTTTAAAAAAGAAAATAAAATTTTTATGTTACTGTTCGGTTTTTGATGTATTAATGGCCCTATATGGGTCTAGTTATATTCATATATACAATTGTAAAATGGTAGGTTTATGGTAACATAAACAATATTATATATGTATATATACAAGAATTGACAAAAATTTATTAAATATTTAAGAAAATTAACAAAACGCTTAATAAATTTATAACATATCGGCAAATAACATATTTGTCATTTCCGCAAGCCAGCGCTCACCTATACTTTTCAGTTGAGCCCAAACAAGATATAATTCTGACAAATTTTTGCAAAAACAAAAGCCGAACAACGAAGCAATATTTTGTCATTTATGCACGTCTTTTCTTAACTAGGTCTTTCTTTAGAGCCAGTCAAGATATAATTCTACCAAATTTTTGCAGAACAATCTAAAACAAACTAAACGTGAAGACATTTTTGTCATTTTTGCAAGCCAGTCCTCGCCGATGCCATTCTTTTGATCCCAAACATTATGTTTTAACTAAAATGTGTAAATTTTTAGTTTCCTAATCGATGCAGCATTTAATTCTATGATTGTATTGTAATTTTTATAATTTTAATATAAACCGTTATTAAAATATTTCACAAAATTTGCACAAAATTGGACTTAAAAGGATTATAATGTAAAATTATCAGTTATGGGCAAAACGCAGGTATATACATAATATATTAATGGCCACGTAACAAAAAAATGAAACAAAAATTACATTAATACATATTTAGGTATTAAATAAGGTGCCCTTTTAAATGGGACATTGTTTTTTCGACAATCTGACTTACAATGTATCCAGAAATGTATATGAATTTAAATTTTTCAAAAAGAAAATAAAATTTTTATGTTACTGTTCGGTTTTTCATGTATTAATGGCCCTATATGTGTCTAGTTATATTCATATATACAATTGTAAAATGGTAGGTTTATGGTAACATAAACAATATTATATATGTATATATACAAGAATTGACAAAAATTTATTAAATATTTAAGAAAATTAACAAAACGCTTAATAAATTTATAACATATCAGCAAATAACATATTTGTCATTTCCGCAAGCCAGCGCTCACCTATACTTTTCAGTTGAGCCCAAACAAGATATAATTCAGACAAATTTTTGCAAAAACAAAAGCCGAACAACGAAGCAATATTTTGTCATTTATGGACGTCTTTTCTCAACTAGGTCTTTCTTTATAGCCAGTCAAGATATAATTCTACCAAATTTTTGCAGAACAATCTAAAACAAACTAAACGTGAAGACATTTTTGTCATTTTTGCAAGCCAGTCCTCGCCGATGCCATTCTTTTGATCCCAAACATTATGTTTTAACTAAAATGTGTAAATTTTTAGTTTCCTAATCGATGCAGCATTTAATTCTATGATTGTATTGTAATTTTTATAATTTTAATATAAACCGTTATTAAAATATTTCACAAAATTTGCACAAAATTGGACTTAAAAGGATTATAATGTAAAATTATCAGTTATGGGCAAAACGCAGGTAAATACATAATATATTAATGGACACGTAACAAAAAAATGAAACAAAAATTACATTAATACATATTTAGGTATTAAATAAGGTGCCCTTTTAAATGGGACATTGTTTTTTCGACAATCTGACTTACAATATATCCAGAAATGTATATGAATTTAAATTTTTCAAAAAGAAAATAAAATTTTTATGTTACTGTTCGGTTTTTGATGTATTAATCGCCCTATATGTGTCTAGTTATATTCATATGTACAATTGTAAAATGGTAGGTTTATGGTAACATAAACTATATTATATATGTATATATACAAGAATTGACAAAAATTTATTAAATATTTAAGAAAATTAACAAAACGCTTAATAAATTTATAACATATCGGCAAATAACATATTTGTCATTTCCGCAAGCCAGCGCTCACCTATACTTTTCAGTTGAGCCCAAACAAGATATAATTCTGACAAATTTTTGCAAAAACAAAAGCCGAACAACGAAGCAATATTTTGTCATTTATGCACGTCTTTTCTTAACTAGGTCTTTCTTTAGAGCCAGTCAAGATATAATTCTACCAAATTTTTGCAGAACAATCTAAAACAAACTAAACGTGAAGACATTTTTGTCATTTTTGCAAGCCAGTCCTCGCCGATGCCATTCTTTTGATCCCAAACATTATGTTTTAACTAAAATGTGTAAATTTTTAGTTTCCTAATCGATGCAGCATTTAATTCTATGATTGTATTGTAATTTTTATAATTTTAATATAAACCGTTATTAAAATATTTCACAAAATTTGCACAAAATTGGACTTAAAAGGATTATAATGTAAAATTATCAGTTATGGGCAAAACGCAGGTATATACATAATATATTAATGGCCACGTAACAAAAAAATGAAACAAAAATTACATTAATACATATTTAGGTATTAAATAAGGTGCCCTTTTAAATGGGACATTGTTTTTTCGACAATCTGACTTACAATGTATCCAGAAATGTATATGAATTTAAATTTTTCAAAAAGAAAATAAAATTTTTATGTTACTGTTCGGTTTTTCATGTATTAATGGCCCTATATGTGTCTAGTTATATTCATATATACAATTGTAAAATGGTAGGTTTATGGTAACATAAACAATATTATATATGTATATATACAAGAATTGACAAAAATTTATTAAATATTTAAGAAAATTAACAAAACGCTTAATAAATTTATAACATATCGGCAAATAACATATTTGTCATTTCCGCAAGCCAGCGCTCACCTATACTTTTCAGTTGAGCCCAAACAAGATATAATTCAGACAAATTTTTGCAAAAACAAAAGCCGAACAACGAAGCAATATTTTGTCATTTATGGACGTCTTTTCTCAACTAGGTCTTTCTTTATAGCCAGTCAAGATATAATTCTACCAAATTTTTGCAGAACAATCTAAAACAAACTAAACGTGAAGACATTTTTGTCATTTTTGCAAGCCAGTCCTCGCCGATGCCATTCTTTTGATCCCAAACATTATGTTTTAACTAAAATGTGTAAATTTTTAGTTTCCTAATCGATGCAGCATTTAATTCTATGATTGTATTGTAATTTTTATAATTTTAATATAAACCGTTATTAAAATATTTCACAAAATTTGCACAAAATTGGACTTAAAAGGATTATAATGTAAAATTATCAGTTATGGGCAAAACGCAGGTAAATACATAATATATTAATGGACACGTAACAAAAAAATGAAACAAAAATTACATTAATACATATTTAGGTATTAAATAAGGTGCCCTTTTAAATGGGACATTGTTTTTTCGACAATCTGACTTACAATATATCCAGAAATGTATATGAATTTAAATTTTTCAAAAAGAAAATAAAATTTTTATGTTACTGTTCGGTTTTTGATGTATTAATCGCCCTATATGTGTCTAGTTATATTCATATGTACAATTGTAAAATGGTAGGTTTATGGTAACATAAACTATATTATATATGTATATATACAAAAATTGACAAAAATTTATTAAATATTTAAGAAAATTAACAAAATGCTTAATAAATTTATAACATATCGGCAAATAACATATTTGTCATTTCCGCAAGCCAGCGCTCACCTATACTTTTCAGTTGAGCCCAAACAAGATATAATTCTGACAAATTTTTGCAAAAACAAAAGCCGAACAACTAAGCAATATTTTGTCATTTATGCACGTCTTTTCTCAACTAGGTCTTTCTTTAGAGCCAGTCAAGATATAATTCTACCAAATTTTTGCAGAACAATCTAAAACAAACTAAACGTGAAGACATTTTTGTCATTTTTGCAAGCCAGTCTTTGCCGATGCCATTCTTTTGATCCCAAACATTATGTTTTAACTAAAATGTGTAAATTTTTAGTTTCCTAATCGATGCAGCATTTAATTCTATGATTGTATTGTAATTTTTATAATTTTAATATAAACCGTTATTAAAATATTTCACAAAATTTGCACAAAATTGGACTTAAAAGGATTATAATGTAAAATTATCAGTTATGGGCAAAACGCAGGTAAATACATAATATATTAATGGACACGTAACAAAAAAAATGAAACAAAAATTACATTAATACATATTTAGGTATTATATAAGGTGCCCTTTTAAATGGGACATTGTTTTTTCGACAATCTGACTTACAATGTATCCAGAAATGTATATGAATTTAAATTTTTCAAAAAGAAAATAAAATTTTTATGTTACTGTTCGGTTTGTGATGTATTAATGGCCCTATATGTGTCTAGTTATATTCATATATACAATTGTAAAATGGTAGGTTTATGGTAACATAAACAATATTATATATGTATATATACAAGAATTGACAAAAATTTATTAAATATTTAAGAAAATTAACAAAACACTTAATAAATTTATAACATATCGGCAAATAACATATTTGTCATTTCCGCAAGCCAGCGCTCACCTATTCTTTTCAGTTGAGCCCAAACAAGATATAATTCTAAAAAATTTTTGCAAAAACAAAAGCCGAACAACGAAGCAATATTTTGTCATTTATGCACGTCTTTTCTCAACTAGGTCTTTCTTTAGAGCCAGTCAAGATATAATTCTACCAAATTTTTGCAGAACAATCTAAAACAAACTAAACGTGAAGACATTTTTGTCATTTTTGCAAGCCAGTCCTCGCCGATGCCATTCTTTTGATCCCAAACATTATGTTTTAACTAAAATGTGTAAATTTTTAGTTTCCTAATCGATGCAGCATTTAATTCTATGATTGTATTGTAATTTTTATAATTTTAATACAAACCGTTATTAAAATATTTTACAAAATTTGCCCAAAATTGGACATAGAAGGATTATGATGTAAAATTATCAGTTATGGGCAAAACGCAGGTAAATACATAATATATTAATGGCCACGTAACAAAAAAATGAAACAAAAATTACATTAATACATATTTAGGTATTAAATAAGGTGCCCTTTTAAATGGGACATTGTTTTTTCGACAATCTGACTAACAATGTATCCAGAAATGTATATGAATTTAAATTTTTCAAAAAGAAAATAAAATTTTTATGTTACTGTTCGGTTTTTCATGTATTAATGGCCCTATATGGGTCTAGTTATATTCATATATACAATTGTAAAATGGTAGGTTTATGGTAACATAAACAATATTATATATGTATATATACAAGAATTGACAAAAATTTATTAAATATTTAAGAAAATTAACAAAACGCTTAATAAATTTATAACATATCGGCAAATAACATATTTGTCATTTCCGCAAGCCAGCGCTCACCTATACTTTTCAGTTGAGCCCAAACAAGATATAATTCTGACAAATTTTTGCAAAAACAAAAGCCGAACAACGAAGCAATATTTTGTCATTTATGCACGTCTTTTCTCAACTAGGTCTTTCTTTAGAGCCAGTCAAGATATAATTCTACCAAATTTTTGCAGAACAATCTAAAACAAACTAAACGTGAAGACATTTTTGTCATTTTTGCAAGCCAGTCCTCGCCGATGCCATTCTTTTGATCCCAAACATTATGTTTTAACTAAAATGTGTAAATTTTTAGTTTCCTAATCGACGCAGCATTTAATTCTATGATTGTATTGTAATTTTTATAATTTTAATACAAACCGTTATTAAAATATTTCACAAAATTTGCCCAAAATTGGACATAGAAGGATTATGATGTAAAATTATCAGTTATGGGCAAAACGCAGGTAAATACATAATATATTAATGGCCACGTAACAAAAAAATGAAACAAAAATTACATTAACACATATTTAGGTATTAAATAAGGTGCCCTTTTAAATGGGACATTGTTTTTTCGACAATCTGACTAACAATGTATCCAGAAATGTATATGAATTTAAATTTTTCAAAAAGAAAATAAAATTTTTATGTTACTGTTCGGTTTTTGATGTATTAATGGCCCTATATGGGTCTAGTTATATTCATATATACAATTGTAAAATGGTAGGTTTATGGTAACATAAACAATATTATATATGTATATATACAAGAATTGACAAAAATTTATTAAATATTTAAGAAAATTAACAAAACGCTTAATAAATTTATAACATATCGGCAAATAACATATTTGTCATTTCCGCAAGCCAGCGCTCACCTATTCTTTTCAGTTGAGCCCAAACAAGATATAATTCTAAAAAATTTTTGCAAAAACAAAAGCCGAACAACGAAGCAATATTTTGTCATTTATGCACGTCTTTTCTCAACTAGGTCTTTCTTTAGAGCCAGTCAAGATATAATTCTACCAAATTTTTGCAGAACAATCTAAAACAAACTAAACGTGAAGACATTTTTGTCATTTTTGCAAGCCAGTCCTCGCCGATGCCATTCTTTTGATCCCAAACATTATGTTTTAACTAAAATGTGTAAATTTTTAGTTTCCTAATCGACGCAGCATTTAATTCTATGATTGTATTGTAATTTTTATAATTTTAATACAAACCGTTATTAAAATATTTCACAAAATTTGCACAAAATTGGACATAGAAGGATTATGATGTAAAATTATCAGTTATGGGCAAAACGCAGGTAAATACATAATATATTAATGGCCACGTAACAAAAAAATGAAACAAAAATTACATTAATACATATTTAGGTATTAAATAAGGTGCCCTTTTAAATGGGACATTGTTTTTTCGACAATCTGACTAACAATGTATCCAGAAATGTATATGAATTTAAATTTTTAAAAAAGAAAATAAAATTTTTATGTTACTGTTCGGTTTTTGATGTATTAATGGCCCTATATGGGTCTAGTTATATTCATATATACAATTGTAAAATGGTAGGTTTATGGTAACATAAACAATATTATATATGTATATATACAAGAATTGACAAAAATTTATTAAATATTTAAGAAAATTAACAAAACGCTTAATAAATTTATAACATATCGGCAAATAACATATTTGTCATTTCCGCAAGCCAGCGCTCACCTATACTTTTCAGTTGAGCCCAAACAAGATATAATTCTGACAAATTTTTGCAAAAACAAAAGCCGAACAACGAAGCAATATTTTGTCATTTATGCACGTCTTTTCTTAACTAGGTCTTTCTTTAGAGCCAGTCAAGATATAATTCTACCAAATTTTTGCAGAACAATCTAAAACAAACTAAACGTGAAGACATTTTTGTCATTTTTGCAAGCCAGTCCTCGCCGATGCCATTCTTTTGATCCCAAACATTATGTTTTAACTAAAATGTGTAAATTTTTAGTTTCCTAATCGATGCAGCATTTAATTCTATGATTGTATTGTAATTTTTATAATTTTAATATAAACCGTTATTAAAATATTTCACAAAATTTGCACAAAATTGGACTTAAAAGGATTATAATGTAAAATTATCAGTTATGGGCAAAACGCAGGTATATACATAATATATTAATGGCCACGTAACAAAAAAATGAAACAAAAATTACATTAATACATATTTAGGTATTAAATAAGGTGCCCTTTTAAATGGGACATTGTTTTTTCGACAATCTGACTTACAATGTATCCAGAAATGTATATGAATTTAAATTTTTCAAAAAGAAAATAAAATTTTTATGTTACTGTTCGGTTTTTCATGTATTAATGGCCCTATATGTGTCTAGTTATATTCATATATACAATTGTAAAATGGTAGGTTTATGGTAACATAAACAATATTATATATGTATATATACAAGAATTGACAAAAATTTATTAAATATTTAAGAAAATTAACAAAACGCTTAATAAATTTATAACATATCAGCAAATAACATATTTGTCATTTCCGCAAGCCAGCGCTCACCTATACTTTTCAGTTGAGCCCAAACAAGATATAATTCAGACAAATTTTTGCAAAAACAAAAGCCGAACAACGAAGCAATATTTTGTCATTTATGGACGTCTTTTCTCAACTAGGTCTTTCTTTATAGCCAGTCAAGATATAATTCTACCAAATTTTTGCAGAACAATCTAAAACAAACTAAACGTGAAGACATTTTTGTCATTTTTGCAAGCCAGTCCTCGCCGATGCCATTCTTTTGATCCCAAACATTATGTTTTAACTAAAATGTGTAAATTTTTAGTTTCCTAATCGATGCAGCATTTAATTCTATGATTGTATTGTAATTTTTATAATTTTAATATAAACCGTTATTAAAATATTTCACAAAATTTGCACAAAATTGGACTTAAAAGGATTATAATGTAAAATTATCAGTTATGGGCAAAACGCAGGTAAATACATAATATATTAATGGACACGTAACAAAAAAATGAAACAAAAATTACATTAATACATATTTAGGTATTAAATAAGGTGCCCTTTTAAATGGGACATTGTTTTTTCGACAATCTGACTTACAATATATCCAGAAATGTATATGAATTTAAATTTTTCAAAAAGAAAATAAAATTTTTATGTTACTGTTCGGTTTTTGATGTATTAATCGCCCTATATGTGTCTAGTTATATTCATATGTACAATTGTAAAATGGTAGGTTTATGGTAACATAAACTATATTATATATGTATATATACAAGAATTGACAAAAATTTATTAAATATTTAAGAAAATTAACAAAACGCTTAATAAATTTATAACATATCGGCAAATAACATATTTGTCATTTCCGCAAGCCAGCGCTCACCTATACTTTTCAGTTGAGCCCAAACAAGATATAATTCTGACAAATTTTTGCAAAAACAAAAGCCGAACAACGAAGCAATATTTTGTCATTTATGCACGTCTTTTCTTAACTAGGTCTTTCTTTAGAGCCAGTCAAGATATAATTCTACCAAATTTTTGCAGAACAATCTAAAACAAACTAAACGTGAAGACATTTTTGTCATTTTTGCAAGCCAGTCCTCGCCGATGCCATTCTTTTGATCCCAAACATTATGTTTTAACTAAAATGTGTAAATTTTTAGTTTCCTAATCGATGCAGCATTTAATTCTATGATTGTATTGTAATTTTTATAATTTTAATATAAACCGTTATTAAAATATTTCACAAAATTTGCACAAAATTGGACTTAAAAGGATTATAATGTAAAATTATCAGTTATGGGCAAAACGCAGGTATATACATAATATATTAATGGCCACGTAACAAAAAAATGAAACAAAAATTACATTAATACATATTTAGGTATTAAATAAGGTGCCCTTTTAAATGGGACATTGTTTTTTCGACAATCTGACTTACAATGTATCCAGAAATGTATATGAATTTAAATTTTTCAAAAAGAAAATAAAATTTTTATGTTACTGTTCGGTTTTTCATGTATTAATGGCCCTATATGTGTCTAGTTATATTCATATATACAATTGTAAAATGGTAGGTTTATGGTAACATAAACAATATTATATATGTATATATACAAGAATTGACAAAAATTTATTAAATATTTAAGAAAATTAACAAAACGCTTAATAAATTTATAACATATCGGCAAATAACATATTTGTCATTTCCGCAAGCCAGCGCTCACCTATACTTTTCAGTTGAGCCCAAACAAGATATAATTCAGACAAATTTTTGCAAAAACAAAAGCCGAACAACGAAGCAATATTTTGTCATTTATGGACGTCTTTTCTCAACTAGGTCTTTCTTTATAGCCAGTCAAGATATAATTCTACCAAATTTTTGCAGAACAATCTAAAACAAACTAAACGTGAAGACATTTTTGTCATTTTTGCAAGCCAGTCCTCGCCGATGCCATTCTTTTGATCCCAAACATTATGTTTTAACTAAAATGTGTAAATTTTTAGTTTCCTAATCGATGCAGCATTTAATTCTATGATTGTATTGTAATTTTTATAATTTTAATATAAACCGTTATTAAAATATTTCACAAAATTTGCACAAAATTGGACTTAAAAGGATTATAATGTAAAATTATCAGTTATGGGCAAAACGCAGGTAAATACATAATATATTAATGGACACGTAACAAAAAAATGAAACAAAAATTACATTAATACATATTTAGGTATTAAATAAGGTGCCCTTTTAAATGGGACATTGTTTTTTCGACAATCTGACTTACAATATATCCAGAAATGTATATGAATTTAAATTTTTCAAAAAGAAAATAAAATTTTTATGTTACTGTTCGGTTTTTGATGTATTAATCGCCCTATATGTGTCTAGTTATATTCATATGTACAATTGTAAAATGGTAGGTTTATGGTAACATAAACTATATTATATATGTATATATACAAAAACTGACAAAAATTTATTAAATATTTAAGAAAATTAACAAAATGCTTAATAAATTTATAACATATCGGCAAATAACATATTTGTCATTTCCGCAAGCCAGCGCTCACCTATACTTTTCAGTTGAGCCCAAACAAGATATAATTCTGACAAATTTTTGCAAAAACAAAAGCCGAACAACTAAGCAATATTTTGTCATTTATGCACGTCTTTTCTCAACTAGGTCTTTCTTTAGAGCCAGTCAAGATATAATTCTACCAAATTTTTGCAGAACAATCTAAAACAAACTAAACGTGAAGACATTTTTGTCATTTTTGCAAGCCAGTCTTTGCCGATGCCATTCTTTTGATCCCAAACATTATGTTTTAACTAAAATGTGTAAATTTTTAGTTTCCTAATCGATGCAGCATTTAATTCTATGATTGTATTGTAATTTTTATAATTTTAATATAAACCGTTATTAAAATATTTCACAAAATTTGCACAAAATTGGACTTAAAAGGATTATAATGTAAAATTATCAGTTATGGGCAAAACGCAGGTAAATACATAATATATTAATGGACACGTAACAAAAAAAATGAAACAAAAATTACATTAATACATATTTAGGTATTATATAAGGTGCCCTTTTAAATGGGACATTGTTTTTTCGACAATCTGACTTACAATGTATCCAGAAATGTATATGAATTTAAATTTTTCAAAAAGAAAATAAAATTTTTATGTTACTGTTCGGTTTGTGATGTATTAATGGCCCTATATGTGTCTAGTTATATTCATATATACAATTGTAAAATGGTAGGTTTATGGTAACATAAACAATATTATATATGTATATATACAAGAATTGACAAAAATTTATTAAATATTTAAGAAAATTAACAAAACACTTAATAAATTTATAACATATCGGCAAATAACATATTTGTCATTTCCGCAAGCCAGCGCTCACCTATTCTTTTCAGTTGAGCCCAAACAAGATATAATTCTAAAAAATTTTTGCAAAAACAAAAGCCGAACAACGAAGCAATATTTTGTCATTTATGCACGTCTTTTCTCAACTAGGTCTTTCTTTAGAGCCAGTCAAGATATAATTCTACCAAATTTTTGCAGAACAATCTAAAACAAACTAAACGTGAAGACATTTTTGTCATTTTTGCAAGCCAGTCCTCGCCGATGCCATTCTTTTGATCCCAAACATTATGTTTTAACTAAAATGTGTAAATTTTTAGTTTCCTAATCGATGCAGCATTTAATTCTATGATTGTATTGTAATTTTTATAATTTTAATACAAACCGTTATTAAAATATTTCACAAAATTTGCCCAAAATTGGACATAGAAGGATTATGATGTAAAATTATCAGTTATGGGCAAAACGCAGGTAAATACATAATATATTAATGGCCACGTAACAAAAAAATGAAACAAAAATTACATTAATACATATTTAGGTATTAAATAAGGTGCCCTTTTAAATGGGACATTGTTTTTTCGACAATCTGACTAACAATGTATCCAGAAATGTATATGAATTTAAATTTTTCAAAAAGAAAATAAAATTTTTATGTTACTGTTCGGTTTTTCATGTATTAATGGCCCTATATGGGTCTAGTTATATTCATATATACAATTGTAAAATGGTAGGTTTATGGTAACATAAACAATATTATATATGTATATATACAAGAATTGACAAAAATTTATTAAATATTTAAGAAAATTAACAAAACGCTTAATAAATTTATAACATATCGGCAAATAACATATTTGTCATTTCCGCAAGCCAGCGCTCACCTATACTTTTCAGTTGAGCCCAAACAAGATATAATTCTGACAAATTTTTGCAAAAACAAAAGCCGAACAACGAAGCAATATTTTGTCATTTATGCACGTCTTTTCTCAACTAGGTCTTTCTTTAGAGCCAGTCAAGATATAATTCTACCAAATTTTTGCAGAACAATCTAAAACAAACTAAACGTGAAGACATTTTTGTCATTTTTGCAAGCCAGTCCTCGCCGATGCCATTCTTTTGATCCCAAACATTATGTTTTAACTAAAATGTGTAAATTTTTAGTTTCCTAATCGACGCAGCATTTAATTCTATGATTGTATTGTAATTTTTATAATTTTAATACAAACCGTTATTAAAATATTTCACAAAATTTGCCCAAAATTGGACATAGAAGGATTATGATGTAAAATTATCAGTTATGGGCAAAACGCAGGTAAATACATAATATATTAATGGCCACGTAACAAAAAAATGAAACAAAAATTACATTAACACATATTTAGGTATTAAATAAGGTGCCCTTTTAAATGGGACATTGTTTTTTCGACAATCTGACTAACAATGTATCCAGAAATGTATATGAATTTAAATTTTTCAAAAAGAAAATAAAATTTTTATGTTACTGTTCGGTTTTTGATGTATTAATGGCCCTATATGGGTCTAGTTATATTCATATATACAATTGTAAAATGGTAGGTTTATGGTAACATAAACAATATTATATATGTATATATACAAGAATTGACAAAAATTTATTAAATATTTAAGAAAATTAACAAAACGCTTAATAAATTTATAACATATCGGCAAATAATATATTTGTCATTTCCGCAAGCCAGCGCTCACCTATACTTTTCAGTTGAGCCCAAACAAGATATAATTCTGACAAATTTTTGCAAAAACAAAAGCCGAACAACGAAGCAATATTTTGTCATTTATGCACGTCTTTTCTCAACTAGGTCTTTCTTTAGAGCCAGTCAAGATATAATTCTACCAAATTTTTGCAGAACAATCTAAAACAAACTAAACGTGAAGACATTTTTGTCATTTTTGCAAGCCAGTCCTCGCCGATGCCATTCTTTTGATCCCAAACATTATGTTTTAACTAAAATGTGTAAATTTTTAGTTTCCTAATCGACGCAGCATTTAATTCTATGATTGTATTGTAATTTTTATAATTTTAATACAAACTGTTATTAAAATATTTCACAAAATTTGCACAAAATTGGACATAGAAGGATTATGATGTAAAATTATCAGTTATGGGCAAAACGCAGGTAAATACATAATATATTAATGGCCACGTAACAAAAAAATGAAACAAAAATTACATTAATACATATTTAGGTATTAAATAAGGTGCCCTTTTAAATGGGACATTGTTTTTTCGACAATCTGACTAACAATGTATCCAGAAATGTATATGAATTTAAATTTTTCAAAAAGAAAATAAAATTTTTATGTTACTGTTCGGTTTTTCATGTATTAATGGCCCTATATGGGTCTAGTTATATTCATATATACAATTGTAAAATGGTAGGTTTATGGTAACATAAACAATATTATATATGTATATATACAAGAATTGACAAAAATTTATTAAATATTTAAGAAAATTAACAAAACGCTTAATAAATTTATAACATATCGGCAAATAACATATTTGTCATTTCCGCAAGCCAGCGCTCACCTATACTTTTCAGTTGAGCCCAAACAAGATATAATTCTGACAAATTTTTGCAAAAACAAAAGCCGAACAACGAAGCAATATTTTGTCATTTATGCACGTCTTTTCTCAACTAGGTCTTTCTTTAGAGCCAGTCAAGATATAATTCTACCAAATTTTTGCAGAACAATCTAAAACAAACTAAACGTGAAGACATTTTTGTCATTTTTGCAAGCCAGTCCTCGCCGATGCCATTCTTTTGATCCCAAACATTATGTTTTAACTAAAATGTGTAAATTTTTAGTTTCCTAATCGACGCAGCATTTAATTCTATGATTGTATTGTAATTTTTATAATTTTAATACAAACCGTTATTAAAATATTTCACAAAATTTGCCCAAAATTGGACATAGAAGGATTATGATGTAAAATTATCAGTTATGGGCAAAACGCAGGTAAATACATAATATATTAATGGCCACGTAACAAAAAAATGAAACAAAAATTACATTAACACATATTTAGGTATTAAATAAGGTGCCCTTTTAAATGGGACATTGTTTTTTCGACAATCTGACTAACAATGTATCCAGAAATGTATATGAATTTAAATTTTTCAAAAAGAAAATAAAATTTTTATGTTACTGTTCGGTTTTTGATGTATTAATGGCCCTATATGGGTCTAGTTATATTCATATATACAATTGTAAAATGGTAGGTTTATGGTAACATAAACAATATTATATATGTATATATACAAGAATTGACAAAAATTTATTAAATATTTAAGAAAATTAACAAAACGCTTAATAAATTTATAACATATCGGCAAATAATATATTTGTCATTTCCGCAAGCCAGCTTTCACCTATACTTTTCAGTTGAGCCCAAACAAGATATAATTCTGACAAATTTTTGCAAAAACAAAAGCCGAACAACGAAGCAATATTTTGTCATTTATGCACGTCTTTTCTCAACTAGGTCTTTCTTTAGAGCCAGTCAAGATATAATTCTACCAAATTTTTGCAGAACAATCTAAAACAAACTAAACGTGAAGACATTTTTGTCATTTTTGCAAGCCAGTCCTCGCCGATGCCATTCTTTTGATCCCAAACATTATGTTTTAACTAAAATGTGTAAATTTTTAGTTTCCTAATCGACGCAGCATTTAATTCTATGATTGTATTGTAATTTTTATAATTTTAATACAAACTGTTATTAAAATATTTCACAAAATTTGCACAAAATTGGACATAGAAGGATTATGATGTAAAATTATCAGTTATGGGCAAAACGCAGGTAAATACATAATATATTAATGGCCACGTAACAAAAAAATGAAACAAAAATTACATTAATACATATTTAGGTATTAAATAAGGTGCCCTTTTAAATGGGACATTGTTTTTTCGACAATCTGACTAACAATGTATCCAGAAATGTATATGAATTTAAATTTTTCAAAAAGAAAATAAAATTTTTATGTTACTGTTCGGTTTTTGATGTATTAATGGCCCTATATGGGTCTAGTTATATTCATATATACAATTGTAAAATGGTAGGTTTATGGTAACATAAACAATATTATATATGTATATATACAAGAATTGACAAAAATTTATTAAATATTTAAGAAAATTAACAAAACGCTTAATAAATTTATAACATATCGGCAAATAACATATTTGTCATTTCCGCAAGCCAGCGCTCACCTATACTTTTCAGTTGAGCCCAAACAAGATATAATTCTGACAAATTTTTGCAAAAACAAAAGCCGAACAACGAAGCAATATTTTGTCATTTATGCACGTCTTTTCTTAACTAGGTCTTTCTTTAGAGCCAGTCAAGATATAATTCTACCAAATTTTTGCAGAACAATCTAAAACAAACTAAACGTGAAGACATTTTTGTCATTTTTGCAAGCCAGTCCTCGCCGATGCCATTCTTTTGATCCCAAACATTATGTTTTAACTAAAATGTGTAAATTTTTAGTTTCCTAATCGATGCAGCATTTAATTCTATGATTGTATTGTAATTTTTATAATTTTAATATAAACCGTTATTAAAATATTTCACAAAATTTGCACAAAATTGGACTTAAAAGGATTATAATGTAAAATTATCAGTTATGGGCAAAACGCAGGTATATACATAATATATTAATGGCCACGTAACAAAAAAATGAAACAAAAATTACATTAATACATATTTAGGTATTAAATAAGGTGCCCTTTTAAATGGGACATTGTTTTTTCGACAATCTGACTTACAATGTATCCAGAAATGTATATGAATTTAAATTTTTCAAAAAGAAAATAAAATTTTTATGTTACTGTTCGGTTTTTCATGTATTAATGGCCCTATATGTGTCTAGTTATATTCATATATACAATTGTAAAATGGTAGGTTTATGGTAACATAAACAATATTATATATGTATATATACAAGAATTGACAAAAATTTATTAAATATTTAAGAAAATTAACAAAACGCTTAATAAATTTATAACATATCGGCAAATAACATATTTGTCATTTCCGCAAGCCAGCGCTCACCTATACTTTTCAGTTGAGCCCAAACAAGATATAATTCAGACAAATTTTTGCAAAAACAAAAGCCGAACAACGAAGCAATATTTTGTCATTTATGCACGTCTTTTCTCAACTAGGTCTTTCTTTAGAGCCAGTCAAGATATAATTCTACCAAATTTTTGCAGAACAATCTAAAACAAACTAAACGTGAAGACATTTTTGTCATTTTTGCAAGCCAGTCCTCGCCGATGCCATTCTTTTGATCCCAAACATTATGTTTTAACTAAAATGTGTAAATTTTTAGTTTCCTAATCGATGCAGCATTTAATTCTATGATTGTATTGTAATTTTTATAATTTTAATATAAACCGTTATTAAAATATTTCACAAAATTTGCACAAAATTGGACTTAAAAGGATTATAATGTAAAATTATCAGTTATGGGCAAAACGCAGGTAAATACATAATATATTAATGGACACGTAACAAAAAAATGAAACAAAAATTACATTAATACATATTTAGGTATTAAATAAGGTGCCCTTTTAAATGGGACATTGTTTTTTCGACAATCTGACTTACAATATATCCAGAAATGTATATGAATTTAAATTTTTCAAAAAGAAAATAAAATTTTTATGTTACTGTTCGGTTTTTGATGTATTAATCGCCCTATATGTGTCTAGTTATATTCATATGTACAATTGTAAAATGGTAGGTTTATGGTAACATAAACTATATTATATATGTATATATACAAAAATTGACAAAAATTTATTAAATATTTAAGAAAATTAACAAAATGCTTAATAAATTTATAACATATCGGCAAATAACATATTTGTCATTTCCGCAAGCCAGCGCTCACCTATACTTTTCAGTTGAGCCCAAACAAGATATAATTCTGACAAATTTTTGCAAAAACAAAAGCCGAACAACTAAGCAATATTTTGTCATTTATGCACGTCTTTTCTCAACTAGGTCTTTCTTTAGAGCCAGTCAAGATATAATTCTACCAAATTTTTGCAGAACAATCTAAAACAAACTAAACGTGAAGACATTTTTGTCATTTTTGCAAGCCAGTCTTTGCCGATGCCATTCTTTTGATCCCAAACATTATGTTTTAACTAAAATGTGTAAATTTTTAGTTTCCTAATCGATGCAGCATTTAATTCTATGATTGTATTGTAATTTTTATAATTTTAATATAAACCGTTATTAAAATATTTCACAAAATTTGCACAAAATTGGACTTAAAAGGATTATAATGTAAAATTATCAGTTATGGGCAAAACGCAGGTAAATACATAATATATTAATGGACACGTAACAAAAAAAATGAAACAAAAATTACATTAATACATATTTAGGTATTATATAAGGTGCCCTTTTAAATGGGACATTGTTTTTTCGACAATCTGACTTACAATGTATCCAGAAATGTATATGAATTTAAATTTTTCAAAAAGAAAATAAAATTTTTATGTTACTGTTCGGTTTGTGATGTATTAATGGCCCTATATGTGTCTAGTTATATTCATATATACAATTGTAAAATGGTAGGTTTATGGTAACATAAACAATATTATATATGTATATATACAGGAATTGACAAAAATTTATTAAATATTTAAGAAAATTAACAAAATGCTTAATAAATTTATAACATATCGGCAAATAACATATTTGTCATTTCCGCAAGCCAGCGCTCACCTATACTTTTCAGTTGAGCCCAAACAAGATATAATTCTGACAAATTTTTGCAAAAACAAAAGCCGAACAACGAAGCAATATTTTGTCATTTATGCACGTCTTTTCTCAACTAGGTCTTTCTTTAGAGCCAGTCAAAATATAATTCTACCAAATTTTTGCAGAACAATCTAAAACAAACTAAACGTGAAGACATTTTTGTCATTTTTGCAAACCAGTCCTCGCCGATGCCATTCTTTTGATCCCAAACATTATGTTTTAACTAAAATGTGTAAATTTTTAGTTTCCTAATCGATGCAGCATTTAATTCTATGATTGTATTGTAATTTTTATAATTTTAATACAAACCGTTATTAAAATATTTCACAAAATTTGCACAAAATTGGACATAGAAGGATTATGATGTAAAATTATCAGTTATGGGCAAAACGCAGGTAAATACATAATATATTAATGGCCACGTAACAAAAAAATGAAACAAAAATTACATTAATACATATTTAGGTATTAAATAAGGTGCCCTTTTAAATGGGACATTGTTTTTTCGACAATCTGACTAACAATGTATCCAGAAATGTATATGAATTTAAATTTTTCAAAAAGAAAATAAAATTTTTATGTTACTGTTCGGTTTTTGATGTATTAATGGCCCTATATGGGTCTAGTTATATTCATATATACAATTGTAAAATGGTAGGTTTATGGTAACATAAACAATATTATATATGTATATATACAAGAATTGACAAAAATTTATTAAATATTTAAGAAAATTAACAAAACGCTTAATAAATTTATAACATATCGGCAAATAACATATTTGTCATTTCCGCAAGCCAGCGCTCACCTATACTTTTCAGTTGAGCCCAAACAAGATATAATTCTGACAAATTTTTGCAAAAACAAAAGCCGAACAACGAAGCAATATTTTGTCATTTATGCACGTCTTTTCTTAACTAGGTCTTTCTTTAGAGCCAGTCAAGATATAATTCTACCAAATTTTTGCAGAACAATCTAAAACAAACTAAACGTGAAGACATTTTTGTCATTTTTGCAAGCCAGTCCTCGCCGATGCCATTCTTTTGATCCCAAACATTATGTTTTAACTAAAATGTGTAAATTTTTAGTTTCCTAATCGATGCAGCATTTAATTCTATGATTGTATTGTAATTTTTATAATTTTAATACAAACCGTTATTAAAATATTTCACAAAATTTGCACAAAATTGGACATAGAAGGATTATGATGTAAAATTATCAGTTATGGGCAAAACGCAGGTAAATACATAATATATTAATGGCCACGTAACAAAAAAATGAAACAAAAATTACATTAATACATATTTAGGTATTAAATAAGGTGCCCTTTTAAATGGGACATTGTTTTTTCGACAATCTGACTAACAATGTATCCAGAAATGTATATGAATTTAAATTTTTCAAAAAGAAAATAAAATTTTTATGTTACTGTTCGGTTTTTGATGTATTAATGGCCCTATATGGGTCTAGTTATATTCATATATACAATTGTAAAATGGTAGGTTTATGGTAACATAAACAATATTATATATGTATATATACAAGAATTGACAAAAATTTATTAAATATTTAAGAAAATTAACAAAACGCTTAATAAATTTATAACATATCGGCAAATAACATATTTGTCATTTCCGCAAGCCAGCGCTCACCTATACTTTTCAGTTGAGCCCAAACAAGATATAATTCTGACAAATTTTTGCAAAAACAAAAGCCGAACAACGAAGCAATATTTTGTCATTTATGCACGTCTTTTCTCAACTAGGTCTTTCTTTAGAGCCAGTCAAGATATAATTCTACCAAATTTTTGCAGAACAATCTAAAACAAACTAAACGTGAAGACATTTTTGTCATTTTTGCAAGCCAGTCCTCGCCGATGCCATTCTTTTGATCCCAAACATTATGTTTTAACTAAAATGTGTAAATTTTTAGTTTCCTAATCGACGCAGCATTTAATTCTATGATTGTATTGTAATTTTTATAATTTTAATACAAACCGTTATTAAAATATTTCACAAAATTTGCCCAAAATTGGACATAGAAGGATTATGATGTAAAATTATCAGTTATGGGCAAAACGCAGGTAAATACATAATATATTAATGGCCACGTAACAAAAAAATGAAACAAAAATTACATTAACACATATTTAGGTATTAAATAAGGTGCCCTTTTAAATGGGACATTGTTTTTTCGACAATCTGACTAACAATGTATCCAGAAATGTATATGAATTTATATTTTTCAAAAAGAAAATAAAATTTTTATGTTACTGTTCGGTTTTTGATGTATTAATGGCCCTATATGGGTCTAGTTATATTCATATATACAATTGTAAAATGGTAGGTTTATGGTAACATAAACAATATTATATATGTATATATACAAGAATTGACAAAAATTTATTAAATATTTAAGAAAATTAACAAAACGCTTAATAAATTTATAACATATCGGCAAATAACATATTTGTCATTTCCGCAAGCCAGCGCTCACCTATACTTTTCAGTTGAGCCCAAACAAGATATAATTCTGACAAATTTTTGCAAAAACAAAAGCCGAACAACGAAGCAATATTTTGTCATTTATGCACGTCTTTTCTCAACTAGGTCTTTCTTTAGAGCCAGTCAAGATATAATTCTACCAAATTTTTGCAGAACAATCTAAAACAAACTAAACGTGAAGACATTTTTGTCATTTTTGCAAGCCAGTCCTCGCCGATGCCATTCTTTTGATCCCAAACATTATGTTTTAACTAAAATGTGTAAATTTTTAGTTTCCTAATCGACGCAGCATTTAATTCTATGATTGTATTGTAATTTTTATAATTTTAATACAAACCGTTATTAAAATATTTCACAAAATTTGCACAAAATTGGACATAGAAGGATTATGATGTAAAATTATCAGTTATGGGCAAAACGCAGGTAAATACATAATATATTAATGGCCACGTAACAAAAAAATGAAACAAAAATTACATTAATACATATTTAGGTATTAAATAAGGTGCCCTTTTAAATGGGACATTGTTTTTTTCGACAATCTGACTAACAATGTATCCAGAAATGTATATGAATTTAAATTTTTCAAAAAGAAAATAAAATTTTTATGTTACTGTTCGGTTTTTGATGTATTAATGGCCCTATATGGGTCTAGTTATATTCATATATACAATTGTAAAATGGTAGGTTTATGGTAACATAAACAATATTATATATGTATATATACAAGAATTGACAAAAATTTATTAAATATTTAAGAAAATTAACAAAACGCTTAATAAATTTATAACATATCGGCAAATAACATATTTGTCATTTCCGCAAGCCAGCGCTCACCTATACTTTTCAGTTGAGCCCAAACAAGATATAATTCTAAAAAATTTTTGCAAAAACAAAAGCCGAACAACGAAGCAATATTTTGTCATTTATGGACGTCTTTTCTCACCTAGGTCTTTCTTTAGAGCCAGTCAAGATATAATTCTACCAAATTTTTGCAGAACAATCTAAAACAAACTAAACGTGAAGACATTTTTGTCATTTTTGCAAGCCAGTCCTCGCCGATGCCATTCTTTTGATCCCAAACATTATGTTTTAACTAAAATGTGTAAATTTTTAGTTTCCTAATCGATGCATCTTTTAATTCTATGATTGTATTGTAATTTTTATAACTTTAATATAAACCGTTATTAAAATATTTCACAAAATTTGCACAAAATTGGACTTAAAAGGATTATAATGTAAAATTATCAGTTATGGGCAAAACGCAGGTAAATACATAATATATTAATGGCCACGTAACAAATAAATGAAACAAAAATTACATTAATACATATTTAGGTATTAAATAAGGTGCCCTTTTAAATGGGACATTGTTTTTTCGACAATCTGACTTACAATGTATCCAGAAATGTATATGAATTTAAATTTTTCAAAAAGAAAATAAAATTTTTATGTTACTGTTCGGTTTTTGATGTATTAATCGCCCTATATGTGTCTAGTTATATTCATATGTACAATTGTAAAATGGTAGGTTTATGGTAACATAAACAATATTATATATGTATATATACAAGAATTGACAAAAATGTATTAAATATTTAAGAAAATTAACAAAACGCTTAATAAATTTATAACATATCGGCAAATAACATATTTGTCATTTCCGCAAGCCAGCGCTCACCTATACTTTTCAGTTGAGCCCAAACAAGATATAATTCAGACAAATTTTTGCAAAAACAAAAGCCGAACAACGAAGCAATATTTTGTCATTTATGGACGTCTTTTCTCAACTAGGTCTTTCTTTATAGCCAGTCAAGATATAATTCTACCAAATTTTTGCAGAACAATCTAAAACAAACTAAACGTGAAGACATTTTTGTCATTTTTGCAAGCCAGTCTTCGCCGATGCCATTCTTTTGATCCCAAACATTATGTTTTAACTAAAATGTGTAAATTTTTAGTTTCCTAATCGATGCAGCATTTAATTCTATGATTGTATTGTAATTTTTATAATTTTAATATAAACCGTTATTAAAATATTTCACAAAATTTGCACAAAATTGGACTTAAAAGGATTATAATGTAAAATTATCAGTTATGGGCAAAACGCAGGTAAATACATAATATATTAATGGACACGTAACAAAAAAATGAAACAAAAATTACATTAATACATATTTAGGTATTAAATAAGGTGCCCTTTTAAATGGGACATTGTTTTTTCGACAATCTGACTTACAATATATCCAGAAATGTATATGAATTTAAATTTTTCAAAAAGAAAATAAAATTTTTATGTTACTGTTCGGTTTTTGATGTATTAATCGCCCTATATGTGTCTAGTTATATTCATATGTACAATTGTAAAATGGTAGGTTTATGGTAACATAAACTATATTATATATGTATATATACAAAAATTGACAAAAATTTATTAAATATTTAAGAAAATTAACAAAATGCTTAATAAATTTATAACATATCGGCAAATAACATATTTGTCATTTCCGCAAGCCAGCGCTCACCTATACTTTTCAGTTGAGCCCAAACAAGATATAATTCTGACAATTTTTTGCAAAAACAAAAGCCGAACAACTAAGCAATATTTTGTCATTTATGCACGTCTTTTCTCAACTAGGTCTTTCTTTAGAGCCAGTCAAGATATAATTCTACCAAATTTTTGCAGAACAATCTAAAACAAACTAAACGTGAAGACATTTTTGTCATTTTTGCAAGCCAGTCTTTGCCGATGCCATTCTTTTGATCCCAAACATTATGTTTTAACTAAAATGTGTAAATTTTTAGTTTCCTAATCGATGCAGCATTTAATTCTATGATTGTATTGTAATTTTTATAATTTTAATATAAACCGTTATTAAAATATTTCACAAAATTTGCACAAAATTGGACTTAAAAGGATTATGATGTAAAATTATCAGTTATGGGCAAAACGCAGGTAAATACATAATATATTAATGGCCACGTAACAAAAAAATGAAACAAAAATTACATTAATACATATTTAGGTATTAAATAAGGTGCCCTTTTAAATGGGACATTGTTTTTTCGACAATCTGACTAACAATGTATCCAGAAATGTATATGAATTTAAATTTTTCAAAAAGAAAATAAAATTTTTATGTTACTGTTCGGTTTTTGATGTATTAATGGCCCTATATGGGTCTAGTTATATTCATATATACAATTGTAAAATGGTAGGTTTATGGTAACATAAACAATATTATATATGTATATATACAAGAATTGACAAAAATTTATTAAATATTTAAGAAAATTAACAAAACGCTTAATAAATTTATAACATATCGGCAAATAACATATTTGTCATTTCCGCAAGCCAGCGCTCACCTATACTTTTCAGTTGAGCCCAAACAAGATATAATTCTAAAAAATTTTTGCAAAAACAAAAGCCGAACAACGAAGCAATATTTTGTCATTTATGGACGTCTTTTCTCACCTAGGTCTTTCTTTAGAGCCAGTCAAGATATAATTCTACCAAATTTTTGCAGAACAATCTAAAACAAACTAAACGTGAAGACATTTTTGTCATTTTTGCAAGCCAGTCCTCGCCGATGCCATTCTTTTGATCCCAAACATTATGTTTTAACTAAAATGTGTAAATTTTTAGTTTCCTAATCGATGCATCTTTTAATTCTATGATTGTATTGTAATTTTTATAACTTTAATATAAACCGTTATTAAAATATTTCACAAAATTTGCACAAAATTGGACTTAAAAGGATTATAATGTAAAATTATCAGTTATGGGCAAAACGCAGGTAAATACATAATATATTAATGGCCACGTAACAAATAAATGAAACAAAAATTACATTAATACATATTTAGGTATTAAATAAGGTGCCCTTTTAAATGGGACATTGTTTTTTCGACAATCTGACTTACAATGTATCCAGAAATGTATATGAATTTAAATTTTTCAAAAAGAAAATAAAATTTTTATGTTACTGTTCGGTTTTTGATGTATTAATCGCCCTATATGTGTCTAGTTATATTCATATGTACAATTGTAAAATGGTAGGTTTATGGTAACATAAACAATATTATATATGTATATATACAAGAATTGACAAAAATGTATTAAATATTTAAGAAAATTAACAAAACGCTTAATAAATTTATAACATATCGGCAAATAACATATTTGTCATTTCCGCAAGCCAGCGCTCACCTATACTTTTCAGTTGAGCCCAAACAAGATATAATTCAGACAAATTTTTGCAAAAACAAAAGCCGAACAACGAAGCAATATTTTGTCATTTATGGACGTCTTTTCTCAACTAGGTCTTTCTTTATAGCCAGTCAAGATATAATTCTACCAAATTTTTGCAGAACAATCTAAAACAAACTAAACGTGAAGACATTTTTGTCATTTTTGCAAGCCAGTCTTCGCCGATGCCATTCTTTTGATCCCAAACATTATGTTTTAACTAAAATGTGTAAATTTTTAGTTTCCTAATCGATGCAGCATTTAATTCTATGATTGTATTGTAATTTTTATAATTTTAATATAAACCGTTATTAAAATATTTCACAAAATTTGCACAAAATTGGACTTAAAAGGATTATAATGTAAAATTATCAGTTATGGGCAAAACGCAGGTAAATACATAATATATTAATGGACACGTAACAAAAAAATGAAACAAAAATTACATTAATACATATTTAGGTATTAAATAAGGTGCCCTTTTAAATGGGACATTGTTTTTTCGACAATCTGACTTACAATATATCCAGAAATGTATATGAATTTAAATTTTTCAAAAAGAAAATAAAATTTTTATGTTACTGTTCGGTTTTTGATGTATTAATCGCCCTATATGTGTCTAGTTATATTCATATGTACAATTGTAAAATGGTAGGTTTATGGTAACATAAACTATATTATATATGTATATATACAAAAATTGACAAAAATTTATTAAATATTTAAGAAAATTAACAAAATGCTTAATAAATTTATAACATATCGGCAAATAACATATTTGTCATTTCCGCAAGCCAGCGCTCACCTATACTTTTCAGTTGAGCCCAAACAAGATATAATTCTGACAATTTTTTGCAAAAACAAAAGCCGAACAACTAAGCAATATTTTGTCATTTATGCACGTCTTTTCTCAACTAGGTCTTTCTTTAGAGCCAGTCAAGATATAATTCTACCAAATTTTTGCAGAACAATCTAAAACAAACTAAACGTGAAGACATTTTTGTCATTTTTGCAAGCCAGTCTTTGCCGATGCCATTCTTTTGATCCCAAACATTATGTTTTAACTAAAATGTGTAAATTTTTAGTTTCCTAATCGATGCAGCATTTAATTCTATGATTGTATTGTAATTTTTATAATTTTAATATAAACCGTTATTAAAATATTTCACAAAATTTGCACAAAATTGGACTTAAAAGGATTATAATGTAAAATTATCAGTTATGGGCAAAACGCAGGTAAATACATAATATATTAATGGACACGTAACAAAAAAAATGAAACAAAAATTACATTAATACATATTTAGGTATTATATAAGGTGCCCTTTTAAATGGGACATTGTTTTTTCGACAATCTGACTTACAATGTATCCAGAAATGTATATGAATTTAAATTTTTCAAAAAGAAAATAAAATTTTTATGTTACTGTTCGGTTTGTGATGTATTAATGGCCCTATATGTGTCTAGTTATATTCATATATACAATTGTAAAATGGTAGGTTTATGGTAACATAAACAATATTATATATGTATATATACAAGAATTGACAAAAATTTATTAAATATTTAAGAAAATTAACAAAACACTTAATAAATTTATAACATATCGGCAAATAACATATTTGTCATTTCCGCAAGCCAGCGCTCACCTATTCTTTTCAGTTGAGCCCAAACAAGATATAATTCTAAAAAATTTTTGCAAAAACAAAAGCCGAACAACGAAGCAATATTTTGTCATTTATGGACGTCTTTTCTCACCTAGGTCTTTCTTTAGAGCCAGTCAAGATATAATTCTACCAAATTTTTGCAGAACAATCTAAAACAAACTAAACGTGAAGACATTTTTGTCATTTTTGCAAGCCAGTCCTCGCCGATGCCATTCTTTTGATCCCAAACATTATGTTTTAACTAAAATGTGTAAATTTTTAGTTTCCTAATCGATGCAGCATTTAATTCTATGATTGTATTGTAATTTTTATAATTTTAATATAAACCGTTATTAAAATATTTCACAAAATTTGCACAAAATTGGACTTAAAAGGATTATAATGTAAAATTATCAGTTATGGGCAAAACGCAGGTAAATACATAATATATTAATGGCCACGTAACAAAAAAATGAAACAAAAATTACATTAATACATATTTAGGTATTAAATAAGGTGCCCTTTTAAATGGGACATTGTTTTTTCGACAATCTGACTAACAATGTATCCAGAAATGTATATGAATTTAAATTTTTCAAAAAGAAAATAAAATTTTTATGTTACTGTTCGGTTTTTGATGTATTAATGGCCCTATATGGGTCTAGTTATATTCATATATACAATTGTAAAATGGTAGGTTTATGGTAACATAAACAATATTATATATGTATATATACAAGAATTGACAAAAATTTATTAAATATTTAAGAAAATTAACAAAACGCTTAATAAATTTATAACATATCGGCAAATAACATATTTGTCATTTCCGCAAGCCAGCGCTCACCTATACTTTTCAGTTGAGCCCAAACAAGATATAATTCTGACAAATTTTTGCAAAAACAAAAGCCGAACAACGAAGCAATATTTTGTCATTTATGCACGTCTTTTCTCAACTAGGTCTTTCTTTAGAGCCAGTCAAGATATAATTCTACCAAATTTTTGCAGAACAATCTAAAACAAACTAAACGTGAAGACATTTTTGTCATTTTTGCAAGCCAGTCCTCGCCGATGCCATTCTTTTGATCCCAAACATTATGTTTTAACTAAAATGTGTAAATTTTTAGTTTCCTAATCGATGCAGCATTTAATTCTATGATTGTATTGTAATTTTTATAATTTTAATACAAACCGTTATTAAAATATTTCACAAAATTTGCACAAAAATGGACATAGAAGGATTATGATGTAAAATTATCAGTTATGGGCAAAACGCAGGTAAATACATAATATATTAATGGCCACGTAACAAAAAAATGAAACAAAAATTACATTAATACATATTTAGGTATTAAATAAGGTGCCCTTTTAAATGGGACATTGTTTTTTCGACAATCTGACTAACAATGTATCCAGAAATGTATATGAATTTAAATTTTTCAAAAAGAAAATAAAATTTTTATGTTACTGTTCGGTTTTTGATGTATTAATGGCCCTATATGGGTCTAGTTATATTCATATATACAATTGTAAAATGGTAGGTTTATGGTAACATAAACAATATTATATATGTATATATACAAGAATTGACAAAAATTTATTAAATATTTAAGAAAATTAACAAAACGCTTAATAAATTTATAACATATCGGCAAATAACATATTTGTCATTTCCGCAAGCCAGCGCTCACCTATACTTTTCAGTTGAGCCCAAACAAGATATAATTCTGACAAATTTTTGCAAAAACAAAAGCCGAACAACGAAGCAATATTTTGTCATTTATGCACGTCTTTTCTTAACTAGGTCTTTCTTTAGAGCCAGTCAAGATATAATTCTACCAAATTTTTGCAGAACAATCTAAAACAAACTAAACGTGAAGACATTTTTGTTATTTTTGCAAGCCAGTCCTCGCCGATGCCATTCTTTTGATCCCAAACATTATGTTTTAACTAAAATGTGTAAATTTTTAGTTTCCTAATCGATGCAGCATTTAATTCTATGATTGTATTGTAATTTTTATAATTTTAATATAAACCGTTATTAAAATATTTCACAAAATTTGCACAAAATTGGACTTAAAAGGATTATAATGTAAAATTATCAGTTATGGGCAAAACGCAGGTAAATACATAATATATTAATGGCCACGTAACAAAAAAATGAAACAAAAATTACATTAATACATATTTAGGTATTAAATAAGGTGCCCTTTTAAATGGGACATTTTTTTTTCGACAATCTGACTTACAATGCATCCAGAAATGTATATGAATTTAAATTTTTCAAAAAGAAAATTAAATTTTTATGTTACTGTTCGGTTTGTGATGTATTAATGGCCCTATATGTGTCTAGTTATATTCATATATACAATTGTAAAATGGTAGGTTTATGGTAACATAAACAATATTATATATGTATATATACAGGAATTGACAAAAAATTATTAAATATTTAAGAAAATTAACAAAACGCTTAATAAATTTATAACATATCGGCAAATAACATATTTGTCATTTCCGCAAGCCAGCGCTCACCTATACTTTTCAGTTGAGCCCAAACAAGATATAATTCTGACAAATTTTTGCAAAAACAAAAGCCGAACAACGAAGCAATATTTTGTCATTTATGCACGTCTTTTCTCAACTAGGTCTTTCTTTAGAGCCAGTCAAGATATAATTCTACCAAATTTTTGCAGAACAATCTAAAACAAACTAAACGTGAAGACATTTTTGTCATTTTTGCAAGTCAGTCCTCGCCGATGCCATTCTTTTGATCCCAAACATTATGTTTTAACTAAAATGTGTAAATTTTTAGTTTCCTAATCGATGCAGCATTTAATTCTATGATTGTATTGTAATTTTTATAATTTTAATACAAACCGTTATTAAAATATTTCACAAAATTTGCCCAAAATTGGACATAGAAGGATTATGATGTAAAATTATCAGTTATGGGCAAAACGCAGGTAAATACATAATATATTAATGGCCACGTAACAAAAAAATGAAACAAAAATTACATTAATACATATTTAGGTATTAAATAAGGTGCCCTTTTAAATGGGACATTGTTTTTTCGACAATCTGACTAACAATGTATCCAGAAATGTATATGAATTTAAATTTTTCAAAAAGAAAATAAAATTTTTATGTTACTGTTCGGTTTTTGATGTATTAATGGCCCTATATGGGTCTAGTTATATTCATATATACAATTGTAAAATGGTAGGTTTATGGTAACATAAACAATATTATATATGTATATATACAAGAATTGACAAAAATTTATTAAATATTTAAGAAAATTAACAAAACGCTTAATAAATTTATAACATATCGGCAAATAACATATTTGTCATTTCCGCAAGCCAGCGCTCACCTATACTTTTCAGTTGAGCCCAAACAAGATATAATTCAGACAAATTTTTGCAAAAACAAAAGCCGAACAACGAAGCAATATTTTGTCATTTATGGACGTCTTTTCTCAACTAGGTCTTTCTTTATAGCCAGTCAAGATATAATTCTACCAAATTTTTGCAGAACAATCTAAAACAAACTAAACGTGAAGACATTTTTGTCATTTTTGCAAGCCAGTCCTCGCCGATGCCATTCTTTTGATCCCAAACATTATGTTTTAACTAAAATGTGTAAATTTTTAGTTTCCTAATCGATGCATCTTTTAATTCTATGATTGTATTGTAATTTTTATAACTTTAATATAAACCGTTATTAAAATATTTCACAAAATTTGCACAAAATTGGACTTAAAAGGATTATAATGTAAAATTATCAGTTATGGGCAAAACGCAGGTAAATACATAATATATTAATGGCCACGTAACAAATAAATGAAACAAAAATTACATTAATACATATTTAGGTATTAAATAAGGTGCCCTTTTAAATGGGACATTGTTTTTTCGACAATCTGACTTACAATGTATCCAGAAATGTATATGAATTTAAATTTTTCAAAAAGAAAATAAAATTTTTATGTTACTGTTCGGTTTTTGATGTATTAATCGCCCTATATGTGTCTAGTTATATTCATATGTACAATTGTAAAATGGTAGGTTTATGGTAACATAAACAATATTATATATGTATATATACAAGAATTGACAAAAATGTATTAAATATTTAAGAAAATTAACAAAACGCTTAATAAATTTATAACATATCGGCAAATAACATATTTGTCATTTCCGCAAGCCAGCGCTCACCTATACTTTTCAGTTGAGCCCAAACAAGATATAATTCTGACAAATTTTTGCAAAAACAAAAGCCGAACAACGAAGCAATGTTTTGTCATTTATGGACGTCTTTTCTCAACTAGGTCTTTCTTTAGAGCCAGTCAAGATATAATTCTACCAAATTTTTGCAGAACAATCTAAAACAAACTAAACGTGAAGACATTTTTGTCATTTTTGCAAGCCAGTCCTCGCCGATGCCATTCTTTTGATCCCAAACATTATGTTTTAACTAAAATGTGTAAATTTTTAGTTTCCTAATCGATGCAGCATTTAATTCTATGATTGTATTGTAATTTTTATAATTTTAATATAAACCGTTATTAAAATATTTCACAAAATTTGCACAAAATTGGACTCAAAAGGATTATAATGTAAAATTATCAGTTATGGGCAAAACGCAGGTAAATACATAATATATTAATGGACACGTAACAAAAAAATGAAACAAAAATTACATTAATACATATTTAGGTATTAAATAAGGTGCCCTTTTAAATGGGACATTGTTTTTTCGACAATCTGACTTACAATGTATCCAGAAATGTATATGAATTTAAATTTTTCAAAAAGAAAATAAAATTTTTATGTTACTGTTCGGTTTTTGTCGTATTAATCGCCCTATATGTGTCTAGTTATATTCATATGTACAATTGTAAAATGGTAGGTTTATGGTAACATAAACAATATTATATATGTATATATACAAGAATTGACAAAAATGTATTAAATATTTAAGAAAATTAACAAAACGCTTAATAAATTTATAACATATCGGCAAATAACATATTTGTCATTTCCGCAAGCCAGCGCTCACCTATTCTTTTCAGTTGAGCCCAAACAAGATATAATTCTGACAAATTTTTGCAAAAACAAAAGCCGAACAACGAAGCAATGTTTTGTCATTTATGGACGTCTTTTCTCAACTAGGTCTTTCTTTAGAGCCAGTCAAGATATAATTCTACCAAATTTTGCAGAACAATCTAAAACAAACTAAACGTGAAGACATTTTTGTCATTTTTGCAAGCCAGTCCTCGCCGATGCCATTCTTTTGATCCCAAACATTATGTTTTAACTAAAATGTGTAAATTTTTAGTTGCTTAATCGATGCAGCATTTAATTCTATGATTGTATTGTAATTTTTATAATTTTAATACAAACCGTTATTAAAATATTTCACAAAATTTGCACAAAAATGGACATAGAAGGATTATGATGTAAAATTATCAGTTATGGGCAAAACGCAGGTAAATACATAATATATTAATGGCCACGTAACAAAAAAATGAAACAAAAATTACATTAATACATATTTAGGTATTAAATAAGGTGCCCTTTTAAATGGGACATTGTTTTTTCGACAATCTGACTAACAATGTATCCAGAAATGTATATGAATTTAAATTTTTCAAAAAGAAAATAAAATTTTTATGTTACTGTTCGGTTTTTGATGTATTAATGGCCCTATATGGGTCTAGTTATATTCATATATACAATTGTAAAATGGTAGGTTTATGGTAACATAAACAATATTATATATGTATATATACAAGAATTGACAAAAATTTATTAAATATTTAAGAAAATTAACAAAACGCTTAATAAATTTATAACATATCGGCAAATAACATATTTGTCATTTCCGCAAGCCAGCGCTCACCTATACTTTTCAGTTGAGCCCAAACAAGATATAATTCTGACAAATTTTTGCAAAAACAAAAGCCGAACAACGAAGCAATATTTTGTCATTTATGCACGTCTTTTCTTAACTAGGTCTTTCTTTAGAGCCAGTCAAGATATAATTCTACCAAATTTTTGCAGAACAATCTAAAACAAACTAAACGTGAAGACATTTTTGTTATTTTTGCAAGCCAGTCCTCGCCGATGCCATTCTTTTGATCCCAAACATTATGTTTTAACTAAAATGTGTAAATTTTTAGTTTCCTAATCGATGCAGCATTTAATTCTATGATTGTATTGTAATTTTTATAATTTTAATATAAACCGTTATTAAAATATTTCACAAAATTTGCACAAAATTGGACATAAAAGGATTATAATGTAAAATTATCAGTTATGGGCAAAACGCAGGTATATACATAATATATTAATGGCCACGTAACAAAAAAATGAAACAAAAATTACATTAATACATATTTAGGTATTAAATAAGGTGCCCTTTTAAATGGGACATTGTTTTTTCGACAATCTGACTTACAATGTATCCAGAAATGTATATGAATTTAAATTTTTCAAAAAGAAAATAAAATTTTTATGTTACTGTTCGGTTTTTCATGTATTAATGGCCCTATATGTGTCTAGTTATATTCATATATACAATTGTAAAATGGTAGGTTTATGGTAACATAAACAATATTATATATGTATATATACAAGAATTGACAAAAATTTATTAAATATTTAAGAAAATTAACAAAACGCTTAATAAATTTATAACATATCGGCAAATAACATATTTGTCATTTCCGCAAGCCAGCGCTCACCTATACTTTTCAGTTGAGCCCAAACAAGATATAATTCAGACAAATTTTTGCAAAAACAAAAGCCGAACAACGAAGCAATATTTTGTCATTTATGGACGTCTTTTCTCAACTAGGTCTTTCTTTATAGCCAGTCAAGATATAATTCTACCAAATTTTTGCAGAACAATCTAAAACAAACTAAACGTGAAGACATTTTTGTCATTTTTGCAAGCCAGTCCTCGCCGATGCCATTCTTTTGATCCCAAACATTATGTTTTAACTAAAATGTGTAAATTTTTAGTTTCCTAATCGATGCATCTTTTAATTCTATGATTGTATTGTAATTTTTATAACTTTAATATAAACCGTTATTAAAATATTTCACAAAATTTGCACAAAATTGGACTTAAAAGGATTATAATGTAAAATTATCAGTTATGGGCAAAACGCAGGTAAATACATAATATATTAATGGCCACGTAACAAATAAATGAAACAAAAATTACATTAATACATATTTAGGTATTAAATAAGGTGCCCTTTTAAATGGGACATTGTTTTTTCGACAATCTGACTTACAATGTATCCAGAAATGTATATGAATTTAAATTTTTCAAAAAGAAAATAAAATTTTTATGTTACTGTTCGGTTTTTGATGTATTAATCGCCCTATATGTGTCTAGTTATATTCATATGTACAATTGTAAAATGGTAGGTTTATGGTAACATAAACAATATTATATATGTATATATACAAGAATTGACAAAAATGTATTAAATATTTAAGAAAATTAACAAAACGCTTAATAAATTTATAACATATCGGCAAATAACATATTTGTCATTTCCGCAAGCCAGCGCTCACCTATACTTTTCAGTTGAGCCCAAACAAGATATAATTCTGACAAATTTTTGCAAAAACAAAAGCCGAACAACGAAGCAATGTTTTGTCATTTATGGACGTCTTTTCTCAACTAGGTCTTTCTTTAGAGCCAGTCAAGATATAATTCTACCAAATTTTTGCAGAACAATCTAAAACAAACTAAACGTGAAGACATTTTTGTCATTTTTGCAAGCCAGTCCTCGCCGATGCCATTCTTTTGATCCCAAACATTATGTTTTAACTAAAATGTGTAAATTTTTAGTTTCCTAATCGATGCAGCATTTAATTCTATGATTGTATTGTAATTTTTATAATTTTAATATAAACCGTTATTAAAATATTTCACAAAATTTGCACAAAATTGGACTCAAAAGGATTATAATGTAAAATTATCAGTTATGGGCAAAACGCAGGTAAATACATAATATATTAATGGACACGTAACAAAAAAATGAAACAAAAATTACATTAATACATATTTAGGTATTAAATAAGGTGCCCTTTTAAATGGGACATTGTTTTTTCGACAATCTGACTTACAATGTATCCAGAAATGTATATGAATTTAAATTTTTCAAAAAGAAAATAAAATTTTTATGTTACTGTTCGGTTTTTGTCGTATTAATCGCCCTATATGTGTCTAGTTATATTCATATGTACAATTGTAAAATGGTAGGTTTATGGTAACATAAACAATATTATATATGTATATATACAAGAATTGACAAAAATGTATTAAATATTTAAGAAAATTAACAAAACGCTTAATAAATTTATAACATATCGGCAAATAACATATTTGTCATTTCCGCAAGCCAGCGCTCACCTATTCTTTTCAGTTGAGCCCAAACAAGATATAATTCTGACAAATTTTTGCAAAAACAAAAGCCGAACAACGAAGCAATGTTTTGTCATTTATGGACGTCTTTTCTCAACTAGGTCTTTCTTTAGAGCCAGTCAAGATATAATTCTACCAAATTTTGCAGAACAATCTAAAACAAACTAAACGTGAAGACATTTTTGTCATTTTTGCAAGCCAGTCCTCGCCGATGCCATTCTTTTGATCCCAAACATTATGTTTTAACTAAAATGTGTAAATTTTTAGTTTCCTAATCGATGCAGCATTTAATTCTATGATTGTATTGTAATTTTTATAATTTTAATATAAACCGTTATTAAAATATTTCACAAAATTTGCACAAAATTGGACTCAAAAGGATTATAACGTAAATTTATCAGTTATGGGCAAAACGCAGGTAAATACATAATATATTAATGGCCACGTAACAAAAAAATTAAACAAAAATTACATTAATACATATTTAGGTATTAAATAAGGTGCCCTTTTAAATGGGACATTGTTTTTTCGACAATCTGACTAACAATGTATCCAGAAATGTATATGAATTTAAATTTTTCAAAAAGAAAATAAAATTTTTATGTTACTGTTCGGTTTTTGATGTATTAATGGCCCTATATGGGTCTAGTTATATTCATATATACAATTGTAAAATGGTAGGTTTATGGTAACATAAACAATATTATATATGTATATATACAAGAATTGACAAAAATTTATTAAATATGTAAGAAAATTAACAAAACGCTTAATAAATTTATAACATATCGGCAAATAACATATTTGTCATTTCCGCAAGCCAGCGCTCACCTATACTTTTCAGTTGAGCCCAAACAAGATATAATTCTGACAAATTTTTGCAAAAACAAAAGCCGAACAACGAAGCAATATTTTGTCATTTATGCACGTCTTTTCTTAACTAGGTCTTTCTTTAGAGCCAGTCAAGATATAATTCTACCAAATTTTTGCAGAACAATCTAAAACAAACTAAACGTGAAGACATTTTTGTTATTTTTGCAAGCCAGTCCTCGCCGATGCCATTCTTTTGATCCCAAACATTATGTTTTAACTAAAATGTGTAAATTTTTAGTTTCCTAATCGATGCAGCATTTAATTCTATGATTGTATTGTAATTTTTATAATTTTAATATAAACCGTTATTAAAATATTTCACAAAATTTGCACAAAATTGGACTTAAAAGGATTATAATGTAAAATTATCAGTTATGGGCAAAACGCAGGTATATACATAATATATTAATGGCCACGTAACAAAAAAATGAAACAAAAATTACATTAATACATATTTAGGTATTAAATAAGGTGCCCTTTTAAATGGGACATTGTTTTTTCGACAATCTGACTTACAATGTATCCAGAAATGTATATGAATTTAAATTTTTCAAAAAGAAAATAAAATTTTTATGTTACTGTTCGGTTTGTGATGTATTAATGGCCCTATATGTGTCTAGTTATATTCATATATACAATTGTAAAATGGTAGGTTTATGGTAACATAAACAATATTATATATGTATATATACAAGAATTGACAAAAATTTATTAAATATTTAAGAAAATTAACAAAACGCTTAATAAATTTATAACATATCGGCAAATAACATATTTGTCATTTCCGCAAGCCAGCGCTCACCTATACTTTTCAGTTGAGCCCAAACAAGATATAATTCTGACAAATTTTTGCAAAAACAAAAGCCGAACAACGAAGCAATATTTTGTCATTTATGCACGTCTTTTCTCAACTAGGTCTTTCTTTAGAGCCAGTCAAGATATAATTCTACCAAATTTTTGCAGAACAATCTAAAACAAACTAAACGTGAAGACATTTTTGTCATTTTTGCAAGCCAGTCCTCGCCGATGCCATTCTTTTGATCCCAAACATTATGTTTTAACTAAAATGTGTAAATTTTTAGTTTCCTAATCGATGCAGCATTTAATTCTATGATTGTATTGTAATTTTTATAATTTTAATACAAACCGTTATTAAAATATTTCACAAAATTTGCCCAAAATTGGACATAGAAGGATTATGATGTAAAATTATCAGTTATGGGCAAAACGCAGGTAAATACATAATATATTAATGGCCACGTAACAAAAAAATGAAACAAAAATTACATTAATACATATTTAGGTATTAAATAAGGTGCCCTTTTAAATGGGACATTGTTTTTTCGACAATCTGACTAACAATGTATCCAGAAATGTATATGAATTTAAATTTTTCAAAAAGAAAATAAAATTTTTATGTTACTGTTCGGTTTTTGATGTATTAATGGCCCTATATGGGTCTAGTTATATTCATATATACAATTGTAAAATGGTAGGTTTATGGTAACATAAACAATATTATATATGTATATATACAAGAATTGACAAAAATTTATTAAATATTTAAGAAAATTAACAAAACGCTTAATAAATTTATAACATATCGGCAAATAACATATTTGTCATTTCCGCAAGCCAGCGCTCACCTATACTTTTCAGTTGAGCCCAAACAAGATATAATTCTGACAAATTTTTGCAAAAACAAAAGCCGAACAACGAAGCAATATTTTGTCATTTATGCACGTCTTTTCTCAACTAGGTCTTTCTTTAGAGCCAGTCAAGATATAATTCTACCAAATTTTTGCAGAACAATCTAAAACAAACTAAACGTGAAGACATTTTTGTCATTTTTGCAAGCCAGTCCTCGCCGATGCCATTTTTTTGATCCCAAACATTATGTTTTAACTAAAATGTGTAAATTTTTAGTTTCCTAATCGATGCAGCATTTAATTCTATGATTGTATTGTAATTTTTATAATTTTAATACAAACCGTTATTAAAATATTTCACAAAATTTGCACAAAATTGGACATAGAAGGATTATGATGTAAAATTATCAGTTATGAGCAAAACGCAGGTAAATACATAATATATTAATGGCCACGTAACAAAAAAATGAAACAAAAATTACATTAATACATATTTAGGTATTAAATAAGGTGCCCTTTTAAATGGGACATTGTTTTTTCGACAATCTGACTAACAATGTATCCAGAAATGTATATGAATTTAAATTTTTCAAAAAGAAAATAAAATTTTTATGTTACTGTTCGGTTTTTGATGTATTAATGGCCCTATATGGGTCTAGTTATATTCATATATACAATTGTAAAATGGTAGGTTTATGGTAACATAAACAATATTATATATGTATATATACAAGAATTGACAAAAATTTATTAAATATGTAAGAAAATTAACAAAACGCTTAATAAATTTATAACATATCGGCAAATAACATATTTGTCATTTCCGCAAGCCAGCGCTCACCTATACTTTTCAGTTGAGCCCAAACAAGATATAATTCTGACAAATTTTTGCAAAAACAAAAGCCGAACAACGAAGCAATATTTTGTCATTTATGCACGTCTTTTCTTAACTAGGTCTTTCTTTAGAGCCAGTCAAGATATAATTCTACCAAATTTTTGCAGAACAATCTAAAACAAACTAAACGTGAAGACATTTTTGTTATTTTTGCAAGCCAGTCCTCGCCGATGCCATTCTTTTGATCCCAAACATTATGTTTTAACTAAAATGTGTAAATTTTTAGTTTCCTAATCGATGCAGCATTTAATTCTATGATTGTATTGTAATTTTTATAATTTTAATATAAACCGTTATTAAAATATTTCACAAAATTTGCACAAAATTGGACTTAAAAGGATTATAATGTAAAATTATCAGTTATGGGCAAAACGCAGGTATATACATAATATATTAATGGCCACGTAACAAAAAAATGAAACAAAAATTACATTAATACATATTTAGGTATTAAATAAGGTGCCCTTTTAAATGGGACATTGTTTTTTCGACAATCTGACTTACAATGTATCCAGAAATGTATATGAATTTAAATTTTTCAAAAAGAAAATAAAATTTTTATGTTACTGTTCGGATTTTCATGTATTAATGGCCCTATATGTGTCTAGTTATATTCATATATACAATTGTAAAATGGTAGGTTTATGGTAACATAAACAATATTATATATGTATATATACAAGAATTGACAAAAATTTATTAAATATTTAAGAAAATTAACAAAACGCTTAATAAATTTATAACATATCGGCAAATAACATATTTGTCATTTCCGCAAGCCAGCGCTCACCTATACTTTTCAGTTGAGCCCAAACAAGATATAATTCTGACAAATTTTTGCAAAAACAAAAGCCGAACAACGAAGCAATATTTTGTCATTTATGCACGTCTTTTCTCAACTAGGTCTTTCTTTAGAGCCAGTCAAGATATAATTCTACCAAATTTTTGCAGAACAATCTAAAACAAACTAAACGTGAAGACATTTTTGTCATTTTTGCAAGCCAGTCCTCGCCGATGCCATTCTTTTGATCCCAAACATTATGTTTTAACTAAAATGTGTAAATTTTTAGTTTCCTAATCGATGCAGCATTTAATTCTATGATTGTATTGTAATTTTTATAATTTTAATATAAACCGTTATTAAAATATTTCACAAAATTTGCACAAAATTGGACTTAAAAGGATTATAATGTAAAATTATCAGTTATGGGCAAAACGCAGGTAAATACATAATATATTAATGGACACGTAACAAAAAAATGAAACAAAAATTACATTAATACATATTTAGGTATTAAATAAGGTGCCCTTTTAAATGGGACATTGTTTTTTCGACAATCTGACTTACAATATATCCAGAAATGTATATGAATTTAAATTTTTCAAAAAGAAAATAAAATTTTTATGTTACTGTTCGGTTTTTGATGTATTAATCGCCCTATATGTGTCTAGTTATATTCATATGTACAATTGTAAAATAGTAGGTTTATGGTAACATAAACTATATTATATATGTATATATACAAGAATTGACAAAAATTTATTAAATATTTAAGAAAATTAACAAAATGCTTAATAAATTTATAACATATCGGCAAATAACATATTTGTCATTTCCGCAAGCCAGCGCTCACCTATACTTTTCAGTTGAGCCCAAACAAGATATAATTCTGACAAATTTTTGCAAAAACAAAAGCCGAACAACTAAGCAGTATTTTGTCATTTATGCACGTCTTTTCTCAACTAGGTCTTTCTTTAGAGCCAGTCAAGATATAATTCTACCAAATTTTTGCAGAACAATCTAAAACAAACTCAACGTGAAGACATTTTTGTCATTTTTGCAAGCCAGTCTTTGCCGATGCCATTCTTTTGATCCCAAACATTATGTTTTAACTAAAATGTGTAAATTTTTAGTTTCCTAATCGATGCAGCATTTAATTCTATGATTGTATTGTAATTTTTATAATTTTAATATAAACCGTTATTAAAATATTTCACAAAATTTGCACAAAATTGGACTTAAAAGGATTATAATGTAAAATTATCAGTTATGGGCAAAACGCAGGTAAATACATAATATATTAATGGACACGTAACAAAAAAAATGAAACAAAAATTACATTAATACATATTTAGGTATTAAATAAGGTGCCCTTTTAAATGGGACATTGTTTTTTCGACAATCTGACTTACAATGTATCCAGAAATGTATATGAATTTAAATTTTTCAAAAAGAAAATAAAATTTTTATGTTACTGTTCGGTTTGTGATGTATTAATGGCCCTATATGTGTCTAGTTATATTCATATATACAATTGTAAAATGGTAGGTTTATGGTAACATAAACAATATTATATATGTATATATACAAGAATTGACAAAAATTTATTAAATATTTAAGAAAATTAACAAAACACTTAATAAATTTATAACATATCGGCAAATAACATATTTGTCATTTCCGCAAGCCAGCGCTCACCTACACTTTTCAGTTGAGCCCAAACAAGATATAATTCTAAAAAATTTTTGCAAAAACAAAAGCCGAACAACGAAGCAATATTTTGTCATTTATGGACGTCTTTTCTCACCTAGGTCTTTCTTTAGAGCCAGTCAAGATATAATTCTACCAAATTTTTGCAGAACAATCTAAAACAAACTAAACGTGAAGACATTTTTGTCATTTTTGCAAGCCAGTCCTCGCCGATGCCATTCTTTTGATCCCAAACATTATGTTTTAACTAAAATGTGTAAATTTTTAGTTTCCTAATCGATGCATCTTTTAATTCTATGATTGTATTGTAATTTTTATAATTTTAATATAAACCGTTATTAAAATATTTCACAAAATTTGCACAAAATTGGACTTAAAAGGATTATAATGTAAAATTATCAGTTATGGGCAAAACGCAGGTAAATACATAATATATTAATGGACACGTAACAAAAAAATGAAACAAAAATTACATTAATACATATTTAGGTATTAAATAAGGTGCCCTTTTAAATAAGACATTGTTTTTTCGACAATCTAACTTACAATGTATCCAGAAATATATATGAATTTAAATTTTTCAAAAAGAAAATAAAATTTTTATGTTACTGTTCGGTTTTTGATGTATTAATCGCCCTATATGTGTCTAGTTATATTCATATGTACAATTGTAAAATGGTAGGTTTATGGTAACATAAACAATATTATATATGTATATATACAAGAATTGACAAAAATGTATTAAATATTTAAGAAAATTAACAAAACGCTTAATAAATTTATAACATATCGGCAAATAACATATTTGTCAATTCCGCAAGCCAGCGCTCACCTATACTTTTCAGTTGAGCCCAAACAAGATATAATTCTGACAAATTTTTGCAAAAACAAAAGCCGAACAACGAAGCAATGTTTTGTCATTTATGGACGTCTTTTCTCAACTAGGTCTTTCTTTAGAGCCAGTCAAGATATAATTCTACCAAATTTTTGCAGAACAATCTAAAACAAACTAAACGTGAAGACATTTTTGTCATTTTTGCAAGCCAGTCCTCGCCGATGCCATTCTTTTGATCCCAAACATTATGTTTTAACTAAAATGTGTAAATTTTTAGTTTCCTAATCGATGCAGCATTTAATTCTATGATTGTATTGTAATTTTTGTAATTTTAATATAAACCGTTATTAAAATATTTCACAAAATTTGCACAAAATTGGACTCAAAATGATTATAATGTAAATTTATCAGTTATGGGCAAAACGCAGGTAAATACATAATATATTAATGGACACGTAACAAAAAAATGAAACAAAAATTACATTAATACATATTTAGGTATTAAATAAGGTGCCCTTTTAAATGGGACATTGTTTTTTCGACAATCTGACTTACAATGTATCCAGAAATGTATATGAATTTAAATTTTTCAAAAAGAAAATAAAATTTTTATGTTACTGTTCGGTTTTTGATGTATTAATGGCCCTATATGTGTCTAGTTATATTCATATGTACAATTGTAAAATGGTAGGTTTATGGTAACGTAAACAATATTATATATGTATATATACAAGAATTGACAAAAATTTATTAAATATTTAAGAAAATTAACAAAACGCTTAATAAATTTATAACATATCGGCAAATAACATATTTGTCATTTCCGCAAGCCAGCGCTCACCTATACTTTTCAGTTGAACCCAAACAAGATATAATTCTAAAAAATTTTTGCAAAAACAAAAGCCGAACAACGAAGCAATATTTTGTCATTTATGGACGTCTTTTCTCAACTAGGTCTTTCTTTAGAGCCAGTCAAGAAATAATTGTACCAAATTTTTGCAGAACAATCTAAAACAAACTAAACGTGAAGACATTTTTGTCATTTTTGCAAGCCAGTCCTCGCCGATGCCATTCTTTTGATCCCAAACATTATGTTTTAACTAAAATGTGTAAATTTTTAGTATCCTAATCGATGCAGCATTTAATTCTATGATTGTATTGTAATTTTTATAATTTTAATATAAACCGTTATTAAAATATTTCACAAAATTTGCACAAAATTGGACTTAAAAGGATTATAATGTAAAATTATCAGTTATGGGCAAAACGCAGGTAAATACATAATATATTAATGGCCACGTAACAAATAAATGAAACAAAAATTACATTAATACATATTTAGGTATTAAATAAGGTGCCCTTTTAAATGGGACATTGTTTTTTCGACAATCTGACTTACAATGTATCCAGAAATGTATATGAATTTAAATTTTTCAAAAAGAAAATAAAATTTTTATGTTACTGTTCGGTTTTTGATGTATTAATCGCCCTATATGTGTCTAGTTATATTCATATGTACAATTGTAAAATGGTAGGTTTATGGTAACATAAACAATATTATATATGTATATATACAAGAATTGACAAAAATTTATTAAATATTTAAGAAAATTAACAAAACGCTTAATAAATTTATAACATATCGGCAAATAACATATTTGTAATTTCCGCAAGCCAGCGCTCACCTATACTTTTCAGTTGAGCCCAAACAAGATATAATTCTGACAAATTTTTGCAAAAACAAAAGCCGAACAACGAAGCAATGTTTTGTCATTTATGGACGTCTTTTCTCAACTAGGTCTTTCTTTAGAGCCAGTCAAGATATAATTCTACCAAATTTTTGCAGAACAATCTAAAACAAACTAAACGTGAAGACATTTTTGTCATTTTTGCAAGCCAGTCCTCGCCGATGCCATTCTTTTGATCCCAAACATTATGTTTTAACTAAAATGTGTAAATTTTTAGTTTCCTAATCGATGCAGCATTTAATTCTATGATTGTATTGTAATTTTTATAATTTTAATATAAACCGTTATTAAAATATTTCACAAAATTTGCACAAAATTGGACTTAAAAGGATTATAATGTAAAATTATCAGTTATGGGCAAAACGCAGGTAAATACATAATATATTAATGGCCACGTAACAAATAAATGAAACAAAAATTACATTAATACATATTTAGGTATTAAATAAGGTGCCCTTTTAAATGGGACATTGTTTTTTCGACAATCTGACTTACAATGTATCCAGAAATGTATATGAATTTAAATTTTTCAAAAAGAAAATAAAATTTTTATGTTACTGTTCGGTTTTTGATGTATTAATCGCCCTATATGTGTCTAGTTATATTCATATGTACAATTGTAAAATGGTAGGTTTATGGTAACATAAACAATATTATATATGTATATATACAAGAATTGACAAAAATGTATTAAATATTTAAGAAAATTAACAAAACGCTTAATAAATTTATAACATATCGGCAAATAACATATTTGTCATTTCCGCAAGCCAGCGCTCACCTATTCTTCTCAGTTGAGCCCAAACAAGATATAATTCTGACAAATTTTTGCAAAAACAAAAGCCGAACAACGAAGCAATGTTTTGTCATTTATGGACGTCTTTTCTCAACTAGGTCTTTCTTTAGAGCCAGTCAAGATATAATTCTACCAAATTTTTGCAGAACAATCTAAAACAAACTAAACGTGAAGACATTTTTGTCATTTTTGCAAGCCAGTCCTCGCCGATGCTATTCTTTTGATCCCAAACATTATGTTTTAACTAAAATGTGTAAATTTTTAGTTTCCTAATCGATGCAGCATTTAATTCTATGATTGTATTGTAATTTTTATAATTTTAATATAAACCGTTATTAAAATATTTCACAAAATTTGCACAAAATTGGACTCAAAAGGATTATAATGTAAAATTATCAGTTATGGGCAAAACGCAGGTAAATACATAATATATTAATGGACACGTAACAAAAAAAATGAAACAAAAATTACATTAATACATATTTAGGTATTAAATAAGGTGCCCTTTTAAATGGGACATTGTTTTTTCGACAATCTGACTTACAATGTATCCAGAAATGTATATGAATTTAAATTTTTCAAAAAGAAAATAAATTTTTTATGTTACTGTTCGGTTTTTGATGTATTAATCGCCCTATATGTGTCTAGTTATATTCATATGTACAATTGTAAAATGGTAGGTTTATGGTAACATAAACAATATTATATATGTATATATACAAGAATTGACAAAAATTTATTAAATATTTAAGAAAATTAACAAAACGCTTAATAAATTTATAACATATCGGCAAATAACATATTTGTCATTTCCGCAAGCCAGCGCTCACCTATACTTTTCAGTTGAGCCCAAACAAGATATAATTCTAAAAATTTTTTGCAAAAACAAAAGCCGAACAACGAAGCAATATTTTGTCATTTATGGACGTCTTTTCTCAACTAGGTCTTTCTTTAGAGCCAGTCAAGAAATAATTCTACCAAATTTTTGCAGAACAATCTAAAACAAACTAAACGTGAAGACATTTTTGTCATTTTTGCAAGCCAGTCCTCGCCGATGCCATTCTTTTGATCCCAAACATTATGTTTTAACTAAAATGTGTAAATTTTTAGTTTCCTAATCGATGCAGCATTTAATTCTATGATTGTATTGTAATTTTTATAATTTTAATATAAACCGTTATTAAAATATTTCACAAAATTTGCACAAAATTGGACTTAAAAGGATTATAATGTAAAATTATCAGTTATGGGCAAAACGCAGGTAAATACATAATATATTAATGGACACGTAACAAAAAAATGAAACAAAAATTACATTAATACATATTTAGGTATTAAATAAGGTGCCCTTTTAAATGGGACATTGTTTTTTCGACAATCTGACTTACAATGTATCCTGAAATGTATATCAATTTAAATTTTTCAAAAAGAAAATAAAATTTTTATGTTACTGTTCGGTTTTTGATGTATTAATAGCCCTATATGTGTCTAGTTATATTCATATGTACAATTGTAAAATGGTAGGTTAATGGTAACATAAACAATATTATATATGTATATATACAAGAATTGACAAAAATTTATTAAATATTTAAGAAAATTAACAAAACGCTTAATAAATTTATAACATATCGGCAAATAACATATTTGTCATTTCCGCAAGCCAGCGCTCACCTATACTTTTCAGTTGAGCCCAAACAAGATATAATTCTGACAAATTTTTGCAAAAACAAAAGCCGAACAACTAAGCAATATTTTGTCATTTATGCACGTCTTTTCTCAACTAGGTCTTTCTTTAGAGCCAGTCAAGATATAATTCTACCAAATTTTTGCAGAACAATCTAAAACAAAGTAAACGTGAAGACATTTTTGTCATTTTTGCAAGCCAGTCCTCGCCGATGCCATTCTTTTGATCCCAAACATTATGTTTTAACTAAAATGTGTAAATTTTTAGTTTCCTAATCGATGCAGCATTTAATTCTATGATTGTATTGTAATTTTTATAATTTTAATATAAACCGTTATTAAAATATTTCACAAAATTTGCACAAAATTGGACTCAAAAGGATTATAATGTAAATTTATCAGTTATGGGCAAAACGCAGGTAAATACATAATATATTAATGGACACGTAACAAAAAAATGAAACAAAAATTACATTAATACATATTTAGGTATTAAATAAGGTGCCCTTTTAAATGGGACATTGTTTTTTCGACAATCTGACTTACAATGTATCCAGAAATGTATATGAATTTAAATTTTTCAAAAAGAAAATAAAATTTTTATGTTACTGTTCGGTTTTTGATGTATTAATGGCCCTATATGTGTCTAGTTATATTCATATGTACAATTGTAAAATGGTAGGTTTATGGTAACATAAACAATATTATATATGTATATATACAAGAATTGACAAAAATTTATTAAATATTTAAGAAAATTAACAAAACGCTTAATAAATTTATAACATATCGGCAAATAACATATTTGTCATTTCCGCAAGCCAGCGCTCACCTATACTTTTCAGTTGAGCCCAAACAAGATATAATTCTAAAAAATTTTTGCAAAAACAAAAGCCGAACAACGAAGCAATATTTTGTCATTTATGGACGTCTTTTCTCAACTAGGTCTTTCTTTAGAGCCAGTCAAGATATAATTCTACCAAATTTTTGCAGAACAATCTAAAACAAAGTAAACGTGAAGACATTTTTGTCATTTTTGCAAGCCAGTCCTCGCCGATGCCATTCTTTTGATCCCAAACATTATGTTTTAACTAAAATGTGTAAATTTTTAGTTTCCTAATCGATGCAGCATTTAATTCTATGATTGTATTGTAATTTTTATAATTTTAATATAAACCGTTATTAAAATATTTCACAAAATTTGCACAAAATTGGACTCAAAAGGATTATAATGTAAATTTATCAGTTATGGGCAAAACGCAGGTAAATACATAATATATTAATGGACACGTAACAAAAAAATGAAACAAAAATTACATTAATACATATTTAGGTATTAAATAAGGTGCCCTTTTAAATGGGACATTGTTTTTTTCGACAATCTGACTTACAATGTATCCAGAAATGTATATGAATTTAAATTTTTCAAAAAGAAAATAAAATTTTTATGTTACTGTTCGGTTTTTGATGTATTAATGGCCCTATATGTGTCTAGTTATATTCATATGTACAATTGTAAAATGGTAGGTTTATGGTAACATAAACAATATTATATATGTATATATACAAGAATTGACAAAAATTTATTAAATATTTAAGAAAATTAACAAAACGCTTAATAAATTTATAACATATCGGCAAATAACATATTTGTCATTTCCGCAAGCCAGCGCTCACCTATACTTTTCAGTTGAGCCCAAACAAGATATAATTCTAAAAAATTTTTGCAAAAACAAAAGCCGAACAACGAAGCAATATTTTGTCATTTATGGACGTCTTTTCTCAACTAGGTCTTTCTTTAGAGCCAGTCAAGATATAATTCTACCAAATTTTTGCAGAACAATCTAAAACAAAGTAAACGTGAAGACATTTTTGTCATTTTTGCAAGCCAGTCCTCGCCGATGCCATTCTTTTGATCCCAAACATTATGTTTTAACTAAAATGTGTAAATTTTTAGTTTCCTAATCGATGCAGCATTTAATTCTATGATTGTATTGTAATTTTTATAATTTTAATATAAACCGTTATTAAAATATTTCACAAAATTTGCACAAAATTGGACTTAAAAGGATTATAATGTAAAATTATCAGTTATGGGCAAAACGCAGGTAAATACATAATATATTAATGGCCACGTAACAAAAAAATGAAACAAAAATTACATTAATACATATTTAGGTATTAAATAAGGTGCCCTTTTAAATGGGACATTGTTTTTTCAACAATCTGACTTACAATGTATCCAGAAATGTATATGAATTTAAATTTTTCAAAAAGAAAATAAAATTTTTATGTTACTGTTCGGTTTTTCATGTATTAATGGCCCTATATGTGTCTAGTTATATTCATATATACAATTGTAAAATGGTAGGTTTATGGTAACATAAACAATATTATATATGTATATATACAAGAATTGACAAAAATTTATTAAATATTTAAGAAAATTAACAAAACGCTTAATAAATTTATAACATATCGGCAAATAACATATTTGTCATTTCCGCAAGCCAGCGCTCACCTATACTTTTCAGTTGAGCCCAAACAAGATATAATTCTGACAAATTTTTGCAAAAACAAAAGCCGAACAACGAAGCAATATTTTGTCATTTATGGACGTCTTTTCTCAACTAGGTCTTTCTTTAGAGCCAGTCAAGATATAATTCTACCAAATTTTTGCAGAACAATCTAAAACAAAGTAAACGTGAAGACATTTTTGTCATTTTTGCAAGCCAGTCCTCGCCGATGCCATTCTTTTGATCCCAAACATTATGTTTTAACTAAAATGTGTAAATTTTTAGTTTCCTAATCGATGCAGCATTTAATTCTATGATTGTATTGTAATTTTTATAATTTTAATATAAACCGTTATTAAAATATTTCACAAAATTTGCACAAAATTGGACTCAAAAGGACTATAATGTAAGTTTATCAGTTATGGGCAAAACGCAGGTAAATACATAATATATTAATGGACACGTAACAAAAAAATGAAACAAAAATTACATTAATACATATTTAGGTATTAAATAAGGTGCCCTTTTAAATGGGACGTTGTTTTTTCGACAATCTGACTTACAATGTATCCAGAAATGTATATGAATTTAAATTTTTCACAAAGAAAATAAAATTTTTATGTTACTGTTCAGTTTTTGATGTATTAATGGCCCTATATGTGTCTAGTTATATTCATATGTACAATTGTAAAATGGTAGGTTTATGGTAACATAAACAATATTATATATGTATATATACAAGAATTGACAAAAATTTATTAAATATTTAAGAAAATTAACAAAACGCTTAATAAATTTATAACATATCGGCAAATAACATATTTGTCATTTCCGCAAGCCAGCGCTCACCTATACTTTTCAGTTGAGCCCAAACAAGATATAATTCTAAAAAATTTTTGCAAAAACAAAAGCCGAACAACGAAGCAATATTTTGTCATTTATGGACGTCTTTTCTCAACTAGGTCTTTCTTTAGAGCCAGTCAAGACATAATTCTACCAAATTTTTGCAGAACAATCTAAAACAAACTAAACATGAAGACATTTTTGTCATTTTTGCAAGCCAGTCCTCGCCGATGCCATTCTTTTGATCCCAAACATTATGTTTTAACTAAAATGTGTAAATTTTTAGTTTCCTAATCGATGCAGCATTTAATTCTATGATTGTATTGTAATTTTTATAATTTTAATATAAACCGTTATTAAATTATTTCACAAAATTTGCACAAAATTGGACTTAAAAGGATTATAATGTAAAATTATCAGTTATGGGCAAAACGCAGGTAAATACATAATATATTAATGGCCACGTAACAAAAAAATGAAACAAAAATTACATTAATACATATTTAGGTATTAAATAAGGTGCCCTTTTAAATGGGACATTGTTTTTTCAACAATCTGACTTACAATGTATCCAGAAATGTATATGAATTTAAATTTTTCAAAAAGAAAATAAAATTTTTATGTTACTGTTCGGTTTTTCATGTATTAATGGCCCTATATGTGTCTAGTTATATTCATATATACAATTGTAAAATGGTAGGTTTATGGTAACATAAACAATATTATATATGTATATATACAAGAATTGACAAAAATTTATTAAATAATTAAGAAAATTAACAAAACGCTTAATAAATTTATAACATATCGGCAAATAACATATTTGTCATTTCCGCAAGCCAGCGCTCACCTATACTTTTCAGTTGAGCCCAAACAAGATATAATTCTGACAAATTTTTGCAAAAACAAAAGCCGAACAACGAAGCAATATTTTGTCATTTATGGACGTCTTTTCTCAACTAGGTCTTTCTTTAGAGCCAGTCAAGATATAATTCTACCAAATTTTTGCAGAACAATCTAAAACAAAGTAAACGTGAAGACATTTTTGTCATTTTTGCAAGCCAGTCCTCGCCGATGCCATTCTTTTGATCCCAAACATTATGTTTTAACTAAAATGTGTAAATTTTTAGTTTCCTAATCGATGCAGCATTTAATTCTATGATTGTATTGTAATTTTTATAATTTTAATATAAACCGTTATTAAAATATTTCACAAAATTTGCACAAAATTGGACTCAAAAGGACTATAATGTAAGTTTATCAGTTATGGGCAAAACGCAGGTAAATACATAATATATTAATGGACACGTAACAAAAAAATGAAACAAAAATTACATTAATACATATTTAGGTATTAAATAAGGTGCCCTTTTAAATGGGACGTTGTTTTTTCGACAATCTGACTTACAATGTATCCAGAAATGTATATGAATTTAAATTTTTCACAAAGAAAATAAAATTTTTATGTTACTGTTCAGTTTTTGATGTATTAATGGCCCTATATGTGTCTAGTTATATTCATATGTACAATTGTAAAATGGTAGGTTTATGGTAACATAAACAATATTATATATGTATATATACAAGAATTGACAAAAATTTATTAAATATTTAAGAAAATTAACAAAACGCTTAATAAATTTATAACATATCAGCAAATAACATATTTGTCATTTCCGCAAGCCAGCGCTCACCTATACTTTTCAGTTGAGCCCAAACAAGATATAATTCTAAAAAATTTTTGCAAAAACAAAAGCCGAACAACGAAGCAATATTTTGTCATTTATGGACGTCTTTTCTCAACTAGGTCTTTCTTTAGAGCCAGTCAAGATATAATTCTACCAAATTTTTGCAGAACAATCTAAAACAAACTAAACATGAAGACATTTTTGTCATTTTTGCAAGCCAGTCCTCGCCGATGCCATTCTTTTGATCCCAAACATTATGTTTTAACTAAAATGTGTAAATTTTTAGTTTCCTAATCGATGCAGCATTTAATTCTATGATTGTATTGTAATTTTTATAATTTTAATATAAACCGTTATTAAATTATTTCACAAAATTTGCACAAAATTGAACTTAAAAGGATTATAATGTAAAATTATCAGTTATGGGCAAAACGCAGGTAAATACATAATATATTAACGGCCACGTAACAAAAAAATGAAACAAAAATTACATTAATACATATTTAGGTATTAAATAAGGTGCCCTTTTAAATGGGACATTGTTTTTTCAACAATCTGACTTACAATGTATCCAGAAATGTATATGAATTTAAATTTTTCAAAAAGAAAATAAAATTTTTATGTTACTGTTCGGTTTTTCATGTATTAATGGCCCTATATGTGTCTAGTTATATTCATATATACAATTGTAAAATGGTAGGTTTATGGTAACATAAACAATATTATATATGTATATATACAAGAATTGACAAAAATTTATTAAATATTTAAGAAAATTAACAAAACGCTTAATAAATTTATAACATATCGGCAAATAACATATTTGTCATTTCCGCAAGCCAGCGCTCACCTATACTTTTCAGTTGAGCCCAAACAAGATATAATTCTGACAAATTTTTGCAAAAACAAAAGCCGAACAACGAAGCAATATTTTGTCATTTATGGACGTCTTTTCTCAACTAGGTCTTTCTTTAGAGCCAGTCAAGATATAATTCTACCAAATTTTTGCAGAACAATCTAAAACAAAGTAAACGTGAAGACATTTTTGTCATTTTTGCAAGCCAGTCCTCGCCGATGCCATTCTTTTGATCCCAAACATTATGTTTTAACTAAAATGTGTAAATTTTTAGTTTCCTAATCGATGCAGCATTTATTTCTATGATTGTATTGTAATTTTTATAATTTTAATATAAACCGTTATTAAAATATTTCACAAAATTTGCACAAAATTGGACTTAAAAGGATTATAATGTAACATTATCAGTTATGGGCAAAACGCAGGTAAATACATAATATATTAAGAGACACGTAACAAAAAAATGAAACAAAAATTACATTAATACATATTTAGGTATTAAATAAGGTGCCCTTTTAAATAAGACATTGTTTTTTCGACAATCTGACTTACAATGTATCCAGAAATGTATATGAATTTAAATTTTTCAAAAAGAAAATAAAATTTTTATGTTACTGTTCGGTTTTTGATGTATTAATCGCCCTATATGTGTCTAGTTATATTCATATGTACAATTGTAAAATGGTAGGTTTATGGTAACATAAACTATATTATATATGTATATATACAAGAATTGACAAAAATTTATTAAATATTTAAGAAAATTAACAAAATGCTTAATAAATTTATAACATATCGGCAAATAACATATTTGTCATTTCCGCAAGCCAGCGCTCACCTATACTTTTCAGTTGAGCCCAAACAAGTTATAATCCTGACAAATTTTTGCAAAAACAAAAGCCGAACAACGAAGCAATATTTTGTCATTTATGCACGTCTTTTCTCAACTAGGTCTTTCTTTAGAGCCAGTCAAGATATAATTCTACCAAATTTTTGCAGAACAATCTAAAACAAACTAAACGTGAAGACATTTTTGTCATTTTTGCAAGCCAGTCCTCGCCGATGCCATTCTTTTGATCCCAAACATTATGTTTTAACTAAAATGTGTAAATTTTTAGTTTCCTAATCGATGCAGCATTTAATTCTATGATTGTATTGTAATTTTTATAATTTTAATATAAACCGTTATTAAAATATTTAACAAAATTTGCACAAAATTGGACTCAAAAGGATTATAATGTAAAATTATCAGTTATGGGCAAAACGCAGGTAAATACATAATATATTAATGGACACGTAACAAAAAAATGAAACAAAAATTACATTAATACATATTTAGGTATTAAATAAGGTGCCCTTTTAAATGGGACATTGTTTTTTTGACAATCTGACTTACAATGTATCCAGAAATGTATATGAATTTAAATTTTTCACAAAGAAAATAAAATTTTTATGTTACTGTTCAGTTTTTGATGTATTAATGGCCCTATATGTGTCTAGTTATATTCATATGTACAATTGTAAAATGGTAGGTTTATGGTAACATAAACAATATTATATATGTATATATACAAGAATTGACAAAAATTTATTAAATATTTAAGAAAATTAACAAAACGCTTAATAAATTTATAACATATCGGCAAATAACATATTTGTCATTTCCGCAAGCCAGCGCTCACCTATACTTTTCAGTTGAGCCCAAACAAGATATAATTCTAAAAAATTTTTGCAAAAACAAAAGCCGAACAACGAAGCAATATTTTGTCATTTATGGACGTCTTTTCTCAACTAGGTCTTTCTTTAGAGCCAGTCAAGATATAATTCTACCAAATTTTTGCAGAACAATCTAAAACAAACTAAACATGAAGACATTTTTGTCATTTTTGCAAGCCAGTCCTCGCCGATGCCATTCTTTTGATCCCAAACATTATGTTTTAACTAAAATGTGTAAATTTTTAGTTTCCTAATCGATGCAGCATTTATTTCTATGATTGTATTGTAATTTTTATAATTTTAATATAAACCGTTATTAAAATATTTCACAAAATTTGCACAAAATTGGACTTAAAAGGATTATAATGTAAAATTATCAGTTATGGGCAAAACGCAGGTAAATACATAATATATTAATGGCCACGTAACAAATAAATGAAACAAAAATTACATTAATACATATTTAGGTATTAAATAAGGTGCCCTTTTAAATGGGACATTGTTTTTTCAACAATCTGACTTACAATGTATCCAGAAATGTATATGAATTTAAATTTTTCAAAAAGAAAATAAAATTTTTATGTTACTGTTCGGTTTTTCATGTATTAATGGCCCAATATGTGTCTAGTTATATTCATATATACAATTGTAAAATGGTAGGTTTATGGTAACATAAACAATATTATATATGTATATATACAAGAATTGACAAAAATTTATTAAATATTTAAGAAAATTAACAAAACGCTTAATAAATTTATAACATATCGGCAAATAACATATTTGTCATTTCCGCAAGCCAGCGCTCACCTATACTTTTCAGTTGAGCCCAAACAAGATATAATTCAGACAAATTTTTGCAAAAACAAAAGCCGAACAACGAAGCAATATTTTGTCATTTATGGACGTCTTTTCTCAACTAGGTCTTTCTTTAGAGCCAGTCAAGATATAATTCTACCAAATTTTTGCAGAACAATCTAAAACAAACTAAACGTGAAGACATTTTTGTCATTTTTGCAAGCCAGTCCTCGCCGATGCCATTCTTTTGATCCCAAACATTATGTTTTAACTAAAATGTGTAAATTTTTAGTTTCCTAATCGATGCAGCATTTATTTCTATGATTGTATTGTAATTTTTATAATTTTAATATAAACCGTTATTAAAATATTTCACAAAATTTGCACAAAATTGGACTTAAAAGGATTATAATGTAAAATTATCAGTTATGGGCAAAACGCAGGTAAATACATAATATATTAATAGACACGTAACAAAAAAATGAAACAAAAATTACATTAATACATATTTAGGTATTAAATAAGGTGCCCTTTTAAATAAGACATTGTTTTTTCGACAATCTGACTTACAATGTATCCAGAAATGTATATGAATTTAAATTTTTCAAAAAGAAAATAAAATTTTTATGTTACTGTTCGGTTTTTGATGTATTAATCGCCCTATATGTGTCTAGTTATATTCATATGTACAATTGTAAAATGGTAGGTTTATGGTAACATAAACTATATTATATATGTATATATACAAGAATTGACAAAAATTTATTAAATATTTAAGAAAATTAACAAAATGCTTAATAAATTTATAACATATCGGCAAATAACATATTTGTCATTTCCGCAAGCCAGCGCTCACCTATACTTTTCAGTTGAGCCCAAACAAGTTATAATTCTGACAAATTTTTGCAAAAACAAAAGCCGAACAACGAAGCAATATTTTGTCATTTATGCACGTCTTTTCTCAACTAGGTCTTTCTTTAGAGCCAGTCAAGATATAATTCTACCAAATTTTTGCAGAACAATCTAAAACAAACTAAACGTGAAGACATTTTTGTCATTTTTGCAAGCCAGTCCTCGCCGATGCCATTCTTTTGATCCCAAACATTATGTTTTAACTAAAATGTGTAAATTTTTAGTTTCCTAATCGATGCAGCATTTAATTCTATGATTGTATTGTAATTTTTATAATTTTAATATAAACCGTTATTAAAATATTTCACAAAATTTGCACAAAATTGGACTTAAAAGGATTATAATGTAAAATTATCAGTTATGGGCAAAACGCAGGTAAATACATAATATATTAATGGCCACGTAACAAAAAAATGAAACAAAAATTACATTAATACATATTTAGGTATTAAATAAGGTGCCCTTTTAAATGGGACATTGTTTTTTCGACAATCTGACTTACAATGTATCCAGAAATGTATATGAATTTAAATTTTTCAAAAAGAAAATAAAATTTTTATGTTACTGTTCGTTTTTTCATGTATTAATGGCCCTATATGTGTCTAGTTATATTCATATATACAATTGTAAAATGGTAGGTTTATGGTAATATAAACAATATTATATATGTATATATACAAGAATTGACAAAAATTTATTAAATATTTAAGAAAATTAACAAAATGCTTAATAAATTTATAACATATCGGCAAATAACATATTTGTCATTTCCGCAAGCCAGCGCTCACCTATACTTTTCAGTTGAGCCCAAACAAGTTATAATTCTGACAAATTTTTGCAAAAACAAAAGCCGAACAACGAAGCAATATTTTGTCATTTATGCACGTCTTTTCTCAACTAGGTCTTTCTTTAGAGCCAGCCAAGATATAATTCTACCAAATTTTTGCAGAACAATCTAAAACAAACTAAACGTGAAGACATTTTTGTCATTTTTGCAAGCCAGTCCTCGCCGATGCCATTCTTTTGATCCCAAACATTATGTTTTAACTAAAATGTGTAAATTTTTAGTTTCCTAATCGATGCAGCATTTAATTCTATGATTGTATTGTAATTTTTATAATTTTAATATAAACCGTTATTAAAATATTTCACAAAATTTGCACAAAATTGGACTCAAAAGGATTATAATGTAAAATTATCAGTTATGGGCAAAACGCAGGTAAATACATAATATATTAATGGCCACGTAACAAAAAAATGAAACAAAAATTACATTAATACATATTTAGGTATTAAATAAGGTGCCCTTTTAAATGGGACATTGTTTTTTCGACAATCTGACTTACAATGTATCCAGAAATGTATATGAATTTAAATTTTTCAAAAAGAAAATAAAATTTTTATGTTACTGTTCGGTTTTTGATGTATTAATGGCCCTATATGTGTCTAGTTATATTCATATGTACAATTGTAAAATGGTAGGTTTATGGTAACATAAACAATATTATATATGTATATATACAAGAATTGACAAAAATTTATTAAATATTTAAGAAAATTAACAAAACGCTTAATAAATTTATAACATATCGGCAAATAACATATTTGTCATTTCCGCAAGCCAGCGCTCACCTATACTTTTCAGTTGAGCCCAAACAAGATATAATTCTAAAAATTTTTTGCAAAAACAAAAGCCGAACAACGAAGCAATATTTTGTCATTTATGGACGTCTTTTCTCAACTAGGTCTTTCTTTAGAGCCAGTCAAGATATAATTCTACCAAATTTTTGCAGAACAATCTAAAACAAACTAAACGTGAAGACATTTTTGTCATTTTTGCAAGCCAGTCCTCGCCGATGCCATTCTTTTGATCCCAAACATTATGTTTTAACTAAAATGTGTAAATTTTTAGTTCCCTAATCGATGCAGCATTTAATTCTATGATTGTATTGTAATTTTTATAATTTTAATATAAACCGTTATTAAAATATTTCACAAAATTTGCACAAAATTGGACTTAAAAGGATTATAATGTAAAATTATCAGTTATGGGCAAAACGCAGGTAAATACATAATATATTAATGGACACGTAACAAAAAAATGAAACAAAAATTACATTAATACATATTTAGGTATTAAATAAGGTGCCCTTTTAAATAAGACATTGTTTTTTCGACAATCTGACTTACAATGTATCCAGAAATGTATATGAATTTAAATTTTTCAAAAAGAAAATAAAATTTTTATGTTACTGTTCGGTTTTTGATGTATTAATCGCCCTATATGTGTCTAGTTATATTCATATGTACAATTGTAAAATGGTAGGTTTATGGTAACATAAACAATATTATATATGTATATATACAAGAATTGACAAAAATTTATTAAATATTTAAGAAAATTAACAAAATGCTCAATAAATTTATAACATATCGGCAAATAACATATTTGTCATTTCCGCAAGCCAGCGCTCACCTATACTTTTCAGTTGAGCCCAAACAAGTTATAATTCTGACAAATTTTTGCAAAAACAAAAGCCGAACAACGAAGCAATATTTTGTCATTTATGCACGTCTTTTCTCAACTAGGTCTTTCTTTAGAGCCAGTCAAGATATAATTCTACCAAATTTTTGCAGAACAATCTAAAACAAACTAAACGTGAAGACATTTTTGTCATTTTTGCAAGCCAGTCCTCGCCGATGCCATTCTTTTGATCCCAAACATTATGTTTTAACTAAAATGTGTAAATTTTTAGTTTCCTAATCGATGCAGCATTTAATTCTATGATTGTATTGTAATTTTTATAATTTTAATATAAACCGTTATTAAAATATTTCACAAAATTTGCACAAAATTGGACTTAAAAGGATTATAATGTAAAATTATCAGTTATGGGCAAAACGCAGGTAAATACATAATATATTAATGGCCACGTAACAAAAAAATGAAACAAAAATTACATTAATACATATTTAGGTATTAAATAAGGTGCCCTTTTAAATGGGACATTGTTTTTTCGACAATCTGACTTACAATGTATCCAGAAATGTATATGAATTTAAATTTTTCAAAAAGAAAATAAAATTTTTATGTTACTGTTCGTTTTTTCATGTATTAATGGCCCTATATGTGTCTAGTTATATTCATATATACAATTGTAAAATGGTAGGTTTATGGTAACATAAACAATATTATATATGTATATATACAAGAATTGACAAAAATTTATTAAATATTTAAGAAAATTAACAAAATGCTTAATAAATTTATAACATATCGGCAAATAACATATTTGTCATTTCCGCAAGCCAGCGCTCACCTATACTTTTCAGTTGAGCCCAAACAAGTTATAATTCTGACAAATTTTTGCAAAAACAAAAGCCGAACAACGAAGCAATATTTTGTCATTTATGCACGTCTTTTCTCAACTAGGTCTTTCTTTAGAGCCAGCCAAGATATAATTCTACCAAATTTTTGCAGAACAATCTAAAACAAACTAAACGTGAAGACATTTTTGTCATTTTTGCAAGCCAGTCCTCGCCGATGCCATTCTTTTGATCCCAAACATTATGTTTTAACTAAAATGTGTAAATTTTTAGTTTCCTAATCGATGCAGCATTTAATTCTATGATTGTATTGTAATTTTTATAATTTTAATATAAACCGTTATTAAAATATTTCACAAAATTTGCACAAAATTGGACTCAAAAGGATTATAATGTAAAATTATCAGTTATGGGCAAAACGCAGGTAAATACATAATATATTAATGGCCACGTAACAAAAAAATGAAACAAAAATTACATTAATACATATTTAGGTATTAAATAAGGTGCCCTTTTAAATGGGACATTGTTTTTTCGACAATCTGACTTACAATGTATCCAGAAATGTATATGAATTTAAATTTTTCAAAAAGAAAATAAAATTTTTATGTTACTGTTCGGTTTTTGATGTATTAATGGCCCTATATGTGTCTAGTTATATTCATATGTACAATTGTAAAATGGTAGGTTTATGGTAACATAAACAATATTATATATGTATATATACAAGAATTGACAAAAATTTATTAAATATTTAAGAAAATTAACAAAACGCTTAATAAATTTATAACATATCGGCAAATAACATATTTGTCATTTCCGCAAGCCAGCGCTCACCTATACTTTTCAGTTGAGCCCAAACAAGATATAATTCTAAAAATTTTTTGCAAAAACAAAAGCCGAACAACGAAGCAATATTTTGTCATTTATGGACGTCTTTTCTCAACTAGGTCTTTCTTTAGAGCCAGTCAAGATATAATTCTACCAAATTTTTGCAGAACAATCTAAAACAAACTAAACGTGAAGACATTTTTGTCATTTTTGCAAGCCAGTCCTCGCCGATGCCATTCTTTTGATCCCAAACATTATGTTTTAACTAAAATGTGTAAATTTTTAGTTCCCTAATCGATGCAGCATTTAATTCTATGATTGTATTGTAATTTTTATAATTTTAATATAAACCGTTATTAAAATATTTCACAAAATTTGCACAAAATTGGACTTAAAAGGATTATAATGTAAAATTATCAGTTATGGGCAAAACGCAGGTAAATACATAATATATTAATGGACACGTAACAAAAAAATGAAACAAAAATTACATTAATACATATTTAGGTATTAAATAAGGTGCCCTTTTAAATAAGACATTGTTTTTTCGACAATCTGACTTACAATGTATCCAGAAATGTATATGAATTTAAATTTTTCAAAAAGAAAATAAAATTTTTATGTTACTGTTCGGTTTTTGATGTATTAATCGCCCTATATGTGTCTAGTTATATTCATATGTACAATTGTAAAATGGTAGGTTTATGGTAACATAAACAATATTATATATGTATATATACAAGAATTGACAAAAATTTATTAAATATTTAAGAAAATTAACAAAATGCTTAATAAATTTATAACATATCGGCAAATAACATATTTGTCATTTCCGCAAGCCAGCGCTCACCTATACTTTTCAGTTGAGCCCAAACAAGTTATAATTCTGACAAATTTTTGCAAAAACAAAAGCCGAACAACGAAGCAATATTTTGTCATTTATGCACGTCTTTTCTCAACTAGGTCTTTCTTTAGAGCCAGTCAAGATATAATTCTACCAAATTTTTGCAGAACAATCTAAAACAAACTAAACGTGAAGACATTTTTGTCATTTTTGCAAGCCAGTCCTCGCCGATGCCATTCTTTTGATCCCAAACATTATGTTTTAACTAAAATGTGTAAATTTTTAGTTTCCTAATCGATGCAGCATTTAATTCTATGATTGTATTGTAATTTTTATAATTTTAATATAAACCGTTATTAAAATATTTCACAAAATTTGCACAAAATTGGACTTAAAAGGATTATAATGTAAAATTATCAGTTATGGGCAAAACGCAGGTAAATACATAATATATTAATGGCCACGTAACAAAAAAATGAAACAAAAATTACATTAATACATATTTAGGTATTAAATAAGGTGCCCTTTTAAATGGGACATTGTTTTTTCGACAATCTGACTTACAATGTATCCAGAAATGTATATGAATTTAAATTTTTCAAAAAGAAAATAAAATTTTTATGTTACTGTTCGGTTTTTCATGTATTAATGGCCCTATATGTGTCTAGTTATATTCATATATACAATTGTAAAATGGTAGGTTTATGGTAACATAAACAATATTATATATGTATATATACAAGAATTGACAAAAATTTATTAAATATTTAAGAAAATTAACAAAATGCTTAATAAATTTATAACATATCGGCAAATAACATATTTGTCATTTCCGCAAGCCAGCGCTCACCTATACTTTTCAGTTGAGCTCAAACAAGTTATAATTCTGACAAATTTTTGCAAAAACAAAAGCCGAACAACGAAGCAATATTTTGTCATTTATGCACGTCTTTTCTCAACTAGGTCTTTCTTTAGAGCCAGTCAAGATATAATTCTACCAAATTTTTGCAGAACAATCTAAAACAAACTAAACGTGAAGACATTTTTGTCATTTTTGCAAGCCAGTCCTCGCCGATGCCATTCTTTTGATCCCAAACATTATGTTTTAACTAAAATGTGTAAATTTTTAGTTTCCTAATCGATGCAGCATTTAATTCTATGATTGTATTGTAATTTTTATAATTTTAATATAAACCGTTATTAAAGTATTTCACAAAATTTGCACAAAATTGGACTCAAAAGGATTATAATGTAAAATTATCAGTTATGGGCAAAACGCAGGTAAATACATAATATATTAATGGCCACGTAACAAAAAAATGAAACAAAAATTACATTAATACATATTTAGGTATTAAATAAGGTGCCCTTTTAAATGGGACATTGTTTTTTCGACAATCTGACTTACAATGTATCCAGAAATGTATATGAATTTAAATTTTTCAAAAAGAAAATAAAAATTTTATGTTACTGTTCGGTTTTTGATGTATTAATGGCCCTATATGTGTCTAGTTATATTCATATGTACAATTGTAGAATGGTAGGTTTATGGTAACATAAACAATATTATATATGTATATATACAAGAATTGACAAAAATTTATTAAATATTTAAGAAAATTAACAAAACGCTTAATAAATTTATAACATATCGGCAAATAACATATTTGTCATTTCCGCAAGCCAGCGCTCACCTATACTTTTCAGTTGAGCCCAAACAAGATATAAATCTGACAAATTTTTGCAAAAACAAAAGCCGAACAACGAAGCAATGTTTTGTCATTTATGGACGTCTTTTCTCAACTAGGTCTTTCTTTAGAGCCAGTCAAGATATAATTCTACCAAATTCTTGCAGAACAATCTAAAACAAACTAAACGTGAAGACATTTTTGTCATTTTTGCAAGCCAGTCCTCGCCGATGCCATTCTTTTGATCCCAAACATTATGTTTTAACTAAAATGTGTAAATTTTTAGTTTCCTAATCGATGCAGCATTTAATTCTATGATTGTATTGTAATTTTTATAATTTTAATATAAACCGTTATTAAAATATTTCACAAAATTTGCACAAAATTGGACTCAAAAGGATTATAATGTAAAATTATCAGTTATGGGCAAAACGCAGGTAAATACATAATATATTAATGGACACGTAACAAAAAAATGAAACAAAAATTACATTAATACATATTTAGGTATTAAATAAGGTGCCCTTTTAAATGGGACATTGTTTTTTCGACAATCTGACTTACAATGTATCCAGAAATGTATATGAATTTAAATTTTTCAAAAAGAAAATAAAATTTTTATGTTACTGTTCGGTTTTTGATGTATTAATGGCCCTATATGTGTCTAGTTATATTCATATGTACAATTGTAGAATGGTAGGTTTATGGTAACATAAACAATATTATATATGTATATATACAAGAATTGACAAAAATTTATTAAATATTTAAGAAAATTAACAAAACGCTTAATAAATTTATAACATATCGGCAAATAACATATTTGTCATTTCCGCAAGCCAGCGCTCACCTATACTTTTCAGTTGAGCCCAAACAAGATATAATTCTAAAAAATTTTTGCAAAAACAAAAGCCGAACAACGAAGCAATATTTTGTCATTTATGGACGTCTTTTCTCAACTAGGTCTTTCTTTAGAGCCAGTCAAGATATAATTCTACCAAATTTTTGCAGAACAATCTAAAACAAACTAAACGTGAAGACATTTTTGTCATTTTTGCAAGCCAGTCCTCCCCGATGCCATTCTTTTGATCCCAAACATTATGTTTTAACTAAAATGTGTAAATTTTTAGTTTCCTAATCGATGCAGCATTTAATTCTATGATTGTATTGTAATTTTTATAATTTTAATATAAACCGTTATTAAAATATTTCACAAAATTTGCACAAAATTGGACTTAAAAGGATTATAATGTAAAATTATCAGTTATGGGCAAAACGCAGGTAAATACATAATATATTAATGGACACGTAACAAAAAAATTAAACAAAAATTACATTAATACATATTTAGGTATTAAATAATTTGCCCTTTTAAATGGGACATTGTTTTTTCGACAATCTGACTTACAATGTATCCAGAAATGTATATGAATTTAAATTTTTCAAAAAGAAAAGAAAATTTTTATGTTACTGTTCGGTTTTTGATGTATTAATCGCCCTATATGTGTCTAGTTATATTTATATGTACAATTGTAAAATGGTAGGTTTATGGTAACATAAACTATATTATATATGTATATATACAAGAATTGACAAAAATTTATTAAATATTTAAGAAAATTAACAAAATGCTTAATAAATTTATAACATATCGGCAAATAACATATTTGTCATTTCCGCAAGCCAGCGCTCACCTATACTTTTCAGTTGAGCCCAAACAAGATATAATTCTGACAAATTTTTGCAAAAACAAAAGCCGAACAACGAAGCAATATTTTGTCATTTATGCACGTCTTTTCTCAACTAGGTCTTTCTTTAGAGCCAGTCAAGATATAATTCTACCAAATTTTTGCAGAACAATCTAAAACAAACTAAACGTGAAGACATTTTTGTCATTTTTGCAAGCCAGTCCTCGCCGATGCCATTCTTTTGATCCCAAACATTATGTTTTAACTAAAATGTGTAAATTTTTAGTTTCCTAATCGATGCAGCATTTATTTCTATGATTGTATTGTAATTTTTATAATTTTAATATAAACCGTTATTAAAATATTTCACAAAATTTGCACAAAATTGGACTTAAAAGGATTATAATGTAAAATTATCAGTTATGGGCAAAACGCAGGTAAATACATAATATATTAATAGACACGTAACAAAAAAATGAAACAAAAATTACATTAATACATATTTAGGTATTAAATAAGGTGCCCTTTTAAATAAGACATTGTTTTTTCGACAATCTGACTTACAATGTATCCAGAAATGTATATGAATTTAAATTTTTCAAAAAGAAAATAAAATTTTTATGTTACTGTTCGGTTTTTGATGTATTAATCGCCCTATATGTGTCTAGTTATATTCATATGTACAATTGTAAAATGGTAGGTTTATGGTAACATAAACTATATTATATATGTATATATACAAGAATTGACAAAAATTTATTAAATATTTAAGAAAATTAACAAAATGCTTAATAAATTTATAACATATCGGCAAATAACATATTTGTCATTTCCGCAAGCCAGCGCTCACCTATACTTTTCAGTTGAGCCCAAACAAGTTATAATTCTGACAAATTTTTGCAAAAACAAAAGCCGAACAACGAAGCAATATTTTGTCATTTATGCACGTCTTTTCTCAACTAGGTCTTTCTTTAGAGCCAGTCAAGATATAATTCTACCAAATTTTTGCAGAACAATCTAAAACAAACTAAACGTGAAGACATTTTTGTCATTTTTGCAAGCCAGTCCTCGCCGATGCCATTCTTTTGATCCCAAACATTATGTTTTAACTAAAATGTGTAAATTTTTAGTTTCCTAATCGATGCAGCATTTAATTCTATGATTGTATTGTAATTTTTATAATTTTAATATAAACCGTTATTAAAATATTTCACAAAATTTGCACAAAATTGGACTTAAAAGGATTATAATGTAAAATTATCAGTTATGGGCAAAACGCAGGTAAATACATAATATATTAATGGCCACGTAACAAAAAAATGAAACAAAAATTACATTAATACATATTTAGGTATTAAATAAGGTGCCCTTTTAAATGGGACATTGTTTTTTCGACAATCTGACTTACAATGTATCCAGAAATGTATATGAATTTAAATTTTTCAAAAAGAAAATAAAATTTTTATGTTACTGTTCGTTTTTTCATGTATTAATGGCCCTATATGTGTCTAGTTATATTCATATATACAATTGTAAAATGGTAGGTTTATGGTAACATAAACAATATTATATATGTATATATACAAGAATTGACAAAAATTTATTAAATATTTAAGAAAATTAACAAAATGCTTAATAAATTTATAACATATCGGCAAATAACATATTTGTCATTTCCGCAAGCCAGCGCTCACCTATACTTTTCAGTTGAGCCCAAACAAGTTATAATTCTGACAAATTTTTGCAAAAACAAAAGCCGAACAACGAAGCAATATTTTGTCATTTATGCACGTCTTTTCTCAACTAGGTCTTTCTTTAGAGCCAGCCAAGATATAATTCTACCAAATTTTTGCAGAACAATCTAAAACAAACTAAACGTGAAGACATTTTTGTCATTTTTGCAAGCCAGTCCTCGCCGATGCCATTCTTTTGATCCCAAACATTATGTTTTAACTAAAATGTGTAAATTTTTAGTTTCCTAATCGATGCAGCATTTAATTCTATGATTGTATTGTAATTTTTATAATTTTAATATAAACCGTTATTAAAATATTTCACAAAATTTGCACAAAATTGGACTCAAAAGGATTATAATGTAAAATTATCAGTTATGGGCAAAACGCAGGTAAATACATAATATATTAATGGCCACGTAACAAAAAAATGAAACAAAAATTACATTAATACATATTTAGGTATTAAATAAGGTGCCCTTTTAAATGGGACATTGTTTTTTCGACAATCTGACTTACAATGTATCCAGAAATGTATATGAATTTAAATTTTTCAAAAAGAAAATAAAATTTTTATGTTACTGTTCGGTTTTTGATGTATTAATGGCCCTATATGTGTCTAGTTATATTCATATGTACAATTGTAAAATGGTAGGTTTATGGTAACATAAACAATATTATATATGTATATATACAAGAATTGACAAAAATTTATTAAATATTTAAGAAAATTAACAAAACGCTTAATAAATTTATAACATATCGGCAAATAACATATTTGTCATTTCCGCAAGCCAGCGCTCACCTATACTTTTCAGTTGAGCCCAAACAAGATATAATTCTAAAAATTTTTTGCAAAAACAAAAGCCGAACAACGAAGCAATATTTTGTCATTTATGGACGTCTTTTCTCAACTAGGTCTTTCTTTAGAGCCAGTCAAGATATAATTCTACCAAATTTTTGCAGAACAATCTAAAACAAACTAAACGTGAAGACATTTTTGTCATTTTTGCAAGCCAGTCCTCGCCGATGCCATTCTTTTGATCCCAAACATTATGTTTTAACTAAAATGTGTAAATTTTTAGTTCCCTAATCGATGCAGCATTTAATTCTATGATTGTATTGTAATTTTTATAATTTTAATATAAACCGTTATTAAAATATTTCACAAAATTTGCACAAAATTGGACTTAAAAGGATTATAATGTAAAATTATCAGTTATGGGCAAAACGCAGGTAAATACATAATATATTAATAAACACGTAACAAAAAAATGAAACAAAAATTACATTAATACATATTTAGGTATTAAATAAGGTGCCCTTTTAAATAAGACATTGTTTTTTCGACAATCTGACTTACAATGTATCCAGAAATGTATATGAATTTAAATTTTTCAAAAAGAAAATAAAATTTTTATGTTACTGTTCGGTTTTTGATGTATTAATCGCCCTATATGTGTCTAGTTATATTCATATGTACAATTGTAAAATGGTAGGTTTATGGTAACATAAACAATATTATATATGTATATATACAAGAATTGACAAAAATTTATTAAATATTTAAGAAAATTAACAAAATGCTTAATAAATTTATAACATATCGGCAAATAACATATTTGTCATTTCCGCAAGCCAGCGCTCACCTATACTTTTCAGTTGAGCCCAAACAAGTTATAATTCTGACAAATTTTTGCAAAAACAAAAGCCGAACAACGAAGCAATATTTTGTCATTTATGCACGTCTTTTCTCAACTAGGTCTTTCTTTAGAGCCAGTCAAGATATAATTCTACCAAATTTTTGCAGAACAATCTAAAACAAACTAAACGTGAAGACATTTTTGTCATTTTTGCAAGCCAGTCCTCGCCGATGCCATTCTTTTGATCCCAAACATTATGTTTTAACTAAAATGTGTAAATTTTTAGTTTCCTAATCGATGCAGCATTTAATTCTATGATTGTATTGTAATTTTTATAATTTTAATATAAACCGTTATTAAAATATTTCACAAAATTTGCACAAAATTGGACTTAAAAGGATTATAATGTAAAATTATCAGTTATGGGCAAAACGCAGGTAAATACATAATATATTAATGGCCACGTAACAAAAAAATGAAACAAAAATTACATTAATACATATTTAGGTATTAAATAAGGTGCCCTTTTAAATGGGACATTGTTTTTTCGACAATCTGACTTACAATGTATCCAGAAATGTATATGAATTTAAATTTTTCAAAAAGAAAATAAAATTTTTATGTTACTGTTCGTTTTTTCATGTATTAATGGCCCTATATGTGTCTAGTTATATTCATATATACAATTGTAAAATGGTAGGTTTATGGTAACATAAACAATATTATATATGTATATATACAAGAATTGACAAAAATTTATTAAATATTTAAGAAAATTAACAAAATGCTTAATAAATTTATAACATATCGGCAAATAACATATTTGTCATTTCCGCAAGCCAGCGCTCACCTATACTTTTCAGTTGAGCCCAAACAAGTTATAATTCTGACAAATTTTTGCAAAAACAAAAGCCGAACAACGAAGCAATATTTTGTCATTTATGCACGTCTTTTCTCAACTAGGTCTTTCTTTAGAGCCAGCCAAGATATAATTCTACCAAATTTTTGCAGAACAATCTAAAACAAACTAAACGTGAAGACATTTTTGTCATTTTTGCAAGCCAGTCCTCGCCGATGCCATTCTTTTGATCCCAAACATTATGTTTTAACTAAAATGTGTAAATTTTTAGTTTCCTAATCGATGCAGCATTTAATTCTATGATTGTATTGTAATTTTTATAATTTTAATATAAACCGTTATTAAAATATTTCACAAAATTTGCACAAAATTGGACTCAAAAGGATTATAATGTAAAATTATCAGTTATGGGCAAAACGCAGGTAAATACATAATATATTAATGGCCACGTAACAAAAAAATGAAACAAAAATTACATTAATACATATTTAGGTATTAAATAAGGTGCCCTTTTAAATGGGACATTGTTTTTTCGACAATCTGACTTACAATGTATCCAGAAATGTATATGAATTTAAATTTTTCAAAAAGAAAATAAAATTTTTATGTTACTGTTCGGTTTTTGATGTATTAATGGCCCTATATGTGTCTAGTTATATTCATATGTACAATTGTAAAATGGTAGGTTTATGGTAACATAAACAATATTATATATGTATATATACAAGAATTGACAAAAATTTATTAAATATTTAAGAAAATTAACAAAACGCTTAATAAATTTATAACATATCGGCAAATAACATATTTGTCATTTCCGCAAGCCAGCGCTCACCTATACTTTTCAGTTGAGCCCAAACAAGATATAATTCTAAAAATTTTTTGCAAAAACAAAAGCCGAACAACGAAGCAATATTTTGTCATTTATGGACGTCTTTTCTCAACTAGGTCTTTCTTTAGAGCCAGTCAAGATATAATTCTACCAAATTTTTGCAGAACAATCTAAAACAAACTAAACGTGAAGACATTTTTGTCATTTTTGCAAGCCAGTCCTCGCCGATGCCATTCTTTTGATCCCAAACATTATGTTTTAACTAAAATGTGTAAATTTTTAGTTCCCTAATCGATGCAGCATTTAATTCTATGATTGTATTGTAATTTTTATAATTTTAATATAAACCGTTATTAAAATATTTCACAAAATTTGCACAAAATTGGACTTAAAAGGATTATAATGTAAAATTATCAGTTATGGGCAAAACGCAGGTAAATACATAATATATTAATAAACACGTAACAAAAAAATGAAACAAAAATTACATTAATACATATTTAGGTATTAAATAAGGTGCCCTTTTAAATAAGACATTGTTTTTTCGACAATCTGACTTACAATGTATCCAGAAATGTATATGAATTTAAATTTTTCAAAAAGAAAATAAAATTTTTATGTTACTGTTCGGTTTTTGATGTATTAATCGCCCTATATGTGTCTAGTTATATTCATATGTACAATTGTAAAATGGTAGGTTTATGGTAACATAAACAATATTATATATGTATATATACAAGAATTGACAAAAATTTATTAAATATTTAAGAAAATTAACAAAATGCTTAATAAATTTATAACATATCGGCAAATAACATATTTGTCATTTCCGCAAGCCAGCGCTCACCTATACTTTTCAGTTGAGCCCAAACAAGTTATAATTCTGACAAATTTTTGCAAAAACAAAAGCCGAACAACGAAGCAATATTTTGTCATTTATGCACGTCTTTTCTCAACTAGGTCTTTCTTTAGAGCCAGTCAAGATATAATTCTACCAAATTTTTGCAGAACAATCTAAAACAAACTAAACGTGAAGACATTTTTGTCATTTTTGCAAGCCAGTCCTCGCCGATGCCATTCTTTTGATCCCAAACATTATGTTTTAACTAAAATGTGTAAATTTTTAGTTTCCTAATCGATGCAGCATTTAATTCTATGATTGTATTGTAATTTTTATAATTTTAATATAAACCGTTATTAAAATATTTCACAAAATTTGCACAAAATTGGACTTAAAAGGATTATAATGTAAAATTATCAGTTATGGGCAAAACGCAGGTAAATACATAATATATTAATGGCCACGTAACAAAAAAATGAAACAAAAATTACATTAATACATATTTAGGTATTAAATAAGGTGCCCTTTTAAATGGGACATTGTTTTTTCGACAATCTGACTTACAATGTATCCAGAAATGTATATGAATTTAAATTTTTCAAAAAGAAAATAAAATTTTTATGTTACTGTTCGTTTTTTCATGTATTAATGGCCCTATATGTGTCTAGTTATATTCATATATACAATTGTAAAATGGTAGGTTTATGGTAACATAAACAATATTATATATGTATATATACAAGAATTGACAAAAATTTATTAAATATTTAAGAAAATTAACAAAATGCTTAATAAATTTATAACATATCGGCAAATAACATATTTGTCATTTCCGCAAGCCAGCGCTCACCTATACTTTTCAGTTGAGCCCAAACAAGTTATAATTCTGACAAATTTTTGCAAAAACAAAAGCCGAACAACGAAGCAATATTTTGTCATTTATGCACGTCTTTTCTCAACTAGGTCTTTCTTTAGAGCCAGCCAAGATATAATTCTACCAAATTTTTGCAGAACAATCTAAAACAAACTAAACGTGAAGACATTTTTGTCATTTTTGCAAGCCAGTCCTCGCCGATGCCATTCTTTTGATCCCAAACATTATGTTTTAACTAAAATGTGTAAATTTTTAGTTTCCTAATCGATGCAGCATTTAATTCTATGATTGTATTGTAATTTTTATAATTTTAATATAAACCGTTATTAAAATATTTCACAAAATTTGCACAAAATTGGACTCAAAAGGATTATAATGTAAAATTATCAGTTATGGGCAAAACGCAGGTAAATACATAATATATTAATGGCCACGTAACAAAAAAATGAAACAAAAATTACATTAATACATATTTAGGTATTAAATAAGGTGCCCTTTTAAATGGGACATTGTTTTTTCGACAATCTGACTTACAATGTATCCAGAAATGTATATGAATTTAAATTTTTCAAAAAGAAAATAAAATTTTTATGTTACTGTTCGGTTTTTGATGTATTAATGGCCCTATATGTGTCTAGTTATATTCATATGTACAATTGTAAAATGGTAGGTTTATGGTAACATAAACAATATTATATATGTATATATACAAGAATTGACAAAAATTTATTAAATATTTAAGAAAATTAACAAAACGCTTAATAAATTTATAACATATCGGCAAATAACATATTTGTCATTTCCGCAAGCCAGCGCTCACCTATACTTTTCAGTTGAGCCCAAACAAGATATAATTCTAAAAATTTTTTGCAAAAACAAAAGCCGAACAACGAAGCAATATTTTGTCATTTATGGACGTCTTTTCTCAACTAGGTCTTTCTTTAGAGCCAGTCAAGATATAATTCTACCAAATTTTTGCAGAACAATCTAAAACAAACTAAACGTGAAGACATTTTTGTCATTTTTGCAAGCCAGTCCTCGCCGATGCCATTCTTTTGATCCCAAACATTATGTTTTAACTAAAATGTGTAAATTTTTAGTTCCCTAATCGATGCAGCATTTAATTCTATGATTGTATTGTAATTTTTATAATTTTAATATAAACCGTTATTAAAATATTTCACAAAATTTGCACAAAATTGGACTTAAAAGGATTATAATGTAAAATTATCAGTTATGGGCAAAACGCAGGTAAATACATAATATATTAATGGACACGTAACAAAAAAATGAAACAAAAATTACATTAATACATATTTAGGTATTAAATAAGGTGCCCTTTTAAATAAGACATTGTTTTTTCGACAATCTGACTTACAATGTATCCAGAAATGTATATGAATTTAAATTTTTCAAAAAGAAAATAAAATTTTTATGTTACTGTTCGGTTTTTGATGTATTAATCGCCCTATATGTGTCTAGTTATATTCATATGTACAATTGTAAAATGGTAGGTTTATGGTAACATAAACAATATTATATATGTATATATACAAGAATTGACAAAAATTTATTAAATATTTAAGAAAATTAACAAAATGCTTAATAAATTTATAACATATCGGCAAATAACATATTTGTCATTTCCGCAAGCCAGCGCTCACCTATACTTTTCAGTTGAGCCCAAACAAGTTATAATTCTGACAAATTTTTGCAAAAACAAAAGCCGAACAACGAAGCAATATTTTGTCATTTATGCACGTCTTTTCTCAACTAGGTCTTTCTTTAGAGCCAGTCAAGATATAATTCTACCAAATTTTTGCAGAACAATCTAAAACAAACTAAACGTGAAGACATTTTTGTCATTTTTGCAAGCCAGTCCTCGCCGATGCCATTCTTTTGATCCCAAACATTATGTTTTAACTAAAATGTGTAAATTTTTAGTTTCCTAATCGATGCAGCATTTAATTCTATGATTGTATTGTAATTTTTATAATTTTAATATAAACCGTTATTAAAATATTTCACAAAATTTGCACAAAATTGGACTTAAAAGGATTATAATGTAAAATTATCAGTTATGGGCAAAACGCAGGTAAATACATAATATATTAATGGCCACGTAACAAAAAAATGAAACAAAAATTACATTAATACATATTTAGGTATTAAATAAGGTGCCCTTTTAAATGGGACATTGTTTTTTCGACAATCTGACTTACAATGTATCCAGAAATGTATATGAATTTAAATTTTTCAAAAAGAAAATAAAATTTTTATGTTACTGTTCGGTTTTTCATGTATTAATGGCCCTATATGTGTCTAGTTATATTCATATATACAATTGTAAAATGGTAGGTTTATGGTAACATAAACAATATTATATATGTATATATACAAGAATTGACAAAAATTTATTAAATATTTAAGAAAATTAACAAAATGCTTAATAAATTTATAACATATCGGCAAATAACATATTTGTCATTTCCGCAAGCCAGCGCTCACCTATACTTTTCAGTTGAGCTCAAACAAGTTATAATTCTGACAAATTTTTGCAAAAACAAAAGCCGAACAACGAAGCAATATTTTGTCATTTATGCACGTCTTTTCTCAACTAGGTCTTTCTTTAGAGCCAGTCAAGATATAATTCTACCAAATTTTTGCAGAACAATCTAAAACAAACTAAACGTGAAGACATTTTTGTCATTTTTGCAAGCCAGTCCTCGCCGATGCCATTCTTTTGATCCCAAACATTATGTTTTAACTAAAATGTGTAAATTTTTAGTTTCCTAATCGATGCAGCATTTAATTCTATGATTGTATTGTAATTTTTATAATTTTAATATAAACCGTTATTAAAATATTTCACAAAATTTGCACAAAATTGGACTCAAAAGGATTATAATGTAAAATTATCAGTTATGGGCAAAACGCAGGTAAATACATAATATATTAATGGCCACGTAACAAAAAAATGAAACAAAAATTACATTAATACATATTTAGGTATTAAATAAGGTGCCCTTTTAAATGGGACATTGTTTTTTCGACAATCTGACTTACAATGTATCCAGAAATGTATATGAATTTAAATTTTTCAAAAAGAAAATAAAATTTTTATGTTACTGTTCGTTTTTTCATGTATTAATGGCCCTATATGTGTCTAGTTATATTCATATATACAATTGTAAAATGGTAGGTTTATGGTAACATAAACAATATTATATATGTATATATACAAGAATTGACAAAAATTTATTAAATATTTAAGAAAATTAACAAAATGCTTAATAAATTTATAACATATCGGCAAATAACATATTTGTCATTTCCGCAAGCCAGCGCTCACCTATACTTTTCAGTTGAGCCCAAACAAGTTATAATTCTGACAAATTTTTGCAAAAACAAAAGCCGAACAACGAAGCAATATTTTGTCATTTATGCACGTCTTTTCTCAACTAGGTCTTTCTTTAGAGCCAGCCAAGATATAATTCTACCAAATTTTTGCAGAACAATCTAAAACAAACTAAACGTGAAGACATTTTTGTCATTTTTGCAAGCCAGTCCTCGCCGATGCCATTCTTTTGATCCCAAACATTATGTTTTAACTAAAATGTGTAAATTTTTAGTTTCCTAATCGATGCAGCATTTAATTCTATGATTGTATTGTAATTTTTATAATTTTAATATAAACCGTTATTAAAATATTTCACAAAATTTGCACAAAATTGGACTCAAAAGGATTATAATGTAAAATTATCAGTTATGGGCAAAACGCAGGTAAATACATAATATATTAATGGCCACGTAACAAAAAAATGAAACAAAAATTACATTAATACATATTTAGGTATTAAATAAGGTGCCCTTTTAAATGGGACATTGTTTTTTCGACAATCTGACTTACAATGTATCCAGAAATGTATATGAATTTAAATTTTTCAAAAAGAAAATAAAATTTTTATGTTACTGTTCGGTTTTTGATGTATTAATGGCCCTATATGTGTCTAGTTATATTCATATGTACAATTGTAAAATGGTAGGTTTATGGTAACATAAACAATATTATATATGTATATATACAAGAATTGACAAAAATTTATTAAATATTTAAGAAAATTAACAAAACGCTTAATAAATTTATAACATATCGGCAAATAACATATTTGTCATTTCCGCAAGCCAGCGCTCACCTATACTTTTCAGTTGAGCCCAAACAAGATATAATTCTAAAAATTTTTTGCAAAAACAAAAGCCGAACAACGAAGCAATATTTTGTCATTTATGGACGTCTTTTCTCAACTAGGTCTTTCTTTAGAGCCAGTCAAGATATAATTCTACCAAATTTTTGCAGAACAATCTAAAACAAACTAAACGTGAAGACATTTTTGTCATTTTTGCAAGCCAGTCCTCGCCGATGCCATTCTTTTGATCCCAAACATTATGTTTTAACTAAAATGTGTAAATTTTTAGTTCCCTAATCGATGCAGCATTTAATTCTATGATTGTATTGTAATTTTTATAATTTTAATATAAACCGTTATTAAAATATTTCACAAAATTTGCACAAAATTGGACTTAAAAGGATTATAATGTAAAATTATCAGTTATGGGCAAAACGCAGGTAAATACATAATATATTAATGGACACGTAACAAAAAAATGAAACAAAAATTACATTAATACATATTTAGGTATTAAATAAGGTGCCCTTTTAAATAAGACATTGTTTTTTCGACAATCTGACTTACAATGTATCCAGAAATGTATATGAATTTAAATTTTTCAAAAAGAAAATAAAATTTTTATGTTACTGTTCGGTTTTTGATGTATTAATCGCCCTATATGTGTCTAGTTATATTCATATGTACAATTGTAAAATGGTAGGTTTATGGTAACATAAACAATATTATATATGTATATATACAAGAATTGACAAAAATTTATTAAATATTTAAGAAAATTAACAAAATGCTTAATAAATTTATAACATATCGGCAAATAACATATTTGTCATTTCCGCAAGCCAGCGCTCACCTATACTTTTCAGTTGAGCCCAAACAAGTTATAATTCTGACAAATTTTTGCAAAAACAAAAGCCGAACAACGAAGCAATATTTTGTCATTTATGCACGTCTTTTCTCAACTAGGTCTTTCTTTAGAGCCAGTCAAGATATAATTCTACCAAATTTTTGCAGAACAATCTAAAACAAACTAAACGTGAAGACATTTTTGTCATTTTTGCAAGCCAGTCCTCGCCGATGCCATTCTTTTGATCCCAAACATTATGTTTTAACTAAAATGTGTAAATTTTTAGTTTCCTAATCGATGCAGCATTTAATTCTATGATTGTATTGTAATTTTTATAATTTTAATATAAACCGTTATTAAAATATTTCACAAAATTTGCACAAAATTGGACTTAAAAGGATTATAATGTAAAATTATCAGTTATGGGCAAAACGCAGGTAAATACATAATATATTAATGGCCACGTAACAAAAAAATGAAACAAAAATTACATTAATACATATTTAGGTATTAAATAAGGTGCCCTTTTAAATGGGACATTGTTTTTTCGACAATCTGACTTACAATGTATCCAGAAATGTATATGAATTTAAATTTTTCAAAAAGAAAATAAAATTTTTATGTTACTGTTCGGTTTTTCATGTATTAATGGCCCTATATGTGTCTAGTTATATTCATATATACAATTGTAAAATGGTAGGTTTATGGTAACATAAACAATATTATATATGTATATATACAAGAATTGACAAAAATTTATTAAATATTTAAGAAAATTAACAAAATGCTTAATAAATTTATAACATATCGGCAAATAACATATTTGTCATTTCCGCAAGCCAGCGCTCACCTATACTTTTCAGTTGAGCTCAAACAAGTTATAATTCTGACAAATTTTTGCAAAAACAAAAGCCGAACAACGAAGCAATATTTTGTCATTTATGCACGTCTTTTCTCAACTAGGTCTTTCTTTAGAGCCAGTCAAGATATAATTCTACCAAATTTTTGCAGAACAATCTAAAACAAACTAAACGTGAAGACATTTTTGTCATTTTTGCAAGCCAGTCCTCGCCGATGCCATTCTTTTGATCCCAAACATTATGTTTTAACTAAAATGTGTAAATTTTTAGTTTCCTAATCGATGCAGCATTTAATTCTATGATTGTATTGTAATTTTTATAATTTTAATATAAACCGTTATTAAAATATTTCACAAAATTTGCACAAAATTGGACTCAAAAGGATTATAATGTAAAATTATCAGTTATGGGCAAAACGCAGGTAAATACATAATATATTAATGGCCACGTAACAAAAAAATGAAACAAAAATTACATTAATACATATTTAGGTATTAAATAAGGTGCCCTTTTAAATGGGACATTGTTTTTTCGACAATCTGACTTACAATGTATCCAGAAATGTATATGAATTTAAATTTTTCAAAAAGAAAATAAAAATTTTATGTTACTGTTCGGTTTTTGATGTATTAATGGCCCTATATGTGTCTAGTTATATTCATATGTACAATTGTAGAATGGTAGGTTTATGGTAACATAAACAATATTATATATGTATATATACAAGAATTGACAAAAATTTATTAAATATTTAAGAAAATTAACAAAACGCTTAATAAATTTATAACATATCGGCAAATAACATATTTGTCATTTCCGCAAGCCAGCGCTCACCTATACTTTTCAGTTGAGCCCAAACAAGATATAAATCTGACAAATTTTTGCAAAAACAAAAGCCGAACAACGAAGCAATGTTTTGTCATTTATGGACGTCTTTTCTCAACTAGGTCTTTCTTTAGAGCCAGTCAAGATATAATTCTACCAAATTCTTGCAGAACAATCTAAAACAAACTAAACGTGAAGACATTTTTGTCATTTTTGCAAGCCAGTCCTCGCCGATGCCATTCTTTTGATCCCAAACATTATGTTTTAACTAAAATGTGTAAATTTTTAGTTTCCTAATCGATGCAGCATTTAATTCTATGATTGTATTGTAATTTTTATAATTTTAATATAAACCGTTATTAAAATATTTCACAAAATTTGCACAAAATTGGACTCAAAAGGATTATAATGTAAAATTATCAGTTATGGGCAAAACGCAGGTAAATACATAATATATTAATGGACACGTAACAAAAAAATGAAACAAAAATTACATTAATACATATTTAGGTATTAAATAAGGTGCCCTTTTAAATGGGACATTGTTTTTTCGACAATCTGACTTACAATGTATCCAGAAATGTATATGAATTTAAATTTTTCAAAAAGAAAATAAAATTTTTATGTTACTGTTCGGTTTTTGATGTATTAATGGCCCTATATGTGTCTAGTTATATTCATATGTACAATTGTAGAATGGTAGGTTTATGGTAACATAAACAATATTATATATGTATATATACAAGAATTGACAAAAATTTATTAAATATTTAAGAAAATTAACAAAACGCTTAATAAATTTATAACATATCGGCAAATAACATATTTGTCATTTCCGCAAGCCAGCGCTCACCTATACTTTTCAGTTGAGCCCAAACAAGATATAATTCTAAAAAATTTTTGCAAAAACAAAAGCCGAACAACGAAGCAATATTTTGTCATTTATGGACGTCTTTTCTCAACTAGGTCTTTCTTTAGAGCCAGTCAAGATATAATTCTACCAAATTTTTGCAGAACAATCTAAAACAAACTAAACGTGAAGACATTTTTGTCATTTTTGCAAGCCAGTCCTCCCCGATGCCATTCTTTTGATCCCAAACATTATGTTTTAACTAAAATGTGTAAATTTTTAGTTTCCTAATCGATGCAGCATTTAATTCTATGATTGTATTGTAATTTTTATAATTTTAATATAAACCGTTATTAAAATATTTCACAAAATTTGCACAAAATTGGACTTAAAAGGATTATAATGTAAAATTATCAGTTATGGGCAAAACGCAGGTAAATACATAATATATTAATGGACACGTAACAAAAAAATTAAACAAAAATTACATTAATACATATTTAGGTATTAAATAATTTGCCCTTTTAAATGGGACATTGTTTTTTCGACAATCTGACTTACAATGTATCCAGAAATGTATATGAATTTAAATTTTTCAAAAAGAAAAGAAAATTTTTATGTTACTGTTCGGTTTTTGATGTATTAATCGCCCTATATGTGTCTAGTTATATTTATATGTACAATTGTAAAATGGTAGGTTTATGGTAACATAAACTATATTATATATGTATATATACAAGAATTGACAAAAATTTATTAAATATTTAAGAAAATTAACAAAATGCTTAATAAATTTATAACATATCGGCAAATAACATATTTGTCATTTCCGCAAGCCAGCGCTCACCTATACTTTTCAGTTGAGCCCAAACAAGATATAATTCTGACAAATTTTTGCAAAAACAAAAGCCGAACAACGAAGCAATATTTTGTCATTTATGCACGTCTTTTCTCAACTAGGTCTTTCTTTAGAGCCAGTCAAGATATAATTCTACCAAATTTTTGCAGAACAATCTAAAACAAACTAAACGTGAAGACATTTTTGTCATTTTTGCAAGCCAGTCCTCGCCGATGCCATTCTTTTGATCCCAAACATTATGTTTTAACTAAAATGTGTAAATTTTTAGTTTCCTAATCGATGCAGCATTTAATTCTATGATTGTATTGTAATTTTTATAATTTTAATATAAACCGTTATTAAAATATTTCACAAAATTTGCACAAAATTGGACTTAAAAGGATTATAATGTAAAATTATCAGTTATGGGCAAAACGCAGGTAAATACATAATATATTAATGGACACGTAACAAAAAAATGAAACAAAAATTACATTAATACATATTTAGGTATTAAATAAGGTGCCCTTTTAAATGGGACATTGTTTTTTCGACAATCTGACTTACAATATATCCAGAAATGTATATGAATTTAAATTTTTCAAAAAGAAAATAAAATTTTTATGTTACTGTTCGGTTTTTGATGTATTAATCGCCCTTTATGTGTCTAGTTATATTCATATGTACAATTGTAAAATGGTAGGTTTATGGTAACATAAACTATATTATATATGTATATATACAAGAATTGACAAAAATTTATTAAATATTTAAGAAAATTAACAAAACGCTTAATAAATTTATAACATATCGGCAAATAACATATTTGTCATTTCCGCAAGCCAGCGCTCACCTATACTTTTCAGTTGAGCCCAAACAAGATATAATTCAGACAAATTTTTGCAAAAACAAAAGCCGAACAACGAAGCAATATTTTGTCATTTATGGACGTCTTTTCTCAACTAGGTCTTTCTTTAGAGCCAGTCAAGATATAATTCTACCAAATTTTTGCAGAACAATCTAAAACAAACTAAACGTGAAGACATTTTTGTCATTTTTGCAAGCCAGTCCTCGCCGATGCCATTCTTTTGATCCCAAACATTATGTTTTAACTAAAATGTGTAAATTTTTAGTTTCCTAATCGATGCGGCATTTAATTCTATGATTGTATTGTAATTTTTATAATTTTAATATAAACCGTTATTAAAATATTTCACAAAATTTGCACAAAATTGGACTTAAAAGGATTATAATGTAAAATTATCAGTTATGGGCAAAACGCAGGTAAATACATAATATATTAATGGACACGTAACAAAAAAATGAAACAAAAATTACATTAATACATATTTAGGTATTAAATAAGGTGCCCTTTTAAATGGGACATTGTTTTTTCGACAATCTGACTTACAATATATCCAGAAATGTATATGAATTTAAATTTTTCAAAAAGAAAATAAAATTTTTATGTTACTGTTCGGTTTTTGATGTATTAATCGCCCTTTATGTGTCTAGTTATATTCATATGTACAATTGTGAAATGGTAGGTTTATGGTAACATAAACTATATTATATATGTATATATATACAAGAATTGACAAAAATTTATTAAATATTTAAGAAAATTAACAAAATGCTTAATAAATTTATAACATATCGGCAAATAACATATTTGTCATTTCCGCAAGCCAGCGCTCACCTATACTTTTCAGTTGAGCCCAAACAAGATATAATTCTGACAAATTTTTGCAAAAACAAAAGCCGAACAACTAAGCAATATTTTGTCATTTATGCACGTCTTTTCTCAACTAGGTCTTTCTTTAGAGCCAGTCAAGATATAATTCTACCAAATTTTTGCAGAACAATCTAAAACAAACTAAACGTGAAGACATTTTTGTCATTTTTGCAAGCCAGTCTTTGCCGATGCCATTCTTTTGATCCCAAACATTATGTTTTAACTAAAATGTGTAAATTTTTAGTTTCCTAATCGATGCAGCATTTAATTCTATGATTGTATTGTAATTTTTATAATTTTAATATAAACCGTTATTAAAATATTTCACAAAATTTGCACAAAATTGGACTTAAAAGGATTATAATGTAAAATTATCAGTTATGGGCAAAACGCAGGTAAATACATAATATATTAATGGACACGTAACAAAAAAAATGAAACAAAAATTACATTAATACATATTTAGGTATTAAATAAGGTGCCCTTTTAAATGGGACATTGTTTTTTCGACAATCTGACTTACAATGTATCCAGAAATGTATATGAATTTAAATTTTTCAAAAAGAAAATAAAATTTTTATGTTACTGTTCGGTTTGTGATGTATTAATGGCCCTATATGTGTCTAGTTATATTCATATATACAATTGTAAAATGGTAGGTTTATGGTAACGTAAACAATATTATATATGTATATATACAAGAATTGACAAAAATTTATTAAATATTTAAGAAAATTAACAAAACACTTAATAAATTTATAACATATCGGCAAATAACATATTTGTCATTTCCGCAAGCCAGCGCTCACCTATACTTTTCAGTTGAGCCCAAACAAGATATAATTCTAAAAAATTTTTGCAAAAACAAAAGCCGAACAACGAAGCAATATTTTGTCATTTATGGACGTCTTTTCTCACCTAGGTCTTTCTTTAGAGCCAGTCAAGATATAATTCTACCAAATTTTTGCAGAACAATCTAAAACAAACTAAACGTGAAGACATTTTTGTCATTTTGGCAAGCCAGTCCTCGCCGATGCCATTCTTTTGATCCCAAACATTATGTTTTAACTAAAATGTGTAAATTTTTAGTTTCCTAATCGATGCATCTTTTAATTCTATGATTGTATTGTAATTTTTATAATTTTAATATAAACAGTTATTAAAATATTTCACAAAATTTGCACAAAATTGGACTTAAAAGGATTATAATGTAAAATTATCAGTTATGGGCAAAACGCAGGTAAATACATAATATATTAATGGACACGTAACAAAAAAATGAAACAAAAATTACATTAATACATATTTAGGTATTAAATAAGGTGCCCTTTTAAATAAGACATTGTTTTTTCGACAATCTGACTTACAATGTATCCAGAAATGTATATGAATTTAAATTTTTCAAAAAGAAAATAAAATTTTTATGTTACTGTTCGGTTTTTGATGTATTAATCGCCCTATATGTGTCTAGTTATATTCATATGTACAATTGTAAAATGGTAGGTTTATGGTAACATAAACAATATTATATATGTATATATACAAGAATTGACAAAAATGTATTAAATATTTAAGAAAATTAACAAAACGCTTAATAAATTTATAACATATCGGCAAATAACATATTTGTCATTTCCGCAAGCCAGCGCTCACCTATACTTTTCAGTTGAGCCCAAACAAGATATAATTCTGACAAATTTTTGCAAAAACAAAAGCCGAACAACGAAGCAATGTTTTGTCATTTATGGACATCTTTTCTCAACTAGGTCTTTCTTTAGAGCCAGTCAAGATATAATTCTACCAAATTTTTGCAGAACAATCTAAAACAAACTAAACGTGAAGACATTTTTGTCATTTTTGCAAGCCAGTCCTCGCCGATGCCATTCTTTTGATCCCAAACATTATGTTTTAACTAAAATGTGTAAATTTTTAGTTTCCTAATCGATGCAGCATTTAATTCTATGATTGTATTGTAATTTTTATAATTTTAATATAAACCGTTATTAAAATATTTCACAAAATTTGCACAAAATTGGACTCAAAAGGATTATAATGTAAATTTATCAGTTATGGGCAAAACGCAGGTAAATACATAATATATTAATGGACACGTAACAAAAAAATGAAACAAAAATTACATTAATACATATTTAGGTATTAAATAAGGTGCCCTTTTAAATGGGACATTGTTTTTTCGACAATCTGACTTACAATGTATCCAGAAATGTATATGAATTTAAATTTTTCAAAAAGAAAATAAAATTTTTATGTTACTGTTCGGTTTTTGATGTATTAATGGCCCTATATGTGTCTAGTTATATTCATATGTACAATTGTAAAATGGTAGGTTTATGGTAACATAAACAATATTATATATGTATATATACAAGAATTGACAAAAATTTATTAAATATTTAAGAAAATTAACAAAACGCTTAATAAATTTATAACATATCGGCAAATAACATATTTGTCATTTCCGCAAGCCAGCGCTCACCTATACTTTTCAGTTGAACCCAAACAAGATATAATTCTAAAAAATTTTTGCAAAAACAAAAGCCGAACAACGAAGCAATATTTTGTCATTTATGGACGTCTTTTCTCAACTAGGTCTTTCTTTAGAGCCAGTCAAGAAATAATTCTACCAAATTTTTGCAGAACAATCTAAAACAAACTAAACGTGAAGACATTTTTGTCATTTTTGCAAGCCAGTCCTCGCCGATGCCATTCTTTTGATCCCAAACATTATGTTTTAACTAAAATGTGTAAATTTTTAGTTTCCTAATCGATGCAGCATTTAATTCTATGATTGTATTGTAATTTTTATAATTTTAATATAAACCGTTATTAAAATATTTCACAAAATTTGCACAAAATTGGACTTAAAAGGATTATAATGTAAAATTATCAGTTATGGGCAAAACGCAGGTAAATACATAATATATTAATGGCCACGTAACAAATAAATGAAACAAAAATTACATTAATACATATTTAGGTATTAAATAAGGTGCCCTTTTAAATGGGACATTGTTTTTTCGACAATCTGACTTACAATATATCCAGAAATGTATATGAATTTAAATTTTTCAAAAAGAAAATAAAATTTTTATGTTACTGTTCGGTTTTTGATGTATTAATCGCCCTATATGTGTCTAGTTATATTCATATGTACAATTGTAAAATGGTAGGTTTATGGTAACATAAACAATATTATATATGTATATATACAAGAATTGACAAAAATGTATTAAATATTTAAGAAAATTAACAAAACGCTTAATAAATTTATAACATATCGGCAAATAACATATTTGTCATTTCCGCAAGCCAGCGCTCACCTATACTTTTCAGTTGAGCCCAAACAAGATATAATTCTGACAAATTTTTGCAAAAACAAAAGCCGAACAACGAAGCAATGTTTTGTCATTTATGGACGTCTTTTCTCAACTAGGTCTTTCTTTAGAGCCAGTCAAGATATAATTCTACCAAATTTTTGCAGAATAATCTAAAACAAACTAAACGTGAAGACATTTTTGTCATTTTTGCAAGCCAGTCCTCGCCGATGCCATTCTTTTGATCCCAAACATTATGTTTTAACTAAAATGTGTAAATTTTTAGTTTCCTAATCGATGCAGCATTTAATTCTATAATTGTATTGTAATTTTTATAATTTTAATATAAACCGTTATTAAAATATTTCACAAAATTTGCACAAAATTGGACTTAAAAGGATTATAATGTAAAATTATCAGTTATGGGCAAAACGCAGGTAAATACATAATATATTAATGGCCACGTAACAAATAAATGAAACAAAAATTACATTAATACATATTTAGGTGTTAAATAAGGTGCCCTTTTAAATGGGACATTGTTTTTTCGACAATCTGACTTACAATGTATCCAGAAATGTATATGAATTTATATTTTTCAAAAAGAAAATAAAATTTTTATGTTACTGTTCGGTTTTTGATGTATTAATCGCCCTATATGTGTCTAGTTATATTCATATGTACAATTGTAAAATGGTAGGTTTATGGTAACATAAACAATATTATATATGTATATATACAAGAATTGACAAAAATTTATTAAATATTTAAGAAAATTAACAAAACGCTTAATAAATTTATAACATATCGGCAAATAACATATTTGTCATTTCCGCAAGCCAGCGCTCACCTATACTTTTCAGTTGAACCCAAACAAGATATAATTCTAAAAAATTTTTGCAAAAACAAAAGCCGAACAACGAAGCAATATTTTGTCATTTATGGACGTCTTTTCTCAACTAGGTCTTTCTTTAGAGCCAGTCAAGAAATAATTCTACCAAATTTTTGCAGAACAATCTAAAACAAACTAAACGTGAAGACATTTTTGTCATTTTTGCAAGCCAGTCCTCGCCGATGCCATTCTTTTGATCCCAAACATTATGTTTTAACTAAAATGTGTAAATTTTTAGTTTCCTAATCGATGCAGCATTTAATTCTATGATTGTATTGTAATTTTTATAATTTTAATATAAACCGTTATTAAAATATTTCACAAAATTTGCACAAAATTGGACTTAAAAGGATTATAATGTAAAATTATCAGTTATGGGCAAAACGCAGGTAAATACATAATATATTAATGGCCACGTAACAAATAAATGAAACAAAAATTACATTAATACATATTTAGGTATTAAATAAGGTGCCCTTTTAAATGGGACATTGTTTTTTCGACAATCTGACTTACAATATATCCAGAAATGTATATGAATTTAAATTTTTCAAAAAGAAAATAAAATTTTTATGTTACTGTTCGGTTTTTGATGTATTAATCGCCCTATATGTGTCTAGTTATATTCATATGTACAATTGTAAAATGGTAGGTTTATGGTAACATAAACAATATTATATATGTATATATACAAGAATTGACAAAAATGTATTAAATATTTAAGAAAATTAACAAAACGCTTAATAAATTTATAACATATCGGCAAATAACATATTTGTCATTTCCGCAAGCCAGCGCTCACCTATACTTTTCAGTTGAGCCCAAACAAGATATAATTCTGACAAATTTTTGCAAAAACAAAAGCCGAACAACGAAGCAATGTTTTGTCATTTATGGACGTCTTTTCTCAACTAGGTCTTTCTTTAGAGCCAGTCAAGATATAATTCTACCAAATTTTTGCAGAATAATCTAAAACAAACTAAACGTGAAGACATTTTTGTCATTTTTGCAAGCCAGTCCTCGCCGATGCCATTCTTTTGATCCCAAACATTATGTTTTAACTAAAATGTGTAAATTTTTAGTTTCCTAATCGATGCAGCATTTAATTCTATGATTGTATTGTAATTTTTATAATTTTAATATAAACCGTTATTAAAATATTTCACAAAATTTGCACAAAATTGGACTTAAAAGGATTATAATGTAAAATTATCAGTTATGGGCAAAACGCAGGTAAATACATAATATATTAATGGCCACGTAACAAATAAATGAAACAAAAATTACGTTAATACATATTTAGGTGTTAAATAAGGTGCCCTTTTAAATGGGACATTGTTTTTTCGACAATCTGACTTACAATGTATCCAGAAATGTATATGAATTTAAATTTTTCAAAAAGAAAATAAAATTTTTATGTTACTGTTCGGTTTTTGATGTATTAATCGCCCTATATGTGTCTAGTTATATTCATATGTACAATTGTAAAATGGTAGGTTTATGGTAACATAAACAATATTATATATGTATATATACAAGAATTGACAAAAATGTATTAAATATTTAAGAAAATTAACAAAACGCTTAATAAATTTATAACATATCGGCAAATAACATATTTGTCATTTCCGCAAGCCAGCGCTCACCTATTCTTTTCAGTTGAGCCCAAACAAGATATAATTCTGACAAATTTTTGCAAAAACAAAAGCCGAACAACGAAGCAATGTTTTGTCATTTATGGACGTCTTTTCTCAACTAGGTCTTTCTTTAGAGCCAGTCAAGATATAATTCTACCAAATTTTTGCAGAACAATCTAAAACAAACTAAACGTGAAGACATTTTTGTCATTTTTGCAAGCCAGTCCTCGCCGATGCCATTCTTTTGATCCCAAACATTATGTTTTAACTAAAATGTGTAAATTTTTAGTTTCCTAATCGATGCAGCATTTAATTCTATGATTGTATTGTAATTTTTATAATTTTAATATAAACCGTTATTAAAATATTTCACAAAATTTGCACAAAATTGGACTTAAAAGGATTATAATGTAAAATTATCAGTTATGGGCAAAACGCAGGTAAATACATAATATATTAATGGCCACGTAACAAATAAATGAAACAAAAATTACATTAATACATATTTAGGTGTTAAATAAGGTGCCCTTTTAAATGGGACATTGTTTTTTCGACAATCTGACTTACAATGTATCCAGAAATGTATATGAATTTAAATTTTTCAAAAAGAAAATAAAATTTTTATGTTACTGTTCGGTTTTTGATGTATTAATCGCCCTATATGTGTCTAGTTATATTCATATGTACAATTGTAAAATGGTAGGTTTATGGTAACATAAACAATATTATATATGTATATATACAAGAATTGACAAAAATGTATTAAATATTTAAGAAAATTAACAAAACGCTTAATAAATTTATAACATATCGGCAAATAACATATTTGTCATTTCCGCAAGCCAGCGCTCACCTATTCTTTTCAGTTGAGCCCAAACAAGATATAATTCTGACAAATTTTTGCAAAAACAAAAGCCGAACAACGAAGCAATGTTTTGTCATTTATGGACGTCTTTTCTCAACTAGGTCTTTCTTTAGAGCCAGTCAAGATATAATTCTACCAAATTTTTGCAGAACAATCTAAAACAAACTAAACGTGAAGACATTTTTGTCATTTTTGCAAGCCAGTCCTCGCCGATGCCATTCTTTTGATCCCAAACATTATGTTTTAACTAAAATGTGTAAATTTTTAGTTTCCTAATCGATGCAGCATTTAATTCTATGATTGTATTGTAATTTTTATAATTTTAATATAAACCGTTATTAAAATATTTCACAAAATTTGCACAAAATTGGACTTAAAAGGATTATAATGTAAAATTATCAGTTATGGGCAAAACGCAGGTAAATACATAATATATTAATGGCCACGTAACAAATAAATGAAACAAAAATTACATTAATACATATTTAGGTGTTAAATAAGGTGCCCTTTTAAATGGGACATTGTTTTTTCGACAATCTGACTTACAATGTATCCAGAAATGTATATGAATTTAAATTTTTCAAAAAGAAAATAAAATTTTTATGTTACTGTTCGGTTTTTGATGTATTAATCGCCCTATATGTGTCTAGTTATATTCATATGTACAATTGTAAAATGGTAGGTTTATGGTAACATAAACAATATTATATATGTATATATACAAGAATTGACAAAAATGTATTAAATATTTAAGAAAATTAACAAAACGCTTAATAAATTTATAACATATCGGCAAATAACATATTTGTCATTTCCGCAAGCCAGCGCTCACCTATTCTTTTCAGTTGAGCCCAAACAAGATATAATTCTGACAAATTTTTGCAAAAACAAAAGCCGAACAACGAAGCAATGTTTTGTCATTTATGGACGTCTTTTCTCAACTAGGTCTTTCTTTAGAGCCAGTCAAGATATAATTCTACCAAATTTTTGCAGAACAATCTAAAACAAACTAAACGTGAAGACATTTTTGTCATTTTTGCAAGCCAGTCCTCGCCGATGCCATTCTTTTGATCCCAAACATTATGTTTTAACTAAAATGTGTAAATTTTTAGTTTCCTAATCGATGCAGCATTTAATTCTATGATTGTATTGTAATTTTTATAATTTTAATATAAACCGTTATTAAAATATTTCACAAAATTTGCACAAAATTGGACTTAAAAGGATTATAATGTAAAATTATCAGTTATGGGCAAAACGCAGGTAAATACATAATATATTAATGGCCACGTAACAAATAAATGAAACAAAAATTACATTAATACATATTTAGGTGTTAAATAAGGTGCCCTTTTAAATGGGACATTGTTTTTTCGACAATCTGACTTACAATGTATCCAGAAATGTATATGAATTTAAATTTTTCAAAAAGAAAATAAAATTTTTATGTTACTGTTCGGTTTTTGATGTATTAATCGCCCTATATGTGTCTAGTTATATTCATATGTACAATTGTAAAATGGTAGGTTTATGGTAACATAAACAATATTATATATGTATATATACAAGAATTGACAAAAATGTATTAAATATTTAAGAAAATTAACAAAACGCTTAATAAATTTATAACATATCGGCAAATAACATATTTGTCATTTCCGCAAGCCAGCGCTCACCTATTCTTTTCAGTTGAGCCCAAACAAGATATAATTCTGACAAATTTTTGCAAAAACAAAAGCCGAACAACGAAGCAATGTTTTGTCATTTATGGACGTCTTTTCTCAACTAGGTCTTTCTTTAGAGCCAGTCAAGATATAATTCTACCAAATTTTTGCAGAACAATCTAAAACAAACTAAACGTGAAGACATTTGTGTCATTTTTGCAAGCCAGTCCTCGCCGATGCCATTCTTTTGATCCCAAACATTATGTTTTAACTAAAATGTGTAAATTTTTAGTTTCCTAATCGATGCAGCATTTAATTCTATGATTGTATTGTAATTTTTATAATTTTAATATAAACCGTTATTAAAATATTTCACAAAATTTGCACAAAATTGGACTTAAAAGGATTATAATGTAAAATTATCAGTTATGGGCAAAACGCAGGTAAATACATAATATATTAATGGACACGTAACACAAAAATGAAACAAAAATTACATTAATACATATTTAGGTATTAAATAAGGTGCCCTTTTAAATAAGACATTGTTTTTTCGACAATCTGACTTACAATGTATCCAGAAATGTATATGAATTTAAATTTTTCAAAAAGAAAATAAAATTTTTATGTTACTCTTCGGTTTTTGATGTATTAATCGCCCTATATGTGTCTAGTTATATTCATATGTACAATTGTAAAATGGTAGGTTTATGGTAACATAAACTATATTATATATGTATATATACAAGAATTGTCAAAAATTTATTAAATATTTAAGAAAATTAACAAAATGCTTAATAAATTTATAACATATCGGCAAATAACATATTTGTCATTTCCGCAAGCCAGCGCTAACCTATACTTTTCAGTTGAGCCCAAACAAGATATAATTCTGACAAATTTTTGCAAAAACAAAAGCCGAACAACGAAGCAATATTTTGTCATTTATGCACGTCTTTTCTTAACTAGGTCTTTCTTTAGAGCCAGTCAAGATATAATTCTACCAAATTTTTGCAGAACAATCTAAAACAAACTAAACGTGAAGACATTTTTGTCATTTTTGCAAGCCAGTCCTCGCCGATGCCATTCTTTTGATCCCAAACATTATGTTTTAACTAAAATGTGTAAATTTTTAGTTTCCTAATCGATGCAGCATTTAATTCTATGATTGTATTGTAATTTTTATAATTTTAATATAAACCGTTATTAAAATATTTCACAAAATTTGCACAAAATTGGACTTAAAAGGATTATAATGTAAAATTATCAGTTATGGGCAAAACGCAGGTAAATACATAATATATTAATGGCCACGTAACAAATAAATGAAACAAAAATTACATTAATACATATTTAGGTGTTAAATAAGGTGCCCTTTTAAATGGGACATTGTTTTTTCGACAATCTGACTTACAATGTATCCAGAAATGTATATGAATTTAAATTTTTCAAAAAGAAAATAAAATTTTTATGTTACTGTTCGGTTTTTGATGTATTAATCGCCCTATATGTGTCTAGTTATATTCATATGTACAATTGTAAAATGGTAGGTTTATGGTAACATAAACAATATTATATATGTATATATACAAGAATTGACAAAAATGTATTAAATATTTAAGAAAATTAACAAAACGCTTAATAAATTTATAACATATCGGCAAATAACATATTTGTCATTTCCGCAAGCCAGCGCTCACCTATTCTTTTCAGTTGAGCCCAAACAAGATATAATTCTGACAAATTTTTGCAAAAACAAAAGCCGAACAACGAAGCAATGTTTTGTCATTTATGGACGTCTTTTCTCAACTAGGTCTTTCTTTAGAGCCAGTCAAGATATAATTCTACCAAATTTTTGCAGAACAATCTAAAACAAACTAAACGTGAAGACATTTTTGTCATTTTTGCAAGCCAGTCCTCGCCGATGCCATTCTTTTGATCCCAAACATTATGTTTTAACTAAAATGTGTAAATTTTTAGTTTCCTAATCGATGCAGCATTTAATTCTATGATTGTATTGTAATTTTTATAATTTTAATATAAACCGTTATTAAAATATTTCACAAAATTTGCACAAAATTGGACTTAAAAGGATTATAATGTAAAATTATCAGTTATGGGCAAAACGCAGGTAAATACATAATATATTAATGGCCACGTAACAAATAAATGAAACAAAAATTACATTAATACATATTTAGGTGTTAAATAAGGTGCCCTTTTAAATGGGACATTGTTTTTTCGACAATCTGACTTACAATGTATCCAGAAATGTATATGAATTTAAATTTTTCAAAAAGAAAATAAAATTTTTATGTTACTGTTCGGTTTTTGATGTATTAATCGCCCTATATGTGTCTAGTTATATTCATATGTACAATTGTAAAATGGTAGGTTTATGGTAACATAAACAATATTATATATGTATATATACAAGAATTGACAAAAATGTATTAAATATTTAAGAAAATTAACAAAACGCTTAATAAATTTATAACATATCGGCAAATAACATATTTGTCATTTCCGCAAGCCAGCGCTCACCTATTCTTTTCAGTTGAGCCCAAACAAGATATAATTCTGACAAATTTTTGCAAAAACAAAAGCCGAACAACGAAGCAATGTTTTGTCATTTATGGACGTCTTTTCTCAACTAGGTCTTTCTTTAGAGCCAGTCAAGATATAATTCTACCAAATTTTTGCAGAACAATCTAAAACAAACTAAACGTGAAGACATTTTTGTCATTTTTGCAAGCCAGTCCTCGCCGATGCCATTCTTTTGATCCCAAACATTATGTTTTAACTAAAATGTGTAAATTTTTAGTTTCCTAATCGATGCAGCATTTAATTCTATGATTGTATTGTAATTTTTATAATTTTAATATAAACCGTTATTAAAATATTTCACAAAATTTGCACAAAATTGGACTCAAAAGGATTATAATGTAAATTTATCAGTTATGGGCAAAACGCAGGTAAATACATAATATATTAATGGACACGTAACAAAAAAATGAAACAAAAATTACATTAATACATATTTAGGTATTAAATAAGGTGCCCTTTTAAATGGGACATTGTTTTTTCGACAATCTGACTTACAATGTATCCAGAAATGTATATGAATTTAAATTTTTCAAAAAGAAAATAAAATTTTTATGTTACTGTTCGGTTTTTGATGTATTAATGGCCCTATATGTGTCTAGTTATATTCATATGTACAATTGTAAAATGGTAGGTTTATGGTAACATAAACAATATTATATATGTATATATACAAGAATTGACAAAAATTTATTAAATATTTAAGAAAATTAACAAAACGCTTAATAAATTTATAACATATCGGCAAATAACATATTTGTCATTTCCGCAAGCCAGCGCTCACCTATACTTTTCAGTTGAGCCCAAACAAGATATAATTCTAAAAAAATTTTGCAAAAACAAAAGCCGAACAACGAAGCAATATTTTGTCATTTATGGACGTCTTTTCTCAACTAGGTCTTTCTTTAGAGCCAGTCAAGAAATAATTCTACCAAATTTTTGCAGAACAATCTAAAACAAACTAAACGTGAAGACATTTTTGTCATTTTTGCAAGCCAGTCCTCGCCGATGCCATTCTTTTGATCCCAAACATTATGTTTTAACTAAAATGTGTAAATTTTTAGTTTCCTAATCGATGCAGCATTTAATTCTATGATTGTATTGTAATTTTTATAATTTTAATATAAACCGTTATTAAAATATTTCACAAAATTTGCACAAAATTGGACTTAAAAGGATTATAATGTAAAATTATCAGTTATGGGCAAAACGCAGGTAAATACATAATATATTAATGGACACGTAACAAAAAAATGAAACAAAAATTACATTAATACATATTTAGGTATTAAATAAGGTGCCCTTTTAAATGGGACATTGTTTTTTCGACAATCTGACTTACAATGTATCCAGAAATGTATATGAATTTAAATTTTTCAAAAAGAAAATAAAATTTTTATGTTACTGTTCGGTTTTTGATGTATTAATGGCCCTATATGTGTCTAGTTATATTCATATGTACAATTGTAAAATGGTAGGTTAATGGTAACATAAACAATATTATATATGTATATATACAAGAATTGACAAAAATTTATTAAATATTTAAGAAAATTAACAAAACGCTTAATAAATTTATAACATATCGGCAAATAACATATTTGTCATTTCCGCAAGCCAGCGCTCACCTATACTTTTCAGTTGAGCCCAAACAAGATATAATTCTGACAAATTTTTGCAAAAACAAAAGCCGAACAACTAAGCAATATTTTGTCATTTATGCACGTCTTTTCTCAACTAGGTCTTTCTTTAGAGCCAGTCAAGATATAATTCTACCAAATTTTTGCAGAACAATCTAAAACAAAGTAAACGTGAAGACATTTTTGTCATTTTTGCAAGCCAGTCCTCGCCGATGCCATTCTTTTGATCCCAAACATTATGTTTTAACTAAAATGTGTAAATTTTTAGTTTCCTAATCGATGCAGCATTTATTTCTATGATTGTATTGTAATTTTTATAATTTTAATATAAACCGTTATTAAAATATTTCACAAAATTTGCACAAAATTGGACTTAAAAGGATTATAATGTAAAATTATCAGTTATGGGCAAAACGCAGGTAAATACATAATATATTAATGGACACGTAACAAAAAAATGAAACAAAAATTACATTAATACATATTTAGGTATTAAATAAGGTGCCCTTTTAAATGGGACATTGTTTTTTCGACAATCTGACTTACAATGTATCCAGAAATGTATATGTTTTTAAATTTTTCACAAAGAAAATAAAATTTTTATGTTACTGTTCAGTTTTTGATGTATTAATGGCCCTATATGTGTCTAGTTATATTCATATGTACAATTGTAAAATTGTAGGTTTATGGTAACATAAACAATATTATATATGTATATATACAAGAATTGACAAAAATTTATTAAATATTTAAGAAAATTAACAAAATGCTTAATAAATTTATAACATATCGGCAAATAACATATTTGTCATTTCCGCAAGCCAGCGCTCACCTATACTTTTCAGTTGAGCCCAAACAAGATATAATTCTGACAAATTTTTGCAAAAACAAAAGCCGAACAACTAAGCAATATTTTGTCATTTATGCACGTCTTTTCTCAACTAGGTCTTTCTTTAGAGCCAGTCAAGATATAATTCTACCAAATTTTTGCAGAACAATCTAAAACAAAGTAAACGTGAAGACATTTTTGTCATTTTTGCAAGCCAGTCCTCGCCGATGCCATTCTTTTGATCCCAAACATTATGTTTTAACTAAAATGTGTAAATTTTTAGTTTCCTAATCGATGCAGCATTTATTTCTATGATTGTATTGTAATTTTTATAATTTTAATATAAACCGTTATTAAAATATTTCACAAAATTTGCACAAAATTGGACTTAAAAGGATTATAATGTAAAATTATCAGTTATGGGCAAAACGCAGGTAAATACATAATATATTAATGGCCACGTAACAAAAAAATGAAACAAAAATTACATTAATACATATTTAGGTATTAAATAAGGTGCCCTTTTAAATGGGACATTGTTTTTTCGACAATCTGACTTACAATGTATCCAGAAATGTATATGAATTTAAATTTTTCAAAAAGAAAATAAAATTTTTATGTTACTGTTCGGTTTTTCATGTATTAATGGCCCTATATGTGTCTAGTTATATTCATATATACAATTGTAAAATGGTAGGTTTATGGTAACATAAACAATATTATATATGTATATATACAAGAATTGACAAAAATTTATTAAATATTTAAGAAAATTAACAAAACGCTTAATAAATTTATAACATATCGGCAAATAACATATTTGTCATTTCCGCAAGCCAGCGCTCACCTATACTTTTCAGTTGAGCCCAAACAAGATATAATTCTGACAAATTTTTGCAAAAACAAAAGCCGAACAACGAAGCAATATTTTGTCATTTATGGACGTCTTTTCTCAACTAGGTCTTTCTTTAGAGCCAGTCAAGATATAATTCTACCAAATTTTTGCAGAACAATCTAAAACAAAATAAACGTGAAGACATTTTTGTCATTTTTGCAAGCCAGTCCTCGCCGATGCCATTCTTTTGATCCCAAACATTATGTTTTAACTAAAATGTGTAAATTTTTAGTTTCCTAATCGATGCAGCATTTAATTCTATGATTGTATTGTAATTTTTATAATTTTAATATAAACCGTTATTAAAATATTTCACAAAATTTGCACAAAATTGGACTCAAAAGGATTATAATGTAAATTTATCAGTTATGGGCAAAACGCAGGTAAATACATAATATATTAATGGACACGTAACAAAAAAATGAAACAAAAATTACATTAATACATATTTAGGTATTAAATAAGGTGCCCTTTTAAATGGGACATTGTTTTTTCGACAATCTGACTTACAATGTATCCAGAAATGTATATGAATTTAAATTTTTCAAAAAGAAAATAAAATTTTTATGTTACTGTTCGGTTTTTGATGTATTAATGGCCCTATATGTGTCTAGTTATATTCATATGTACAATTGTAAAATGGTAGGTTTATGGTAACATAAACAATATTATATATGTATATATACAAGAATTGACAAAAATTTATTAAATATTTAAGAAAATTAACAAAACGCTTAATAAATTTATAACATATCGGCAAATAACATATTTGTCATTTCCGCAAACCAGCGCTCACCTATACTTTTCAGTTGAGCCCAAACAAGATATAATTCTAAAAAAATTTTGCAAAAACAAAAGCCGAACAACGAAGCAATATTTTGTCATTTATGGACGTCTTTTCTCAACTAGGTCTTTCTTTAGAGCCAGTCAAGAAATAATTCTACCAAATTTTTGCAGAACAATCTAAAACAAACTAAACGTGAAGACATTTTTGTCATTTTTGCAAGCCAGTCCTCGCCGATGCCATTCTTTTGATCCCAAACATTATGTTTTAACTAAAATGTGTAAATTTTTAGTTTCCTAATCGATGCAGCATTTAATTCTATGATTGTATTGTAATTTTTATAATTTTAATATAAACCGTTATTAAAATATTTCACAAAATTTGCACAAAATTGGACTTAAAAGGATTATAATGTAAAATTATCAGTTATGGGCAAAACGCAGGTAAATACATAATATATTAATGGACACGTAACAAAAAAATGAAACAAAAATTACATTAATACATATTTAGGTATTAAATAAGGTGCCCTTTTAAATGGGACATTGTTTTTTCGACAATCTGACTTACAATGTATCCAGAAATGTATATGAATTTAAATTTTTCAAAAAGAAAATAAAATTTTTATGTTACTGTTCGGTTTTTGATGTATTAATGGCCCTATATGTGTCTAGTTATATTCATATGTACAATTGTAAAATGGTAGGTTAATGGTAACATAAACAATATTATATATGTATATATACAAGAATTGACAAAAATTTATTAAATATTTAAGAAAATTAACAAAACGCTTAATAAATTTATAACATATCGGCAAATAACATATTTGTCATTTCCGCAAGCCAGCGCTCACCTATACTTTTCAGTGGAGCCCAAACAAGATATAATTCTGACAAATTTTTGCAAAAACAAAAGCCGAACAACTAAGCAATATTTTGTCATTTATGCACGTCTTTTCTCAACTAGGTCTTTCTTTAGAGCCAGTCAAGATATAATTCTACCAAATTTTTGCAGAACAATCTAAAACAAAGTAAACGTGAAGACATTTTTGTCATTTTTGCAAGCCAGTCCTCGCCGATGCCATTCTTTTGATCCCAAACATTATGTTTTAACTAAAATGTGTAAATTTTTAGTTTCCTAATCGATGCAGCATTTATTTCTATGATTGTATTGTAATTTTTATAATTTTAATATAAACCGTTATTAAAATATTTCACAAAATTTGCACAAAATTGGACTTAAAAGGATTATAATGTAAAATTATCAGTTATGGGCAAAACGCAGGTAAATACATAATATATTAATGGACACGTAACAAAAAAATGAAACAAAAATTACATTAATACATATTTAGGTATTAAATAAGGTGCCCTTTTAAATAGGACATTGTTTTTTCGACAATCTGACTTACAATGTATCCAGAAATGTATATGTTTTTAAATTTTTCACAAAGAAAATAAAATTTTTATGTTACTGTTCAGTTTTTGATGTATTAATGGCCCTATATGTGTCTAGTTATATTCATATGTACAATTGTAAAATTGTAGGTTTATGGTAACATAAACAATATTATATATGTATATATACAAGAATTGACAAAAATTTATTAAATATTTAAGAAAATTAACAAAATGCTTAATAAATTTATAACATATCGGCAAATAACATATTTGTCATTTCCGCAAGCCAGCGCTCACCTATACTTTTCAGTTGAGCCCAAACAAGATATAATTCTGACAAATTTTTGCAAAAACAAAAGCCGAACAACTAAGCAATATTTTGTCATTTATGCACGTCTTTTCTCAACTAGGTCTTTCTTTAGAGCCAGTCAAGATATAATTCTACCAAATTTTTGCAGAACAATCTAAAACAAAGTAAACGTGAAGACATTTTTGTCATTTTTGCAAGCCAGTCCTCGCCGATGCCATTCTTTTGATCCCAAACATTATGTTTTAACTAAAATGTGTAAATTTTTAGTTTCCTAATCGATGCAGCATTTATTTCTATGATTGTATTGTAATTTTTATAATTTTAATATAAACCGTTATTAAAATATTTCACAAAATTTGCACAAAATTGGACTTAAAAGGATTATAATGTAAAATTATCAGTTATGGGCAAAACGCAGGTAAATACATAATATATTAATGGCCACGTAACAAAAAAATGAAACAAAAATTACATTAATACATATTTAGGTATTAAATAAGGTGCCCTTTTAAATGGGACATTGTTTTTTCGACAATCTGACTTACAATGTATCCAGAAATGTATATGAATTTAAATTTTTCAAAAAGAAAATAAAATTTTTATGTTACTGTTCGGTTTTTCATGTATTAATGGCCCTATATGTGTCTAGTTATATTCATATATACAATTGTAAAATGGTAGGTTTATGGTAACATAAACAATATTATATATGTATATATACAAGAATTGACAAAAATTTATTAAATATTTAAGAAAATTAACAAAACGCTTAATAAATTTATAACATATCGGCAAATAACATATTTGTCATTTCCGCAAGCCAGCGCTCACCTATACTTTTCAGTTGAGCCCAAACAAGATATAATTCTGACAAATTTTTGCAAAAACAAAAGCCGAACAACGAAGCAATATTTTGTCATTTATGGACGTCTTTTCTCAACTAGGTCTTTCTTTAGAGCCAGTCAAGATATAATTCTACCAAATTTTTGCAGAACAATCTAAAACAAAATAAACGTGAAGACATTTTTGTCATTTTTGCAAGCCAGTCCTCGCCGATGCCATTCTTTTGATCCCAAACATTATGTTTTAACTAAAATGTGTAAATTTTTAGTTTCCTAATCGATGCAGCATTTATTTCTATGATTGTATTGTAATTTTTATAATTTTAATATAAACCGTTATTAAAATATTTCACAAAATTTGCACAAAATTGGACTTAAAAGGATTATAATGTAAAATTATCAGTTATGGGCAAAACGCAGGTAAATACATAATATATTAATAGACACGTAACAAAAAAATGAAACAAAAATTACATTAATACATATTTAGGTATTAAATAAGGTGCCCTTTTAAATAAGACATTGTTTTTTCGACAATCTGACTTACAATGTATCCAGAAATGTATATGAATTTAAATTTTTCAAAAAGAAAATAAAATTTTTATGTTACTGTTCGGTTTTTGATGTATTAATCGCCCTATATGTGTCTAGTTATATTCATATGTACAATTGTAAAATGGTAGGTTTATGGTAACATAAACTATATTATATATGTATATATACAAGAATTGACAAAAATTTATTAAATATTTAAGAAAATTAACAAAATGCTTAATAAATTTATAACACATCGGCAAATAACATATTTGTCATTTCCGCAAGCCAGCGCTCACCTATACTTTTCAGTTGAGCCCAAACAAGTTATAATTCTGACAAATTTTTGCAAAAACAAAAGCCGAACAACGAAGCAATATTTTGTCATTTATGCACGTCTTTTCTCAACTAGGTCTTTCTTTAGAGCCAGTCAAGATATAATTCTACCAAATTTTTGCAGAACAATCTAAAACAAACTAAACGTGAAGACATTTTTGTCATTTTTGCAAGCCAGTCCTCGCCGATGCCATTCTTTTGATCCCAAACATTATGTTTTAACTAAAATGTGTAAATTTTTAGTTTCCTAATCGATGCAGCATTTAATTCTATGATTGTATTGTAATTTTTATAATTTTAATATAAACCGTTATTAAAATATTTCACAAAATCTGCACAAAATTGGACTTAAAAGGATTATAATGTAAAATTATCAGTTATGGGCAAAACGCAGGTAAATACATAATATATTAATGGCCACGTAACAAAAAAATGGAACAAAAATTACATTAATACATATTTAGGTATTAAATAAGGTGCCCTTTTAAATGGGACATTGTTTTTTCGACAATCTGACTTACAATGTATCCAGAAATGTATATGAATTTAAATTTTTCAAAAAGAAAATAAAATTTTTATGTTACTGTTCGGTTTTTCATGTATTAATGGCCCTATATGTGTCTAGTTATATTCATATATACAATTGTAAAATGGTAGGTTTATGGTAACATAAACAATATTATATATGTATATATACAAGAATTGACAAAAATTTATTAAATATTTAAGAAAATTAACAAAATGCTTAATAAATTTATAACATATCGGCAAATAACATATTTGTCATTTCCGCAAGCCAGCGCTCACCTATACTTTTCAGTTGAGCCCAAACAAGTTATAATTCTGACAAATTTTTGCAAAAACAAAAGCCGAACGACGAAGCAATATTTTGTCATTTATGCACGTCTTTTCTCAACTAGGTCTTTCTTTAGAGCCAGTCAAGATATAATTCTACCAAATTTTTGCAGAACAATCTAAAACAAACTAAACGTGAAGACATTTTTGTCATTTTTGCAAGCCAGTCCTCGCCGATGCCATTCTTTTGATCCCAAACATTATGTTTTTACTAAAATGTGTAAATTTTTAGTTTCCTAATCGATGCAGCATTTAATTCTATGATTGTATTGTAATTTTTATAATTTTAATATAAACCGTTATTAAAATATTTCACAAAATTTGCACAAAATTGGACTCAAAAGGATTATAATGTAAAATTATCAGTTATGGGCAAAACTCAGGTAAATACATAATATATTAATGGCCACGTAACAAAAAAATGAAACAAAAATTACATTAATACATATTTAGGTATTAAATAAGGTGCCCTTTTAAATGGGACATTGTTTTTTCGACAATCTGACTTACAATGTATCCAGAAATGTATATGAATTTAACTTTTTCAAAAAGAAAATAAAATTTTTATGTTACTGTTCGGTTTTTGATGTATTAATGGCCCTATATGTGTCTAGTTATATTCATATGTACAATTGTAAAATGGTAGGTTTATGGTAACATAAACAATATTATATATGTATATATACAAGAATTGACAAAAATTTATTAAATATTTAAGAAAATTAACAAAACGCTTAATAAATTTATAACATATCGTCAAATAACATATTTGTCATTTCCGCAAGCCAGCGCTCACCTATACTTTTCAGTTGAGCCCAAACAAGATATAATTCTAAAAAATTTTTGCAAAAACAAAAGCCGAACAACGAAGCAATATTTTGTCATTTATGGACGTCTTTTCTCAACTAGGTCTTTCTTTAGAGCCAGTCAAGATATAATTCTACCAAATTTTTGCAGAACAATCTAAAACAAACTAAACGTGAAGACATTTTTGTCATTTTTGCAAGCCAGTCCTCGCCGATGCCATTCTTTTGATCCCAAACATTATGTTTTAACTAAAATGTGTAAATTTTTAGTTTCCTAATCGATGCAGCATTTAATTCTATGATTGTATTGTAATTTTTATAATTTTAATATAAACCGTTATTAAAATATTTCACAAAATTTGCACAAAATTGGACTTAAAAGGATTATAATGTAAAATTATCAGTTATGGGCAAAACGCAGGTAAATACATAATATATTAATGGACACGTAACAAAAAAATGAAACAAAAATTACATTAATACATATTTAGGTATTAAATAAGGTGCCCTTTTAAATAAGACATTGTTTTTTCGACAATCTGACTTACAATGTATCCAGAAATGTATATGAATTTAAATTTTTCAAAAAGAAAATAAAATTTTTATGTTACTGTTCGGTTTTTGATGTATTAATCGCCCTATATGTGTCTAGTTATATTCATATGTACAATTGTAAAATGGTAGGTTTATGGTAACATAAACAATATTATATATGTATATATACAAGAATTGACAAAAATTTATTAAATATTTAAGAAAATTAACAAAATGCTTAATAAATTTATAACATATTTGTCATTTCCGCAAGCCAGCGCTCACCTATACTTTTCAGTTGAGCCCAAACAAGTTATAATTCTGACAAATTTTTGCAAAAACAAAAGCCGAACAACGAAGCAATATTTTGTCATTTATGCACGTCTTTTCTCAACTAGGTCTTTCTTTAGAGTCAGTCAAGATATAATTCTACCAAATTTTTGCAGAACAATCTAAAACAAACTAAACGTGAAGACATTTTTGTCATTTTTGCAAGCCAGTCCTCGCCGATGCCATTCTTTTGATCCCAAACATTATGTTTTAACTAAAATGTGTAAATTTTTAGTTTCCTAATCGATGCAGCATTTATTTCTATGATTGTATTGTAATTTTTATAATTTTAATATAAACCGTTATTAAAATATTTCACAAAATTTGCACAAAATTGGACTTAAAAGGATTATAATGTAAAATTATCAGTTATGGGCAAAACGCAGGTAAATACATAATATATTAATGGACACGTAACAAAAAAATGAAACAAAAATTACATTAATACATATTTAGGTATTAAATAAGGTGCCCTTTTAAATAAGACATTGTTTTTTCGACAATCTGACTTACAATGTATCCAGAAATGTATATGAATTTAAATTTTTCAAAAAGAAAATAAAATTTTTATGTTACTGTTCGGTTTTTGATGTATTAATCGCCCTATATGTGTCTAGTTATATTCATATGTACAATTGTAAAATGGTAGGTTTATGGTAACATAAACTATGTTATATATGTATATATACAAGAATTGACAAAAATTTATTAAATATTTAAGAAAATTAACAAAATGCTTAATAAATTTATAACATATCGGCAAATAACATATTTGTCATTTCCGCAAGCCAGCGCTCACCTATACTTTTCAGTTGAGCCCAAACAAGTTATAATTCTGACAAATTTTTGCAAAAACAAAAGCCGAACAACGAAGCAATATTTTGTCATTTATGCACGTCTTTTCTCAACTAGATCTTTCTTTAGAGCCAGTCAAGATATAATTCTACCAAATTTTTGCAGAACAATCTAAAACAAACTAAACGTGAAGACATTTTTGTCATTTTTGCAAGCCAGTCCTCGCCGATGCCATTCTTTTGATCCCAAACATTATGTTTTAACTAAAATGTGTAAATTTTTAGTTTCCTAATCGATGCAGCATTTAATTCTATGACTGTATTGTAATTTTTATAATTTTAATATAAACCGTTATTAAAATATTTCACAAAATTTGCACAAAATTGGACTTAAAAGGATTATAATGTAAAATTATCAGTTATGGGCAAAACGCAGGTAAATACATAATATATTAATGGACACGTAACAAAAAAATTAAACAAAAATTACATTAATACATATATAGGTATTAAATAAGGTGCCCTTTTAAATGGGACATTGTTTTTTCGACAATCTGACTTACAATGTATCCAGAAATGTATATGAATTTAAATTTTTCAAAAAGAAAATAAAATTTTTATGTTACTGTTCGGTTTTTCATGTATTAATGGCCCTATATGTGTCTAGTTATATTCATATATACAATTGTAAAATGGTAGGTTTATGGTAACATAAACAATATTATATATGTATATATACAAGAATTGACAAAAATTTATTAAATATTTAAGAAAATTAACAAAACGCTTAATAAATTTATAACATATCGGCAAATAACATATTTGTCATTTCCGCAGGCCAGCGCTCACCTATACTTTTCAGTTGAGCCCAAACAAGATATAATTCTGACAAATTTTTGCAAAAACAAAAGCCGAACAACGAAGCAATATTTTGTCATTTATGGACGTCTTTTCTCAACTAGGTCTTTCTTTAGAACCAGTCAAGATATAATTCTACCAAATTTTTGCAGAACAATCTAAAACAAACTAAACGTGAAGACATTTTTGTCATTTTTGCAAGCCAGTCCTCGCCGATGCCATTCTTTTGATCCCAAACATTATGTTTTAACTAAAATGTGTAAATTTTTAGTTTCCTAATCGATGCAGCATTTAATTCTATGATTGTATTGTAATTTTTATAATTTTAATATAAACCGTTATTAAAATATTTCACAAAATTTGCACAAAATTGGACTCAAAAGGATTATAATGTAAAATTATCAGTTATGGGCAAAACGCAGGTAAATACATAATATATTAATGGACACGTAACAAAAAAATGAAACAAAAATTACATTAATACATATTTAGGTATTAAATAAGGTGCCCTTTTAAATGGGACATTGTTTTTTCGACAATCTGACTTACAATGTATCCAGAAATGTATATGAATTTAAATTTTTCAAAAAGAAAATAAAATTTTTATGTTACTGTTCGGTTTTTCATGTATTAATGGCCCTATATGTGTCTAGTTATATTCATATATACAATTGTAAAATGGTAGGTTTATGGTAACATAAACAATATTATATATGTATATTTACAAGAATTGTCAAAAATTTATTAAATATTTAAGAAAATTAACAAAACGCTTAATAAATTTATAACATATCGGCAAATAACATATTTGTCATTTCCGCAAGCCAGCGCTCACCTATACTTTTCAGTTGAGCCCAAACAAGATATAATTCTGACAAATTTTTGCAAATACAAAAGCCGAACAACGAAGCAATATTTTGTCATTTATGGACGTCTTTTCTCAACTAGGTCTTTCTTTAGAGCCAGTCAAGATATAATTCTACCAAATTTTTGCAGAACAATCTAAAACAAACTAAACGTGAAGACATTTTTGTCATTTTTGCAAGCCAGTCCTCGCCGATGCCATTCTTTTGATCCCAAACATTATGTTTTAACTAAAATGTGTAAATTTTTAGTTTCCTAATCGATGCAGCATTTAATTCTATGATTGTATTGTAATTTTTATAATTTTAATATAAACCGTTATTAAAATATTTCACAAAATTTGCACAAAATTGGACTCAAAAGGATTATAATGTAAAATTATCAGTTATGGGCAAAACGCAGGTAAATACATAATATATTAATGGACACGTAACAAAAAAATGAAACAAAAATTACATTAATACATATTTAGGTATTAAATAAGGTGCCCTTTTAAATAAGACATTGTTTTTTCGACAATCTGACTTACAATGTATCCAGAAATGTATATGAATTTAAATTTTTCAAAAAGAAAATAAAATTTTTATGTTACTGTTCGGTTTTTGATGTATTAATGGCCCTATATGTGTCTAGTTATATTCATATGTACAATTGTAAAATTGTAGGTTTATGGTAACATAAACTATATTATATATGTATATATACAAGAATTGACAAAAATTTATTAAATATTTAAGAAAATTAACAAACTGCTTAATAAATTTATAACATATCGGCAAATAACATATTTGTCATTTCCGCAAGCCAGCGCTCACCTATACTTTTCAGTTGAGCCCAAACAAGATATAATTCTGACAAATTTTTCCAAAAACAAAAGCCGAACAACGAAGCAATATTTTGTCATTTATGCACGTCTTTTCTCAACTAGGTCTTTCTTTAGAGCCAGTCAAGATATAATTCTACCAAATTTTTGCAGAACAATCTAAAACAAACTAAACGTGAAGACATTTTTGTCATTTTTGCAAGCCAGTCCTCGCCGATGCCATTCTTTTGATCCCAAACATTATGTTTTAACTAAAATGTGTAAATTTTTAGTTTCCTAATCGATGCAGCATTTAATTCTATGATTGTATTGTAATTTTTATAATTTTAATATAAACCGTTATTAAAATATTTCACAAAATTTGCACAAAATTGGACTCAAAAGGATTATAATGTAAAATTATCAGTTATGGGCAAAACGCAGGTAAATACATAATATATTAATGGACACGTAACAAAAAAATGAAACAAAAATTACATTAATAGATATTTAGGTATTAAATAAGGTGCCCTTTTAAATGGGACATTGTTTTTTCGACAATCTGACTTACAATGTATCCAGAAATGTATATGAATTTAAATTTTTCAAAAAGAAAATAAAATTTTTATGTTACTGTTCGGTTTTTGATGTATTAATGGCCCTATATGTGTCTAGTTATATTCATATGTACAATTGTAAAATGGTAGGTTTATGGTAACATAAACAACATTATATATGTATATATACAAGAATTGACAAAAATTTAATAAATATTTAAGAAAATTAACAAAATGCTTAATAAATTTATAACATATCGGCAAATAACATATTTGTCATTTCCGCAAGCCAGCGCTCACCTATACTTTTCAGTTGAGCCCAAACAAGATATAATTCTGACAAATTTTTCCAAAAACAAAAGCCGAACAACGAAGCAATATTTTGTCATTTATGCACGTCTTTTCTCAACTAGGTCTTTCTTTAGAGCCAGTCAAGATATAATTCTACCAAATTTTTGCAGAACAATCTAAAACAAACTAAACGTGAAGACATTTTTGTCATTTTTGCAAGCCAGTCCTCGCCGATGCCATTCTTTTGATCCCAAACATTATGTTTTAACTAAAATGTGTAAATTTTTAGTTTCCTAATCGATGCAGCATTTAATTCTATGACTGTATTGTAATTTATATAATTTTAATATAAACCGTTATTAAAATATTTCACAAAATTTGCACAAAATTGGACTTAAAAGGATTATAATGTAAAATTATCAGTTATGGGCAAAACGCAGGTAAATACATAATATATTAATGGACACGTAACAAAAAAATTAAACAAAAATTACATTAATACATATATAGGTATTAAATAAGGTGCCCTTTTAAATGGGACATTGTTTTTTCGACAATCTGACTTACAATGTATCCAGAAATGTATATGAATTTAAATTTTTCAAAAAGAAAATAAAATTTTTATGTTACTGTTCGGTTTTTCATGTATTAATGGCCCTATATGTGTCTAGTTATATTCATATATACAATTGTAAAATGGTAGGTTTATGGTAACATAAACAATATTATATATGTATATATACAAGAATTGACAAAAATTTATTAAATATTTAAGAAAATTAACAAAACGCTTAATAAATTTATAACATATCGGCAAATAACATATTTGTCATTTCCGCAGGCCAGCGCTCACCTATACTTTTCAGTTGAGCCCAAACAAGATATAATTCTGACAAATTTTTGCAAAAACAAAAGCCGAACAACGAAGCAATATTTTGTCATTTATGGACGTCTTTTCTCAACTAGGTCTTTCTTTAGAACCAGTCAAGATATAATTCTACCAAATTTTTGCAGAACAATCTAAAACAAACTAAACGTGAAGACATTTTTGTCATTTTTGCAAGCCAGTCCTCGCCGATGCCATTCTTTTGATCCCAAACATTATGTTTTAACTAAAATGTGTAAATTTTTAGTTTCCTAATCGATGCAGCATTTAATTCTATGATTGTATTGTAATTTTTATAATTTTAATATAAACCGTTATTAAAATATTTCACAAAATTTGCACAAAATTGGACTCAAAAGGATTATAATGTAAAATTATCAGTTATGGGCAAAACGCAGGTAAATACATAATATATTAATGGACACGTAACAAAAAAATGAAACAAAAATTACATTAATACATATTTAGGTATTAAATAAGGTGCCCTTTTAAATGGGACATTGTTTTTTCGACAATCTGACTTACAATGTATCCAGAAATGTATATGAATTTAAATTTTTCAAAAAGAAAATAAAATTTTTATGTTACTGTTCGGTTTTTCATGTATTAATGGCCCTATATGTGTCTAGTTATATTCATATATACAATTGTAAAATGGTAGGTTTATGGTAACATAAACAATATTATATATGTATATTTACAAGAATTGTCAAAAATTTATTAAATATTTAAGAAAATTAACAAAACGCTTAATAAATTTATAACATATCGGCAAATAACATATTTGTCATTTCCGCAAGCCAGCGCTCACCTATACTTTTCAGTTGAGCCCAAACAAGATATAATTCTGACAAATTTTTGCAAATACAAAAGCCGAACAACGAAGCAATATTTTGTCATTTATGGACGTCTTTTCTCAACTAGGTCTTTCTTTAGAGCCAGTCAAGATATAATTCTACCAAATTTTTGCAGAACAATCTAAAACAAACTAAACGTGAAGACATTTTTGTCATTTTTGCAAGCCAGTCCTCGCCGATGCCATTCTTTTGATCCCAAACATTATGTTTTAACTAAAATGTGTAAATTTTTAGTTTCCTAATCGATGCAGCATTTAATTCTATGATTGTATTGTAATTTTTATAATTTTAATATAAACCGTTATTAAAATATTTCACAAAATTTGCACAAAATTGGACTCAAAAGGATTATAATGTAAAATTATCAGTTATGGGCAAAACGCAGGTAAATACATAATATATTAATGGACACGTAACAAAAAAATGAAACAAAAATTACATTAATACATATTTAGGTATTAAATAAGGTGCCCTTTTAAATGGGACATTGTTTTTTCGACAATCTGACTTACAATGTATCCAGAAATGTATATGAATTTAAATTTTTCAAAAAGAAAATAAAATTTTTATGTTACTGTTCGGTTTTTGATGTATTAATGGCCCTATATGTGTCTAGTTATATTCATATGTACAATTGTAAAATGGTAGGTTTATGGTAACATAAACAATATTATATATGTATATATACAAGAATTGACAAAAATTTGATAAATATTTAAGAAAATTAACAAAATGCTTAATAAATTTATAACATATCGGCAAATAACATATTTGTCATTTCCGCAAGCCAGCGCTCACCTATACTTTTCAGTTGAGCCCAAACAAGATATAATTCTGACAAATTTTTCCAAAAACAAAAGCCGAACAACGAAGCAATATTTTGTCATTTATGCACGTCTTTTCTCAACTAGGTCTTTCTTTAGAGCCAGTCAAGATATAATTCTACCAAATTTTTGCAGAACAATCTAAAACAAACTAAACGTGAAGACATTTTTGTCATTTTTGCAAGCCAGTCCTCGCCGATGCCATTCTTTTGATCCCAAACATTATGTTTTAACTAAAATGTGTAAATTTTTAGTTTCCTAATCGATGCAGCATTTAATTCTATGACTGTATTGTAATTTATATAATTTTAATATAAACCGTTATTAAAATATTTCACAAAATTTGCACAAAATTGGACTTAAAAGGATTATAATGTAAAATTATCAGTTATGGGCAAAACGCAGGTAAATACATAATATATTAATGGACACGTAACAAAAAAATTAAACAAAAATTACATTAATACATATATAGGTATTAAATAAGGTGCCCTTTTAAATGGGACATTGTTTTTTCGACAATCTGACTTACAATGTATCCAGAAATGTATATGAATTTAAATTTTTCAAAAAGAAAATAAAATTTTTATGTTACTGTTCGGTTTTTCATGTATTAATGGCCCTATATGTGTCTAGTTATATTCATATATACAATTGTAAAATGGTAGGTTTATGGTAACATAAACAATATTATATATGTATATATACAAGAATTGACAAAAATTTATTAAATATTTAAGAAAATTAACAAAACGCTTAATAAATTTATAACATATCGGCAAATAACATATTTGTCATTTCCGCAGGCCAGCGCTCACCTATACTTTTCAGTTGAGCCCAAACAAGATATAATTCTGACAAATTTTTGCAAAAACAAAAGCCGAACAACGAAGCAATATTTTGTCATTTATGGACGTCTTTTCTCAACTAGGTCTTTCTTTAGAACCAGTCAAGATATAATTCTACCAAATTTTTGCAGAACAATCTAAAACAAACTAAACGTGAAGACATTTTTGTCATTTTTGCAAGCCAGTCCTCGCCGATGCCATTCTTTTGATCCCAAACATTATGTTTTAACTAAAATGTGTAAATTTTTAGTTTCCTAATCGATGCAGCATTTAATTCTATGATTGTATTGTAATTTTTATAATTTTAATATAAACCGTTATTAAAATATTTCACAAAATTTGCACAAAATTGGACTCAAAAGGATTATAATGTAAAATTATCAGTTATGGGCAAAACGCAGGTAAATACATAATATATTAATGGACACGTAACAAAAAAATGAAACAAAAATTACATTAATACATATTTAGGTATTAAATAAGGTGCCCTTTTAAATGGGACATTGTTTTTTCGACAATCTGACTTACAATGTATCCAGAAATGTATATGAATTTAAATTTTTCAAAAAGAAAATAAAATTTTTATGTTACTGTTCGGTTTTTCATGTATTAATGGCCCTATATGTGTCTAGTTATATTCATATATACAATTGTAAAATGGTAGGTTTATGGTAACATAAACAATATTATATATGTATATTTACAAGAATTGTCAAAAATTTATTAAATATTTAAGAAAATTAACAAAACGCTTAATAAATTTATAACATATCGGCAAATAACATATTTGTCATTTCCGCAAGCCAGCGCTCACCTATACTTTTCAGTTGAGCCCAAACAAGATATAATTCTGACAAATTTTTGCAAATACAAAAGCCGAACAACGAAGCAATATTTTGTCATTTATGGACGTCTTTTCTCAACTAGGTCTTTCTTTAGAGCCAGTCAAGATATAATTCTACCAAATTTTTGCAGAACAATCTAAAACAAACTAAACGTGAAGACATTTTTGTCATTTTTGCAAGCCAGTCCTCGCCGATGCCATTCTTTTGATCCCAAACATTATGTTTTAACTAAAATGTGTAAATTTTTAGTTTCCTAATCGATGCAGCATTTAATTCTATGATTGTATTGTAATTTTTATAATTTTAATATAAACCGTTATTAAAATATTTCACAAAATTTGCACAAAATTGGACTCAAAAGGATTATAATGTAAAATTATCAGTTATGGGCAAAACGCAGGTAAATACATAATATATTAATGGACACGTAACAAAAAAATGAAACAAAAATTACATTAATACATATTTAGGTATTAAATAAGGTGCCCTTTTAAATAAGACATTGTTTTTTCGACAATCTGACTTACAATGTATCCAGAAATGTATATGAATTTAAATTTTTCAAAAAGAAAATAAAATTTTTATGTTACTGTTCGGTTTTTGATGTATTAATGGCCCTATATGTGTCTAGTTATATTCATATGTACAATTGTAAAATTGTAGGTTTATGGTAACATAAACTATATTATATATGTATATATACAAGAATTGACAAAAATTTATTAAATATTTAAGAAAATTAACAAAATGCTTAATAAATTTATAACATATCGGCAAATAACATATTTGTCATTTCCGCAAGCCAGCGCTCACCTATACTTTTCAGTTGAGCCCAAACAAGATATAATTCTGACAAATTTTTGCAAAAACAAAAGCCGAACAACGAAGCAATATTTTGTCATTTATGCACGTCTTTTCTCAACTAGGTCTTTCTTTAGAGCCAGTCAAGATATAATTCTACCAAATTTTTGCAGAACAATCTAAAACAAACTAAACGTGAAGACATTTTTGTCATTTTTGCAAGCCAGTCCTCGCCGATGCCATTCTTTTGATCCCAAACATTATGTTTTAACTAAAATGTGTAAATTTTTAGTTTCCTAATCGATGCAGCATTTAATTCTATGATTGTATTGTAATTTTTATAATTTTAATATAAACCGTTATTAAAATATTTCACAAAATTTGCACAAAATTGGACTCAAAAGGATTATAATGTAAAATTATCAGTTATGGGCAAAACGCAGGTAAATACATAATATATTAATGGACACGTAACAAAAAAATGAAACAAAAATTACATTAATAGATATTTAGGTATTAAATAAGGTGCCCTTTTAAATGGGACATTGTTTTTTCGACAATCTGACTTACAATGTATCCAGAAATGTATATGAATTTAAATTTTTCAAAAAGAAAATAAAATTTTTATGTTACTGTTCGGTTTTTGATGTATTAATGGCCCTATATGTGTCTAGTTATATTCATATGTACAATTGTAAAATGGTAGGTTTATGGTAACATAAACAATATTATATATGTATATATACAAGAATTGACAAAAATTTATTAAATATTTAAGAAAATTAACAAAACGCTTAATAAATTTATAACATATCGGCAAATAACATATTTGTCATTTCCGCAAGCCAGCGCTCACCTATACTTTTCAGTTGAGCCCAAACAAGATATAATTCTGACAAATTTTTGCAAAAACAAAAGCCGAACAACGAAGCAATATTTTGTCATTTATGGACGTCTTTTCTCAACTAGGTCTTTCTTTAGAACCAGTCAAGATATAATTCTACCAAATTTTTGCAGAACAATCTAAAACAAACTAAACGTGAAGACATTTTTGTCATTTTTGCAAGCCAGTCCTCGCCGATGCCATTCTTTTGATCCCAAACATTATGTTTTAACTAAAATGTGTAAATTTTTAGTTTCCTAATCGATGCAGCATTTAATTCTATGATTGTATTGTAATTTTTATAATTTTAATATAAACCGTTATTAAAATATTTCACAAAATTTGCACAAAATTGGACTCAAAAGGATTATAATGTAAAATTATCAGTTATGGGCAAAACGCAGGTAAATACATAATATATTAATGGACACGTAACAAAAAAATGAAACAAAAATTACATTAATAGATATTTAGGTATTAAATAAGGTGCCCTTTTAAATGGGACATTGTTTTTTCGACAATCTGACTTACAATGTATCCAGAAATGTATATGAATTTAAATTTTTCAAAAAGAAAATAAAATTTTTATGTTACTGTTCGGTTTTTGATGTATTAATGGCCCTATATGTGTCTAGTTATATTCATATGTACAATTGTAAAATGGTAGGTTTATGGTAACATAAACAATATTATATATGTATATATACAAGAATTGACAAAAATTTAATAAATATTTAAGAAAATTAACAAAATGCTTAATAAATTTATAACATATCGGCAAATAACATATTTGTCATTTCCGCAAGCCAGCGCTCACCTATACTTTTCAGTTGAGCCCAAACAAGATATAATTCTGACAAATTTTTGCAAAAACAAAAGCCGAACAACGAAGCAATATTTTGTCATTTATGCACGTCTTTTCTCATCTAGGTCTTTGTTTAGAGCCAGTCAAGATATAATTCTACCAAATGGACATGGACTAAACGAAAGTAAGTACCACCATTGCGATTCAACTCTCTACGTTCGCCTCCTCTTCTTCCTCTTTGTGTCGGCATCGTAGTTCGCGCGTGTGTCACATGGTGGCGTACTAAGGCGCTACATTCAATCTTCTACAGCTTCGGCCAGCCTGACGTCACGATCGTCCTCGATCGCGGCTTCGTCCGCAGAATCTGAGCCGTCGCTGGACTCTTCTTCGGAGCCAGAGTTGTCTGGGATGAAGAGGCGAAGGCGGTCACTGGGAAGCGTACCACTGTAAAACCTCTGGGTCACTTGAGCACCTGGGATGTCCTCTACGATGTAGCGGTCGTGATCAAGGACTCTTGTTACAACGTAGGGGCCCTGATATTTAGGTTGAAGCTTCTTAGAGATCCCAGGCTGTAAAATTGATTTTATTAGTACATAATCTCCAACTACGTACCTTGTCGGTGGTCGACGACGGAGATTATAACGTTTCTCGTTGTCTTGTTGGGTTTTAAGCTGTTGAGTTTCAGCCCGTTCGCGTGTAGCTTGACGACCTTCAACGTAGGACGGATCAGCTTCTTGGAGAACTTCATTTAACAGATCCCGCAGCTGTTGGTCGGACTGTACTCGCAGATCGTACCCAAACAGGATTCGGGCAGGTGAAGTCGCAATACTTCTTTGGTATGTGTTATTCAACACTTGTTGAATGGTTGTTAACTGGAGGTGCCAGTCGATATCAGAGTCTGTTAACTTTCATTTAACACGTGTATTATATTTAACTCCTTTAGAAACTTAGAAAAGTCTTCTGATGTGAACGCACTTCCACGATCTGGGATTAAAGTTTTAGGGGGTCCAAATATATTAAGAATGTCGTTAAACACGGTTATTGTCTCTCGAACACTGGTACTTTTAGTGGCTTTTAGGAATATAAACTTGCTGTAAGCGTCTATGATTACTACCACGTGTCTATACCCGCTGGTGGACTTGGTAAGAGGGCCAACGTGATCACAGTGAAGTGTGGAAAAAGGAGAATTGCCTTTAGGGATGCTGTTTAAGCGACCTGCCGGAGGACCGTTATTCTGATTATAAGTCAAACATTTTATGCAATGTTTTATGTATTTTGCAATATATCTCCGCATCTTAGGAAACCAGTAACACGCTAGAATGTTCTGTACTGTTTTCTCAAGACCGATGTGTCCGTTATCATCATGAGCTGCTTTAACTATATTTCGGCGCATGCTTCTTGGGCAAACAAATAATATTTTTTCTGTTCCTAGTTGATAATAAAGTATGCCATTTTTTATAGCAAAGTTTTTATTTACTGGTTGTTTATTCAATGCAAGCGCATCGATTCAGGCTTTTATTTCTGGGTCTCGTTGTTGCATTACTTTCAACATCCGTACCTTATTTTCAGGATCATCGGCTTTGACGACCATTGTTACGCGCATCTACGTGTTGCATATGTTTAGAAGAACGATGATCGACCGTATAGCCGAAGTCTTCTAATAGTACTGACCATCTAAATATGCGTGAATTTATTTCGCGTTTAGAAAGCGCAAGTTTTAGAGAATTGCAGTCAGTCACCAATTTAAAGGGTATGCCTAATAAATATGGTCGGAATTTCTCCAGACTGCGAACTATGGCTAACATTTCAAGTTCGAACGAGTTGTATCTCGACTCGGCGTCGCTAGTAAGTGCACACATGTAGTAGACTGGGTGTAATTTATTATCATCTTGTCGTTGCAGTAATACTACACCGTAGCCGTAAGAACTGGAATCTATATTCAGCTCGGTATCTCGAGTTGGGGAGTAAATTCCAAGTACTGGTTTAGTAGCAAGGTAGTTTTTAATTTTTTCGAACGCTTCCTATTGCTTAGGTCCAAATTCGAATTTCTGTTCTTTTTTAGTTAATTTCAACAGTGGTTTAGCAGTAAGTGAAAATAATGGGATAAACTACGGCCAAAAAATCTCTGGACTTGTTTAACATTAGATGGTATTGGAAATTTAATAATTGATTCAGTTTAATGAACTTGAGGCCGTACTTCGTTTTTGGTTATTCGAAAACTAGGATAGTCAATTTCTTGATATAAAAATTTATATTTGTCAAGTCGTAATCTCAATCCAAACTGTTCAACTAAGTCTAAAACTCGTTTCAGTTTATTAATACCATCCGATATTGTTTCGGACATGATTAAAATGTCATCCATGTAAATTAATATAGCTTTTTTCCACAACAATAATTCAAATATTTTATTTACATATCGTTGGAACGTTGCAGGGCTATTGGTTAATCCGAATGGCATAAAACTGAATTCGTACAGTCCATTATAAGTAATGAAAGCTATGTATTTTTTCGATTCTTCACTAACTGGTACATGGTAAAATCCATTACGTAAGTCTAGAGTCGTAAAATAAGTATGATCCAATAGAACATCGATCTGTGAATCAATCACAGGCAATGGGAATTTATCTTTTATTGTAATTTTGTTTATAGCGCGGTAGTCCACACAAAGACGTTTTCTCCATTTTTCTTGTCGACTAGTACGACAGGGCTGGCATAATTTGACTTACTGTGTCTAATTATATCTTTTTCAAGTAGTTCTTTTACTGCTGTTTTGACGTGTTCTTGTTCCACGACGGATAAACGCCTTGGTCTATAAACGACTGGTTTTTCCGAAGTTAAACGGATATGCATCTCAAATACGGGTAACGCGGCGGGCTTTTTAGATTTGATAGAAATATGTTCAACTATTTCCGTTAACTGGTTTTTGTCTTCATTACTTAACTCAGGATTTATGTTAAGTATAGGTTGTTCAGTATTGTTCTGGCATGATTGATCAATGACAATATCAGTAACACCTTGTTCTATTTTTAAAACAACACGTGCATTTTTAAGAAAGTCCAATCCGAGAATTATTGGGACAGGTATGACGTTATCACTGACGACATAAAGTTTAGCAGGAACGTTTTTACCTTTTATTATTACTGGTATTTTAGCAATGCCAATGCTCTGACATACAACAGTAGTAAGATAACCCACTTTCTGCGTTTTGGAATACAGACCAATATGGCGGCCGGTTTTGGAATGCAGACCAATATGGCGGCCCGAATATTATTATAGCTAGTGTTTGTGGTTATAAATAGAAGTTTTGTTTTCGAGAGTTTATTCTGTTAGAAGAGAAGTTGTCGAAAACACCTAGCTTATTCAGGTACGATTATTTCAAAATACTGTATGTATTTGTTAGTTTCTATAATTTGTTTTAATATTTATTTACAGAAATGGATTTTTCGAAGTTGAATCAGAAAGGACAATTAACCGATGTAAAACCCCGAGTGAGAGTTATCGACTTGGAAAAGGGAAAGAAATACAAGCTAGTCGACATTAAAGCAGTTAAAACAAGCTACGGAAGAAAAATAATTGCGGAGTGTGAAGAATTTATAACGTATCTCCCTGCTAGATTCGATGATTTAACTGACGAAGACATTTCTGATTTGAAAAAATCTGTTGCAAGATGGTCTATTAAATATACCGGAATAAAAGCCTATGGCACAGGAAAACAAGCTAGGTTAATAGAATTTGTTGAAAATAAAATGTAATTGTATAATTTACTATACTCAATAAAAATAAATAAATTATATTACATGTTTCATTATTTCCTTACATACCTTTTATCTTATAAATGAAACACTAAATAAAAATATGTTAGTGTTATTCTTAATTTCCAATTGTAAACATGTGTACAAAATTCAAACATCCTTTCTCGGCTATAATTGCTGGCCGCTCAGGCAGTGGAAAGTCGTATTTTGTAAACATCTTTGTTTCTAATCTAAATAATACGAGTGATACTGAGTTTACTAAAATTTATTGGCATTATGGAACATGGCAAAATTTATATAATACTATAAAAGGTGTGGAATTTGTCAAAGGATTACCAGACATCGAAAATATTAACGGAAGAGATCCTCAACTTATGATAATCGATGATTTAATGAGAGTGGCAGACGAACGAGTTGTAGATATATTTACTAAATGGTCTCATCATAAAAATTTATCCGTATTTTTTCTTACGCAAAATTTATTTCATCAAGGAAAAGGCCAAAGAGATATATCTTTAAATGCAAATTATATAATTAATTTCAAAAATCCTCGAGACAAAGCGCAAATTTTACATTTATCAAGACAAATATGCCCAGAAAATGTTAAATTCGTGCAGGATGCATACAATAATGCAACATCTGAACCGCATGGGTACATAATTTTTGATCTCAAACAAAGCACTCCCGATTGACTGCGATATCGCACATCATGTGATAATCTGACATACGTTTATTTGCCTAAAAGATCGAATAAATACGGGAGTACAAATTTACCAGAGATTATTTCATGAAAATGAGTAAAACTGTCATTAACAATGCAGAGCTCTTGCGTGCCCTGCACAGATTGAGACCGAAGGATAGATTAGCTCTGTTAAAAAACGCTGATTGTAATTCAGTTAGATGTATTTGTGAATGTATTTATAATATTTTACATGGTAAAATTCCTCTCAGTCGAAAGCAGCAAGCTTCAATAGGACTTCATAAAAATATTTTAAGAAAACTAATAAAACGCGGTGATAGCTGGAAAACTAAAAAGCGTGTGTTAGTTCAATCAGGTGGAGCATTCTTACCTTTTTTGTTAGCACCCCTTTTAACCGGTGTTCTAAGTAGTTTATTTAAAAATTAAAAATGGAACATGCTAAGAAAATTATTTTAATATCTCCTGAAAATTTGAATCGCTTACGTAGCAACGTTAAAGAAGAAGGAGATTCTATAACTAGCCAGCTGGATAAAGATATGAAATATATTTTAAGTTCCAAAATATCGGAATATGAAAAATGGATCAAGTATCAAGAAATTTTACAAAGATATTTATATTTTCAAAAACAAAGTAGAGAGCCTATAAAACTAGCTATCGAGCACGAGATTTCTTCAGAAGCCCAAGTACCTGTAAAGAAGCAAGAAGATGATGATGAAGATGATGATGGAAATATAATAAATATTATTCCTAAATCCCTTCAAGAAAAAGCTCGATTAATAGTACAAAAATTAAAACTAGATAGAACGGTTTCTTGGGATAAGAAGGGTGTTGTTTCAATTTATGAGAAACAAATTCCAAACTCAAACATATCAGACTTAGTTGCCGACATTGTTAGAAATAGAAAACGTAGTAATCCTACTGGCTGGGAAACATTTTTACATGCATTAAAAGAAATAAATTTTCCAACAGAATTAATAAATAATCCCCAAAGAAAAAAATATTTTCAGTCGAAGTCTGTTATTGACACTCCTAGAACAAAAAGTAAAAGAAGGCAATCTTTTTGGTACGACGACGCCGAAACCGACTACGAATCAGTGAAAGCCAAGTCTAGAAAAGAGTGGAAACGATATACATTTTAAAATGAATAAAATATTGTCTAATATTTATTTTTATACTTCTAATCCTGCCGGTTTTTCAGGAGTTCATAATCTTATAAATTCTGTAAAAAATAAATATAAACCAAAAGAAATACAAAAATGGATTAGTTCACAAGACGCATATACGCTACACAGACCTGTCCGAAAACATTTTATAAGAAATAAATATAAGGTTTCAAATATTAATGATATATTCCAGGCAGATCTTTGCGATATGCGCAAGCTAAGTCGCTTCAACGATAGTTACAAATACATTTTGACAGTCATTGATATATTCAGTAGATATGCGTGGGCATTTCCTTTAAAAGATAAGAAACCTGAGTCAGTCATACAAGCATTTAAAATCTTGTTTAATGTAAGAAAACCAATTTTCTTACAAACTGACAAAGGCTCAGAATTTATTGCTAAATCAGTAAGATCATTTTTAAAACAAAACGATATTAAATTTTATGTGACTCAAAATTCAGATATTAAAGCCTGTTTTGTAGAAAGATTTAACAGAACATTGAAAACAAAAATGTATCGTTACTTTACATATAAAAATACATACAGATATGTGGATGTATTACAAAATCTGGTTACTGCTTACAATAAGACAAAACATTGTTCAATACAAATGGCTCCTTTTGAAGTAAATGAAAATAATGTATTGGAAGTATGGAGAAATCAAAATAAAGATAAACAAAACTTAACAAAGAAACAAGGAAAATATAAAATTGTAGATATTAGAATATCTAAATACAAAAAAATTTTTGAAAAGGGTTATGAATCTAACTGGAGTGAAGAATTGTTCAAAATATATGCTATTAGCAACAGACTCCCAGTCGTTTATAAATTAAAAGATTTAAATAATGAAATTATAGAGGGCACTTTCTACGAGAATGAATTACAACGAGTGTATATTGAATCTGATACAACGTATAAAATAGATAAAATATTGGAGACCAAAGGCACTGGTAACAGAAAGAAATTGTACGTTAAGTGGAGAGGATATAGAGACAAGTTTAATTCCTGAATACCGGCAAATACTGTTCGTTTATTAAATAATGCATGATAAAGAATTTTTTATAACATTACCTAGTAATAGTTCAATGCAATATTTTCCTAATAACAAAACTACACGTTTTACGACTCAATTACCGCAAAACATTAAATTAGTCGGATCCTGGGAAGTAGCATTATCTGAAATTATATATCCTTGTTCTATTTACAACGTCAATGAACGCGAAAATACAGTAAATATTTCGATAAAAAATGATAAACAACAATCACATGCATTTATTGGCAAAGTTCCTGCAAGAAATTATGAAAGCATTGATAGTGTATTACATGAAATGAATCACCACGCCGTGATAAATAAATATGTAGCATTTTCCTATGACACCAAAGAAAAACGAGTAGCAACAAGATTCAAAGGTGCAAACGTTTGTTGTATGAAATTATCTCACCGGCTAGCACTTCAACTAGGTTATCCACCGTTTACAGACATATATCAACAAAAAACTTCAATTAATATACCTAATTTAAAATTAGGTATACCATCTCAATTATATATTTACTGTGATATCATAGAACCTCAATTAGTAGGCGACGTTGTCACTCCATTGTTAAGAATTGTCCACGTTAAAAATGACAAATATGTTTTTGGATCTAATGAAATGATTACATACCCTCAACCACATTTCATACCTGTTTTAAGAAGAGAATTTTCAAATATAGAAATTGATATAAGGACTCACGATGGATATGCAGCGCCATTTCAATTTGGGATTTTGAGTGTGAAACTTCATTTTCGACGAACATAATGAAAACTTGTCCGTATCAACAATATTTTAATTTTCAAGCAGGTAGCGGTATAGGACCCGTATATAAAGGAAGTCAATTTCAACGTGGTCATGGAATAGGAAGTTTCTTCAGTGGATTGTTTAGAAATATTTTACCGTTAATACGGAAAGGTGTAGGAGCAATTGGTAAAGAAGCATTAAACACAGGAATTAATTTTTTGGGTGATTTGAGTGAGAATCAATCACCTAAAGAATCGTTTAAGAAACGCATTGGAGAGGCGGGGATTAATTTAAAACGAAAAGTTGATGATAAAATTGAAAAGCTAATGAGTGGCTCAGGTTATAAAAAGAAGCGTTTAATTAAGAAACCTATTCATTCTACAACTTCTCGCAGTACAGTAAAGAGCAAAAAACGTTCTAGACAAGCAGATATATTTGATTAAAATGGCATTTTTACATGCCCAATCATGTGAATGTGTGAAAACTGAATTAGATTTATTTACCGTACCTCCTACACAAACTAGTATTGAAAGTGGTCAATGGGTAAATTACAGACCTTTGTCGTCAATTACTGAAGACGGACCTATAGAATTTGTAATTCCTGGCCATGGAGAAGATTATCTAAATGCAAAAATTGTTAAAGCTGATACTGCTTTGTTGGAACCAGATAATGTTGCCCCCGTTAATAATTGGCTACATTCTATTTTTAGTCAAGTTGACGTATATTTAAATCAAAAACTTGTTTCTCCACCAAATAACACGTACGCATACAGATCATATATAGAAACTCTATTAAACTATGGGAAACATGCGAAAAAATCTCACCTCACTTCAACGTTATGGTACTCTGATGACGCCGGAAAAATGAACAATACGGAGGCTGCTGGAAATTCCGGCTACAATAAGCGTAAAAAGTTTGTAGAAAAAAGTAAAAATGTTGATATGATTGGTCACCTTCATGTTGATACTTTCAATCACGAAAAATTTTTACTACATGGTGTTGAAATGAAATTGAGGCTGGTGAGATCGAGGGACAGCTTCCACTTAATGTCACCTGACTCTAATTATAAAGTACAAATTATTGAAGCTACATTACTTGTGCGGCGTGTCAAATTAAATCCAAGTATATTATTGGCACACAATAAAGCATTGGAAATGTCTAATGCTAAGTACGCCATTACCAGATCTATTGTAAAAGCAGTTACTATTCCGACCGGTATTCAAGGAAAATCTTTAGATAACATATTCTTAGGACAGCTTCCGAAGAGATGCATAATCGGATTTGTCTCAAACAAAGCATTTAATGGCGATTATAAGTCTAACCCTTTTAATTTTGAAAATTTTAAAATAAATTATTTGTCGTTATGTGTAAATGGGCAACAAATACCATCGGAACCATTACAACCGTCATTCAGTGGCAAAAAATCCTACATACAAATGTACAATACATTGTTTTCTGGCACAGGTATTCATTTTGGTAACAGTGGCAACGAAATCGACAGGGACATTTACCCGAATGGTTACTGTTTATCTGCATTTGATCTCACGCCTGACTTAGCTGCAAATTCTATGTTACACTGCAATTTAACACGACATGGTTCTTTCAGAATTGAAGTTGGTTTTGAAACTGCCCTTACCGAAACAGTAAATTGTGTTATTTACGCAGAATTTGACAATATTATTGAAATTGATAAAAATAGAAATGTAATTGTTGATTATGGTAGTTAGTTTATAAAAATATATCAATTATAAAACTCGTATATATATCTTGCAAAATATAACCACAGAAATTAGTTTGGCTGTGACACTCATACAGACATGGATGCTACATTTATACGTACCGTACTTCAAAAATATTTTAAGAAAAACACAAGTCACTATGGAGTGTACGCTGCGAACAAATTGCCGCAGCATGTAAATTTTCCATGTACAATAATTATAAATACTGACCCTGATACGATGCCTGGTACTCATTGGGTAGCAGTATTTATTGATCACTCAGGACATGGAACCTACTTTGACAGTTACGGACGACCACCTTTAGTAAAGGAACACAATGAATTTTTAGAAAGAAATACACGCACATGGACATACAATACAGCCTCATTGCAAGATTATTCAACTTCAGTTTGTGGTTATTATTGTTTAGTGTATTTGTTATTTAGAATTAATTGTTATACAAATAATGATTTTGTGAAATTATTTAATAAATATTGTAAATCTGAAAATGATGAATTTATAAGATATATGTTTAATTATTACTTTAATAAAAAATGATGAATTTATAATGTATACGTTTAACTATTACTTTAATAACAAAAATATTTTTAATTATTTGTTTTATTTCATTCGTTTTTTATTTTCTATCATACAGATATATATGTTCATTAGGTAGGTACTAGGTAGGTATACAAACGTTGTAGAAAATATTATATTACAAACATTGAATTAAAATATTTTATTAAATTTAAGCAATGAAATACATTTTTATTGAAATATATGATTATGTAATACATAAAAAGTATATTTAAAATATTTATACACATTTAGTTTTCTTTAAATTATTTACATACATTTCATTATTATTATTATACAAATTAATATAATTAAAAATAAACTAATCTAATTTCATTCTTTTCACGTCATAGGAAATACTATTTACATCTTTAAATTATTTACATAGGTACATGTCATTATTATCATTATAACAAATTAATATAATTAAAAATAAACTAATCTAATTTCAATCTTTTCACGCCATAGGGGATACTATTTACATTATCTATTAGTCTACGTTTCATAAATTTTATACTAAATTTTTTTGTTTCATGTTTTGTGACAACATTGTGAGTAGATGTACATCGAATATTGTCAAAAAAAATTACTGGGCCTTTAATATTACTATTAAAAATCAAATTCTTCAATTTTTTATAATTTAATGTGAAGCCTTTAACTTTACATACTTCTGTAATCTTTTCACTAGTTGGCGAATAAACTTTGTATGCATAATTCTTCGGTCCACCACACACAAATTCAGTTATATAGCTGCCTAACCCATAACAAGATAACTCATCAGTAAGATCACCCAAAAAGTTACCTGTCGGGGGCTCCCGCTGTCCTGGTGAGTGGCAGTATATAATGAAACGTTGTAAACGAGCTTGTGCCGTTGTGTAGGCTGCTATGACCACATTCACAGTTCGAAGTTGTTCGATGGCTTCATTTGCGTGAACCCAGTGTACGTACAGCATCTGGTCACCTGCTGGGATAATCCTCTGAACTTCAATTGCTGGATTCGACAATAATTCATAAAGTTCTTCAGCAGATGATACAGTTGATGTACAAAGTCTATTTTGTGTTTGTGCAAATTTACCTATTAACAAATTAAATGAATATTATAATAAAATTTATATTAATTTTTAAATAAGTTATTTATATTACCCCAGAAAGAATTCAGCATAAGTTTGGCAATTGATCTTTTTCCAGCGTTCTTCTCAATCTTATTTGGATCTAGATGAATTCCTTCATTGATGTAGTAGTTCTGAATGTACTCATTCCTAGTTTCCTTATCGGAACAGTCGTCGGGATAACCAGAAGCCTCTTGATTCATTTTTAGAAATGTATTAATGTATTCGACGAATAATCCTCCTGTTTTATTGTCTTTATTGTAAACAGCAACATTGTATTGCCAAATTTCGTGCACTTGTAAAATTTTGTAGCCAAGAGAAACCGCATACTGGACCTCGTCAGAAATGTATGTCCCAATAAATTGTCTCTCATCATCACTGTGATTGCAGTCATTTTGCTCTAAATTATCACAACATGTACGACATAATACAAACATAAGTTTCCCATGGATTTTTCGTTGTAAGACAGGGTGAAATAATTCACTTGGCGGTAAAACTATGCATTTAATTAAGCCTTCAACCTGGCTAATATCGTTATTAGGACATAACGATTCGCATTCTGTTCCGATAAAATTTTTTGGATAGCCTACTGGATATTTTCCATACTTACATACAAATGGATAAAGAGAACAGACATCTACATATTTTATTTTTTCATCATTTTAATTTTTTTTATATAAACTGGTATTGCCTGTTCTTCCGCCAAAAAATGCATCTCGCGGTTGTAATGGCATATTGTTTAAAATTTCATGCTTTTCAAGTTGACAATTTAAATTTTTATCTTCTTTTAATAATTTTCTGAATTCGCACCCCCAAATGCTAATTACTTTGTATCCTAATTTTTTAATTTTATTTAATTTTGATATTGTTCGTTCGTATCTTTCATCTAAAGTTTCTTTTGAATTACTAAATATTTTTTCATTTCTTTTCGTTCTGTAACATAATGTACACCCATGCCAAAAACACCCCAAAAATTCAAAAACTAATTTATCTAGAGAATAATAACCATCTACCTTAAAACAATTTTCAATGACTGCTTCATTACTACGTCCTGCATGTTGAATTTGTATTCCGCGTACGTTTTCTTCATGTTTCAACCATTTCAGCGCAATTTTTGATTGGTTGTCTTTCATGCGATAACCTTTTTGTGGTATAATACCAATTGTATTCGGCTTCAAAAACAAACGTCGGAACACACGATTACAGGCTGAAGCGATAGTAATTCCTTCACTGAAGAGACATACTTTACAATCTTCAATGAAATTATTTCTAAATTTTTCGCATGCTCGACGCAAAATTTCAACGTCAGACACGCAATACTCGATAATTTCTTTATTCATATCAAATATCACATTATTCTCTATTTGTATATTATACCATTCCAAAAACTTTTGTCGTACAGAATGATTCATGCTATCTACAGCATAATATTCAGGGGCTGGTAACGGTCCTATGTAATTTTGATTTTCTACTTTATTAAATAAATGTGGGAAATATCCTTTTTTTAAAGAAGGTGGTAAATCCATTGCTTTAGGTAGAGCTGATAACGGCATTTGTAAATAATTTAGAGAATCTATAAATTTAATATGATTAATTTGTAATAGCATAATTTTTGAGCCATTCAAAATTAATTTTGGTTTAAGGTAGCGTTCTTCTACAAGATATTTTAAAATAAACTGACAATCAAACGATTTTGCATTATGTGCGATACAAATAACAGAAGAAAATGAAGTGCGCGGAAGTAAAACATATGTTAAAAAGTTTTGCAACGGGTCCTTTTTAAATATTTGTTGACGAATGCCACAGGAGTTACATATTTGTTTCAAATCATCTATGTTGCAACAGGTAGAGCATGACTGGTGTATAACACATAAATTTATTTCGTGCTCTTTATCATTACCGAGCATTTTTTCTTGATATGTCTCGAAATCATAATAAATAAATAAAGTATTACCTTTTAATACGGTTTTGTCCTTAATAATATAGCACATATGTCCCGGCTTTTTATAAGATTCACAAAAACTACAGTAAACTTCACCACAAACATGTAGCCTGCCTTTTTTACACTTGTATATTTTTAAACATTGTTCACATTTTTTAACTCTTTTACAGTCAAAATTTAAATGATTGTCCAAGCACTGCTGTCCACGGAATTCTCTTTGGCAATGTTCACATTTAATTAATTGAATAGTTATACTACATGCAGGAGAATATTTGCAATAAGAACAAATATTTTTACAAGAATGACCACCCCTTACATTGTAAGCAACGTGACATTGTTCGCAAAAATATTTGCACGAAAATGCTGCAGGTAAACTTTTTATTAACAGAGTAATGGTTTTGATAGTACAAAAGATGCAGTTTCTTAAGATTTTTCCCCTTTGCACCTTCAAATATTACTTTTCCACGGCTATTAAACTCATATACACATATGTTATAATTAGAATAATAACGTTGGAATTCAGTTAATTCTGGAATACATGCGCCATTAGTACCTATATTAACTCTTGCATTTCTTAAAAGTTCATGTGTTCTTGTAGTTTGTATTCCATGTGTATTTTTAACAATATATTTTAAACATGGATCATTTTTCACTAATGATTCTGCAACTACAAGTGCACGAGGTAAACAGAAATTATCTGTATTTTCTATTTCCAATATACCATGTTTCCGTCGACAAAATTCCGAATACATTAAGCCATGTCCTTTTAATTTTCCTGAACCAGAAGGCATAGTTACCCTGGTCATCTCGACTGTGAATTGCCCTTCGGAAAATACTTCTTTATTGCTTTGCAATATTTTGGTCAATGCTTCCCACAAAACATCAACGTGAAATTGATCTGCACGCCTGAAGCTGAGCCAAGCTGGTCCATGTTCCACACAAGGAGTTTGAAATATAAATCCGACATAATCTTGAGGATTCACTGATTGCAACACAAAATCTATAACGTTGGTTATGCTATCGTAGAACCATATTATAGGATCTTCTTGTACAGGTGGATCATTCAAAGAAAATGTTATTCTTCTCCCAGTTAAATTAAACTGTTTTATGTGTTTTTCAATATCGGAAGTAATGTTGAAACGTTCCCGATTTACACCACCCACACCACCTCCACCAGTTTGTACACTTTCACTTATTAAGTTTCCACAAATTTCATAAAAAGCGTCATAATCTTGTTGCATTTCTACTTCTTCTTCTTCACTTAACGAAGAAATAATAATTTCCTCACAAATACGAAATAAGTTATCGAAATTTATTTGATTTCCGCTGTCCATATTGACCCGAGTGATACTCAACGACTGAATTTTTTCCTTTGCTTTTTTTTGTTTATATGCAATCTTTTTACTACATGATCAGGGTGGTATTAAAAAAATTTAACCAACCTGTATATTTTCAAGGGTACATTATCATAATATTAGATTCGAACAAAATTTTTGTTACAACCCTGGGAAGAGTTTTATACCTGCGTTGAAGATGGGGATCTGAGATAAGATTTATAGCATTTAACAAATGCTTTTTTTTCTTTTAATTCCAACAGTTTAAATTTTTGTAATAACTAATGTTTGTTTGATGTTAATAAATAAATAAATAAAAGTATGCAATTTCTGCAGCGAATATTTGTAGGTACTCAGGCATCTATATAAAGTTATTTTATTATTTTATTTTATACCTTACCTTTTTACAAAATTAAACCCCCATTGGTTGACGACTCTACAAATTTTTCTCACTGGACTCTCTTATTGGAACAGGTGTAAACGGGAGGTAATTAAAAATACGAAACATGATTGTTCTTTATGTAATATATTTTTTTTCTTTTAAAATAAAAGTATTTACAGACTTTACATCCTTATATAATTTATTGTAATAATACGTATAATATTCTATAAATATTAATTTAAAATCTAAATTCTTAAAAAATAAATATTCATATTAACTATCTTTTATGTCTAACTGATTTCTTATACTAAATATTACTACATTTTGTAAAAAAAAATTATATACATAACAAAAAATTTTATATTTTATATTGTAACTATCTATTACGTTTACTATTATATTCTCTAACCTAATTAAATTCCTAACATGCTCCTTATTTAACACTATAAACTGATTCTTAAATCTTCACTTCAATTGTTCCCGCGGTAATATACTGAAATCAACCCAAACGAGACTGCATATTCTGTTCATATCTTTATCGCTACACTTACTTTTTAATTCAAGTTTTTTTAAATAATTCACTAATCTAACGTAATCTAAAATGTCTATATAAGTTTTTTTATTACATTATCCACAAGCCTCACAATCACTCGCGGTACCGGATTTGGTTCTAAGCCGACCGTAATAAACACTTTCCGCGTACTATCTAGAGGAATCGGTGTTCCTCTCAGAAGACGGTCATTGTTGTCGGCTACATCTTTATTAGGCGGTAGAGTAAATCTTGCAGTTTCTGCATCTCCGGTGATGAGGTCCATATTCTCTATAACCCAGTCAGATACCAACGGGCAGTCTGGTATATTCATGATGTCCGGGGTCTCATCATCTTCGCTGCACACTAGCTGCTGGGCGTACGGCTCTCCGATCTGCGATTCCGGCGACGACGAGATCACTAGCGGCTCCAACTCCGGCGATGGTAATGAAAGGCGTTCCACACGCACCTTTTTACGAGGTACAATTTCTTCTTCATCACAAAAGTTCTCGTCGCACACTTCCTGAAGAGCCTTCTCGAAGTCTGCTGCCGTTACCGGTGATGGAGAAATACCGGAATCATAGTCACGATGCACCACATCAGCGTTCAACGAGTTTATATTTTTTATAAACTCATTAACGTTCGCCGTTGAAGTTGACGCGAATGGTTTTCTTAATACAATATTTTCAAGTATTCTAAATTTTTGTTTTGAAACAACTCCTGAAGGAGGTATAACAAAGTTATCAAAATTTTGTGAAGACATTTTCAAAATGAACCACACAGTCAGAAACTGTAGGTATACTGAGAAAAAATATTTTCTAGCTCCTTGTATAATAGAAAATAAGGTAAGAATAGGAATCAGATAAATATTTAGAAGTACCGTTAGGACACCCTTATAGCATAAGCATATCCAGCCGCGATAAAATATTTCCTAACGACGGGCTCTTTTTGTATACCTGCACGAGGGTCAAATTTATTACCGTAGCCGCATACAGTTGTTGTGTTAAGTACCGTTTATATGCGGCCTATTATCTAGCCAGATTCAACCCCGTGCACATAGGCGTACTCAAATAAATTTACCAAATTTTATTACATTTTTTCAAATTTCCAATGAAACAGCTTATTGTAATCCACATACTTCATTTTTAAATTATGTATAATTTATTTTACATCTAAATATGTACTAAAAATTCACATACCATTCAATTAAGCCTATTAAAACTATTTATTAACCCCAATCACGAGTCGTTAATATTCCGGCCGCCATATTGGTCTGCATTCCAAAACGCAGAAAGTGGGTTATCTTACTACTTACAACATTATTAAGTCCACTTAAATTTATAGGCTTTATCTCATTTGAGTCAGCTTTTAAATAACAAACATTTAGGCTGTTAATTTCGCTTTCCGTTATTAAATTAATTGACGATCCCGTGTCGGCTAATGCTTTTTCAACAGTTGCATTTATTTCTATTGGGATAGTTGTTTTGTCTGATTCGTCTTTAACAACCATGGTATGTTTAACATTTTTATTGACTTTACAACACGCACAAGATGACCTGTGCTGCGGCATTTCGTGCATGCAATTTTTGGACAATCTTTCATATGATGTGCAGCTTCCATGCAAAAAGGGCAAATAGAGTTATCAAAAGGTTGTTTTGACGTGGTTTTGGCGGAAGAATTTGCTACATAATTTGTATTCTTATTACCGTTTGGTGTGTTTTGTTTATCTTTGATGTTAACACGAGGGTTAACATTATTTTTTCAGATGTTTGAGAAGCCGGTATATTTGTTTTATTTTCCTTGTTATGAAAATGTTTTCTATTTTGTTAAAATAACAAGTATGCGTTTGCTCTTCTAATTAGTTCTGTTATATCCGAAGGTAAGTTGGTATCAAACTGTCGAGCTAGATAGATGTCATAAATCCCTTGAATTATATATGATATGAGACTGTACTGGTCAACATAATTGGCTGCAATTGAACGCATTCTAAAAGCATAAGTTTCGACTGATTCATTCGCTAGCTGCTTACGGTCTCGTAATTTTTGTTGAATATCGATTGAATGTCCGGGTGAAGAGAAATTTTGCAAGAATAACGTTTTAAATTGTGACCACGAAGTTATATTACTTACAGAGTTTTTCCATAATTTCGCAGCTCCACGTAATTTTAATTTAGCGTGTATTATCATGTTTCGTTCGTCGAATCCGTAAAATACACTTGTATTCTCAACCGACTCGATAAATTTTTCGGCATTTATGGCAGAAGAATCAGGGTCAAATTCTAGTATTTCGCTTTGTGCCTCTGGTGCGAAACAATTATATGAAACAGTCGAACAGGAATAAATTTGGTTACTGAATTGTGGAGTATTTGTATTTCGTAAACCTAATTGGAGTGCATTTATATGTTGTTGTAGTTGTTTGATTGTACTTTGTACATTTGCATTGTATGTTTGAGTATTAAATTGTTGATATGTTTGAGGTTGATGATTTATTAAGTTTTCCGAGAAATGTTGTTGTTGCTGTGACTTAACATTGCATGGGAAATTATTTGGATATGTATTATAAGTAGAGGGTGAATGATTTACAGGTGCTAAGAAAGGTGTAGCTGATAATGGTGGTAGTGGTGGTGTGGCAAGATTATTTGCAATTGTTTGCATAGAAGTATTCATCACGGTGGGTGATGTCGTGGTTTGTGTCGCAATAGGACATGTACAGGTCGTTAATACATTGATTTGATTATTATGATCACAAAGATGTATTAACAACGCTGCTCAAAAATGGATAGGACATGAAAACAAGAATGCAAAAAAATAAAAAAGCCTGGTTTAATGAAGAAATTAAAATAATACTACATGAAAAGAGAAACGCAAGATTAACATATTTAAGAACAAATAAAAAAGAGGACAAGGAGAAGTATGAGAAAAAAAGAAAGAAATGTAATAAAATTATTAGGAAAAACAAAAAAATATCAATAGAAAATACAATAAAAAATATTGAGAATGAAAGAGCAAACAGAAACACAAAATGATTGTATAAGGAAACAAAAGAACAAACTAAAATATATAAGACTAAGACAAATTGGATAAAAGATAAAAATGGGCAACTAGCAGAATCTGAAGAACAATACAAAAAGGTATGGACAGATTATTTTAAGGAACTACTCACAAAAGAGGAACAGGAAATAAAAAGTGAATTACCAGAAGAAAACGAAAAACACATAGCAGAACCAACTCCAGAAGAAGGTGGTCTCGAACCAGGTCTTGGTAGATTATTTATGTTATTAATCAGCCCTCGTATCCACTCAGCTATGAAGCATTTTGTTTTTGACGTTTCTTATTCGAAAATATGAAGGATAACCTTCAAAATACAATTTATTTTATCAAATATTTCAGTTAGAAAAGGCCATATTACACAACATTTGGTTTTATTAGTTGCAAAATTAAGTAATCTAACTAACGGTACCATATACACCCGATTTTATTTAGCGGGACAGATGGAAACAGCAAAAAACTGTTTTCCCATGTTATTTCCCTATGTCAAGGTTTTCAGTATTCACCCTGTATATATATATATATATATATATATATATATATATATATATATATATATATATATATATATATCAAAACATCAAAAGTAATATAACGAATATAACAGATATCGATGCAAACTGGAATGAAATAAAAACAAGTATTATAGAAGCGGCGGAAGGGAAGATAGGAATACAAAAGAAAGAGAGCAAAAAAGAATGGTTCAGCGAAGAATGCAAAATACTAAAAGAAAATAAAGCACAAAAAAGAATTAAATGGATACAGACAAATAAGAATGAAGACAAAATCGAGTATGAGCAAAGCCGAAAAGAATGCAATGAAACTGTAAGAAGAACTAAAAGAAAATGGATGGAAGAAAAAATAAAAAACATAGAAACAGAAAGAAGGAACAGAAACACAAAGCGTTTTTATACAAAAATAAAGCAAGAAAATTATACACATAAGTCAATTGTAAATAGTATGAAAGATACAACTGGAGAAATAACAGAAACACAGGAACAATACAAAAAAGTGTGGGAAAAATACTTCAAAGAGTTACTGAATGAAGAAAACACAGAGATAGAAAAAGATGAAATAGAAGAAGAAAATGAAGAGAATACAGTAAGAGAACCAACAATAGAAGAAGTTAAGAAAATAATTGTAGATAGTAAAAATGGCAAGACTCCAGGAAGCGACGGGATAAACATGGAATTTATAAAATATGGCGGGCACATATTACATGAACAGATGCATAACATAATAATTAAAATCTAGAGAGAAGAACAAATGCCAATAGAATGGGAAGAAGGCCAAGTTGTAACAATTTATAAGAAAGGGGATCCACAGCAATGTAAAAATTATAGAGGCATAACATTACTTAACAATGCATACAAAATCATGTCATCAATTATACAAAAAAGATTAGCTGAACAAGTAAATAAAATAGGTCAATACCAATACGGATTTATAAAAGGAAAATCAACAGTAGACGCAATACATATATTAAAACAAATTATAGAAAAAACTCAAAGAGCTAATATAAACATAGAAATGTTATTTATAGATTTCCAACAAGCTTTTGATTCCATAAATAGAGGTAAATTAATGATGTTATTGAAAGAGTTAAACATTGAAACAAAATTGAGAAGACTAATAAAAATGACAATGCAGAATACAAGAATATGTATAAAAACAAAATACGGAAGTACAGAAGAATTCACAATAAATAAAGGAGTGAAACAAGGTGACGCACTGTCTGCCAGTCTCTTTAATTTAGTTATAGAATATGTAACAAGAAAAATAAACAAAAACTCGATAAGATCTAACGGTGGCCAAATAATAGCATATGCTGATGACCTGGTTATCATAACAAAAAGAAGAGAAATGATGGAAAAAATGTTTAATGAAATTGTAGCAGAAGGAAAGAAAATTGGATTGAAAATAAATGAAAGCAAGACAAAAATTATGAGATTTGGTCAAAAACATAAGAACAAGACAATAAAAATAGGAGAACAAGAATTTGAAGAAGTAGAACAATATAAATATCTGGGTGTTATGATATCAAATAGAGGAGATAGAGAAACAGAAATAAAAGAAAAAATATTTGCAACAAACAAAGCTTTTCATATGCACAAAAGATTATTAAAAAACAAAACACTGACAAAAACAACGAAAATGAGAATTTACAAAACAATAATCAGACCGATAATAATGTACGATGCAGAAACACTAACAATGACCAAGAAAGAAGAAGAACAACTAAGAATAACAGAAAGAAAAATATTAAGAGCAATATTAGGACCGATTAAAGTAGATGAAAATGAATATCGGAGAAGAATGAACAGAGAGATACTACAAGAACTAGAAGATAAAGATATAGTTAAAAAAATAAAACAGCAGAGAGTCAAATGGTTGGGACACATATGGCGAGCAGGAAAAGATGCAATGATATAATCGATAGTAGAATGGGAACCCGGAAACAAAAAGAGAGGAAGACCACGATCAACATGGAAAAAAGAAGTAATTCAAGACCTAAAAGACGCCAACATTACAAATTGGGAAGACAAAACGAATAATAGGAAACTATGGAAAAAAATTGCAGAGAAAATTTAAAAGAAAATGAAATAGGGAGTGATCCCCCCTATAATAAAGGATCTAGAAAGCTTCATAAGAAGCGGCTTAATCCCATAACGGGATGAATGGCCACTATATATATATATATATATATATATATATATATATATATATATATATATATATATATATATATATAGTGATTTAACACTCCGTTGTGGAGTTGCACCGCGTTTACTTAAGCTTTCTAGATACTTTTTTGGAGGGGATCGGACTCCGTTTCAGTTATTTAATAAATATTCTTCTCTATGATGTTCCATTTCTTCCTATCTCTTGTTTTATTTTTCCAGTTGTTCATTCCCGCTCTTCTTAAATATTCTTCTACTTCTGCTAGCCATGTTGATCTGGGTCTTCCTCTTCCTTTCTTACTTCCAGGGCTCTATTGCATTATTACTTTTATTGGTTCTTTTTCGTCAGCTCTGCTAGCCATGTGTCCTAGCCATTTTACTCTTTGTTTCTTGATTATTTTTATTACATCTTCTCCTTTTAATTCTTTGTCAATCTCATGGTTCATTCTTACTCTGTATTCATTATCAGATATCTTCTTAGCTCCTAGTATCGTTCTTATTATTTTCCTTTCTATTATCCTTAGTTTTTCTTCGTCCTTCTTTGTAAATGTCATTGTTTCGGCTGCGTATAATGCTATTGGTCTTACTATTGTTCTATATATTCTCATTTTTGTTGCCTTGCTTAAAATACCGTTTTGTAATAATTTTTTGTTGGCTTGGAAAGCCCTATTTGTAGCAGCTATTTTTTCTTTTATTTCTTCTTCTCTTTCGCCTCTATTTGTTAACATTACACCTAAGTATTTGAATTTGTTTACTTGTTCAAACTCTGATTCTCCTATTTTAATAGTCTTGCCTTGCACTTCTTTTCCCATTACCATTATTTTAAGTATAATTTAATTTAAAAAAAAGTAGGGCTGAGGTGGTCTCGAACCAGGTCTTGTAGATTATTTATGTTATGAAACAGCGCTCGTATCCACTCGGCTATGGAGCATTTTGTTTTTGACGTTTCTTATTCGAAAATATGAAGGATAACCTTCAAAATACAATTTATTTTATCAAATATTTCAGTTAGAAAAGGCCATATTACACAACATTTGGTTTTATTAGATGCAAAATTAAATAATCTAACTAACGATACCCTATACACCCGATTTTATTTAGCGGGACAGATGGAAAGAGCAAAAAACTGTTTTCCCATGTTATTTCCCTATGTCAAGGTTTTCAGTATTCATCCTGTATATATATTGTGGAAATAAATATCGCGTAGTTAAGATAATTATCTTAGTGTTTAAGTCTTTATTAATAATTGTTAGTCTTAAATTAGTGTTTATATTAGTTAATTTTTAGTGTTAGTTACTTTTCTTTTATAATTCACATTTCTTTTATTAAACTTGGTTATATAAATATTAGTGTTTTAATCAATTTTACAATTCACCTAAATAAATAAAACGTTACAGTATCTTCGCAGTGCAGGATATTAACTTAAAATTTTGAATGCTTATCGAGCAGATTTATTAAATATAAAATGTAACATATTGTTCAAAATCAGACAGCCATGGAAATAAAAGAAAACACCCGTTACATATTTTACACGGCTTACTTCCGCATTTTGTAATAATTTAAAATGAAATTTTACATACTTTTATTACGGTTTACTTGTCAACACGATAATACTCTATTAACATATATGTCGATTACAAATATATTAAAAGAAATTATTTTTCAGATACCGTCAGAAGTAGATATGCTGTGGGGATTCTAACTCAAACTCGATGACCGTCCTAACTCGATGACCGTCCTAACTCGATGACCGTGGTCATCCAGATCTACCACTCTTTAGCAGTTCTTCAGCAACCCCTTAAGACTTAGGGGTGGATTTCTTGGATTTTTTGGCTGTGTGAACCCCTTCTTCGGCAGTTCTTCAGCAACCCCTAGCCAGTTCTTCAGCAACCCCTTAGGACTTAGGGGTGGATTTCTTGGCCTTCTTCGGCAGTTCTTCAGCAACCCCTAGCCCCTTCTTCGGCAGTTCTTCAGCAACGCCTTAGAGGCAGTTCTTCAGCAACCCCTGGTTTATCCAGGTGGGGAAGACTGGTCAGGTAGGTGTGTTGTTTTAATTAACCTGTATCAGGTAGGGGATTTTGAACGCCTTCTTCGGCATTTCTTCAGCAACCCCTAGCCCCTTAGTTCTTCAGCAACCCCTAGCCCCTTAGAGGCTGTTCTTCAGCAACCCCTTGCACCTTCTTCAGCAGTTCTTCAGCAACCCCTAGCCCCTTAGAGGCAGTTCTTCAGCAACCCCTTGCCCCTTAGGGGCAGTTCTTCAGCAACCCCTAGCCCCTTCTTCAGCAACCCCTAACCCCTTCTTCAGCAACCCCTGGTTTATCCAGGTGAGGGAGACTAGTCAGGTAGGTGTGTTGTTTTAATTAACCTGTATCAGGTAGGTGTATTATTTTAATTAACCTGTATCAGGTAGGTGTATTGTTTTAATTAACCTGTATCAGGTAGGTGTATTGTTTAATTAATTAACAGGTAGGTACCTGTCTTCAGCTATTGTTTAATGAACAGGTGGAGTACCTATTTTCAGTCATATAGGTGTATTTTTTAGGTAATTAACGGGGCGGGGGCCAAGTATTAAGATGTAACGAGGACGTCGACTACTCGTTGCTGTGTCCACAGCGAAATTGAAGTTGAAATGATGTTTTCGAGTGTAAACAAGTTGATATGATAACCTTATTACGTGAACTATCGGCTAATTATAGACTTATCTGAATAATTTATCAGCTCACATTGGCGGATGTACATAAAATTCTTCTAGAACATTTTCTGATGAAATATATTAGCTTATTATTACAACTGCAAACAAATAATTTTCACCTGTCGTTATGGCTCAGCGGTAGAGCGCTGTTTTAGAATCACAGAGATCCAGGGTTCGAGTCCCAGTGGCGACTGATAATTTTTATCAGATACAAACATATTTCCTTTAAATAATTTTGTGTTGCTATGTTGTGTAATTAATGAAGATGTACATAAAATTCTTCTACAACAATTTCTGATGAAATATATTAGCTTATTATTATTACAACTGCAAACTTGTGTTGCTATGTTGTGTAATTAACGAAGAACTTCTTGAACATTTTGTAATCAATTATTAACGATAAACTTTAACCTTTTTGGGATATACGACTTAATGTTTATTCAGTTCGTTTTCTGCTCTGATCGCCTTATGAACCTAATTAAAATTACTTTGCCGAAATTCACGTCAAATGTAACAGTAAAAGTACAACATTTAAATAATGTTTTAATAAGCGGCGGTTTATCAGCTAGTTGTGGGTGTGTGGATTTATCATTCAGTTTTATTCTGCATAAAGATAGTGAAATTTTTTTAATAAAGCAAAGTAATTTTAAAAAGTTATACAAATGTTTTACTACAGCAAGGATGTACTTTGAAGATTCTAGTGATATCCAAAAAAAAAATATATATAGCGGTGAACGCAGTCAGTCAGTTTAGTGATGTGGAGTATATTTTTAACAAATCACTTTGTGTTTATATTTGGGATCCATTTAAAAATGTAATATATATGAAAGAAGAAAAGTTTCGTACACGTGCTGAATTTGTTATGCCAAGGTTAAAATATTCTTGCGATTGGAAAGAAATTAATATATTTAAAATAAGTTATTTATTTGGTAGAGACAGTTAAAAATGCAAAGTCCTGCGGTGAGTAATAACTTGCAATCAATTCCCGACAGAATTATTAATCGTGAAATATTTGGTACTCATATAGTACCATCTTATTGTAGAAAAAATGAAAATTTAGAAGAAATTGCAAAATTAAAAAATGTTGAACTATTTTGTAAAGAAAATTTAATAAGAAAAGAAAATGTATATGATAAACAAATAAAAATACTTACAAATTCAAATATTTTATCAAAAAAATTTTAATTCTTAGCATGGATGAAGCAGCCCATTCCGAATATCGCAGCGAAGCAGTCTATTCCAACTATCTGCAAGCCATGAACGAAGCAGTCTATTCCAATTATATTTGTAAGGGATATGGGAGATTAAAATATTTTGTAATTACAATAATAATAAAAACAAAGTTTTATATATATATATATATATATATATATATATATATATATATATATATATATATATATATATCAGTTGAAGGTAATTGTGACTGCAATTAGTTAAGGAAACTGTATTTCGTGGGAATGGCAGTCAGGAATCGGGCTAATAATTTTTACGTCTTTTTAAATTTTGACAAGCTTTCGGAATCTCTTTATTCCTTCTTCAGGTCACTACATAAAAAAGTTATTTTAAAATAGTACTAATGTACAATAATAAATTTTTAATTTACTTACAATTATGTTAGAGTTATAATTTTGAAAATTGTCGACTCCATGAAGCATATTTTCTTTTTGCTATTTTTTAAATTGTTGTAATTACCATTGTTGAATTTTAAAAATGATTTTGTTATAATTTTAAAATAATAATTTAGTAAAATATTACAGGTCACAGAAATTAATGTATGCACCACATGGCGCAGTGTTCATCTTAAATTTACAAGTTTAGACGTAGTTATTACATTTAACCTGATTCTTATTTTTGTTATTCCACACTGGTTGGCGGTAAATTTGAAATTTGAAAAAGTGAGAAAAAAAATCAAGTAACTGCCGTTGAAGTTCTATTTGTTTGAAATTTGATATGTTCTAATAAATAACTATATATATTACTTAAATCATCAACATCTTTTCTTTTATTCATACAGTTTTGTGTGTTGTGTATGTGTACCATTTCAAGAAAGGAGCGTTTGTAGTCATTATTTTCTATGTCAAAAACTTTTACATTTTCATAATCAATTTGGTGTTGGTTTAAATGTTGATGTTCTGCTAAGGCATTAGATTTCGGTCTAAGTCTAGCATCACTTTTGTGCGATGTAATTCTGCTGTGAAGATCTCTTTTAGTTTGACCTATATAAACTTTATCACAGTCTTGACATGGTATACAATACACAACGCCAGATTGTTGTAAAGTTGGTGTTTTATCTTTGAGTTTTGTGAAAATGCTTTTAATTGTAACACAATTTCGGTAGGCAATTTTGCACGTGGGGGATCTCACAATCCCCATTATTTGTGGTGAGAGATCGGGAATATATGGAAAGGAAGCGTACAACGTTTTAGTTTCCGGGTCAGGTGGATTATTGTTATTTAACTCAATATTATTGTCAGTATTCTGTGCGCCTAAAATCCATAAACCTAATCTCTGTCTCCGACCTATAATAGCTTCAATAGATGCACCAAACTCCAAAATTGCAAAATTTGTTACAAACATACTAACGATATCATACAATAAAGACAACAAGTATTACATAAAAGATTCATTTATGTTCGCAGAATTTATTAACAATTTAAAAATACCAGAAAATTACATTCTCATTAGCCTTGATGTTGTGTCTTTGTTCAGTAACATTACAGTAGATCTAGTTATCACCAGTATAACAAAAAATTGGAATAACATTTGCGACAATACGACCCTCAGTAAAACTGAATTTATTGCATTAGTTCAATTCATCTTTGACACCAGTTACTGCCAGTATAATAATAATTACTACAAACAATTGATTGGTAGCCCCATGGGAGCTGTAGTCAGTTCGATCGTCGCTCAATATGTTATGGATGCAGCACTTGATGATTGCATTCCAAAACTATCATTCGAACTACCGTTTATCAAGAAATTTGTAGACGATATTATATGTGCAGTACCTGCGAACAAAGTTGAAGAAATAGTACACATTTTTAACCAATACGATAAACATTTACAATTTACTTCAGAGATAGAGCGTGAAAATGCACTACCTTTCCTCGACACTCTGGCAATAAGAGACGACGAAGGAAACTTAAAAACAAATTGGTATGTAAAACCTACTGCATCTCAACGCTACATTCATTATCAATCACAACAACCAAAAAACATGAAAATAAATGTAATTCTAGCTTTAAAAAACAGAATTTTAAAAATTTCACATCAAAGTTGTCACGAACAAAATTTAAAAATACTGAGAGACGTATTGTTGACCAATGCTTATCCAAAAACTTTAATTAATAAATTACTTTTTGGTACGCCAACACAGAATACTGACAATAATATTGAGTTAAATAACAATAATCCACCTGACCCGGAAACTAAAACGTTGTACGCTTCCTTTCCATATATTCCCGATCTCTCACCACAAGTAATGGGGATTGTGAGATCCCCCACGTGCAAAATTGCCTACCGAAATTGTGTTACAATTAAAAGCATTTTCACAAAACTCAAAGATAAAACCCCAACTTTACAACAATCTGGCGTTGTGTATTGTATACCATGTCAAGACTGTGATAAAGTTTATATAGGTCAAACTAAAAGAGATCTTCACAGCAGAATTACATCGCACAAAAGTGATGCTAGACTTAGACCGAAATCTAATGCCTTAGCAGAACATCAACATTTAAACCAACACCAAATTGATTATGAAAATGTAAAAGTTTTTGACATAGAAAATAATGACTACAAACGCTCCTTTCTTGAAATGGTACACATACACAACACACAAAACTGTATGAATAAAAGAAAAGATGTTGATGATTTAAGTAATATATATAGTTATTTATTAGAACATATCAAATTTCAAACAAATAGAACTTCAACGGCAGTTACTTGATTTTTTTCTCACTTTTTCAAATTTCAAATTTACCGCCAACCAGTGTGGAATAACAAAAATAAGAATCAGGTTAAATGTAATAACTACGTCTAAACTTGTAAATTTAAGATGAACACTGCGCCATGTGGTGCATACATTAATTTCTGTGACCTGTAATATTTTACTAAATTATTATTTTAAAATTATAACAAAATCATTTTTAAAATTCAACAATGGTAATTACAACAATTTAAAAAATAGCAAAAAGAAAATATGCTTCATGGAGTCGACAATTTTCAAAATTATAACTCTAACATAATTGTAAGTAAATTAAAAATTTATTATTGTACATTAGTACTATTTTAAAATAACTTTTTTATGTAGTGACCTGAAGAAGGAATAAAGAGATTCCGAAAGCTTGTCAAAATTTAAAAAGACGTAAAAATTATTAGCCCGATTCCTGACTGCCATTCCCACGAAATACAGTTTCCCTATATATATATATATATATATATATATATATATATATATATATATATATATATGTATATATATATATATATATGTATATATATATATATATATATATGTATATATATATATATATATATATATATTTATTTATTTTATAACATTACATAATTCATACGTACAGGTATGTGTTTCACAATTTTATTATAAACATTTACATAATTCGTACATTATTTGTTAAAGGTGTGTATTTAACAATTTTATCATATATTAATAAACAGTAAGCAGTAGTTTGTGCAGGAATACTCGTCTTTGTGTTAAAATATAATGTTAAATCTACTCCACCTGATTTTATAGTTTCATTTTGATATTGTGTATTTAGTACAATAATAGGACATTTTTTTTTAAATCTTCTGGCGAAAAAATTGGTTCATTTTTTTTTTGATAGTATGCAAATTGAAATTGTGTAAACATATAGTATAAAATAGCTCAATGATTATTGTCAAAATCTAAATTCATATTATTATATGGAAAAACTTGAGAATTTAACTTAGCTCTAAAATTATTTAAATTACAGTGGTCGAATAAACTCATATCTTTATGAAAATTTTGTTTACGGCCTGTTTGTAATCCGAAAATGATAAATCTAGGTTTTTCCGATTGTGCTAGAGTTTTTACAGGCCAGGTGTGTTGTTGAGTTTCTGGTAACACTGGAAATTCATGTAACTCCCAGCTTCGAAATGGAATTGATAGTTCTACGTTGTTATCCAGGTACTTTATCAATTTTAATTTTTCTTGTTCTGCAACTGTTATATGAGGCATATGCCATTGTATTTTGGAAAGTTTTATTTTTAACTTATCCTCCGTAGCACTTGTTGTGATTATAGCATTTTTATCAGAACTGCTACGTAGAAGAACTAAATCTTGACGGACATTTAAAATAACTTTTTTATAATCTTCTGCGAAACCTAATACCACACGAAGTGGAATGCAAAAGCTAAAATTGCCTTTATCGTTTTTTATATCAATATTATCTGTAGATGGTGACCAACAGGCGTTTATTAATGCATGACATTCATTTGGTGAATATGAACAATAATTTTTTAAAGTTGTTGTAATTCCTGGATTACGAATACGTTCTATAACAATTCCACCAATTTCATAGCGACTCTCATCAAACAGGTGCATTATCCCATTGTTTATAAATTTTCCTGTCGTTGATTTCTTATCTTCATGATCTAATAATTGTCAGTCAATATAAATAAAACTATTCGATGGTAACGTATATAAATCTTGTTTATGTATTGTTATTCTAATTTCGTCATTGTTTTCTAGTAAAGTTGATGTATATGAATGATAAGTATGTGTTTCGGCACTTTGTATTCTTTCATCGAAATATACATGTTCCTTCACATTTAAAATATTTTCACTCATTTTCTTGTTTTTGTACACAATATATGTAATTAGAACACTTACAAAATGATGTACGAATTTTACAATGTATGTAAAGTAGTAAACGTGTTAATATATTTTTATCTTTTTTATTATTTTTCTTTTTTCCTTCCGTTTTTAACACTATTTCTTGATATCACTTTAAACCCCAGAGCTTTCAAATAAGATTTATTCTCACTTGTTAGTTGATGGCTTGCTTGGTTTTTACTGACGTCTGCATTACAATGTTTTCTCTTCATATGTAATTTAGTATGTATACTAGCGAATTCTGGGCTACGCCGAGCATTCCCTAGAGCTCCGCTGTCAGTACAAAAAACAAATTCCGATCGACATGAAACAATTATTTCATATTTCCACGTCAGGCCTCACCGAGAGGTGAGCCGAGCGACATTGACCATTTTTGTCATTTCTGCCCGCTAGCCCTAATTGAAACCTTTCATTTGATACCAAACACCACACACTTCTGACAACTTTTCGCAAAAAACAAAAACCGATCGACATAGCACATTTTTGTCAATTCTGCACGCTAGCTCTCAACGAGACGTTTAATTTGAGACCAAACTCGACATACTTTTGAGAACTTTTTGCAGAAAACAAAAGCCGATCGGAATGAAACATTTTTGTCAATTCTGCTCGCTAGCCCTAAACGAGACTTTTCAATTGAGACCAAACTCGACGTACCTTTGAGAAAGTTTTGCAAGAAGCAAAAACCGATCAACATTGATCATTTTTGTTAATTCTACACGCCAGCCCTTATCGAGTCTTTTCATTTGATACGAAACACCACATACTTCTCACAAATTTTTCCAAACACAACATATTCCTGACAACATTTTGTAAAAAACAAATTCTAATCGACGTAGAATATTTTTGTCATTCGTGCACACTAGTCCACATTGTGTAGTTTCATTAAAACCCAAGGACAATATACTTTTAACTACTTTTTGCGCAAAACAAATGCAGATCAACATGACACATTTTTTTGTCATTTTAAAACCCGCCCTTATGGTTTTCTTTCTTTTGATATTATAGCAAAGTGTTCAATTTATTTTAATTAGAAATATTTGATTTTTATTTTGTTACCTACTTTATAATTTGGCAACACTGTTTGTATTAAAAAATAGTACTTAATTTTTAAATTTATAAATTAATATTGTTAATCCTAATACAACTGTCACCGTCTTCAGTGAAGTTAATTTAGGAATATTTGGTTTTAATTTAGTTACTTCATCACACATTTGGCAACATTGACTTTTGACATTGGAAACGTCAAAATTTATATTAATTAAATACGTTATGTTTTAAACTTAAATTAATTGTAACACCTTTGCTCAAGACTATTAATCATGATACTGTATTCACTTCTTTAATATCAATGTTCTATGAGAAGTTACAATCGTTTAAAGTTCATAGACAGATTGTCAAAAGTGACGGATGACAGCGTGACTCTTCTTAAATTTAGACATGGCTACTAGGATCCATTGTTTCAAGTTATTAGTTTTGCACAGTTTTTATTTTTTTACACAAGAACCACTCACAGTAAAAATATGAGACTCCCAAAAGGCACAACTAAACATTATTCCCTGCAACCTAAAAAAAAAATTACAACAATCTCTTTAATGGGTCAGGCAGTTAGGCTTGTGACAAAATTTCGCGATCGTCGTGATAAAAATAAATAAACATCACGGACACATGCCTTTTAGTATATAGGCCTAGCGAATTCTCGGCTACTCCGAGCATTCCCTAGAGTTCCGCTGTCAGTGCAAAAAACAAATGCCGATCGACATGAAACAATTATTTCATATTTCCACGTCAGGCCTCACCGAGACCTTTCATTAGATTGCAAACACGATATACTTCTAATAATTTTTTGCAAAAAACAAAAGCCGGTCGACATAAAACATTTTTGTCATTTATGTACCCCAACTCTTACCGAGACATTTCATTTGGTACCATACACGACATACTTTTGACAACTTTCTGCATAAAACAAAAGTCGATCGACATGAAACATTTTTATTATATGTACACGCTAGCCCTCTCCGAGACTTTTCATTTGATACCAAACACGACATACTTCTAACAACTTTTTGCATAAAACAAAAGCCGATCGACATGGAACATTTTTGTCAATTCTGCACGCCAGCCCTCAACGAGACCTTTCATTTGAGACCAAACACGATATACTTCTCATCATTTTCTGCAAGAAATAAAAGCCGGTCGACATGAAACATTTTTGTCATTTATGTACCCCAGCCCTCACCGAGACTTTTCATTTGATACCATACACGACATACTTTTGACAACTTTCTGCATAAAACAAAAGTCGATCGACATGAATCATTTTTATCATATGTACACGCTAGCCCACACCGAGACTTTTCATTTGATACCAAACACTATATACTTGTGACAACCTTTTGCAAAAAACAAAAGCCGATCGATATTGACCATTTTCGTTAATTCTGCACACCAGCCTTCATTGAAACCTTTCATTTGATACCAAACACCACACATTTCTGACAACTTTTTGCAAAAAACAAATACCGATCGACATAGCACATTTTTGTTAATTCTGCAAGCCAGCCCTCAACGAGACCTTTCATTTGAGACCAAACTCGACATACCTTTGAGAATCTTTTGCAAAAAACTAAAAACGTTTAACATTGACCTTTTTTGTTAATTCTACACGCCAGCCCATATCGAGCCTTTTCATTTAATACCAAACACCACATACTTCTCACAATTTTTTGCAAAAAACAAAAACCGATCGACATAGCACATTTTTGTCAATTCTGCACGCTAGCCCTCAACAAGACGTTTCATTTGAGACCAAACTCGACATACCTTTGAGAACTTTTTGTAGAAAACAAAAGCCGATCGGAATGGAACATTTTTGTCAATTCTGCACGCTAGCCCTCAACGAGACCTTTCATTTGAGACCAAACACGATATAATTCTAATATTTTTTTGCAAGAAATAAAAGCCGGTCGACATGAAACATTTTTGTCATTTATGTACCCCAGCCCTTACCGAGACCTTTCATTTGTAGTATGTTCCGTAACTCAACCAAAAAAAAACAGGATCATGATCCTGGTTGAAACAGGGTTCCTGAATATATTTACCTATTTCGGGACACTTTGACATCAGTCATTATGACATTTGACATAAGTCATTATGACATTTTAAAATTGACATTGTAAAAAATGAATCTAGACGATAACGTAGAATATGACAGTGGACTGGATTTATACTTACATCCATAATAGTTATTCATTACTCGCGGTGCATACAATAACACAATATTTATTGACAAACTGTTCTTTTGTTATAAATAAACCAGGAAAACCAGGAATATTTCGTGGTCGCTGTGGTCCGACTTTTTACCAACCTTTTTCAGGAACCGCGTTCCGAATAGAAACCGGTAAATGAATTTCAGGACTAACGGAACAGTAAACCACAAACCTGGTCGGACCGGTAGCGTTACGGAACATAATATCGATACCATACACGACATACTTTTGACAACTTTCTGCATAAAACAAAAGTCTATCGACATGAAACATTTTTATCATATCTACACGCTAGCCCACACCGAGACTTTTCATTTGATACCAAACACTATATACTTGTGACAACCTTTTGCAAAAAACAAAAGCTGATCGACATTGACCATTTTCGTTAATTCTGCACACCAGCCTTTATTGAAACCTTTCATTTGATACCAAACACCACACACTTCTGACAACTTTTTGCAAAAAACAAATACCGATCGACATAGCACAGTTTTGTCAATTTTGCACTTAGTTACTTTATAATTTGGCAACACTGTTTGTATTAAAAAATAGTAGTTAATTTTTACATTTATAAATTAATATTGTCAATCCTAATACAACTGCCACTGTCTTCAGTGAAGTTAGTTTAGGAATATTTGGTTTTAATTTAGTTCCTTCATTACACATTTGGCAACATTGCCTTTTGACATTGGAAACGTCAAAATTTATTTTAATTAAATACGTTATGTTTTAAACTTAAATTAATTGTTAACACCTTTGCTCAAGACTATTATACATGATACTGTATTCATTTCTTTAATATCAATGTTCTATTTGAAAATACAATCGTTTAAAGTTTACAGACTGTTTGTCAAGAGTGACAGATCACAGCGTGCTCGACGTAAAAATATGAAACACCAAAAAAGGCACACCTATGCATCATTCTCTACAACTTGATATTATTATACATAACAATTTCATAAATGGTGAAGGCTGTGGGTTTGTCCGAAAATTTGGCGATCGTCATGATGAAAATAAATATAGATTAGGATACATGCCTTTTAGTATATAGGACTAGCGAAGGCTCAGCTACGCTGAGCTTCACTAGGCCTCCGGCATCAATGAAGTATTTACAGTTGAAGTCTAATTTCATTCCTGTACACCAGCTCTCGGCGAGACCTTTCATATGATACCAAACACGACATACTTCTGACAAATTTTGCAAAAGAACAAAAGCCGATCGACCTGGCAAATTTTTGTTATTGCAATATGGCTGCCCTACTCGAGTGCTTTCATTTGATACCAAAGACGGTATACTTCTGACAACTTTTCGCTAAAAACAAAAGCCGATTGACAAGAACTATTTTATCATGTTTGCAAGCTAAACCCTTGTCAAGTGCTTTCAATTAATAATAAACACGGTATACCTCCGACAAATTTTTCATTGCTATAATCAAATTTTTAGTCTGTAAACCTTAATTACAAATTCATTTGTGTTGAAAACAGGACTAATTAAAATACGCCTTGTGCTTGATATACTCAAAGTTAAAATTTTATAAAATTTGACTACATTTTCTTCTATTATCTTAACCGAAATTTTCACTTCGTTATAGACTATTGCACTTAACGAACAAACATTTTGAATGGATAATTTTGGCGAACAAATTACTATAATTTGCAGAAGAATTTATAATATTTACCGACATACCTTCTTAATAAAACACTTTTTATTCAACAAGGTACATTACTTGCTTCACTTGAATGTCAATTTGGTTACATTTGAGGAAGTTACTACAAGTTATTAGTTGATATAATCAAATGTGTTGTTTGTAAACCTTAATGGGATATATAACCTAATTTATTTTCTTCCATTTTATGGTTCTGTAAAAAATATATAAAATACCCGTAATTTTTTAAATCGCTTTATTATTGATAATTCCGGAGAAAATCAATAATAATGTTTTGGAGAGAGGATATGTGATGTCACGTAAGAAACTTGGAGGATTTTAATTCATTCGATAAAAATCATTTATCATAGAATAATGTACATTTGGCAAATTACCCATGTTCCATTTTCAAAACGATGTACATATGTACACACTAAACAGCCTTTGAAAATTATACGACATTGACAATGTTGACAGATGAGTTCAGACATTTCAATGTGAACCAAATTTGATTCCATGTTTTCTAGCTGTTATAAATAAAAGTTGAATCATGGTAATGTTAACTACATAATATTTTTATTATTGTAATCAAAATTCGATCTTAATCTAATCTCTAATCGTGGTTGTATTTTTTAAATACAATCGTTATTTGTAATCAAGTACTTGCAAAAACGCAGTTATACTTAATTTTAAATACTTTTATAATTTAATAAAGAATATTTTACAATATGTTAATGTGTTATACCTAGAAACATTTGTTGTAATGTATATTATTTATTTATAACAATTTGAAAGCGGCACGCGAGACCGTTTAGGAAATAAATAAAAATATATGTTGGATTTGCGAACTTTGGAAATTGAGCAATTTTTTTCACACCCTTCTACGGGGGGTGCTACTATGTGTTATATCTAGAAACATTTGTTGTAATGTATATTATTTATTATTATATTTTAGCATAATTTGTATTTTCATACAATACATTAAGTTTGACAGCGTAACTGTCATTACTTGACACAATAAGTATGAAGTTAGTTAAAGAATGAATAAAAAGGTATTATTTTAAAAATAATTATCTATTTTATAAATACAAATAATGTGAAATAACATACCGAAATATATAAACTGATACATTTTTATATTGCCAAAAAACATGATTATATTCATGTTTTTCTGTTGCTACGTTCATTTATATCTTTATGAAGCAATTTTTATACGTTCTTTTGCATTGTTTTATAATGAAAATATGAATTTACTTGCAGTTTCTCGTGTTAGTTATTTGTTGTTGTCGATTTTAACAATAAATAAAATAACAAATTTAACAACAATAATAAAATCAACAACAACAAATACTGACACGAGAAACGCTAAAAGGGCGCAATGGATAAACCACACATAGAGATCGCAGGGGCAGATTGGAATGAATACAAAACTCGCCAATGCCGTCGATTTAAATTTCCGCCACTTCTTCTCTTCCGCTTGGAATAGTGTGAACTGAGACAATCATAGAATTATGTGAAATGAGCTGAGAGTCTCGGGCACAGATCGACAGTGTTGCTCTCGTGCCCTATTTATTTTTTACGTTTAAATAATGACACATCGTTAACATATAAATATAAAGATTTTTAAATTTTCTACCGATCTGTATAATTACGTTTATATAATATGTAACTTCTAGCTAAACAGAATAAATATATAAATTATAATAATTTTACATATCTTAACAATGAATTTATAAGGGAACCAACTAATATATAACAAGTCAACAATGGGCTTTAGGTTCCAGCACAATTACGAAAAGAGCAGCTAACATTAAAGCCGGCCATTTAGCACTCAGTCAGTAACTAGTTAGTAGTTAGTAGTTACTGACTGAGTGCTAAATGGCCGGCTTTAATGTTAGGTGCTCTTTTTGTAATTGTGCTGGAACCTAAAGCCCATTGTTAATTTTACATATCGTTTAGGCTCAGAAATTTCAATAAAACAGATGAATTCATAAAATTTGACATATGATGTCAAATTTGCTGTAAGTTTAAAAGATAAAATAAGTAAATATAAAGTATTTTTTCTGTAAAATTAAAACAGGTGGAAGAAATATATAAGGAATATATTTGCGTGCATCAAGGTTAAGTTCGATTCCGGTTTTAGTAACGCCAAAAATAATTGTTTTTTTGGTCATACAAATTTTATGAAGCAAATTTTAGGTATGAAACGAATTAAATATATTGTGAACTGCAATACCTAATTTTAAAACTACAAATTGAATGTACTGAAAAACATAGAATTTATTATTAGAGGCGGGAAGTTATGTGTTGGACACATACCAATAATTCTACCCTTGCCATTATTTTTTTTATGTGAACGCTACTTCGAGTCTTTACTAATAAAAAATTAAGTCTTTTTGAAATGACAAATCGCTACCAAAGACCTTTTTAGTCTTGTTTTGGCTAAACTAATATCACTGGTAATCAAATAACGTAAGCTAATATTATTGATACGTTCAAATTGATGTATAGACAGAGGGTATATAGATTTAAAAAAATCTACCTTTAAACTAACCTGATTTAACTGTGTGTAATACAGACCGAGGGTTTATATTTTAAATGAATTGTCACAAAATGATAGTGGCGATAAAATCCAGCCATTTTATATTCACTGGAATTGTGCATAGCGCACGCACAACCTTACTCGTGAAGATAGTTACCTACTGTACAGGAAATTTAAACCAAAGAAATATTTATAATAAAACGGTCGCATAAATAAAGTAATTTTTATAGATTTACTTTTATATTTGTTAGATGATAGTTTAAATTTGTGTTAGGAAGATGATTATTTCATTCATTTTATGTACTTTTTAGTCAATTCAAATTTAATAAATAACTGAAACTTAAAAATTCAATTTGACAAACGAAGAATATTAAAATAATATTTTTCTGGCTAGAGGTACTCAACGACTTTGGCTGATGTACCGCCATTATTCTTTGGCGGGAAAATTTGAATATGTATTACTGACCATATTTTTTACAAATATTTTATTTGAAAATTGTTAAATAGTTATTGTAACAAAAGCAAAAGACTTTTACAACATGCAACTTTTTTGATGAAATAAAGGGTCGCAATTTAATAAAATCTGTCATTTTAGTGTCTTTCTTGCTTTCTGTTATCATTTTAATAGTATTATACAATGAAGTATTCAAATATTTCATTTAAAAAATGATATAATTTAAAACAGTTGTTTGATTTCTGCTGTCAACTATCTATCAGCTGGCAAAAATATTTGATTTGATAAACGTCAAAATTTTCTTTTTGCATTTTAACTAATTTTGGAATTTAGATTTCTAAAAAATTTTTGATTCTTGATTGCGAAATGCTTTTGCATTCTCGAGTGCAAAAGTGACATATCGCAATCTAGAATCAAAAATAACAACGTCTTATAAAAAATTTTTAATTATAACTTGGAAACACAAAATAGGAAAGTAATAAATTAATAAAACATTACAATACATAATAATGACAATAAGTTATACAGCAAGAAGCTTCTGGACGGGACGAATCAGTCTCCAGGATTCCCTGTAAATGCTAACGGAAAACCGTCCAAAAAACGTTAGCAAAAGACGATCACTATACAAAAAGAATAATTTGAAATAATGAGATATATCAGTAGTAAAAAAATGACTTACATTATTTAAATATATTGGAATTGTTTCATCCATAAAGGAAGAGCGTTTGGTCGCAGAAGGATTGGGCTAAGTACCTATAACCAAATAAAATAAAATATATAACAGCCGCAAAGAGCATTAGTAAGAATTTGACTTACTTTGTTTGAACACTGCAAACTTTTCTTGTAGAATTTATAATGCAATATTTGAAAAATTGTTCTTTCAGCTAATGTAGTAACTTTTATGTATATTTTGTCTGAAAAAATTTTAATGAGTAAATATAAATAATTAGTTGCAAATAAATATTACCTATGTTTAATAAATTATTTGATAATTCGAAGAAGTATTCTGCCAGTGATGAAAGGGTTGTGCATTCTGTTAAATAAAAAATAATTAATAAAGATGTTTTTTTTTTAATATAATGTATTTACCATTCTTATTAAACTTTGTCTCTAATATTGAGGTTTTTCCAATGGCAGGAAAATCGTCAGCGAATGGGTTCCAAAGTTCGGTTCCAAAATATTCAATATCAATTCTCAGTTGAGATTATTGTTGACAAGTATTTCAAAAAGACATTCTGGTGAAACTCCTGTCCTCTACAAATAAAGACTAATATAATTGAGGAAGATTAGTTTCTTTTAATTGTTACCGTCATTTTACAGTGGATTCATTGTCTGACATAAACATATAAAATACTATATTTCATTTATCATTTGAATTAAAATATGCTATATGCTTCGAATAAAATTAAATCATTTTCTTGTGATTGAAATGAATGAAATATTTAACGAAGAAAAATTCAACTTATAGATTTTATCCCATCGATCCAGTTTTCTGTTTTTAAAAAGGAACATTATTAATTTATATAAAATATGTAAACATTCAAACACTTTTTTTATAAAAAAAAATGTTCGCCTCAGTTGAAAAAACTTCGGTATTACGATTTCACATATGTAATTGTCCAAATACTGGTATACTTGTATCCCATATTTAATATATTCGACATAGTTTACAGCCATAATGCAATGTAGATTTCAATTATTATTATCTAAAAATATGAAATACAAAAATTATAATTCCCAGAACTTGATAATAACATACCATATTATATCGATGTGAATCAAATGAAATTATTTTGATATTTGTATATCTTTATTATATACTATGAATTTAACTTTTAATTAGTTACAAAAGTTTAACAAATCATTCGACATTTTTTTTAAGAAATATATAATTTTGAAAAAGTTTTCTGACATTATATTTTAATTTTTATTAGAAATTATTTGAGTTGCCAGATAATTTTTTATACAAATAAGTTAAATAATTTAAAAATATGAATGTATAATAATATTAATAAAAATTTTATCTACATTTTAGATAGTTTATAGAAATATTTTACTCAACTCAACAAAACATTAAAAGAATACGATTTGTTTACTAACTGCAGTTATTATTGTTAAAATTGTAGAATCTTTCTTATAAAATAAAAAACAAATTTTGATAACCTGGCAACTCGATTTCATACAAACATTCACACAAACATTCATACTTTTGCGATTTATTACTCTCTTATTTTTCTTTTATTTGATCGCTTTGTGGTTTTTTTTTTATTACTTACTTACTTACTTAATCCTAGGACTCTTATACCTTACGGTGTCGAGGTTTTTTTTTATTATAATGTTGTAATATGCTTCATTAGCTTCATACCCACCAGCCGGTTTGTGACGAATAATTATTATGAAGCTTAGTTTTTCTTATTTATTGTTTTATTTTTTTTAACCACGGGCTATTATAATATTGAAGCAAAGTACAGCAAAAAATCCAAATACCACTGGTATAGGGTTTTAAAGTATTATGTAACAAGTCATTGTCTTGCCAAGTCTACCATGGAATTATAGATAATATGGTACACATTATGTACATAAAAATGTAATTTAAAATAAAAAAATATAAATTGAATGTACTCTTACCAAACAAATTGCAGTTAATATTTGTACTTTTGTAGATTTTTTAAAATGAATATATTGTTACTCAAAATCAAACAACAGTGACAATGACTTAATTACATAACACTTCAAAACCCACCAGCAGTAGTTGGAATTTTTACCATACTTTGCGGTTTTGTAGTAGTATGTAGTGTATTGCCAAAAAAATGTGTATTTATATTCTGTTGCATGAATTTTGAGGTACAATGGTAGACTGGCCTGCCCACATGTTGCGATTTATTATATACTTTTGTTTAACGTCACATTTCTAATACATATTATAGAGAGACGCAACATGTTTTAACTTAAGCCTGGTATTAGATAGTTTTCGTATAACGTCTTTATTTTTAGATGGTATTAATTAAAAATTACTGACAGCAGTATTATTTAAGCGCTATTACATTTTTTATTGTCAATGAAAAATATTAATGTTAACTAATGACTGTTGAATTATAATAAAAAAATAAAAAAAATTAGACAGAGAAATTTATTAAATATGTTTAACACGATGTAAATTATTAAAAAAAATGTTTCATTGAAATACTTATTGCATGAATTAAAACAAATGACATATGTTAACTTAATTATCCAGAAAGTGTTGAAGAATAAATATTAAGTTAAACAGTTACGAGTTGAAAAAAATAATATATCAAATTATATTCACATAAATAAATAAAATGTGATACTAGAATGACATAGTTTTAAGTTTTAACGAAAACTGTTTATTTATCATTCTAACTCTTTTAAGATTTCACGAAGTCTTTTTAATCCTTCATTTAAACCCCAGTTGCCATAAAATAAATAATAATTTTTTTTTGATATAACTAGAGACTCATTTATTACGTTAATATCATATAAATATTAATACATCATTATATTGTGTTAAACAGATACGTGCAAAGATTGGCTGTACTCTTTTCGTTCATTACTTTTTCATGTAATACTTATTTCCTTGGTGCAAACAATTTTTCGGATTTTATGAACGACACCACAGAGTAAGAAATAGGGGAATTACCACGCAAGGTTTACGTGGCCATATTATGCAACATGCAGTTCTGCGATGTAAGACTCTCTTGGTAAGCTCAAGTCATTTTTGTCATTAATTTTTGTATTTATACTGCTTGTCCTTGATAATATAACAATGGCAGATGAAGTTACTAAAGGTTTATTAGAACAGTGGGGATTTGACAACTTAGTGGCTTTATTTGAAGGTAAGGTTACATTTTTCTTGTAATGGTAGAGGTAGTTTATGTATGCATATTGTTGTCGAGTACAGTATTTTTGCTGTAATAAACATTATTTAAAAATAGTGTTTGTAAGGAACAATAACATATATAACACATTTGAATAATAACATGTAAAAAAATATATTACTAAAATGTTACCTATTATTGCGTTATAATTAATATACGAAATTAATAAAATATGCATTTAAGTATACGTGTTCATTATTACAGTATTTCATCTTATATCATATTAAAATACTTCTGGCTATATACTTCCGTTAAATAAATTATTCTGAAAAATGTTATTCATTTTTGATATATCATCTCAAGACACTCAGTCAATTATTACAGCAAAAATTTTACTATATAAAAATATTTTTCGGTACAAATATACAAATAAAATTTCAAATTAATATTTTGTAATAAGCATTATGTACTCTTAAAGTAATGCCAAAGTAAGTCCATAGCTAATCCAATCAGAATAAAAAATTTAGATATTTCATTGATTTTAGATATGAATCTAAAGTTCAATATCTGTGCATTTTAATAATCACATTTTTCAATCTCAGAACAGTATATAGATGAAGAAGTTTTACTTTCCTTAACGGAAGAAAACATATCCGCTGTAATACCAACGGTAGGAAAGAGAGTTCTGTTATTTAAAAGAATCACGGAATACAAAGAATCTGTTATACCAAATACAATTTTTCAATCGCCAATTGTAAGTTTGTGTCACGAACTGACGGATTCGAAAGCTTAAACACGAAAATATGATTAATTTTATAGATATTCATACCTACTGATGAAAATCAAGCAAGTAATATTCAAATTGAAACATTTACAGCTTGAACTCCATGAAGTTCAAGAGCGTCTTTAAATCTATCATAAGTTTCTCAAAATATAAGTTTGGAAGAAACAAAAGTTGTTAAAAGAGAATTTAGAGATTCATCAATTATCATTACCCCTTTATAGCTTCTACGGAGAGGCAAAATTCAAAAAATCATGCAAAGAATCTTATCATCTAAATCTTCAAATGTTCCTGGAAAAAAATAGATCCGGGAGATATATTTTAAATAGTTATAATCATAATAAAATATTGAGCAAAAAAGTTCGAAATATTTTAGCATTATTAATAGGCAAGACTTCTTTATTTATACAGGGTGATTCAGCACGAATGTGCCAAAATAAAACCATCTATTGGAGGAGTCATTTTAAGTTAAATAATATATATGAAGGTATGTCCAGAAACTTTTCGTTACATAGTTACAGCCCTTTGAAAGGGCATCTCATCAGGCATATTTTTATTAATAACTTTGGTACTACATACACTAAACTTTTGAAACTTGGTACGAGAATACTACTTATTTAGATGCATATGTATCCCTTCTTTGTTTTTGTATCTCAACCAGACGCGTTTCATATAGGGGAGTCAAGAAAATATTTTTGACGTTTTTTTTTATCCTTCTTAAAATGTTTTATGTTTGCTTCTAAAATATTACATACAATACAAAAATACACAAAACAGAAAAAAGTATTATTAATAAAACTTGATAAAAACAGTAGTTACTGAGACATTTTAATTTTTAGAAAAAATCAAGTACAATGGGAATTAGCACAAAATACGAAAAAACTGAAGAAAAGTTTGATAATTATCATTTACCTTATTTACCTACAGCATTGTAAAAAATCTGGTGTGTCCAACACAATACCTTCCGTCACTGTAGTAGTAGTTAGTTATTGCAGTTCAGAATATTTTTAATTCATTTCATACCTAAAATTTCCTTCATAAAACTTGTATGACCAATATGACAGCTATTTTTGATGTTACTAAAACCGGAACCGAATTTACTTTAATTCACGCATGCGAATACATTCCTAATATATTTCTTCCATCTTTTTAAATATTACAATAAAATTACTTCATTTTTACTTATTTTATCTTTTATATTTACTTACATCAAATTTGACATCATATGTCAAATTTTGTGAACATATGAATAACTCATCTGTTTTATCGAAATTACTCAGCCTAAACGATATGTAAAAATATTATAATTTATATATTTTTTTCTATTTAGCTATTATATGCACTTTAAAAGTGTCAAAATATGCATGCAATATGAATTAAAAAATCATCAAAATATGCATGATATATGCAAAAAAAATATAAATATGCACTTTACAATAAAAATATGCAAAAAAACTAATGTCGTCAGGCTCGTTTTACTGATATCATTTTCTTATTTCTATTTTTACATGCAGTGTTTTATTTAGAACATTTCATGAGTAGTATGAATTGGCCGGTTCTAGCACAGCACGTTCGGCTTTTTACAGGTTCGCGCATACTTTCTCCATAAGAAAAGTATGCGCAGAACGGCTCCCCCACCACTTTAAGCATGTTTTCCTACACGCGTTCTGATCTTGAAATTTGACGCATTGAAAGTGAAAGTATTAGTATTGTTTTTGAAGTGCTACTTTTATGTTGTTGTTGGCGAGCGTTCTTGCAGTAAAAAAGTAAGTGTAGTAATATTAATCATCTAATGATTTTAACAAGTTGTTTTTTAGATGGCCTTACCACGTAAACGCACTTCAGATTTGTCTATTGACACTAGTGACCAAGAGGATAACAATAAAGTTGCGGAATTATATTTGGAATCACCTTATACGGAAGAATTTTTGTCAAATATAAACAATGCGGAGTTTTTTGCAACACTTTACAAAGAAGATATCCTTCTATTGTGCACAAATTATAGTCTTAATAAATCAAAAACAAGATGGGTTTCTGTAGGTTTAAGTGTACTTAGAGATTTCATACCTGTTTTGAAATTTACCTCAAGCAAACCGGATAATGTTGGTATTCAGTTTACACTCGCTGAATTGAATCAATTAATTACTCACAAACAATTAATTCTTGATTATTTTGATTCCGGAAGTGAATGTATACAAGATTATATTTCGGACAATCATTGGATGGTTTTGAATAATATTAATAAAAGGAAATTTCTAACATTAACTTGGCATATTCCAGGCTGTGACATTGTATTAGATTCGCAATCGGTTAAAATTCTTTTCAGTTTACTGAGTACCATTATTATTTTTCGCCTAAAACTTTTGGAAAGTTGTAATTTTAAAAATTATTACAATAAAATTGTAACACTTGCTAAGGATTATCTGCAGGTAAATCCCAATGAAACTGATTTCAAAAGTGTAGAAACCGTGTTGGATAATGATTTGCAATTGAATGTATTAGCTATTAAGGAATTATTGTATTTGCATCAAGGAAAAAAGTTGTTCAAGGATATTGTAAATAAAAAGACAGAATAAAGTTTAAACATGGTTTTATTTTGTTTACACATTACACAATTTTTTATCATAAAGATAACGTGTCTGTACTGTTTTTCAAAAGAAATCTTTTATCATCGTTTACTGATAAACATAACTTGTTTTGCTTTTGGGTATACATGTTTTATTGACTTGAAAATATTTTGATTTGCGTAGGTTATTTGATTTGTGAATTTTTATAATCATCATGAGTCAGTTTGTTTTTCACTAGATGCCCCTTAATACGTTTTGCTTTTTGACTAGTATTTTGATTACCACTAGGGAAGGATTAAATAATAAAAAAAACATCTTACATATTTATTTATTTGCGAAAACTAACAAATATCTTAAAAACAACAATTACAACGTTCAATATCTGCACACAAAACAAAATTACAATTGTTTATATATGTTTTTACTTTATTTATTCTATTTTTGAAAATAGAGTACGCTTTATCGAAGTAAAATCTGTGGAGATACATGCGGACCTAGGACACGCGCTCTGGTTGACACTTGCCATAACAATGCGTTTATCCGAATGTTTAGAAATCATCATAGCATTCATTATAACAAATAATTTTAAATATTGTTAAACTATAATATAACGGAGAAAAGATTTGTTAGCACACTACCCGCATTTTTTGCAGACATATTTAATTTATGCACCCTATAAATCAGGTAATTAAAATTTGCTATCTCTTTCTGAACTATGAAATATTGATTGGAGTAGGGGGTTTATTTATAAAGATTATTTAGTAAAAGTACAAAAAATATCAAAATTAATTGACAATAAGCAGTTGATATTTAAAACAGTTACTTTATGTTATATTTGTCAGAAAAACTTTAAATGAAACAGACAAAGTTGCAGATCATGATCATTTGACCTCAAAATTTGTAGGTGTATGTAATTTAAATTTTAAAAATCCGAAAATAATTCCAGTTTTCTTTCATAATTTATCAAACTTTTATAAAGGAGTTGGGGTGTGATGAATTAATATTTTTATAAAAACATATATATGTGTACGATAGTTCGATGGGTATTCAAAATAAAATATACATGAAATAAATATTTGTGGATTCATTTATATTTATGCCAAGGCTTTAGAAAAACTTAAGAAGATGAACAATGTGTAGAAGTAAAAAAGTGTTTGCCTATAGAGAATCAATTTATATTACTATGAAAAAAAGGGCTATTTCCATATAAATATATGGATTTATTCGATATGTTAAAAGAAACATCTCTTCCGCATATAGAATAATTTAATAATACTTAAAAATAATAATTTTATAACTCAAGAAGAATATAGTCACGCAAAAATGCTGACTTAGAATAAAACGGGATAATGTTGACCCAGTTTTGAGTCAGCAGGACATTGACTGTGGTTTAAACATAGCACAAATATTTTGTCACTATAAACAAAATTCTTATAAAGAACAATTTAGCATGGTGTGCATTGCAAAGTTACTCACCCGTAGCTATCGTTTAACGTCATACCCTCGGTCATAGTACAATAATGAAGTAACACATTATCATCAAAATTAAATTGGGAAACTTCTGGAACATGTAATTATTATAAGTAGTAAAATTAATTTGTGGTATCCCTTATGCTTGTTTGTTTTATGTCAAGAGTATTTGAAGAATGCATTAAGGGTATATTGATAGTAACTAATTAACATCTTAAACAGCTTGCCGATTGAGAGTATAAATAAGTTAACCTAAATATTTATTGAACACTCTTATAAAAGTTATCATTATGTCATATTTGTAAAAAAACTTTAAATGAAACAGACAAAGTTGCAGACCATGATCATTTGAACTTTCTAACATTTATTTCATCAACTAAGACTGTTTTCGAAAATGATATATATTTTTCTTTATGTTCAATTTTAGATATTGTTTTTAAAGCTATATCCGTGAAATCTAATTTATGTTCATACTGTCTGTATTGATTTATTCGTTCGAAAATATCTGTTGAAATTTGCGCTGTCATAAACTTTGTATTTAAAGATTTTACTTTACTCTTCTACAATAATATCCAATTTATTTATTTTGTACAATGCAAAAAGTTCTAAATTAAATTTAATAGAAACATGTTTCTTTCTTTGTTTCTCTATCAAATTAAGTACAGTAATGTTTTGCAAAAATGTTGGTACGTCTATTAAAATATTTTTTATTTTGAATGATACTATCCTGTTCTTTAATGCAAATTGAATGACAGAAATTCCTGGGTAATCCGTACTATCTGTGCAACATTTAGACTTGTGCGAATTACTTCTCGGGTGGGCATTGTAATCATTATTTTTGATGTATAAATTACAAGCCGCACAGTGTTTTGGTTTGGTTTCACTTGTTGTATATTTTGGTCGCTTCCTTGGTCTTGATGTTAAAGGCTCGCCTTGTGTTATTCATTTTAATCAAATGGTTCTTGTAATATAATTGACTATACTTCTTCCCACAATATTCGCATACTATGGTTAATCTAGTTCTGCAATTATATTTCTCATGTCGCTGTATCTGTGTTGTATCATTTTTGGCACAACATGAAAACATGTTTACACATTGTATTGCTTTTTAATTATATGATAAAGATTAAAATTTTTAATTAATAATTTTTTTAACATTACGTTTACTTGCTTTTGTAAAATAATACTGACATTTACTGCAATTATATGGTGCTTCTGCTGAGTACAAATTTGACAAAATATTTTCTTTAAATATAATAAATCACACATATGAATCGTATAATCAGTACTAATATTAATACAATTAATATTAGGATATTTTCTGTGTACTTCTTTAGCAAAATAGCAAGATGAATAAAACGTATTATCATTATTTTTTTCATCTACAAAATGACTAAAAAATACAAAACATAAAAAAATTTTGATTGAGACTATAAATAAGTTAATCTAAATATTTATTGAACATTCTTATAAAAGTTATCATTATGTTCACCTGTATTGCTTCAGATACTGTATACATAGAACACAAGTTTCGCTGTGGTAATTGCGAAAAAATATTTGCAAGAAATGATAATCTGAAAAGGCATCCTGTAAAGGAAAAAACCTAAATTTATAAAATATGTGAATCTATGTAATCAATACAATAATTGTAGTCAAAGCACTAATGTGATTGTTTAGGGTTGTATCACGTTTCGGAAATTCAACCTGATCTATAATTTGAAAGCTATAGGTTAGGTCTTATTCAAGAAAAAAATCACCAAATTCCAGCGCTTATTGAGAATCTTATAAAACATAATATTACAGAATAAATAATATGTATTTTGTATTTTTTATTAATTGAAATAAAATGTAAAAATTCTGATATTTTTAAATTTATATAATACGTAAGAATGGAATTTTTTTAAATAAATTTCCCCCGGTAAAGTTGACCTGTTGGGAAATTAAACGAATTCCTCCGACGAAGTGATAACTACATACTCATCAATAAATTTTGCATACACTAATTAAAATTTAATATAAATAGCGACAGCTATAAGTATATTATAAAAAAGTTAGAACTTGATAACAAACTGTGGTGCTTGGTCGTATTAATAGTCAACTTTTTGAAAAATGTGGTCCAGCAGTATAGTAATGTTAAAATATCTAGTGTTTAATTTACTTCTAATCGGGTGTAGTGTTACATGCGAAGTTAAATATTATAACACGTTTTTAGACCGCGTGGAATTTCTTGAACATTATGGTTATTTGCAAAATGAAGATAACGAATATGTAAGCCTTAATTCATCATCGGTGAAATATCAAACAGCTATTTCATTATTTCAAGACAAATACGGTTTGCATAAAACAGGTGTGGTAAATAATGAAACATTGAACTTGATGCAATCTTCAAGATGCGGGGTCTCTGACAATACCTATCTACAACAACAAGTCAGCTAGTATGGGTCTGATATAACATGGGATTTTATAGACGGGGATAGTGACCTGGTCAACATCGCAAAGGAAGCGTTTTCAGTTTGGGAACAACATGCAAATATTAGCTTCAGATATGTTCCAAATAATAAAAAAAAATATTTAGACAGAAGCTTTATAGAGGGTCCGTACTGTCCCAATATATTAATTTCTGTTGGTGGACGAAGACACTACTCATACTTCGAAAGTACAATATGTCTTTCATACTTTGAACATCAATCACCTGTATTGGGGTACGCATTTTACCCAAGACAAGGCTTTAATTCCGTGGACATACATATGAATAGTAATCGATATTGGAATTATAAACTATCCAATACCCCTGCCGATAATGGTGACAATTTTTTTCAAGTACTTGTGCACGAGATTGGACATGCATTGGGGATTCACCATTCCACAGTAAAAACTGCGATTATGTATCCATACATGATAAACTCATATTTTTCAAATGTATCATCTTTTACTTTAGATATAGATGATATCACCGCCATACAAAACATATACGGAGCAAAAGAACTTCCAACACCAGACATTAATAGCAATGATGAAAATTCTCCAACAGTCGCGGATAATAAATTTGGGGTGGATTTATGTTATTTTAATAATTTAACAAAATTTTTAGTCGTTAACGACAAATTGTTAATTTTTTCAAATAAACAAGTTTGGGTAAAAAGTTTGTTGTTGTCTAAGAATTATATTTCGAAACCATATTATTTAAAAGATTTATTTACATTTATACAACTGGATTTTGAAAATATATCTGGAGCTTACCGCCGCGCAGATGGTTGTATTGTATTAATTATAAAAGATAGTTTTTTCGAAATTTTTATGAACGGAACTATCGATGTAAAATTAAAAGATAATTTTTTAGAAATTCGGTGGCCATCATTCCAACTTTTACGAAGTCCTTATAATTTTGTAAATGTCTTACAAAATATAAACGGAGCATTGAGAACAAATTTAGGTAAAACGTATATTTTTTACAATACAGGTCATTTTGCTGAGTTAAAAGATTATAATAGTGAAATTATAAGGTATGGGGTAATAAATTCTGAATTTCCAGGTATACCTAACAGTATTGACGGTGCTTGTCAATACATAAACGGGTATATATATTTTTTTAACAATAACATTATGTATGAATACAGTGAAAATTTAAAATGACTAATGAAGACAACACCATTCAGTTTAACCATATTTGATATAAATTGTCAAAATTTAATTCTTTTACATAAAATAAAAATTCTTTCTAACAAATTAGTGATACAAAATTAAAACTGGAGAATTTTCATATGTTTTATGGGATGGTACAAAATTCTATCAAAGAAAGCGGATTGTGAGTTGAAATGAGACTTATTATGACAACAATGTGAAGAAAAGTGATAGTGTAAACATTATTTGTGTAATAAATTTTAATTTAGTACTGTTTTTATTGGTCAAATGTACCAGCAAAATCAATCAACGGGTGAACACAGTTGGGCTACATCTATGGGTCAGCTCTTTCCACGATGGCGGTAGAACCAATCAACCAATTGAAACACTAAATTACATCTTTGGGTCAGCTCTATCCACGATGGCGGCAGAATCAATCAGCCAGTCATCTCTGTGCGACTTTTTCATACTTCAATTCAACTTTAATGTAGTTGACTAATGTATATTTTAATTTTTATTTGTAACTGTAAAATATATTTCTTTATTTGACTGTATCTGAGTAGATCTGTTAATAAAATTTGCAAATTGTGCATTGTTCTTTACATAAGAATTTGAATTTTTATTTATAGTGACAAAATATTTGTGCTATGTTTAAACCAGAGTCATTGTCATGCTGACTCAATACTGGGTCAACGTTGTTACGTTTTATTCTAAGTCAGCAAACAACCAAGGTCAATGATAAAAATTGCATTTAGTCAGTCATCTCTGTGCGACTATTCCACGCTTTAATTCAACTCTAATGTAGTTGTCTGTTGTTTAATTATGTTAATTTTTATTTATAACTATAAAATATATTTCTATTTGAATTTTTAATTATACTGACAATAAATTTATATATATACTAATTTAAATTTTCTGCATTATTTTTCAGTTGTTGAGCCTGTATAAATAGAAATATTTTTTGTTTAAATAAAATTAGAAATATTAAAATTGTTCATAATTCTTACCTTAAGACACTTCCATCTTTCTCTTTTTCACATTTCCAAACATTTGACAACATACATTTTGTTTGGTTGTTCGTTTAGCGGAAGAGCAGAATCAGTATTGATATTCATACTAATAAACCATATTGTAAAATAGTGAGATATAAAATAATTATTATTTTGCATACCTGTGCAATTCTTGTGATTACTGCGGTTTGTATTTCGTATCATACAAAACACATGCACTGTATATACCCAAGCAGATTTCACTTTCTAGTTTACAATTTTAAAAATGTGTTTAATAAATAATTTACTTTTATTTAACTACGATTTATCGGTATAATTTCATTGCTTTTAAGTGTATCATTATTGTATAATGTCATGTTTATTCGAGCGTAAATGGACAAACTACATATTTAGAACTGTACAGCAGGTGAAAGTCACACGGATACATTGTAACATTCTTTAAGCAGTTATAATAAATTGAAGGTTACCAACATATAAATCTACTTGAACGGCTGCAATATTTTTATATTTTCTTCTATAAATAGTTAAGGCATATATATAGAAGTATCATTCGTATCTCAAAATGTCTACTTTAAAACGTCTTAACGATCTCGGTTCTTGCACATACAAAAAAGTTGACGAATTAACAAAAAATCAAGCGTACAAAATTGAAGCTGCGAAATCAATTCACACTCAATTTGGAAGTAGAGCAGTGGTAACCATTAATGAAGAAGAGTATTTTTTGCCTGCAAGATTTGGAAAATTGAGTGCCGAAGAAATACAAAGTTTAACATCTTTGAACATTATTAATTTCACGACGGATACTGACAAATTTACGAAGATTAAATTTGAAAAGTAAGTCTGTTTCAATTATATTTGCTTGAATAATATATTATAAGCATTTTAATTTTAGGTCAACCATGAATTAAGTTAAAACTTATGCATAAATATGTTCTATGATGACCAGGTAATATATTCTGGGGAATTTAAAAAAGAATTATTAACTTTTGTGGAGGGCTTAACACAAAGAAAAATTTTTAAATTTTTTGATCATTTTGTAGATGAAAGAAACAAAGATAACACATTTTGTTCATCTTGTTATTTTGCTAAAAGAGTACACAGGAAATATCCTGACATTAATTGTATAGATATTAGTTTTGATTCTACGGTTCATATGTGTGATTTGTTATATTTAAAAAAAATATTTTGTCAAATTTGTGAAAAAAAATTGTACTCAGCAGAAGCACCATATAATTGCAATAAATGTCAGTATTATTTTACAAAAACAAGTAAACGTAATGTTAAAAAAAATTCAGCACACCTATTAATAAAAAATTGTAATCTTCGTCATATTATTAAAAAACAATATAAACTGTAAAAATGTTTTCGTGTAATTATTGTTCTAAAAATTATACAACTCGCAACATTCTACAGCGACATGAGAAATATAATTGCAAAACTAGATTAACCATAGTATGCGAATATTGTGGGAAGAAGTATAGTCAATTATATTACAAGAACCATTTGATTAAAATGAATAACACAAGGCGAGCCTTTAACATCAAGACCAAGGAAGCGACCAAAATATACAACAAGTGAAACCAAACCAAAACACTGTGCGGCTTGTAATTTATACATCAAAAATAATGATTACAATGCCCACCCGAGAAGTAATTCGCACAAGTCTAAATGTTGCACAGATAGTACGGATTACCCAGGAATTTCTGTCATTCAATTTGCATTAAAGAACAGGATAGTATCATTCAAAATAAAAAATATTTTAATAGACGTACCAACATTTTTGCAAAACATTACTGTACTTAATTTGATAGAGAAACAAAGAAAGAAACATGTTTCTATTAAATTTAATTTAGAACTTTTTGCATTGTACAAAATAAATAAATTGGATATTATTGTAGAAGAGTAAAGTAAAATCTTTAAATACAAAGTTTATGACAGCGCAAATTTCAACAGATATTTTCGAACGAATAAATCAATACAGACAGTATGAACATAAATTAGATTTCACGGATATAGCTTTAAAAACAATATCTAAAATTGAACATAAAGAAAAATATATATCATTTTCGAAAACAGTCTTAGTTGATGAAATAAATGTTAGAAAGTTCAAATGATCATGGTCTGCAACTTTGTCTGTTTCATTTAAAGTTTTTTTACAAATATGACATAATGATAACTTTTATAAGAGTGTTCAATAAATATTTAGGTTAACTTATTTATACTCTCAATTGGCAAGCTGTTTAAGATGTTAATTAGTTACTATCAATATACCCTTAATGCATTCTTCAAATAATAATAAAACAAACAAGCATAAGGGATACCAAAAATTAATTTTACTACGTTATAATAATTACATGTTCCAGAAGTTTCCCAATTTAATTTTGATGATAATGTGTTATAGTAGAAGTTCAGAAAAATGAAACTGACTTAAGCGGGTTTTACAACCTTTTATGAATGGGTAAGAGGCTTTGTGGTCACGTGATATAAATTATCCCAACTCAAAGGTATCACTTGAAAAGTAAGAACAGGTCCGTATTAAATAAATTCATACTATACTTACTTTGTATAAATTTTGTAAACTGAAAATATATAATAAGAAATAAGACACAATAAATATATAATTTTAGTTAACTACAGAAATATATTTATATGAATAAAAATAAAATTCAATTTTTTAAACAATCAAGTATTTCTTATATTTACTTAATTTTGTAATAATTAATATAAATTAATAATTTAATATTCTCAATTTACAAATTAAAACGTGAAGACGGCATTTAAAATGCATTATTATTTGAATATTTTACTCTAGATTTAAAAGTTAAGTTAAAAGAAAACATTTTGAAAGAAAATTTCTGGTACGGCCCTTAACATCATACGACAGAAAAATCTACCTGCCTAAAAGTACCAATACCGCAAGTCTCATAAAACTTTATAAGGGCGAATCGGCTTATCCGAAAGTGAATTTCATTTATCTGAGCTTCTACTATACTTCATTATTGTATTATGACCGAGGGTATGACGTTAAACGATAGCTACGGATGAGTAACTTTGCAATGCACACCATGCTAAATTGTTCTTTATAAGAATTTTGTTTATAGTGACAAAATATTTGTGCTATGTTTAAACCACAGTCAATGTCCTGCTGACTCAAAACTGGGTCAACATTATCCCGTTTTATTCTAAGTCAGCATTTTTGTGTGATTATATTCTTCTTGAGTTATAAAATTATTATTTTTAAGTATTATTAAATTATTCTATATGCGGAAGAGATGTTTCTTTTAACATATCGAATAAATCCATATATTTATATGGAAATAGCCCTTTTTTTCATAGTAATATAAATTGATTCTCTATAGGAAAACACTTTTTTACTTCTACACATTGTTCATCTTCTTAAGTTTTTCTAAAGCCTTGGCATAAATATAAATGAATCCACAAATATTTATTTCATGTATATTTTATTTTGAATACCCATCGAATTATCGTACACATATATTTTTTTATAAAAATATTAATTCATCACACCCCAACTCCTTTATAAAAGTTTGATAAATTATGAAAGAAAACTGGAATTATTTTCGGATTTTTAAAATTTAAATTACATACAACTACAAATTTTGAGGTCAAATGATCATGATCTGCAACTTCGTCTGTTTCATTTAAAGTTTTTCTGACAAATATAACATAAAGTAACTGTTTTAAATATCAACTGCTTATTGTCAATTAATTTTGATATTTTTTGTATTTTTACTAAATAATCTTTATAAATAAACCCCCTACTCCAATCAATATTTCATAGTTCAGAAAGAGATAGCAAATTTTAATTACCTGATTTATAGGGTGCATAAATTAAATATGTCTGCAAAAAATGCGGGTAGTGTGCTAACAAATCTTTTCTCCGTTATATTATAGTTTAACAATATTTAAAATTATTTGTTATAATGAATGCTATGATGATTTCTAAACATTCGGATAAACGCATTGTTATGGCAAGTGTCAACCAGAGCGCGTGTACTAGGTCCGCATGTATCTCCACAGATTTTACTTCGATAAAGCGTACTCTATTTTCAAAAATAGAATAAATAAAGTAAAAACATATATAAACAATTGTAATTTTGTTTTGTGTGCAGATATTGAACGTTGTAATTGTTGTTTTTAAGATATTTGTTAGTTTTCGCAAATAAATAAATATGTAAGATGTTTTTTTTATTATTTAATCCTTCCCTAGTGGTAATCAAAATACTAATCAAAAAGCAAAACGTATTAAGGGGCATATAGTGAAAAACAAACTGACTCATGATGATTATAAAAATTCACAAATCAAATAACCTACGCAAATCAAAATATTTTCAAGTCAATAAAACATGTATACCCAAAAGCAAAACAAGTTATGTTTATCAGTAAACGATGATAAAAGATTTCTTTTGAAAAACAGTACAGACACGTTATCTTTATGATAAAAAATTGTGTAATGTGTAAACAAAATAAAACCATGTTTAAACTTTATTCTGTCTTTTTATTTACAATATCCTTGAGCAACTTTTTTCCTTGATGCAAATACAATAATTCCTTAATAGCTAATACATTCAATTGCAAATCATTCTCCAACACGGTTTCTACACTTTTGAAATCAGTTTCATTGGGATTTACCTGCAGATAATCCTTAGCAAGTGTTACAATTTTATTGTAATAATTTTTAAAATTACAACTTTCCAAAAGTTTTAGGCGAAAAATAATAATGGTACTCAGTAAACTGAAAAGAATTTTAACCGATTGCGAATCTAATACAATGTCACAGCCTGGAATATGCCAAGTTAATGTTAGAAATTTCCTTTTATTAATATTATTCAAAACCATCCAATGATTGTCCGAAATATAATCTTGTATACATTCACTTCCGGAATCAAAATAATCAAGAATTAATTGTTTGTGAGTAATTAATTGATTCAATTCAGCGAGTGTAAACTGAATACCAACATTATCCGGTTTGCTTGAGGTAAATTTCAAAACAGGTATGAAATCTCTAAGTACACTTAAACCTACAGAAACCCATCTTGTTTTTGATTTATTAAGACTATAATTTGTGCACAATAGAAGGATATCTTCTTTGTAAAGTGTTGCAAAAAACTCCCCATTGTTTATATTTGACAAAAATTCTTCCGTAAAAGGTGATTCCAAATATAATTCCGCAACTTTATTGTTATCCTCTTGGTCACTAGTGTCAATAGACAAATCTGAAGTGCGTTTACGTGGTAAGGCCATCTAAAAAACAACTTGTTAAAATCATTAGATGATTAATATTACTACACTTACTTTTTTACTGCAAGAACGCTCGCCAACAACAACATAAAAGTAGCACTTCAAAAACAATACTAATACTTTCACTTTCAATGCGTCAAATTTCAAGATCGGCGCGGAGCAGAACAACCAATCAGAACGCGTGTAGGAAAACATGCTTAAAGTGGTGGGGGAGCCGTTCTGCGCATACTTTTCTTATGGAGAAAGTATGCGCGAACCTGTAAAAAGCCGAACGTGCTGTGCTAGAACCGGCCAATTCATACTACTTTCATGAAATGTATAAAGACAATAAATATCACAGGTAATTTTAACAAAAATAAGAAAATCTCGAATTCATATTCATATTGAAATTTACAAAAGCTCTTTTTTGAAACAAAAATCAAAAAATTCATCTTTAACGAGAAAGTTGCAATATGCTCCTCATACTTTTAATACATTTTTTTCGGCATTACTTATTGTTGTTATAGTTCCAAACATACGAATTTCAGTGACAGATATTATTTACTTACCTTACTTACAAAATAAAAATTACTTAAGTTCTAAACAGTTCTAAAACACTGATAGAATCACTTTTTTCTTGTTCTGACGAGGAATTAAATATGATTGTAATGGTTTCAATGAGTACATTTTATATTAATGCTTACTTGTTAAAAGTACGATCAAAATTATATTTCTTGTAATATACTGTTTTCAAAAAAGAACAAAATTTGTCAAAAATTAATTTTTGTTTTTGAAAAAAGTCTTAAAAAACTAATATGCAAAAAAATCATAATATGCAATAAAGTATCATTAAATGCAAAATATGCATTATTTTTTTTTGATATTTGGCATTAATTTTTGATGAAACGTGAACATATGAAAACAGTTTGTTAATATGCCTAATATAAACAACACATTCAATTGCATAGAATCCGCTCTTTAGATATAACAAATGTAAATACTTTACGGATCAAACTGGAGCAGTACAACAATGGATTGTTGCGGACCGATACAAAACAACTTTGCGCAGCAACGCCGGAACCGAACAGACCTGTACTTGTACAAATTTTTAAAACCAAAAAATTCGCTAGCTACAGCGCCACTAACAATAAACTACAAAAAATACAATGAAGCGTATATGGCGTTGACATTGGCAAATATGTGTTGTACCTTTCACAGAACTTATAGATAGTTCCGAAACACTCGAACACAGCGGCATTTACTTTGGTTAGTAATTGTTGTGACTGGAAATAATATACCTAATAGTAATGTACTAATAGGTATATGCTGGGAATCGAACCTCTAACGTCACACTCCGCTCAGCGAGTCGGAGCGCGCTAACCAAAAGCCACCGCTATTGTTTATCCTTTAATTGAATAAAACAAGAAAAAATGCAAATGATAACAAATAAAGTTGCTTGCAAACCAGCGAAAGAATAAAAAATACTAAATAAGAAAAAAAATATATAAACTACTTCTATTACGTGTTATAACGTATGCTACACTATCACTATTCATATTTTAGGGTTAGGTACATTGTAATAAAGTCTAAAAGAATAAAATAAAAATATTATATATTGTTAATTACATCCTGATACAATTTTAAATGATTATTTTTAATAATTGGCGTAGTTGTAGTATATATAAATATTTTTTTTTGTTATAAAAACCATGAGAGTTTTCTTCATATAAATGTAGGAGACCATATTCATCCCAAACGTACCAGTGGCAATGTACACCAATATCTCGAATCTGTTTTGAATTTTTGTTCATGTAAACCACTGAATTTGAATATTCTCTTAATTTGTTCGTAGAACCTTCAATATATGTGAGAAGATATAGGGGGGAGAGTTGGAGCTGTCTATAATTTATTCAAATCAGCTAATTTGAAAACCAGTCGAGAATTAGGTCAAAGTAATAAATTTGAATCGCCGAAACATATTTATTTGAATATTTGACCTTCTGCAGGGTAATTTATGGCCGGAAATGCTTCATAAGAACCCTTTGTTTTGGACCATTAATACTTATATTCAAATTTAACTTCAGTTTGATTTAATTTCAAATTTACTTAAAATAAATTAATTTGAATTTTACATAATCTGTTTTAAAGTAAGCTGTATGTAATAATGTATTTGTACAATTGTTTAATGGTAATAAATTTAAATAATAATCTGTGAATGAGTGGTGGGGATAACTTTTTGACTATTTAACGAAGATTTGTATACTTTGAAAACTGTATATATGTTTAAGTATAGAAGAAGAAACCGCTGTCGTGATGAGTACATATGAACAATTATGTATGGACCCCTTCGGAGAAGGTAGTCAAACCTTTAGACAACCAAAGACGAAGAAAAAGAAGAATACTGAAATTAGCGGTAATGGTAAAGTCAAGTCAGCTCGGTCTACGAATAGAAAGAATAAAGTAATGAAAAGTGAAAGAGACGAAATCCGTAAATGAACAGCAACCAAAATATGAAGCCCGCGAAGATCTAATTTACACGATCGAGCATCCTTCGGTACAGGACATTATCATCATTCCTACATTTAATGAAAAACACAAGGAGATGAGGCATTCTGTACAGGACATCAGTATAAATGCTAGTGATTATGTCAAAGATAAAATACAGTGGGATTCTCCAGTCCCTACACCCGAACGAGCCTACAACACCTGATGTCCAGGTAGCAGAGTCCACACTTTCACCAATCAGCACGGTTCATCTAGAAGAAAATTTATCACAGCTGGATCGTTATACATACGAATGGATTGATGAAAGCGAAAATACAACACTTGATGTCCAGGTAGCAGGGTCCACATTATCACCAATCAGCACGGTTCCGCTAAAAGAAAATTTATCACAACAGGATCGTTATGCACATGAATGGATTGATGAAAGCGAAAATATAAATTTTGAATTCATAACGGGAACGGCTTCAGTCAATCCATATTTCACTTTACCTGTCAATATAAGTAAGTACGATCATAACAACAGGTTATTACAAGGAAGTTTTATATATATCGATGAGGTTCAACGTTAAAAAATTGTTAATATTGGTTTAAATCCTCATAATAAATTTAAAATAACTGTAACACTTGTAGACATTCAAACCAGTCAACAAATAGTTATTATTAATATAGCGAAAATATGTGAATATTTAAATCAGAATGTAAAGAATTATCTGATGATACAGACTTCAAGAGGGTGCAAGGGTGTTTATGTAAGCGGAGTTAATATTACGAAGCTACCCATACAAAAAATTAAATTACTGTACAAAAGAAATTGTATTGTTTTAGATAAAAGTGAAATTAAAAATTTAATAAATGTTTAAAATTTGTTACAGAGTATAGTATTATGTTTGGAAAAGAGAATTTCTAATGCCGATATTTATAAAAACTATTTAAATTTTCTACAAAAAAAAAGTCGAATATAAACTTGTCGATGTAACATTAGATTTAAGAAAAACAGCCTATAAAATCTTATTAGAGAATTGTGACATGGATGATTGTTTTATAAGTACAATATTATGGGAACTGTCTACATACTATAATATTAAGTTAAACATGGATATGGAATATGTATATCATCATATGAATAGGTAAAAAAATATGTAACTATGCCGAAATAAAACAATTATTTAAAAAAAATTGTATATGTATTCTCAATAGTAATTACCTACATATTTACACTGTTTGAAATTATCTTATGTCTATAAAATATATGTAACAATAATAAGAAATATATAGTTAATTAAAAATAAGTTTTGTATTTTTATCATTAATCTAACCTAGTTACATTGTCGTAAAGTAATAATGAAACAATCTTTTAATATAAACATCATTTTGCAGACGGTTATGTCTGCTAAACAATTTTTTAAATGAGTTTAAAGAATATCCGTTAATTCTAAAAAGCAGATAAATTAAACAGTAATGTCCGCCCTCTGACGAAAAATAGTCTTGCATATTAAGTGTATTGTAATCCCAAATTACTGTATTACGGTTTCAAAACTGGATATGTTCATAGATATACGGCGAGAATTAGGTCAAAGTAATAAATATGAATCGCCGAAATATATTTATTTTAACATTTGACCTTCTGCAGGGTAATTTATGGCCGGAAATGCTTTATAAGAACCCTTTGTTTTGGACCATTATCGTCTCGTAAATTGGCTTTTTTTTTAGCATCTATCACTGTATGTATTTAGCTTCGGCCACTACCTGCCAGGGATAATTTATGCAATAGTATGCATCATTGTTTGAAAAGTTATATCAACGTAATAACCTATTTGTACAATTTGTTTAATTGTAATGAAAACCTTTCTATTGTTGTTATTATTTATTTGAATTTGCTGTATAAAAAGAGTTTCGGTATATGGAGACCTGAACATTGTACCAGTAGACCTTCGCTTACAAACATCGCGCTAAGTAAGAATATCTGTGAATTATTTTATATGTATGTAATTAAATATTATGTTATTTTATAGAAATGGATTTCTCCTTATTAAACGAAAGAGGGATGTTGAAAAATGATAAAACAGTCAGGAGAATATCTGAATTAGAAATAAACAAACCGTATAAACTAAATGATTTACGGAGTGTAAATACTAGCTTCGGAAAAAAAAATCCTTGCCGTATGTGACACTTTTGTAACGTATTTACCATCTCGCTTTGACGATCTTTCGGACGAGGAGATTTCGAATTTAAGAAAATCTATTACCAATATGAGTTTAAAATATATGGGTGTTAAAGAGTTTGGAAAGAACAAAAAAGCGAACCTTGTCGAATTTCTTCAATTGTAATGAAATATAACAATAAAGCATATGTACTTAAATTTTATTTATTGTGTATTATTTCATTAATGTATTTGATAAATCCCGAAGTACCTCCGTGTGAAGTTATTATTATGTTCTTTAGGTAAATAAAACACATAAAAAACATTTTTTCGTGTAGGGTTCTATCGGTTGTCGAAGAACTATACTCTCCACATGTAAACGAATATGGCATTCTTGTCTTACTATAAGAAGTCAGAAAATATTTTTATTCAGTCTGTCTCTAGTTTCTAACTTAGCGTTTCATTTTTAAAAGTGTTTTCTAAAAATTGCGATAATTCTGTTATTCCTCCTTCGGAAGTTGTTTTAGAAATTAAAAATAATAGAAAATATTCAAATAAGAAAACCATACGCTTCAACTTCAATGGCATACTACAATGAGTGGATAAACGGTTTTGTCTCATTGAACACTAAAGTAGTGCAGCGCGAGTCAAGTCAAATTCATTCATCACCGATAACTGAAGCTGACTTCGAAAAAAACTTTTATAGACATTTTAGATTATAGTAGGTTAGATTGTTATTTAAAAAGAGTTCAATTAAAAATCAAGTGCAGTGATGAGGATATGAATAAAATATATAGTTTAGTTTGGGTTGATTTTAGCAATTTTACCGCGGGAACAATTGAAATGCAGGTTTAAGAATAAGTTTATAGTTTTGAATAAGGATCATATTAAAAATTTAATTAGGTTAGAAAACAAAGTACGCAATATAATTAATAGTAATAATTTAAAATATAATAATTTTAGTAATATATATAAAAAAAATTTACAGAATGTAGTTTTATTTAGTATAAGTAACCAGTCAGACAAAGAGTAGTTTATACGAATATTTATTTTTTAAGAATTTAGATTTTAAAGTCATATTTATAAAATATTATACATATTATTATAATAAGTTAAATAAAGATGTACAATATGTAAAAACTTTCATTTTAAGAGAAAAAAAATATATCATATAAAGTGACAATAATTTTTATTTATACTTGGCCTAGTGTGAAAGACCGGTCCCACAATTATTGAAAAGGTAAGATATGAAATTAAATACTTAGTAGAGATGGGGCGAGCGATTTTTTTCCTGAATCGATTTAAGATCGATTCGATAAAAAAATAATCGATATAATCGATTCAATTTTATGTTTCTAAAAAAATAATAATATTCGTGAAGACAAATCAATAAACATTAACTAGTTATGAAATATCAGTCGATTTATTTATTTTGATAAAAGTACGAAAAAAATACATACATAAAACATTGTAAAAAAAAAATATCACAAAATATATCACTTGAAAAAAAACTTATTCAAGAACATCAAGCAAACTTAGAACTATCAAAATATAAAAGTTATTTATACATAAAAATTAAACACAACTATCAAAAATAGTAAACATCACATGCAATGCATCGCCATTGCATATTCAAATGAAACATAACCTCATTACCAACCTACAAGCTGCAACAGAGCAAACTACCAAGTTCAAGTACCAACTTCTAAGTTGCAAGTTCAGATCGGAAAGAGAGAGAGAAAAAAATAAATATATAAAATTAAAATAAAATAAGTTTGCATTCTCTCATAATCGTTGCATATCTTAAAATATTTTTTTTAATTTCATACTGTTTTTATACATAAATCGATTCGGACTGAAATTTAAGCGAATCGATTCTGAATCGAATCGTTCGCCCTACCTCTAATACTTAGTAATGGGGCGGTGTCTATGTTTATAAAATTATTAAGAGGGGGAAGCACGCCTAGCTCTTTATAAGGCAGACACACACGCTTGTTTTTAGTACATTTGTTTATTTGTATACTGTAATATAAGATTTGTGTGATAGTAAACAGTGTAAAATAAAAAATGTTGAATTGGGATACAGAATCTTCAGAGCCGATACAAACAGTGTCTTCTACTACGCCAATGTTACACCCCGTTCAGCCGTACTATGTTGAATCAACGGAGAATTGGGATACAGAATCTTCAGATCCGATACAAACACTGTCTTCTACTACTACACTAATGCTACATCCCATTCAACCGTACTATGTCGAATCAACGGAGAATTGGGATACAGAATCTTCAGAGCCGATACAAACACTGTCTTCTACTACTACACTAATGCTACATCCCATTCAACCGTACTATGTCGAATCAACGGAGAATTGGGATACAGAATCCTTAGAACCGATAGAAACGCAGCCCCCTATGCCGCTACATTCCGATCAACCGTACTACGTAAAATCCAGGGAGAATTGGGATACAGAACCTACGAGTACGTATAATCCGTCTATGCACCCGTTTCAAAATTACAAGGTAGAATCCCAAGAGAACTGGGATGACTGTGATGAGCCGACATATAACCCCACATCGGTTATAAAAAATAAATTTGTTTTAATTCCACCACCAACAAATGCTTCCAGGACTGTGAAAAGAGCATTTCGTGATAAGGAGAGAAAAAGATTGCAAGGAATAAAAAACCAATCATAATTATACAGATAGAATTTTTTTATTTATTTTATGTATTTCTGTATATTAATATGTTTTGCTAAGTAATGTTATAACTTTATACTTGGATTCAGGCATCCAAATATATTCCCACATCGGTTATAAAAAATAAATTTGTTTTAATTCCACCACCAACAAATGCTTCCAGGACTGTGAAAAGAGCATTTCGTGATAAGGAGAGAAGAAGATTGCAGGGAATAAAAAAACCAATCGTAATTATACAGATAAATTTTTTTATTTATTTTATGTATTCCTGTATATTAATATGTTTTGCTAAGTAATGTTATAACTTTATACTTGGATTCAGGCATCCAAATATATTTTTCTGATGTTATTAAGTCCAAGATTTGAAACATAAATAACTATATATTATATTTTAGGAATATATTTGTAATATTTATATTTAGTTAATAAAATGCTTTATTTACAATTATTGTCTTTTATTGATATAATAACGAAACATTACCTTACAAACAGGTCATTTTCTTGTTTCTTAAATGTATTGTATTTTAGGAATGTATTTATATTTACATAATAAAATGGTTTATTTACAATTGTTGACTATTATTGAAATATTAACGATACAAATATCTTACAAATAGGCAATTTTCTTGCTCATTAAGTACAAAGATTGAAACAATTAATCTGAGCTGTGTAATTAATTTAAAATTTGAATTTTGCTCATTATTTGAAATGTATATGTGCAGTTTAGAAACTAAAGGAAAAAAAAATACTAGATTCCTCATATGGATTCAGGCATCCAAATATATTCCCACATCGGTTATAAAAAATAAATTTGTTTTAATTCCACCACCAACAAATGCTTCCAGGACTGTGAAAAGAGCATTTCGTGATAAGGAGAGAAGAAGATTGCAGGGAATAAAAAAACCAATCGTAATTATACAGATAATTTTTTTTATTTATTTTATGTATTCCTGTATATTAATATGTTTTGCTAAGTAATGTTATAACTTTATACTTGGATTCAGGCATCCAAATATATTTTTCTGATGTTATTAAGTCCAAGATTTGAAACATAAATAACTATATATTATATTTTAGGAATATATTTGTAATATTTATATTTAGTTAATAAAATGTTTTATTTACAATTATTGTCTTTTATTGATATAATAACGAAACATATACATTACAAACAGGTCATTTTCTTGTTTCTTAAATGTATTGTATTTTAGGAATGTATTTATATTTACATAATAAAATGGTTTATTTACAATTGTTGACTATTATTGAAATATTAACGAAACAAATATCTTACAAATAGGCAATTTTCTTGCTCATTAAGTACAAAGTTTGAAACAATTAATCTGAGCTGTGTAATTAATTTAAAATTTGAATTTTACTCATTATTTGAAATGTATATGTGCAGTTTAGAAACTAAAGGAAAAAAAATACTAGATTCCTCATATGCTTTTACAAGTTTTTATATATACATATATATATATATATATATATATATATATATATATATATATAAATATATATTCTAATCATTTTATGAAATATCAACTTGTATGTGGATCATTATGTTTTCTCTCTGTCAACAAAAACTTACGCATATAAAGTGTATAATCCTATTAGTCGTGAAACTAAACAAATATGTAAAGTTAAAGGTTTCACTTTAAATTTTAACAACTCACAAATAATTAACTTTGATTGTTTAAAAAGAATGATACTAAAAGAAAACGACTAAAATTGTAATCCTTCTGTTATTGTATCTAATAATATAAGAAATACTCTCGATCATAATGTAATTACTCGCACAGAGAGCAAAATTTTTATTGTTACATGTATGAAACGTCGCTTTATAGATAATAATAATTTTCCTGTACCCTATGGCTTTAAGAAACATAGAATAAATTATAATTAAATTATAACTCCTAATTTATTGTTTTTGTTGTTCCTTCTCTTTTCCTGTTAAAAATGTTTATAAGAGTTTTTATTATTATTATAAATGAATTGTCCTGCAAAACATACATTAATGAAATAATACACAATAAATAAAATTTAAGTACATATGCTTTATTATTATATTTCATTACAATATATTTGCAGGACAATTCATTTATAATAATAATAAAAACTCTTATATTATTAGATTATATATATAAAAACTTGTAAAAGCATATTAGGAAACTAGTATTTTTTTTTTCCTTTAGTTTCTAAACTGCACATATACATTTCAAATAATGAGTAAAATTCAAATTTTAAATTAATTACACAGCTCAGATTAATTGTTTCAAATTTTGTACTTAATGAGCAAGAAAATTGCCTATTTGTAAGATATTTGTTTCGTTTATATTTCAATAATAGTCAACAATTGTAAATAAACCATTTTATTATGTAAATATAAATACATTCCTAAAATACAATACATTTAAGAAACAAGAAAATGACCTGTTTGTAAGGTATATGTTTCGTTATTATATCAATAAAAGACAATAATTGTAAATAAAGCATTTTATTAACTAAATATAAATATTACAAATATATTCCTAAAATATAATATATAGTTATTTATGTTTCAAATCTTGGACTTATAACATCAGAAAAATATATTTGGATGCCTGAATCCAAGCATAAAGTTATAACATTACTTAGCAAAACATATTAATATACAGGAATACATAAAATTAATAAAAAAATTTATCTGTATAATTACGATTGGTTTTTTTATTCCCTGTAATCTTCTTCTCTCCTTATCACGAAATGCTCTTTTCACAGTCCTGGAAGCATTTGTTGGTGGTGGAATTAAAACAAATTTATTTTTTATAACCGATGTGGGGTTATATGTCGGCTCATCACAGTCATCCCAGTTCTCTTGGGATTCTACCTTGTAATTTTGAAACGGGTGCATAGACGGATTATACGTACTCGTAGGTTCTGTATCCCAATTCTCCCTGGATTTTACGTAGTACGGTTGATCGGAATGTAGCGGCATAGGGGGCTGCGTTTCTATCGGTTCTAAGGATTCTGTATCCCAATTCTCCGTTGATTCGACATAGTACGGTTGAATGGGATGTAGCATTAGTGTAGTAGTAGAAGACAGTGTTTGTATCGGCTCTAAAGATTCTGTATCCCAATTCTCCGTTGATTCGACATAGTACGGTTGAATGGGATGTAGCATTAGTGTAGTAGTAGAAGACAGTGTTTGTATCGGATCTGAAGATTCTGTATCCCAATTCTCCGTTGATTCAACATAGTACGGCTGAACGGGGTGTAACATTGGCGTAGTAGAAGACACTGTTTGTATCGGCTCTGAAGATTCTGTATCCCAATTCAACATTTTTTATTTTACACTGTTTACTATCACACAAATCTTATATTACAGTATACAAATAAACAAATGTACTAAAAACAAGCGTGTGTGTCTGCCTTATAAAGAGCTAGGCGTGCTTCCCCCTCTTAATAATTTTATAAACATAGACACCGCCCCATTACTAAGTATTAGAGGTAGGGCGAACGATTCGATTCAGAATCGATTCGCTTAAATTTCAGTCCGAATCGATTTATGTATAAAAACAGTATGAAATTAAAAAAAATATTTTAAGATATGCAACGATTATGAGAGAATGCAAACTTATTTTATTTTAATTTTATATATTTATTTTTTTCTCTCTCTCTTTCCGATCTGAACTTGCAACTTAGAAGTTGGTACTTGAACTTGGTAGTTTGCTCTGTTGCAGCTTGTAGGTTGGTAATGAGGTTATGTTTCATTTGAATATGCAATGGCGATGCATTGCATGTGATGTTTACTATTTTTGATAGTTGTGTTTAATTTTTATGTATAAATAACTTTTATATTTTGATAGTTCTAAGTTTGCTTGATGTTCTTGAATAAGTTTTTTTTCAAGTGATATATTTTGTGATATTTTTTTTTTACAATGTTTTATGTATGTATTTTTTTCGTACTTTTATCAAAATAAATAAATCGACTGATATTTCATAACTAGTTAATGTTTATTGATTTGTCTTCACGAATATTATTATTTTTTTAGAAACATAAAATTGAATCGATTATATCGATTATTTTTTTATCGAATCGATCTTAAATCGATTCAGAAAAAAAATCGCTCGCCCCATCTCTACTAAGTATTTAATTTCATATCTTACCTTTTCAATAATTGTGGGACCGGTCTTTCACACTAGGCCAAGTATAAATAAAAATTATTGTCACTTTATATGATATATTTTTTTTCTCTTAAAATGAAAGTTTTTACATATTGTACATCTTTATTTAACTTATTATAATAATATGTATAAAATTTTATAAATATGACTTTAAAATCTAAATTCTTAAAAAATAAATATTCGTATAAACTACTCTTTGTCTGACTGGTTACTTATACTAAATAAAACTACATTCTGTAAATTTTTTTTATATATATTACTAAAATTATTATATTTTAAATTATTACTATTAATTATATTGCGCACTTTGTTTTCTAACCTAATTAAATTTTTAATATGATCCTTATTCAAAACTATAAACTTATTCTTAAACCTGCATTTCAATTGTTCCCGCGGTAAAATTGCTAAAATCAACCCAAACTAAACTATATATTTTATTCATATCCTCATCACTGCACTTGATTTTTAATTGAACTCTTTTTAAATAACAATCTAACCTACTATAATCTAAAATGTCTATAAAAGTTTTTTTCGAAGTCAGCTTCAGTTATCGGTGATGAATGAATTTGACTTGACTCGCGCTGCACTACTTTAGTGTTCAATGAGACAAAACCGTTTATCCATTCATTGTAGTACGCCATAGAAGTTGAAGCGTATGGTTTTCTTATTTGAATATTTTCTATTATTTTTAATTTCTAAAACAACTCCCGAAGGAGGAATAACAGAATTATCGCAATTTTTAGAAAACACTTTTAAAAATGAAACGCTTAGTTAGAAACTAGAGACAGACTGAATAAAAATATTTTCTGACTTCTTATAGTAAGACAAGAATGCCATATTCGTTTACATGTGGAGAGTATAGTTCTTCGACAACCGATAGAACCCTACACGAAAAAATGTTTTTTATGTGTTTTATTTACCTAAAGAACATAATAATAACTTCACACGGAGGTACTTCGGGATTTATCAAATACATTAATGAAATAATACACAATAAATAAAATTTAAGTACATATGCTTTATTATTATATTTCATTACAATTGAAGAAATTCGACAAGGTTCGCTTTTTTGTTTTTTCCAAACTCTTTAACGCCCATATATTTTAAACTCATATTGGTAATAGATTTTCTTAAATTCGAAATCTCCTCGTCCGAAAGATCGCCAAAGCGAGATGGTAAATACGTTACAAAACTGTCACATACGGCGAGGATTTTTTTTCCGAAGCTAGTATTTACACTCCGTAAATCATTTAGTTTATACGGTTTGTTTATTTCTAATTCAGATATTCTCCTGACTGTTTTATCATTTTTCAACATTCCTCTTTCGTTTAATAAGGAGAAATCCATTTCTATAAAATAACATAATATTTAATTACATACATATAAAATAATTCACAGATATACTTACTTAGCGCGATGTTTGTAAGCGAAGGTCTACTGGTACAATGTTCAGGTCTCCATATACCGAAACTCTTTTTATACAGCAAATTCAAATAAATTATAACAACAATAGAAAGGTTTTCATTACAATTAAACAAATTGTACAAATAGGTTATTACGTTGATATAACTTTTCAAACAATGATGCATACTATTGCATAAATTATCCCTGGCAGGTAGTGGCCGAAGCTAAATACATACAGTGATAGATGCTAAAAAAAGCCAATTTACGAGACGATAATGTACCAAAACAAAGGGTTCTTATAAAGCATTTCCGGCCATAAATTACCCTGCAGAAGGTCAAATGTTAATCGTAATATTAACTCCGCTTACATAAACACCCTTGCACCCTCTTGAAGTCTGTATCATCAGATAATTCTTTACATTCTGATTTAAATATTCACATATTTTCGCTATATTAATAATAACTATTTGTTGACTGGTTTGAATGTCTACAAGTGTTACAGTTATTTTAAATTTATTATGAGGATTTAAACCAATATTAACAATTTTTTGACGTTGAACCTCATCGATATATATAAAACTTCCTTGTAATAACCTGTTGTTATGATCGTACTTACTTATATTGACAGGTAAAGTGAAATATGGATTGACTGAAGCCGTTGCCGTTATGAATTCAAAATTTATATTTTCGCTTTCATCAATCCATTCATGTGCATAACGATCCTGTTGTGATAAATTTTCTTTTAGCGGAACCGTGCTGATTGGTGATAATGTGGACCCTGCTACCTGGACATCAAGTGTTGTATTTTCGCTTTCATCAATCCATTCGTATGTATAACGATCCAGCTGTGATAAATTTTCTTCTAGATGAACCGTGCTGATTGGTGAAAGTGTGGACTCTGCTACCTGGACATCAGGTGTTGTAGGCTCGTTCGGGTGTAGGGACTGGAGAATCCCACTGTATTTTATCTTTGACATAATCACTAGCATTTATACTGATGTCCTGTACAGATTGCCTCATCTCCTTGTGTTTTTCATTAATTGTAGGAATGATGATAATGTCCTGTACCGAAGGATGCTTGATCGTGTAAATTAGATCTTCGCGGGCTTCATATTTTGGTTGCTGTTCATTTACGGATTTCGTCTCTTTCACTTTTCATTACTTTATTCTTTCTATTCGTAGACCGAGCTGACTTGACTTTAACATTACCGCTAATTTCAGTATTCTTCTTTTTCTTCGTCTCTGGTTGTCTAAAGGTTTGGCTACCTTCTCCGAAGGGGTCCATACATAATTGTTCATATGTACTCATCACGACAGCGGTTTCTTCTTCTATACTTAAACATATATACAGTTTTCAAAGTATACAAATCTTCGTTAAATAAAAGTTATCCCCACCACTCATTCACAGATTATTATTTAAATTTATTACCATTAAACAATTGTACAAATACATTATTACATACAGCTTACTTTAAAACAGATTATGTAAAATTCAAATTAATTTATTTTAAGTAAATTTGAAATTAAATCAAACTGAAGTTAAATTTGAATATAAGTATTAATGGTCCAAAACATAGGGTTCTTATGAAGCATTTCCGGCCATAAATTACCCTGCAGAAGGTCAAATGTTAAAATAAATATGTTTCGGCGATTCAAATTTATTACTTTGACCTAATTCTCGACTGGTTTTCAAAGTAGCTGATTTGAATAAATTATAGACAGCTCCAACTCTCAGCCCTATATCTTCTTATGTGAAGCACAAAACGAAACCTAGAAACTAAGAATTATTTTCTTTAAAAATTTTTGGTAATATGTCTTGCTTATCTTCAATATCATTATTATCACACTCAGGTATCAAAGTAATATGTAGGTCTATATTTGTAACATGCATTCCAGAAGCAAATGTTTGTTCGAATGCATCATTCTTTGCTCGCATAATAATTTTATTAATTTCATTATTATTTGGAAGGTAAACTGATTTGAAAGTATTATTTAATGCATTGGTTGAATTCAATGACTTATCAAGACGAGGAAATTGTAAAAAACTATTTGATTTAGTAATAATGTCACTTTGTAATTGAAGTTTTCTAATTCTATGCATTATTTAGAGCAAACTGAAATTAACTACAGTGGAAAATGTGGTTGTCATAGATCTAAGACTTGTGAAAAATGCGTCACAAGGTTTTTTTGTTTCATATAAACACTGAACACTAGCAAGAACGTGGGTCACAACCAGATGAACAAACAGTTTGAGCCGGCATACCAGTAACATTACGCATGTGCAGTGTGAGATTTAAAATGATTTACTGAAGATATATTGGAGATATAAATGATTTTGTTGTGATTTAATGATTTTTTTGGAGATGTAATGGTGATTTTTATGATTCAGTGATGATTTTTATGATTCAATGATGGTTTTTTGAGATTTAACAATATATTGTTGTTTTAAAGGATATGGTTTGATTTATATAATGTGTGCATCTTTGATTTACAGAGTAAGTACCCCCTAGCTTTTAATCAATATTTTGGATACATGATTTGTTCTAAAAATTAAAATATTTTAGAAACTACTGCGTTTACCAAGTTTTATCAAAAATACCTGTACCTGAACAAATAAATATCAAATTCGTGATCAGAGGTCTCAACTTATTTAGTTAGAGAAATTTATTTTATTTCTAGTAAGTAAGTAAACAACAATAGTATATATATATATATATATATATATATATATATAATTATATATATATATATATATATATATATATATATATATATCAACAAAAAAAGGTCGGATTCGTGTTCAGGGACTTCAACTACATCTAATAAGTTCATTTGCAACAATTTAAAACTTCGAATGTCAATGACGGGAAAAAATTCGTCAAAAAAAAGATAGGAGCTTGTAGCTATAATTTTTGGATTTTACGCGTCGACTTGCATTAGTGACTAAAATTTGGTAACAATCGGATAATAAACACAGGAGCTACGTGTTTTTAAATGCATAATTTTGTGGCTTAAAGTACTGAAGTGTGTTCAGATCGCCTCGCTATCAAGAATTTCGCTAGATTTCCATGTTTTTTTCTAAGTTCTTTGGGAAATTTGCGAAAGTTCAAAATTTTAAAAAAAGTTTTAAACTAACCCTATATAAATATAATTCTGAGTCACTTTCTTCAAATAAATTGTTTTGTAAAATTCACCGTTCAGCCGGAAATAAATTATTGTCGTCAATTTTTTGTGGAAAAAAGTAAATAAAGGCTCGTATCTCAAAAACGGTAAGCTCTATTGTGGACATTTGAGGTCGAGACCTAGATCTTCGGATTCTACGGGTCAAATTTCTAATAAGAAAACCATTTTGTGCAAAACGGACCATAAATACACGCGCTGTGAAATTTTAAAATTTCTAACCTGAAATCTGATCGCGTGTTTCTTTCCTTGGTAACAATTCTACGATAGGAAGTTTGTGAAGTTGAAAATTTTGAAAAAAGCTTATGAACTATGTGTGTTAAGTGAACGGTTTAATCGGAAATCCGGATTGGATGAGAAAGTCGGAAAATTTTCATCCAATTGTAATTTGCAGCTAAACGGTACTTTTAAACCATGTAGTTTATAAGACAGAAGTTGTTTAAAATTAAATTTTACATATGATTTATATATTTTAATTTAATAGTTTGCGATTTTTTAGATGTCGGTCTGTGAATTTGTGGTACTTTTTCCAATATCGAAGATAAATTTATATATAGTAAATAAACGACAAAAAATATCAACAAATAACTATCAGAATCGTGTTCAGAGGCCACAACTACATCTTATAATTTTAATTGCAAGAAATAAAATGGATTTATTTTCGAATTAACAAACATGTCCCAAAAATAGCGGGAAATGTACTTTGCTAATGTTTGTTAAACCGAAAATAAAGCAGTTTTATTTATTTTTGACATTATCTATTCATAACACCAGTGGCGTATGATGGTTTCCTATTCTGAAATGATTGAAAACTAATTTGCGACGTCTAATCGGACCCTCATATTTAAAATAATATATGTTTAACAAATAACAATAAATGTGTTAGCAAATTTTTAAAATTAAAAACAGGTAATGAAACCTTTAGGAAACTATCAATAAAAGAATTTAATAGACAATTTCACAAATAATCTGCCATCCAATCAAAATACAATAACTATTTTGATGAATTAAACTAATCACATTCGAATTACACTGATAATTTTCTCTAATGCAAATTGCTATGATAATTTCACGATTAAATAGGTAGATGTTGCTTTGATACAACGTCTATTAAAATTTCGAAGTGTCGAATAATTAGGCGAAAAAATATATTTTTAGCATTCGTGACTAGATTTTTTTTGTAATTTTTGCCTGGCTCACGCTTGTTTTGTAACAAACCGCCAAAATTTAAATAATTAGCTGATATAGTCATTCATTATTAGTGTGGTAAAAATGCTGAGCAAGTCAGTTTTTTCAATCTTCTTGCTCTCGGAGAATTCATTCATCGCTCGCAAGCAGGCGTCTCAACAGTAATTAGTTAATTTTATCTATCGTTCAGTATTTAAAAAATTATTCTAAATTCCTATTAAATTACAATCAACCAACCTCAAGTGTCTCTCCTACAACTTCCTGAACTAAATTCTAAGTATAAACTTTTATTATTTTACAATATTGTAGTTTGTAAAAATAAATTAGTATGTAGAGCTAAGAAAATCCATTATTTACCTACGAGGGCTACGAACCCAAAACCTTTTAATCCTTTTATCCTTCTGTCTTTTTTTATAATAATTTATTAGGAAGATAATAATACTTAAAGTAAGTATTTATTAATCTTTTTTTTTAATGTTTAATCTAATTAGTCTTTATTACATTTCTATAAAAAATATATTTAAAGCACGTTACAAATTTGGTGGCAGCGAAAAGGAATTTTTTATTAGCTCTGCAGACTGATTATTTATTTTAAGAATATATATAAATAATAATAATGTCGAACAACGAAAATATCCCCTTTACTTCTGAAACAGGAAATGAAAATACCCCCTCTACTTCTAAAACAGGAAATCAAAATCCTTTAAATTTTTTTAACATGCCATTAGGCATGATTGCAAACACTATAGATAGTTTTTCAGGAAAAGACTCAAAATCATATTTTCAGAAAATAGAACGCAGAGCAAAATTAGATAACTGGAACCAGGCTACGACGCTAAATTTAATCAAATATAGATTATCAGGGGATGCATTGAAATTTTTCGAAGTTAATTCAAATTTAGATACGCTAGATTATGAAAATTTTAAAAAAGAAATGTATAAACGATTCTTAATACATAAAACACCAGGTTTAGCATTAAATAATTTAAGTAAATGTTATCAGAGACATGACGAAACTGTGTCTCAATTTGTTACACGACTTCAAGCAATTGGGGCTGATATTTTGGCCGAAGATTTATTAAATGCTACAAATGAAGAAAAGCCTGGAATTGAAAAACAAAATTCAAAATTAATTTTAAATCAATTTAAAACAGGGTTAAAAAGGGAAATTATAGACAATATAGGTTTGGCACTTATGAGGGAAAAGAATTTAAATTTAGAAATAGCACAAGAAATTGCGTGCTATGAAGAACAAAATCAGTTATCCTTGAAAATTAGATATAAAAATTTTAATAATATTGCACAGCGGGAATATCAAAAGCCCGTAAGTAATTTTAAACAAATTAAAAATTATCCTAATGCAAATTTTAAACAGGATAACAATGAACAAAATCAAAATAATAAATTATATTGTCAAAATTGTAACAGAAATAATCATATAACAGAAAATTGTTGGTTTAGAAAACAAAATAAAAATTTTAATAAATTGAATACTTTTAAATATAATTGTTCAAATTGTGGGAAAAATAACCACACAATAGAACGATGTTTTCTTTTAAAATCGAATGAAAATTGTAGGTCTGAAAATACATTAGTAAATAGGTCTAACAATTTGTCAACATCCGCTACGTCTAAATCAACGGGTGCAATTCCAAAAAATTCAAAAAACTTAATTCGTCCTCCGTTCAAACCCCGGAGCGGAGAGAATTAAATTCAGAATTAAATAGGGGAATGTCAGTTTCGCCCATTATTCAGAAAGAGTATGAAGAATCATCATCCGACATATATTTTAATAATTATGATAATTTAGAAAATATTCCATGTTTTATAAATTTATTCATAAATTCCAAATTATTAACAATATTAATAGACGCGGGTTCTCCTGTAACAATTATTTCGGAACAAAATATTGAACAAAAATTAACAAAATTTTCAAAAAATAATTTTAACCGCGTAACAGGGCATAAATTACCAATTTTTGGCACAGCTCGAGTAGAAGTTGGTTTCGAACCAAACGTACTTAAGTCATATTTTGATGTCTTGGTATGTAGTAATAAACTACCGTTAGAAGCAGATGGTATAATCGGTAGAGATTTTCTTCATTTTACGCGAGCAAAAATTTATTTTGATAAACAATCAATTAATATTTGGAATACTACTATAAAATTATTATGTTTGGATCAGGAAAATCAAAATCTTAGTATTATTAAAGAAAAAATTTATACAATTTCAAACAAATCAATACAACAAAATTTTGATATGTTAATAGAAAACGAACGGCGAACTGAACAAAGCAAAAATTTAGAAACGAAATGTAAGGAACAAGATGAAATAAATAAAAAATTGTTATACCAAATAAAAAATTTAGAATCAAAATTAAATAATATTGAAATTCAGACCATAGAATTAGATAACCAAACAAAAACCAACAATAATAATAATGAATGCCTGCCCAATAATAATTATAAATTAAATTTTAAACCAACTATAATAAATATAATAATTCAATTTTTTATTCTTATTATTTTATTAAGTCAATTTGTTTTTAATACAATCGTATCATTATTACGTCTAACTCTAAAAGAAAGGCCCTATTGTATTCAGTGCAACTGTAAAGATAAAGCAATAGTATCTATCAAAAATATACCGTGAGACTCAGAGAAGCACACAATAGAAATGCACACCGAATCAAAATCTTCGTGTGGGAAAAACCTTGACGACAAACCTCTAATAAACAATAACAATAATTGTTTAACAATAAATGATCGCATTTTTGATGGAAGCGTAGATCAAATTGAAAATAAAAATAAAGAAAGTGCAATAAATAAAGGCACAATTAATAATAAAAGTGTTTCAAATGAAAACACAAATAATATAATTAATAATAATAAAGTCGTCCAAGGGTTAAGTAATAATAATAATAATTGCACTGAAAAAGTAAAACCAAAAATTAATAATAACTATTCTGATATTTTATTATGTGAAAATTTAAAAATTCCTGCTCACAGTGAAGCAAATTTTAAATATAAATTAAAAAAGAATTAATGATGATATTTTAATAGAAGCTTATGAGCTGCCGATAAGCGGCGTATATGTAGCTCACTGTGTAAGCAATATAAAACGTTGTCAGGGCCGTATTATTAATTTAAATACTTTTAAAGTTGAATTAAAACAAAATACTATATTGGGCTGAGCAACTAATCAATTTAAAATTGCAGAAAATTTTGAAGAAAATAATAAAAACGACAAAAGAAGTGACAGGGTAATAGGAAATATTCAGAAAAATAAAAGCGATATTTTTAAAGACATAGATGTATCACATTTAGATGAAAAAAATAAAAATTTGTTACTAGAATTATTAAATAGGTACAAAGATATTTTTATTGACAATGATTCTGTACTTACGAGTACTACTAAAGTTAAACATAAAATTATAACAGAAAATGTACCGCCAATCTCAAAACGCCCGTATCGTGTTCCATTCCATCAGAGACAAGTTATTAAAGATAAAATTGATAGATTGTTAAAATCCAAAATTATAAGACCATCAAATTCTCCTTGGTCTGCCCCTGTTGTACTTATTACAAAAAGAACTGAGTCAGGTGAAAATAAAATACGAATGTGTATAGATTATCGTGCGTTAAATTCCATTACTAAAAAAGATTATTTCCCAATTCCAAATTTAAATGAACAAATAGAACAATTTAATAATTCTAATTTATTTAGTGTGATCGATGTAACAGCTGCTTATCCTCAAGTAGATATGGATGAAAATGACAGAGAAAAAAACTGCATTTTCCGTACCTGATGGTCATTATGAATATAACAAAATGCCTTTTGGTTTATCTAACGCTCCAGCTACATTTCAAAGATTTATGAATTTTACACTTTCCGGCCTAATTAATGAAATTTGTATGGTATATTTAGATGATATAATTATTTTTAATTCTTCAGGCATCGAGGATCATATTAAAAAATTAAGTTTAGTTTTTGACCGACTAAAAGATGCAAATATTAAATTAAAAGCTTCAAAATGTAATTTTATGATGAAAGAAGTCAAATATTTAGGCCATATAATATCTGAAAATGGAGTGAAACCAGACCCAATTAAAATTGAATCAATTAAATCATATCCTCTTCCAAAATGTGTTAAAGATGTTCGAGGATTTTTAGGCCTAGTCGGTTGGTATAGGAAATTTATTCCAACATTTTCCGAATTAGCAGAACCACTCACAAATTTAACTAAAAAAGATGTAAAATTTGAAATTACTCCTGAAGTCGAGCAGTCTATTACAAAATTGAAAGAAGCTATTACATCAGATTCAGTATTGATTTATCCAAATTTTGATGAACCCTTTATTTTATCTACCGACGCCAGTGGCGTAGGATTGGGAGTTATTTTAAGTCAGGTTAGAGGAGGTTTCGAAAAACCAATCGCTTATGCAAGCAGAAAATTAAATAAGGCTGAGAAAAATTATAGTACAACAGAATTAGAATGTTTGGCAGTTGTCTTTGGAATTAAACAATTTAGATGTTACTTATACGGGAAAAAGTTTACAATAATTACAGATCACAGGTCATTAAAATGGCTTCTAACATTAAAAGATTGTAGTTCTAGATTATCAAGATGGTCACTTCTGTTAAGCGAATATGACTTTGATATTAAATACAGACCTGGAAGAAAACACGGTAATGCTGACGCGTTAAGCCGAATGTATGAGATAAATAACGTATGTTCACAAAATTTTCAAGATTTTATTAAATATATTCAAAATTATAATAATAATAAAAATATTTCTAAAGTTGTAATAAAATATGGTGACTTATTATCAGCACCAGAAAATTTTTCTTTGGCTCATTGTGTGTAAAAAGATTTTAATATGAGTAAAGGAATTGCCAAAATATTTAAAAAACAATTTGGTCAAGTAAATTATTTGAAAAATCAAAGTAAAAATGTAGGTGAGGTAGCTACTTTAATTTTTTCACAAAATTATTTATTTTATTTAATTACTAAAAGTAAATATTTCCAAAAACCTACTTATGAAAATATTTTCCAACGCTTGATAAATTTAAAAGAATTCTGTTTAGAAAACAACATTGAATATTTAGCAATGCCTAAAATTGGCTGTGGACTAGATCGTTTAAATTGGGATATTGTTTTATCAATGATAAAGTTTGTTTTTCAAAATTCTGCAATTAAAATTCACATTTACTTATTATTTGAAAATTAATCAATCATTAACAGTATAAATAATACTGTAGAAAATTTAGTATTACCTGTTTGGGATAAACAAATAATTCAAATTGAACAAGAAAAAGATTCATTCTGTAAAAATATTAGTAACGAAATTATAGATAAAAGTAAAAGTACTGATTCATATTTTTTGGATAGCGAAAATATTTTATATAAAGTGGATAATCAGAATCAAAATGAACAACTAGTGATACCAAAAACATTAATTCCAAAAGTTTTACATGATTTCCATAATTTACCCTTTTCTGGACATATGGGTCAACAAAAAACATATTCATTAATAAATAGTAGATTTTATTGGCCAGGTATGAAGAATGACATTTTTCAATATGTAACAAGATGTCATGCTTGTAATAGCCGAAAAACAAGTCCACACTTAAAACATGCATTTATGCAACAATTCTCGGAAATCTCAGAACCCTTCGAAAGAAAATCAATGGATATAGTAGGACCATTCGTAACAACTAATAAAGGAAATAAATATTTCTTAACTTTCCAAGATCATTTTTCACGATATCCTGAGGCAATTCCTATTCCAAATCAAAGAGCCGAAACCGTAGCAAAAGCATTAGTAGACAATATTATAACTCGGCATGGAACTCCAAAACAATTAATATCAGACCAAGGTGCAAACTTTTTATCAGAAATTATGAAAGAAACATGCAAATTATTACAAATTGAAAAAATTCAAACAACCCCATATAGACCACAGTCTAATGGAATACTCGAACGTAGTCATCGAGTACTAAAAGATATTTTATCTCATTATATTCATAAATATCAGCAAGATTGGGATGAGTGGATACCTTTAATATTAATGGCTTATCAAAGAGAGACCCCGTGTTACCCATAGATGAATTTATAGAACCAAGACGTGTAAAATATGATGTTGATCAAAATTATGTTTCGGAATCAGCTGCAAAATTACCTATTGTATTTAATCACGTAAAAGAAAATTTAGCTAAGTCAGGGGAGTCTAGAACAAAACAATATAATAAAAAAGCAAAAGAACGTCATGTTTCTATTGGAGATTTAGTATATTTACACAATCCACATGTAAAATCTGGTTTAAATAAAAAATTATCAAAATTTTGGGAAGGCCCATATAGTGTTAGAAAGAAAAGGACCTGTAACCTATAAAGTACGAAAAGTTGGAAAAAGGAAGGATCTAATTGTACATGTAGATCGTTTAAAACCTTATTATAAAAACCCGAATTTCGGATATACTGATGAACAGAGTCAAAATGAATTCTTAAATCATGATGATGAGCCAGGCCAAAACGAAATCTTAAATAAGGAAGAATTAGAAAATTCAGAATTTTTAGAACAAACTAGTCGCATCCTGACGAAATCTCCTGCGTGAGTTCGTCTAGGTGGTGAATTCCCGGTTACGCACTGGCGACCACAACAAGTCTACAACTTTATTGAATTCGCATCCGATCGAAAAGGCAAGGAAATAAAATAAATTTTTTGAAAATTAAAATTAATAGCTCGAATCCACCAGTTGAGGTACACTATTCGTCTTTAGCACGAGTACCTCTTCTGGATTTTTGTTTAACTTAGTCGGGGAGGCTAGTATCTCACGTGACGCCCTTTGTAAAGCCTATTCAAAATTGTTGAGACTAGCTGAGCCCTACCGGAATTCGAGCCGGTCATAGACCCTTCACACAGAAAAAGTGTTAAAGCTGCGTTATTTTTCCTTTGAGGAAAAATAACGTATTTCACGTAAGTTAAGTTATGTAAGTTAATTTTAATTAAATAATATATTCTTTGCTATAATCATTTATTTTTACTAAGTTTTCACTAAAATTAAATATAAGTTATAAAAAAAATCAAATATGTATGATGATTATAGCGACCATTAGATTAAGAACTAAATAAGTACCAGTTACTGTGGGAAAAATGTTTCAGGTACAACTATGATTGTTAAAGCACTCATAGTCACAATATTTTGGACCCTGTCCTGGGGGTTTATTGCATATGACTGCGAGGGACCTGTCCTCAACATGACCACCATTTCTCTGAAGGATGTCGAAGAGTGTCCACATCCAGACTCCGATTACCAGAGTGAACAGGTCCAGGCCAAAGTTATTCAAAGAAATGAAGTTAAACTCGTACCAGTTCAAGCATGTCTTGTAGAAATAACTCGAATTATATATTACTGTGGAATGCATAGTCACACTTCTGCAGTAACAAATGGGATTGCAAATTATGTATACAAAATCGGAGCCGAAGAATGTAGAAATATTCATAGATACAAAACATTAAAAATTTACCAACAAATCATCGGAGAAATAAATATGAACGGTACAACATCAGCCTCATTAGTGGCCTACGGCAGCTTAACACCCGAAGGGGCTTCTAAAGGAACAATGTATCATGAAAATGTGGATTAATTGGATTTTATTATGTTATATTACTTATAAAGTATGTATGCGGAGTAGGACTTCGAGCAATCACTATTTACCATACAATTGGTTGCAATTGGTACCTTATCACCAGTATATGGGGTATCTTAACTAACTGGCTCCTTCATCGAAATATATTGATCAATCAAAAGAAGCAGAATACAACCAGTGATACGGAGACAACAACCACTCTCGGAGCTCCTCCCCGCCTTTACCCGCAGATCAACAGCCCATCCCATTGGACGGATAATCGTCAGGATCATACTTAAGTTACGTATTGCTTTATTATTTTTAATCATTTTAATTTTAATATAGATATAGTTGTTTAAAATATAAACTGTTACAGATGTATTCGTAGTAACCCACCTCACCTTCCACGAGAATTGAGTGCTCAGGGACTTTAGTGATCAGCCCTCATATGTGCCAGGAACTTTGATGTGGAGGTGCAGAGTGAATTTCGTATGTAATGTATTATTAAGTTTAATTTTGTATTTTATATCATACTAACACTTGTAAAGGAATGACACTTGAGAGTATCATTCTTTCTTAAAGAAGGGGGTTATGTAACAAACCGCCAAAATTTAAATAATTAGCTGATATAGTCATTCATTATTAGTGGGGTAAAAATGTTGAGCAAGTCAGTTTTTTCAATCTTCTTACTCTCGGAGAATTCATTCATTCGCTCGCAAGTAGGCGTCTCAACAGTAATTAGTTAATTTTATCTATCGTTCGGTTTTTTAAAAAATTATTCTAAATTCCTATTAAATTACAATCAACCAACCTCAAGTGTCTCTCCTACAACATCCTGAACTAAATTCTAAGTATAAACTTTTATTATTTTACAAATATTGTAGTTTGTAAGAATAAATTAGTGTGTAGAGATAAGAAAATCCATTATTTACCTACGAGGGCTACGAACCCAAAACCTCTCAAACCTCCCAAAACCTTTTAATCCTTTTATCCTTCTGTCTTTTTTTATAATAATTTATTAGGAAGATAATAATACTTAAAGTAAGTATTTATTAATCTTTTTTTTTAATATTTAATATAATTAGTCTTTATTACATTTCTATTAAGAAATATATTTAAAGCACGTTACAGTTTGTTACTTTAGAACAACGTCAAACAAGAAAAAATTCTAGTAACTAGTGTTATTATGAGTAACAATTCTATTCCTAAGGTGTCATCTAATTAAATCACAGTATTTTGATAAATTGACGAAATCAAAATCCAATTGCACAGACAATTTTCAATAGAGCAAATTGCCACGATAATATTGCACCTAAGTAAAAATGATAAGTATTTCATAACATAATTTTATTTAAATATATTTTTATTATATAATAAATGCTGATTTTTACTTAAAATATTTTTATTAAAATGTAGGAAGGTAGAGTAAGGAAAATCATAATTAGTAAGTAGATAAGTATTTCGAAGGAGGCCACAAAATTAGACTACAATACTAATTTGTCACCTTCTTATTAATGAATTATACATGCATGTAACAATTATAGCATCCATAATTCTTTATAGGATTGAAAAAAATTAAATAATGCAACGCTTGTTAATACAAAAATATATAAATATAATCACAAACGGTAAATTATAAATAACATATATACAGGCTTCAAAAGTTGAGAATATGAATAAAACAAGACTAAGCAATTAGTTTAAAATTTTCATATTTCATAGAATGTAAGAATATACATGCTAAAATATTTTTAAAATTCTTTTGCTATATTGTTTAAGAAATGATAACTATAATCTGCCAGTGATCATCATGTACCGATACATTTTATTCATTTAGAAGAAATTTTAGTGATGAAATCGTCTAGAAAAACAGATCATTAATTTTTTGTTTTGTTAAGTTTAACAATAATTTATAAAACTCGTTACGTTTAAGATCATTAATATTATATTTTGTTAAGTATTTCAAGCGATATGGACTGTAAATTGGGCATTCTGTATTGTACATGTGTTTGTTGCGTCTAGTGCATATTGAATATTCTTGTAAACTACTTTTAGTCCTCTTTTGGAGGCAAAACGGTTGTGGCTAAATATTTGTTGCTTTGGTAGTACAAGGGGTATTTTTAAATATTGTTCTAATTCGTATGATTTTTTGATGTGTTTGTAATGAAAATTACAACTTGATTTATTGTTTTTATTTAAGGTTGCCGTTTGAAGTGTTAAATTCGTATTATTATTGCATTTGAGAACTAGAGAATAAATTGTTTTGAAATTTTAATACGTAATATTAGGATCCTGCATCTGGGGCAGACATATTCAATATATTTTTTATTACGTATTTTGCCCCAAAACTGAAATAAAAATTATTATTTGCGAAATTTATATAAAAATAGGAAAAAATAACAACTTCGTCATTATCACAGTTTTTAAATAATTATGTCTCATTTTGCAATGGTATAAGAATTACGATTCTCCCATAAGACACAATGTTAATTTAGTTCGGAGGTTTAGCGTGAGAGGTCGTAGTACCTGAAAAAAACTACTTTCCTTATAATATTGTAACGAGCGAGACTCACTGTGGATGAATCATCACGCCTGACCTGTCTGAACAGGTAGCCGCGTTAAAGGTCAAATGGGGTAGGAGCGACACAACTATTGTTCAGGGAATTTTATAGTCTGCAAGGCTGTAGAATGTTCTAGAGATTAATTGGCGGCAGGTATTTAAGGACCGCATCGGGCAGTCAGTTAGTTAGTATCGGTCAGAGCGTGCAGAGAGTCACTGAAGACAGTCAGTATCAGTCAGTGCATGTCAGTGACATGTAAAGTGATATAAATGAATAGTTGGTGATATAAATAAATAATTGGTGATATAAATTATAGTGGAAATAAATATTGCGTATTTTTAAGTGTTTAAATAAATGTTTGTATTGTTTAAGTCTTTATTAATAATAATTACGTCTAAATTAGTGTTAATATTTGTTTGCTAATACTGTTACTTACTTTTATTATATTTTTATAATTTATTCCTCGTTTATTACACCTAGTTATATAAATACTCGTATTTAATTTATGTTTACACTCACCTAAATAAATAAAACGTTGCAATATGGTGAGCCAATTGTGTTGCATATGTAGCTTGCAGAAAGTGGGAGGGTTCATCTTTACCCTTACTTTTTCTAATACAATACGGAAGTGTCAGATGCAATACTGTCGTATGCAGTGGCTGCTTGTGCCTTTAAGGAATGAGGAGGCAAATTATTTACTTAAAACTATAAACTCTGCTTTATCAAAAAACCATGGAATATATTGCTAGCTAGTAGCTCCGCTGTTATTATTTCATAATTTATTGCCTAGCAAAAATCATCGAGTAGGTGTAGAGTATTTCTTGCCAGGATAGGATAGATTAGGAATTAAAGAAAAAGGTTTGCCTTGATTAAATTAAGGGGATTGACTTGCTGCGTCTTCATATCAAAAATAGCACCTTACATTTATTCCTACAGCATCTACAATATCTAAAATATATAACTGAAACCTTTTTTAACGCAATGGGTATAAATGTGGTTAAGCGGGTATGTTGCTAAATTCAACGAATTCCATCCAATTAATTATGTAATTCATCATAAAAGTATTTGAAAATCATCAATTTTCTTTCGTTCATTTTTAAATGTTAGAAACAAGTAATAGGAAAAAATATAACGTAACCGTGTAGGCAATATAGTAAATAAGTGGTTCAAAAAGAAAAAATAACATATTTCCATACGCCTTAATTAATAATAAGTGAAAATAATTAAACAGAATTTATTTACACTTCTAAACGCAAGATGTCGCTAGCATTGACTGCTCTGCTATCTCCAACTTAGCTTCGCCCGTGTACCCAAGCTGCGGTGCTTGGTGGGTCGCAGGGGTTTTTATACATATCTCCTATTCTGTTTTGTCTACTTCATCGGTCGGACGGTCGGTTGTTGAGTAGTTTTAGAAAGGGCAAAAGGTGACAGAAATATGCTGCGAAGGCCGCATCTTCCAAAAAAAAGGAAATCTATGACAAAGAAAATGAGAAGATTGGTGAAATTTAGATGGTAAGAAATGTTTGAAAGTACAGAAAGAGTATATTTTTAATCAATTTGTGTAATGGCACTTTAAAAAATAATGATAAACATGAAAATGGTTTTGTTTAAGACAAAAATGAAACTAAAACTCATAATATTAAAGAATCTTTTATTCAAAGGTAAATAAATTATGAAGTGTATACTATATATATTATATCTGTATACATTTAGAGCATCTCGGAAAAAGATCTTACTGAAGCGGGTTGCAGTTTTGTCAAGACAAAAATGAAACTGAAACTCATAATATTAATGAATTTTTTATTCAAAGGTAGTTAAATTATGAAGTGTATACTATATATATATATATATATATATATATATATATATATATATATATATATATATATATATATATATATATTGTGACGAAGTGCTCGTCACAATGCACACATACTTGCCTTCCTCGTTGCTCCACCAAGTCAAAACACCGACTTCATGAGGTCCGAACCGCACACCAGGTTAAGCGAACCCGCCGTCGAAACCAGTAGCCGCCAACCGCTGTAAACACCTTCAGGAGGCGGTGCGACATCTCCAACAGTCTGCCGGATTCCCAAATAGTCGCCGGGAAACACTTTTGTAGAAAGCACATGGCCGGGGACATAACCTCAAGACCATGTGGGTCAAAACTTCACCAATGTTAACCTACAACCACACCACTTGAGGAAACAATAATAAACACATTTTAACACTTACCGCTGTGACTTATCCTTATCTTTTCTTGTTATTTTCGCAGTTTCCAAATTTTCACAAAACACCTGTTCGCCGCGCCAGCGCGTGCGCACGACCGCAGTACTGCTAACTTCGAACACGAAACGCTTCGGAAGACCGAATTCCCATGATACATTTTTATAAAATATGTAAATCAGATCAAATACAATACAAAACTCTGTAAAGCCAAGGGAAGTGATTTTGCGAATTTTTAAAATAAAAATCAATTTATTAAACGAAAATAAAAATACATAAAGTCTATGACGACTCAGTCTACGACGACTATAACGTCTAACAGTCAGCCGAGAAGAGTAGCAGTCCGTTTCCGCACCGTTCCGTTCCGAATCGAGTCTTTTTGTAAGTTGCTTGTTTATTTTTGCATTTTCTTGAATACCGCTGCAATCAGAGGATACAGGTTGGTAGCTTCTACTGCCGTTCCTCAGAGCCTTCAGCTCGCTGCATTCCACGCCTAAGGGGAAGCTCCGTAGGTGGTTACCACCGCGTACTTCTACGGCTGTCGGGCAGATCCGCGTGTTAACTTAGTAGTTTTTTTTTCACTGCTCTACGTTCCGTAGTTGTCGGAGAAGACCCGTTGGTGGCCCCTCACCGCGAACTCCATCGACGGCTGAGTAGAACCGCGATTAGTTTGTCACTGTTTTACTTCCTACGGCTCAGTAAAAACTAGGTGTAGTAATTTTAGTACAATAAAATATTAAACTTATTTTTGTCTGTCTGTGCTAAACCTTGGCCCGACCGACCTCTTTTCTCAATTATTTTGTGATATTAGTATATGATATGTACATATCGCTTAATTCAGAAAAAAATACTCTATCGAATAACCTAAAAATAAACATACTTTCCCATTTAAAATAAGAAAGTTGTGTCCCGTATTTTGAGAACCACTGGTTGAAAATTTTTTTTTTTTGCTCATTGTATTAGTCTTGTAAAATGGTGGTTCTTTGCTAATTTAACCAACCTCGTAGCTCTTATAGTTCTCGAGATAGCAATGGTGGCACTTTTAAATGGAACACGCTTTATATTATCACGTATCACCTTCACGATACCGACGGAAATGATGCTGGCATCTACCACATAAAGGACCTTAAACCTGCACCTACTGTCCCCGATGATCCTGACACAACTTTTAATGATTCCGTTACGTCATCATCCTTTTTGGAGGGGGGGCAGTGAAACTATTTCATTCGTTTCGCGGTTTTTTATTTAAATCTTTTATATTTTAATTAAACATACAACATCTCTAGTGCTGCTGACTGCTTGAGAGGCGAGCGCGGTCGGTAGAGAAGTTGAGTTTCTGCTAGCTGAGACAACGGACGTATTTTGATAGCAATTTGTTTGTTCTAAAATTTTTTTATCTAAAGTTATTTTAAAAATCTTCAAGATTTTAATTAAAATATTCTTACACCGGATTTTTTATTTCACTGATTTTGGTGAGTAAATTGATATTTTTTATTTTTTTATTCGAACCTTTTTTAAAGAAATATTTAGATAACCACGTGTTGTCAAAGCTTGCGAGGAAACCTCCTCAACTTGTTTTCTTCTTTGATTGATCTTATATTCAAAATTTCTCGTGTATCTTTCACAGGAAAGATTAATTTTTTTATTAGTTTGCTTAATATTTTTTGAATATGATTTAGGTTATTTTTTATACTGTGAGATTTAGACAGAGCTCACGCTGATTTACTGTCGTAAGTAGAATTTTTATCGTTCCTTTTTTATTTTTCTCTTTGTTTTTGGATGCCATTAGTTACCTTTTTATCGTTAATTATTTTTTTGGCAGCCAAATAGTAAGTAATAAACTTTACAAGTCCCGCAGTAAAAACGTTAGTTTTTGAAAACCTTTCAAGTCTTGTTATATTCTTTCTTTCTCTATTTTCTAGTCTTTTACAGCCTGACCAGTTGATAGTTTTTTGTAAAATTATTTGGAATATTTTTTGTGCACAATTTTTTTGTGAATAATAATTTTTGCATTTATTTATTGTTAAATAAGTTATTTGTTCATTTTTTTATAAAGATTTTTTTGTATTTTTGCCACGGCAAGTTATTTTTCTTGGGGTCAATTACCTGCTAAATATTTTTATGTTTTATATTCCTTCCTGGTCCTGGATGGTCGAGGTTTGTTGGTAGTGGAGTGTGGAGTTCCAATCCAAGCTGAATAGTACTGCGACACGTGCACACGTACCCAGTACCAACTTACACACGCACAAAAAAAAAACAGTTTGCATTTACACACGAACAACTCACGCAACCGCCAGACACGTTTAGTCCGGTGACACCACGCAATATCCTGTTATCCTGCTACTACACTGCTTGTGTCCGACATTCTGCGGCGCCGCTTAGTACTAACACGAACAGTACACATTCCGTCGACAAGCCGAACCTCGGTACCAAGACGTCCAGGGACTCACTCCAACGACCTAGCCATTCCAGACCCATCGATATTTTGTTACCCCGCAAAAGGTATTTTTTTATTTCTTTGTAATAGGCAATAATTGTCCCCGTTAAATTCCCTATTGTATTTTACTAGCCGTAAATAAAACTAGTTTTATTTTCAATTTCTTATTTTCGGTGTTGTTGTGTCCACCATTTTTCCTTCCGGCACAACTGGCGCCCTCCCTATTATTGTTATTACAAATATCTTAGTGACCCACCACCTAGCGATATCACGACCAATTCTGAGCTGTCGAGGTAAGTGTGTGACGCGTGATTTCTCTTCGAGAAATCACGGTAATTTCTTGAATATTATTTTTAAATTTCTGGCACACGTCACAATATATATATATATATATATATATATATATATATATATATATATATATATTGTGACGTGTGCCAGAAATTTAAAAATAATATTCAAGAAATTACCGTGATTTCTCGAAGAGAAATCACGCGTCACACACTTACCTCGACAGCTCAGAATTGGTCGTGATATCGCTAGGTGGTGGGTCACTAAGATATTTGTAATAACAATAATAGGGAGGGCGCCAGTTGTGCCGGAAGGAAAAATGGTGGACACAACAACACCGAAAATAAGAAATTGAAAATAAAACTAGTTTTATTTACGGCTAGTAAAATACAATAGGGAATTTAACGGGGACAATTATTGCCTATTACAAAGAAATAAAAAAATACCTTTTGCGGGGTAACAAAATATCGATGGGTCTGGAATGGCTAGGTCGTTGGAGTGAGTCCCTGGACGTCTTGGTACCGAGGTTCGGCTTGTCGACGGAATGTGTACTGTTCGTGTTAGTACTAAGCGGCGCCGCAGAATGTCGGACACAAGCAGTGTAGTAGCAGGATAACAGGATATTGCGTGGTGTCACCGGACTAAACGTGTCTGGCGGTTGCGTGAGTTGTTCGTGTGTAAATGCAAACTGTTTTTTTTTTGTGCGTGTGTAAGTTGGTACTGGGTACGTGTGCACGTGTCGCAGTACTATTCAGCTTGGATTGGAACTCCACACTCCACTACCAACAAACCTCGACCATCCAGGACCAGGAAGGAATATAAAACATAAAAATATTTAGCAGGTAATTGACCCCAAGAAAAATAACTTGCCGTGGCAAAAATACAAAAAAATCTTTATAAAAAAATGAACAAATAACTTATTTAACAATAAATAAATGCAAAAATTATTATTCACAAAAAAATTGTGCACAAAAAATATTCCAAATAATTTTACAAAAAACTATCAACTGGTCAGGCTGTAAAAGACTAGAAAATAGAGAAAGAAAGAATATAACAAGACTTGAAAGGTTTTCAAAAACTAACGTTTTTACTGCGGGACTTGTAAAGTTTATTACTTACTATTTGGCTGCCAAAAAAATAATTAACGATAAAAAGGTAACTAATGGCATCCAAAAACAAAGAGAAAAATAAAAAAGGAACGATAAAAATTCTACTTACGACAGTAAATCAGCGTGAGCTCTGTCTAAATCTCACAGTATAAAAAATAACCTAAATCATATTCAAAAAATATTAAGCAAACTAATAAAAAAATTAATCTTTCCTGTGAAAGATACACGAGAAATTTTGAATATAAGATCAATCAAAGAAGAAAACAAGTTGAGGAGGTTTCCTCGCAAGCTTTGACAACACGTGGTTATCTAAATATTTCTTTAAAAAAGGTTCGAATAAAAAAATAAAAAATATCAATTTACTCACCAAAATCAGTGAAATAAAAAATCCGGTGTAAGAATATTTTAATTAAAATCTTGAAGATTTTTAAAATAACTTTAGATAAAAAAATTTTAGAACAAACAAATTGCTATCAAAATACGTCCGTTGTCTCAGCTAGCAGAAACTCAACTTCTCTACCGACCGCGCTCGCCTCTCAAGCAGTCAGCAGCACTAGAGATGTTGTATGTTTAATTAAAATATAAAAGATTTAAATAAAAAACCGCGAAACGAATGAAATAGTTTCACTGCCCCCCCTCCAAAAAGGATGATGACGTAACGGAATCATTAAAAGTTGTGTCAGGATCATCGGGGACAGTAGGTGCAGGTTTAAGGTCCTTTATGTGGTAGATGCCAGCATCATTTCCGTCGGTATCGTGAAGGTGATACGTGATAATATAAAGCGTGTTCCATTTAAAAGTGCCACCATTGCTATCTCGAGAACTATAAGAGCTACGAGGTTGGTTAAATTAGCAAAGAACCACCATTTTACAAGACTAATACAATGAGCAAAAAAAAAAAATTTTCAACCAGTGGTTCTCAAAATACGGGACACAACTTTCTTATTTTAAATGGGAAAGTATGTTTATTTTTAGGTTATTCGATAGAGTATTTTTTTCTGAATTAAGCGATATGTACATATCATATACTAATATCACAAAATAATTGAGAAAAGAGGTCGGTCGGGCCAAGGTTTAGCACAGACAGACAAAAATAAGTTTAATATTTTATTGTACTAAAATTACTACACCTAGTTTTTACTGAGCCGTAGGAAGTAAAACAGTGACAAACTAATCGCGGTTCTACTCAGCCGTCGATGGAGTTCGCGGTGAGGGGCCACCAACGGGTCTTCTCCGACAACTACGGAACGTAGAGCAGTGAAAAAAAAACTACTAAGTTAACACGCGGATCTGCCCGACAGCCGTAGAAGTACGCGGTGGTAACCACCTACGGAGCTTCCCCTTAGGCGTGGAATGCAGCGAGCTGAAGGCTCTGAGGAACGGCAGTAGAAGCTACCAACCTGTATCCTCTGATTGCAGCGGTATTCAAGAAAATGCAAAAATAAACAAGCAACTTACAAAAAGACTCGATTCGGAACGGAACGGTGCGGAAACGGACTGCTACTCTTCTCGGCTGACTGTTAGACGTTATAGTCGTCGTAGACTGAGTCGTCATAGACTTTATGTATTTTTATTTTCGTTTAATAAATTGATTTTTATTTTAAAAATTCGCAAAATCACTTCCCTTGGCTTTACAGAGTTTTGTATTGTATTTGATCTGATTTACATATTTTATAAAAATGTATCATGGGAATTCGGTCTTCCGAAGCGTTTCGTGTTCGAAGTTAGCAGTACTGCGGTCGTGCGCACGCGCTGGCGCGGCGAACAGGTGTTTTGTGAAAATTTGGAAACTGCGAAAATAACAAGAAAAGATAAGGATAAGTCACAGCGGTAAGTGTTAAAATGTGTTTATTATTGTTTCCTCAAGTGGTGTGGTTGTAGGTTAACATTGGTGAAGTTTTGACCCACATGGTCTTGAGGTTATGTCCCCGGCCATGTGCTTTCTACAAAAGTGTTTCCCGGCGACTATTTGGGAATCCGGCAGACTGTTGGAGATGTCGCACCGCCTCCTGAAGGTGTTTACAGCGGTTGGCGGCTACTGGTTTCGACGGCGGGTTCGCTTAACCTGGTGTGCGGTTCGGACCTCATGAAGTCGGTGTTTTGACTTGGTGGAGCAACGAGGAAGGCAAGTATGTGTGCATTGTGACGAGCACTTCGTCACAATATATATATATATATATATATATATATATATATATATATATATATATATATATATATATATATATAGTATACACTTCATAATTTAACTACCTTTGAATAAAAAATTCATTAATATTATGAGTTTCAGTTTCATTTTTGTCTTGACAAAACTGCAACCCGCTTCAGTAAGATCTTTTTCCGAGATGCTCTAAATGTATACAGATATAATATATATAGTATACACTTCATAATTTATTTACCTTTGAATAAAAGATTCTTTAATATTATGAGTTTTAGTTTCATTTTTGTCTTAAACAAAACCATTTTCATGTTTATCATTATTTTTTAAAGTGCCATTACACAAATTGATTAAAAATATACTCTTTCTGTACTTTCAAACATTTCTTACCATCTAAATTTCACCAATCTTCTCATTTTCTTTGTCATAGATTTCCTTTTTTTTGGAAGATGCGGCCTTCGCAGCATATTTCTGTCACCTTTTGCCCTTTCTAAAACTACTCAACAACCGACCGTCCGACCGATGAAGTAGACAAAACAGAATAGGAGATATGTATAAAAACCCCTGCGACCCACCAAGCACCGCAGCTTGGGTACACGGGCGAAGCTAAGTTGGAGATAGCAGAGCAGTCAATGCTAGCGACATCTTGCGTTTAGAAGTGTAAATAAATTCTGTTTAATTATTTTCACTTATTATTAATTAAGGCGTATGGAAATATGTTATTTTTTCTTTTTGAACCACTTATTTACTATATTGCCTACACGGTTACGTTATATTTTTTCCTATTACTTGTTTCTAACATTTAAAAATGAACGAAAGAAAATTGATGATTTTCAAATACTTTTATGATGAATATGAGGTAAGTGTGTGACGCGTGATTTCTCTTCGAGAAATCACGGTAATTTCTTGAATATTATTTTTAAATTTCTGGCACACGTCACAATATATATATATATATATATATATATATATATATATATATATATATATATATATATATATTATATCTGTATACATTTGCAGCATCTCGGAAAAAGATCTTGCTGAAGCGGGTTTTTTAATCGATAAAAGGTATTTTCATTTATATTTTTAAATAAAAATTTTGCAACAATTTACTTTACAGGTAGTGCGTTAACGTACACAACAGGTGTTTTTGACATATAGAAAATACAATGCATTTTAATGTCCACATTTTTTCCATGAAATGGCACGTTTTCGCTCAATAAAATGAGAAACTTAGAAATAGTTGCTCAATTATGCGCAGACTTTTTTATATCATTATTAATGTTCCACAAATAATTGTCATTATAAAAAATGTTTCTGTTTTAAAAAAAAGTTTCATTTACTTTTTAGTTTGCCAAGTACTTCATTTTTTCCAACTGGAAGACGCTTTATTGATGTAGGGTATTGGTTCAAGGCGTTAATGAATCATAAACATTTAGAACTATTTAAGTGCTTGTTTGAAAATATGAAAATAATAAAGGAAAAAAGAATAGGTTTCCATAGCATTTTCTTTTTGAAATGCGAAATATGATGCTCAGAGCTCAAACTTCATTCGGAAGATCCAGCAAATGAAAAATTAGATATTAATACTGCAGCAGTATCGGCAATGGTTACTACAGGGGGTGGATAGAGCCAGTTAGCTGAAATTTTAGCAGTTCTGAACATTCCTGAAATGTCGCGAGATTTCTACACAAAATGCCAGGATAACATCTTTGATGCAGTTTGCAAAAGTGCTTCAGAAAGTATGACCAAAGCTGGGGAAGAGGAAAGTCTTCTTGCAAAAGAATCAGGCGATGTCGATGAAAATGGCATTCCTTTAATTGCAGTCATAGCAGATGGAGCATGGAACAAGCGTTCATATAGAATAAATTATAATGCAGCATCTGGAGTAGTAAGTTTTTAGCTATCCCTGTAAAGAACTACCTTTTAAAGTTTGGATATATTTCAGGCATGTATTATTGGTAACCGTACCACAAAAATTATTGTTTCTAGGAGTCAGAAACAAATATTGTAGTATATGTGCTTGTGCTCAACCTTTAAATAAAGAACCATCAGCACACATTTGTTATAGAAACTGGTCAAAATCATCCACTAGCATGGAAACCGACATTATTGTAGAGGGTTTCAAAGCCAGCATGGAAATGCACGGTATAAAATATGTAAGACTGGTTGGCGATGGGGACTCCAGTGTTTATTCGAAACTCGTAGAAAGCAAACCATACGGTAAAGACTTTTTGATAGAAAAAATAGAATGTATTAATCATCTATTGCGAAGGTATGGCAACAAATTACGAGACTTAGTTAAAAAACAATACAGTTCGTCTGCTCATCCTGTAAATAGCAATTTAAGATCTGTTTTGTCCAAAAATTTGAACATGTTACGTCATGCCATCCTCTCAGCTGTTAAGTACAGGCAAAATAATATTATTCAAAACGGTAAATTGTAAGTCGGATTTTCCGATAAAATGTCCCATTAAAAAGGGCACTTTATTCAACACCTAAATGTGCATTTATGCAATTTTTGCTTAATTTTTGTTTTACGTGGCCATTAATAGACCACGTATTTACCTGCATTTTTCCAATAACTGATAAATTTACATCAAAATCCTTCTAAATCCAATTTTGTACTAAATTTGTCGAAATCATAGCGGTTTATTTTATCATTATAAAAGTTACAATACATACATACAATTACATGCTGCATCGAATAGTAAACTAGCAATTTACACATTTTAGCTAAAACATCATGTTTGGGCTCAAAAGAATTGTACCGGTGAAGGCTGGTGTGCAAAAATGACGATAGTGTCTTGACGTTTAGCTTTTGTTATCTGGAGCAATTTGCGGAAGTATATCGTGACTAGCTCTAAAGAAAGATCTTGTTGAGGAATGGCGTGCAGAAATGACAAAAATGTGCTTCGTTGTTCGGCTTTTGTTTTTTGCAAAAAGTTGTCAGAATTATATCGTGTTTGGGATCAAATAAAAGATATCGGTTAACGCTGGTCTGCAGTAATGACAGAAATGGTATTTGCTGAAATGTTTTGTTAATTTTCTTAATTATTTAATTAATTTTGGCAATTTTTGTTTATATAAATATTTAATATTGCCTATATTACCATAAACGTAGCATTTAGCAATTTAGTATATGAATACTACTATGCACATGTAGGCCCATAATTATATCACGAACCAAATAGTAACATAAAAATTATAATTTCTGTTTTAAAAATCAATATTCATATCTATTTCTGGAAAAATTGTAAGTCGGATTTTCCGATAAAATGTCCCATTAAAAAGGGCACTTTATTCAACACCTAAATGTGCATTTATGCAATTTTTGCTTAATTTTTGTTTTACGTGGCCATTAATACACCACATATTTACCTGCATTTTTCCAATAACTGATAAATTTACATCAAAATCCTTCTAAATCCAATTTTGTACTAATTTTGTCGAATATTTTCATATCGGTTTATTTTATAATTTTAAAAGTTACAATACATACATACAATTACATGCTGCATCGAATAGTAAACTAGCAATTTACACATTTTAGCTAAAACTTCATGTTTGGGCTCAAATGAATGGTACCGGTGAAGGCTGGCGTGCAAGAATGACGATAGTGTCTTGACGTTTAGCTTTTGTTATCTGAAACAATTTGCGGAAGTATATCGTGACTGGCTCTAAAGAAAAATCTAGTTGAGGAATGGCGTGCAGAAATGACAAAAATGTGCTTCGTTGTTCGGCTTTTGTTTTTTGCAAAAAGTTTTCAGAATTATATCGTGTTTGGGATCAAATAAAAGATATCGGTTAACGCTGGTCTGCAGTAATGACAGAAATGGTATGTGCTGAAATGTTTTGTTAATTTGCTTAATTATTTAATTCATTTTGACAATTTTTGTTTATATAAATATTTATTATTGCCTATATTACCATAAACGTAGCATTTAGCAATTGAGTATATGAATAGTACTATGCACATGTAGGCCCATAATTATATCACGAACCAAATAGTAACATAAATATTATAGTTTCTGTTTTAAAAATCAATATTCATATCTATTTCTGGAAAAATTGTAAGTCGGATTTTCCGATAAAATGTCCCATTAAAAAGGGCACTTTATTCAACACCTAAATGTACATTTATGCAATTTTTGCTTAATTTTTGTTTTACGTGGCCATTAATACACCACGTATTTACCTGCATTTTTCCAATAACTGATAAATTGACATCAAAATCCTTCTAAATCCAATTTTGTACTAATTTTGTCGAATATTTTCATATCGGTTTATTTTATAATTATAAAAGTTACAATACATACATACAATTACATGCTGCATCGAATAGTAAACTAGCAATTTACAAATTTTATCTAAAACATCATGTTTGGGCTCAAATGAATGGTATCGGTGAAGGCTGGCGTGCAAAAATTACGAAAATGTCTTGACGTTTAGATTTTGTTATCTGGAACAATTTGGCGGAAGTATATCGTGACTGGCTCTAAAGAAAGATCTAGTTAAGGAATGGCGTGCAGAAATGACAAAAATGTGCTTCGTTGTTCGGCTTTTGTTTTTTGCGAAAAGTTGTCAGAATTATATCGTGTTTGGGATGAAATGAAAGATATCGGTTAACGCTGGTCTGCAGTAATGACAAAAATGGTATTTGCTGAAATGTTTTGTTAATTTCCTTAATTATTTAATAAATTTTGCCAATTTTCGTTTATATAAATACATAATATTGCGTATATTACCATAAACGTAGCATTTAGCAATTGAATATATGAATATTACTATGCAAATATCGGACCCCAATTATATCACAAACCAAATAGTAACATAAAAATTATAGTTTCTATTTTAAAAATCAATATTCATATCTATTTCTGGAAAAATTGTAAATCGGATTTTCCGATAAAATGTCCCATTCAAAAGGGCACTTTATTCAACACCTAAATGTGCATTTATGCAATTTTTGCTTAATTTTTGTTTTACGTGGCCATTATTACACCACGTATTTACCTTCATTTTTCCAATAACTGATAAATTTACATCAAAATCCTTCTAAATCCAATTTTGTACTAATTTTGTCGAATACTTTCATATCGGTTTATTTTATAATTATAAAAGTTACAATACATACATACAATTACATGCTGCATCGAATAGTAAACTAGCAATTTACAAATTTTATCTAAAACATCATGTTTGGGCTCAAAAGAATTGTACCGGTGAAGGCTGGTGTGCAAAAATGACGATAGTGTCTTGACGTTTAGCTTTTGTTATCTGGAGCAATTTGCGGAAGTATATCGTGACTAGCTCAAAGAAAGATCTTGTTGAGGAATGGCGTGCAGAAATGACAAAAATGTGCTTCGTTGTTCGGCTTTTGTTTTTTGCGAAAAGTTGTCAGAATTATATCGTGTTTGGGATGAAATAAAAGATATCGGTTAACGCTGGTCTGCAGTAATGACAAAAATGGTATTTGTTGAAATGTTTTGTTAATTTCCTTAATTATTTAATAAATTTTGGCAATTTTTGTTTATATAAATACATAATATTGCGTATATTACCATAAACGTAGCATTTAGCAATTGAATATATGAATATTACTATGCACATATAGGACCATAATTATGTCACAAACCAAATAGTAACATAAAAATTATAGTTTCTATTTTAAAAATCAATATTCATATCTATTTCTGGAAAAATTGTAAGTCGGATTTTCCGATAAAATGTCCCATTAAAAAGGGCACTTTATTCAACACCTAAATGTGCATTTATGCAATTTTTGCTTAATTTTTGTTTTACTTGGCCATTAATACACCACGTATTTACCTGTATTTTTCCAATAACTGATAAATTTACATCAAAATCTTTCTAAATCCAATTTTGTACTAATTTTGTCGAATATTTTCATATCGGTTTATTTTATAATTTTAAAAGTTACAATACATACATACAATTACATGCTGCATCAAATAGTAAACTAGCAATTTACAAATTTTATCTAAAACATCATGTTTGGGCTCAAATGAATGGTATCGGTGACGGCTGGCGTGCAAAAATTACGAAAATGTCTTGACGTTTAGCTTTTGTTATCTGGAACAATTTGGCGGAAGTATATCGTGACTGGCTCTAATGAAAGATCTAGTTGAGGAATGGCGTGCAGAAATGACAAAAATGTGCTTCGTTGTTCGGCTTTTGTTTTTTGCGAAAAGTTGTCAGAATTATATCGTGTTTGGGATGAAATAAAAGATATCGGTTAACGCTGGTCTGCAGTAATGACAAAAATGGTATTTGCTGAAATGTTTTGTTAATTTCCTTAATTATTTAATAAATTTTGGCAATTTTTGTTTATATAAATACATAATATTGCGTATATTACCATAAACGTAGCATTTAGCAATTGAATATATGAAAATTACTATGCACATATAGGACCACAATTATATCACAAACCAAATAGTAACATAAAAATTATAGTTTCTATTTTTAAAATCAATATTCATATCTATTTCTGGAAAAATTGTTAGTCGGATTTTCCGATAAAATGTCCCATTAAAAAGGGCACTTTATTCAACACCTAAATGTGCATTTATGCAATTTTTGCTTAATTTTTGTTTTACGTGGCCATTAATACACCACGTATTTACCTAAATTTTTCCAATAACTGATAAATTTACATCAAAATCCTTCTAAATCCAATTTTGTACTAATTTTGTCGAATATTTTCATATCGGTTTATTTTATAATTATAAAAGTTACAATACATACATACAATTACATGCTGCATCGAATAGTAAACTAGCAATTTACAAATTTTATCTAAAACATCATATTTGGGCTCAAATGAATGGTATCGGTGAAGGCTGGCGTGCAAAAATTACGAAAATGTCTTGACGTTTAGCTTTTGTTATCTGGAACAATTTGCGGAAGTATATCGTGACTGGCTCTAAAGAAAGATCTAGTGAAAGAATGGCGTGCAGAAATGACAAAAATGTGCTTCGTTGTTCGGCTTTTGTTTTTTGCGAAAAGTTGTCAGAATTATATCGTGTTTGGGATCAAATAAAAGATATCGGTTAACACTGGTCTGCAGTAATGACAAAAATGGTATTTGCTGAAATGTTTTGTTAATTTCCTTAATTATTTAATAAATTTTGGCAATTTTTGCTTATATAAATACATAATATTGCGTATATTACCATAAAAGTAGCATTTAGCAATTGAATATATGAATATTACTATGCACATATAGGACCATAATTATGTCACAAACCAAATAGTAACATAAAAATTATAGTTTCTATTTTAAAAATCAATATTCATATCTATTTCTGGAAAAATTGTAAGTCGGATTTTCCGATAAAATGTCCCATTAAAAAGGGCACTTTATTCAACACCTAAATGTGCATTTATGCAATTTTTGCTTAATTTTTGTTTTACGTGGCCATTAATACACCACGTATTTACCTGCATTTTTCCAATAACTGATAATTTTACATCAAAATCCTTCTAAATCCAATTTTGTACAAATTTTGTCGAATATTTTCATATCGGTTTATTTTATAATTATAAAAGTTACAATACATACATACAATTACATGCTGCATCGAATAGTAAACTAGCAATTTACACATTTTAGCTAAAACATTATGTTTGGGCTCAAATGAATGGTACCGGTCAAGGCTGGCGTGCAAGAATGACGATAGTGTCTTGACGTTTAGCTTTTGTTATCTGGAACAATTTGCGGAAGTATATCGTGACTGGCTCTAAAGAAAGATCTAGTTAAGGAATGGCGTGCAGAAATGACAAAAATGTGCTTCGTTGTTCGGCTTTTGTTTTTTGCAAAAAGTTGTCAGAATTATATGGTGTTTGGGATCAAATAAAAGATATCGGTTAACGTTGGTCTGCAGTAATGACAGAAATGGTATTTGCTGAAATGTTTTGTTAATTTCCTTAATTATTTAATAAATTTTGGCAATTTTTATTTATATAAATACATAATAATGCGTATATTACCATAAACGTAGCATTTAGCAATTGAATATATGAATATTACTATGCACATATAGGACCACAAATATATCACAAATCAAATAGTAACATAAAAATTATAGTTTCTATTTTAAAAATCAATATTCATATCTATTTCTGGAAAAATTGTAAAACGGATTTTCCGATAAAATGTCCCATTAAAAAGGGCACTTTATTCAACACCTAAATGTGCATTTATGCAATTTTTGCTTAATTTTTGTTTTACGTGGCCATTAATACACCACGTATTTACCTGCATTTTTCCAATAACTGATAAATTTACATCAAAATCCTTCTAAATCCAATTTTGTACTAATTTTGTCGAATATTTTCATATCGGTTTATTTTATAATTATAAAAGTTACAACACTTACATACAATTACATGCTGGATCGAATAGTAAACTAGCAATTTACACATTTTAGCTAAAACATCATGTTTGGGCTCAAATGAATGGTACCGGTGAAGGCTGGCGTGCAAAAATGACGATAGTGTCTTGACGTTTAGCTTTTGTTATCTGGAACAATTTGCGGAAGTATATCGTGACTGGCTCTTCAGATAGATCTAGTTGAGGAATTGCGTGCAGAAATGACAAAAATGTGCTTCGTTGTTTGGCTTTTGTTTTTTGCAAAAAGTTGTCAGAATTATATCGTGTTTGGGATGAAATAAAAGATATCGGTTAACGCTGGTCTGCAGTAATGACAAAAATGGTATTTGCTGAAATGTTTTGTTAATTTCCTTAATTATTTAATAAATTTTGGCATTTTTTGTTTATATAAATACATAATATTGCGTATATTACCATAAACGTAGCATTTAGCAATTGACTATATGAATATTACTATGCACATATAGGACCATAATTATGTCACAAACCAAATAGTAACATAAAAATTATAGTTTCTATTTTAAAAATCAATATTTATATCTATTTCTGGAAAAATTGTAAGTCGGATTTTCCGATAAAATGTCCCATTAAAAAGGGCACTTTATTCAACACCTAAATGTTCATTTATGCAATTTTTGCTTAATTTTTGTTTTACTTGGCCATTAATACACCACGTATTTACCTGCATTTTTCCAATAACTGATAAATTTACATCAAAATCCTTCTAAGTCCAATTTTGTACTAAGTTTGTCGAATATTATCATATCGGTTTATATTATAATTATAAAAGTTACAATACATACATACAATTACATGCTGCACCGAATAGTAAACTAGCAATTTACAAATTTTAGCTAAAACATCATGTTTGGGCTCAAATGAATGGTACCGGTGAAGGCTGGCGTGCATGAATGACGATAGTGTCTTGACGTTTAGCTTTTGTTATCTGGAACAATTTGCGGAAGTATATCGTGACTGGCTCTAAAGAAAGATCTAGTTGAGGAATAGCGTGCATAAATGACAAAAATGTGCTTCGTTGTTCGGCTTTTGTTTTTTGCAAAAAGTTGTCAGAATTATATCGTGTTTGGGATGAAATAAAAGATATCGGTTAACGCTGGTCTGCAGTAATGACAAAAATGGTATTTGCTGAAATGTTTTGTTAATTTCCTTAATTATTTAATTAATTTTGGCAATTTTTGTTTATATAAATATTTAATATTGCCTATATTACCATAAACGTAGCATTTAGCAATTGAGTATATGAATACTACTATGCACATGTAGGCCCATAATTATATCACGAACCAAATAGTAACATAAAAATTATAGTTTCTGTTTTAAAAATCAATATTCATATCTATTTCTGGAAAAATTGTAAGTCGGATTTTCCGATAAAATGTCCCATTAAAAAGGGCACTTTATTCAACACCTAAATGTGCATTTATGCAATTTTTGCTTAATTTTTGTTTTACGTGGCCATTAATACACCACGTATTTACCTGCATTTTTCCAATAACTGATAAATTTACATCAAAATCCTTCTAAATCCAATTTTGTACTAATTTTGTCGAATATTTTCATATCGGTTTATTTTATAATTATAAAAGTTACAATACATACATACAATTACATGCTGCATCGAATAGTAAACTAGCAATTTACATATTTTAGCTAAAATATCATGTTTGGACTCAAATGAATGGTACCGGTGAGGGCTGGCGTGCAAAAATGACGAAAATGTCTTGACGTTTAGCTTTTGTTATCTGGAACAATTTGCGGAAGTATATCGTGACTTGCTCTAAAGAAAGATCTAGTTGAGGAATGGCGTGCAGAAATGACAAAAATGTGGTTCGTTCTTCGGCTTTTTTTTTTGCAAAAAGTTATCAGAATTATATCGTGTTTGGGATCAAATAAAAGATATCGGTTAACGCTGGTCTGCCGTAATGACAAAAATGGTATTTTCTGAAATGTTTTGTTAATTTCCTTAATTATTTAATAAATTTTGGCAATTTTTGTTTATATAAATACATAATATTGCGTATATTACCATAAACGTAGCATTTAGCAATTGAATATATGAATATTACTATGCACATATAGGACCATAATTATGTCACAAACCAATTAGTAACATAAAAATTATAGTTCCTATTTTAAAAATCAATATTCATATCTATTTCTGGAAAAATTGTAAGTCGGATTTTCCGATAAAATGTCCCATTAAAAAGGGCACTTTATTCAACACCTAAATGTGCATTTATGCAATTTTTGCTTAATTTTTGTTTTACGTGGCCATTAATACACCACGTATTTACCTGCATTTTTCCAATAACTGATAAATTTACATCAAAATCCTTCTAAATCCAATTTTGTACTAATTTTGTCGAATATTTTTATATCGGTTTATATTATAATTATAAAAGTTACAATACATACATACAATTACATGCTGCATCGAATAGTAAACTAGCAATTTACAAATTTTAGCTAAAACATAATGTTTGGGCTCAAATGAATAGTACCAGTGAAGGCTGGCGTGCAAAAATAACGATAGTGTCTTGACGTTTAGCTTTTGTTATCTGGAACAATTTGCGGAAATATATCGTGACTTGCTCTAAAGAAAGATCTAGTTGAGGAATGGCGTGCAGAAATGACAAAAATGTGCTTCGTTGTTCGACTTTTGTTTTTTGCAAAAAGTTGTCAGAATTATATCGTGTTTGGGATCAAATAAAAGATATCGGTTAACGCTGGTCTGCAGTAATGACAGAAATGGTATTTGCTGAAATGCTTTGTTAATTTTCTTAATTATTTAATAAATTTTGGCAATTTTTGTTTATATAAATATTTAATATATAAATATTTCAAAGATTGTTAACAATTCTTTCAAAAAAAATGTCTGTAGACCGTGAAACCTGGAAAATTGTATGAATTGAAACAAAAAAATTAAACTTTAGTCAAAAATTAAAATGACCAAAATAAGTATTTGTTCTAATCTAGTACAGTATTCCGGTGAAATAAATACATGAATAAATGGCCAACTAATGCGGCAACTTTGCCCCAATTTAACCGACTTCGTATCTTTTAGGGTTCTCGAGGTCCCAATGGTTAGTTAGTTAGCAATAGTTATTTGATATTTTTCGTTGATTACTTAATAGAAATAAAATAAATTTCTCTAACTTCCGAGATATGTGGAAATATTTTCAAATGCTTTTAACTAACCCGTCGTAAAATTTAATTCTAGGTAACTTTCTTCAAATAAATTATTTTGTAAAATTTGAAGTTTATCCAGAAATCCACTTTCCCCAGGTATTTGTTCATCATTCTCAATTTAAAAAAAAACACAACGCCTATGTTTATATTAATAGAATGAAAAAAAAAAAGTGATCTTGAAATCATATCATTGTGCACAAAAAAATGCGACAATTATTGATTTTCGACTGAATGGTAACTTCTACAAAATAATTTATTTGAAGAAAGGTTCTTAGAATTCTATTTTATTGGGGGTTAGTTAGAAATTTTTTTTCAAATTTTTACATTTTTTTTAATATTTGAAGTTAGAGAAATTTATTTTATTTCTACTAAGTTAACAACAATATATATATATATATATATATATATATATATATATATATATATATATATAAAGGTCGGATTCGTGTTCAGGGACTTCAACTACATCTAATAAGTTCATTTCAAACAATTTAAAACCTCGAATTTAAATGACGTGAAAAGTTTAGTCAAAAAAAAAATTCTACAAAAAGCTTTCCCACACAAAACTGGGTAAAGGTAGGAGCTTGTAACTATAATTTTTGATTTCAACGTGCCGACTTGCATAAGTGACCAAAATTTGATAACAATCGGATAATAAACACAGGAGCTATATATTTTTAAATGCATAATTTTGTAGCTCCTGGTATTGAGGTGTGCTGCTTCCCTCGCTACCAAGAATTTCGCTGGATTTCAAAGATTTTTTTTAAGTTCTTTCGGAAATTTGCAAAAGTTCAAAATTTTAAAAAAAAGTTGCAAACTAACCCTGTATAAAATTTAATTCTTCGTAACCTTCTTCAAATAAATTGTTTTGTAAAATTTACCGATCAGCCGAAAATAATTTATTGTTGTTAATTTTTGTAAAAAAAATAAATACAGGCTCGTATCTCAAAAACGGTAAACCCTATCAAATAAATGCTTGAAGTAAACTCCATCTGAAATTTAATTTTGAATAACTATTCTTTTACAACTTTTCCTCGAGAAATGTTTATTTTCGGAAATAACCTATAAAAAACGGCCACACCCAAAAGTGGGTAGAGATATGAGATTTTCGGATTCTACGGGTTAAATGCCTAATAAGTACAACATTTCGTGGCAAACGGAGCACAAATACAGGCGCTGTGAATTTTTTAAGTTTTTAATATGAAATTGATCGCGTGTTTCTTTCCTAGATCAAATTCCTACGATAGGAATTTTGTGAAGTTGAAAATTTCGAAGAAAGCTTCAAGGTAACCCCCCGTAAAATTTTATTCCAAACAACATTGTTCCTATGAACTATGTGTGTTAAGTGAACGGTTTAATCGGAAATCCGGATTGGATGAAAAAGTCGGAAAATTTTCATCCAATTGTAATTTGCAGGTAAACGGTGCTTTTAAACCATGTAGTTTATAAAACAAAAGTTGTTAAAAATTCATTTTTACAAAAAATTCGTATATTTTTGTTTAATAGTTTGCGATTTTATATATGTCCGAATTCTATGTCGATGTGGTACTTTTTTCCAATACCGGAGGTAAATCTATATCTACTAAATAAACGACAAAAAATATCAACAAATAAATGTCAGAATCGTGTTCAGAGGCCTCAACTACATCTAATAAGTTCAATTGCAAGAAATAAAATTGATTTATTTTCGAATTAACAAACATGTCCCAAAAATAGCGTTAAACGTACTTTTGCTAATGTTTGTTAAACCGAAAATAAAGCAGTTTTATTTCTTGCAAATGAACTTAAAAGCTTAAATTCTATAAAAAGATGTAAAAAAATAAATAATTTAAGAAAAAAAGCAATGATCGAATATAATACTTATGCAGCTTTTAACCAAGGCGATTTAATTGTGACACGTCGTCCTAAACCTAAATTTCAGAAAACAGTAGATAATTATGTTCCATGTGCTAATTGTAAGGTATTTTATAGAACATCTATGCTAGAAAACCACTACAAACTCTGTACAAATGTAACAAAAGCAACTGGTGTTAGAAGGTTGGGTCGATCATTGGTGCGCCAAAAATTAAGAGAAGAATTGCAACACGTAGAGGATGTGCTTCCAAATGGTAGAATTGGTATTTTAACACTGACCCTAAGGAATGATGACAGAATTTTATTATATGGTGCTCGGCTCAGTGCTAAATACCTGCATGCAAAACACATGGACAACCATATACGTTCAGGTATGCGAATTCTTGCAAAACTTTTAATTGAAATGAAAGACCGCGGTCCTTCAATTATAAAATTGCTAGATTGTTTACAACCTTACAAATTTAAATTATTACTACTCGTTGTTCATAAAATGTGTTGCTACGATAAAATTAAACGATGTTTTACAATACCGTCGTTAACAGTGAACATTGGGAATATATTACCAAAAGTGTCTAATACTTTTGTTACTAAATTCATCCAAGAAATTAATACAATAGTACAATGTCAGGTAGAGACCTATAAAACATTACCGAAAATGAATTATAATATGCAAATAGTTACTGTAGCAAATGATAATCTGACCGAAACTAAATTGTCAAAAACCAAACGAATTCCGCTATCGGCGGATATTTGTAAATTAAATGAATATTTGCTTTCTGGTGCTAAACCAGCATGTGATAAATTACAAGATAATTTTACTTATGTTGCATGGTATCAATTAATGATACATTCTTTAGCATTATTATAGATTTTTAATAGAAGGCGTACTGGAGAAGCGGAACATAGATATTTCAAAATATAGCAAGCTGACAGCTTATTTGAAGAGTGATTCTAAGGGGTACAAACCAAAAAAAGCAGCCGTTTTGGAAAGAGAACATATAGAACGATTTTGGATGATGGCTTCTGATGAAAAGTATTTGCTGATTAAGGTAATGAGATTCATTGTTAAGACAATATGAGGATTAAATTTTGAATTATTTTAGGTAGCATTAATAATGGGGATCGCCGGTGCCTGTAGCCTATAGATGTTGTGAATTGACGAATTTGAGAACCAATGATGTACAAGATACGGGGTCTTATATACTGGTTTTAATACACGATACCAAGACCTACATTTCACGTAGGTTCACCATTATCGAGTAAGGATTTTCTGTCAATGCTGCAGAGTTGTGTAGAAAGTATATTTCCTTACGTCCAAAGAAGTTGCCACACAACAGATTCTTTATACGATATATGAATAAAAAATGTACTGTACAACCTATTGGAATCAACACATTGTCAAAAGTACCTTCAAACGTTGCTTCGTTTTTGAACCTACCAAACGCGGATACTTACACTGGCCATTGCATGAGACGCACTTCAACAACTTTGTTGGCCAATAAAAGTGCTGATATTACAACTATCAAACGGCATGGTGGATGGCAGTCCAGTGCTATAGTAGAAAGCTATATTAAGGATTCCCTTTCAAATAAACTTGATATTGCAAGAAAAATTCAAGGAGAATCTTCCGGTTCCCGAGAAGGGGAGACATCGATAATTCGTACAAATTCCGAAAATAGCGCCAACAATAAGAATATCAATGGAAAGGACATCAAACTAGATAAAACGAACGATGATTTAAGTGTTAATATAAATGTAAATATTAATAAGTAATTGAATAAATTTTACTGATTTTTGTGCATTATTCCTTTATTCTTTATTATTATTCACTAGTAAAATAAAATTACTTTATTCCACTAGTGAATAATTGGTCTCATTATACAGTTGCAATGAACACAAATAAATGCATATTATGAGGTGATTGTGGATAATATAGTTTTATTTATCGGAAATTTTGTAGTTGTATTATATATGTATATAAAAACAAAAAGTTACTTGGATATATATTCTACACACTTTCGACAATTATTATTACATACATTCTGTACATTCATTTAATAAAATATATGTAATATATTAGTAATATTCCAAGTATATAGTTTATCTCTGTAAATTTATTGTACCTATTATTAATAACATAAATACATGTATAACTTTATAACTTATGAATGCAACACAATGCAGAGCACACAAATCAAAAAGTGTATTTTTGAACTATTATTTTTATTAAGAACCACTGGTTAAAACTAGGTATATATAAACCAGTCCGGTTTAAACCATAGTGGCTTTTTCTTAACAACCCTGTTATAAAATAAAAGAAATTAGCATAAATTAATTTTTTTCAGACAATAATCTTGTTTCATGATGTACTTTTATTTGCAAATAAGTTTTCACAAACAAGTTATATACATTTGTAAGAAAACAGAAAAAACTTTTAGAGAAAATCAATACAAAATATTAAATATTAAAAATTTGTTAAATATAAAGCAGAACAAATTTGTAGCCGATGTTTCTCCAAATATTTTTAATAGTGAGACTTTTGTTCAACATTTAAAGGAGCAAACAATTATTGACAACCAGAAATATCAGATTGTGAACATTATTGTGAAAATTTATTTGCAAATAAGAATACATCATGAAACAAGATTATTGTCTGAAAAAACTGATTATGTACGACATAAATTTCATAGATTAATTATAAATAAAAATCAATAATAATAGTACAACTTTTTACTTTTTCCTTCTGTAGGATGCGTGCGGATGAATGATTTAGTGACTTCTTTTGACACTTTTATTATTTGTACTAGAATACACTTCAATAATTAAATTAACGTTTAACATAAATATATGCACATGGACTAAACGAAAGTAAGTACCACCATTGCGATTCAACTTTCTACGTTCGCCTCCTCTTCTTCCTCTTTGTGTCGGCATCGTAGTTCGCGCGTGCGTCACATGGTGGCGTACTAAGGCGCTACATTCAATCTTCTACAGCTTCGGCCAGCCTGACGTCACTATCGTCCTCGATCGCGGCTTCGTCCGCAGAATCTGAGCCGTCGCTGGACTCTTCTTCGGAGCCAGAGTTGTCTGGGATGAAGAGGCGAAGGCGGTCACTGGGAAGCGTACCACTGTAAAACCTCTGGGTCACTTGAGCACCTGGGATGTCCTCTACGATGTAGCGGTCGTGATCAAGGACTCTTGTTACAACGTAGGGGCCCTGATATTTAGGTTGAAGCTTCTTAGAGATCCCAGGCTGTAAAGTTGATTTCATTAGTACATAATCTCCAACTACGTACCTTGTCGATGGTCGACGACGGAGATTATAACGTTTCTCGTTGTCTTGTTGGGTTTTAAGCTGTTGAGTTTCAGCCCGTTCGCGTGTAGCTTGACGACCTTCAACGTAGGACGGATCAGCTTCTTGGAGAACTTCATTTAACAGATCCCGCAGCTGTTGGTCGGACTGTACTCGCAGATCGTACCCAAACAGGATTCGGGCAGGTGAAGTCGCAATACTTCTTTGGTATGTGTTATTCAACACTTGTTGAATGGTTGTTAACTGGAGGTGCCAGTCGATATCAGAGTCTGTTAACTTTCATTTAACACGTGTATTATATTTAAGTCCTTTAGAAACTTAGAAAAGTCTTCTGATGTGAACGCACTTCCACGATCTGGGATTAAAGTTTTAGGGGGTCCAAATATATTAAGAATGTCGTTAAACACGGTTATTGTCTTTCGAACACTGGTACTTTTAGTGGCTTTTAGGAATATAAACTTACTGTAAGCTTCTATGATTACTAACACGTGTCTATACCCGCTGGTGGACTTGGTAAGAGGGCCAACGTGATCACAGTGAAATGTGGAAAAAGGAGAATTGCCTTTAGGGATGCTATTTAAGCGACCTGTCGGAGGACCATTATTCTGATTATAAGTCAAACATTTTATGCAATGTTTTATGTATTTTGCAATATATCTCCGCATCTTAGGAAACCAGTAACACGCTAGAATGTTCTGTACTGTTTTCTCAAGACCGATGTGTCCGTTATCATCATGAGCTGCTTTAACTATATTTCGGCGCATGCTTCTTGGGCAAACAAATAATATTTTTTCTGTTCTTAGTTGATAATAAAGTATGCCATTTTTTATAGCAAAGTTTTTATTTACTGGTTGTTTATTCAATGCAAGCGCATCGATTCAGGCTTTTATTTCTGGGTCTCGTTGTTGCATTACTTTCAACATCCGTACCTTATTTTCGGGATCATCGGCTTTGACGACCATTGTTACGCGCATCTACGTGTTGCATATGTTTAGAAGAACGATGATCGACCGTATAGCCGAAGTCTTCTAATAGTACTGACCATCTAAATATGCGTGAATTTATTTCGCGTTTAGAAAGCGCAAGTTTTAGAGAATTGCAGTCAGTCACCAATTTAAAGGGTATGCCTAATAAATATGGTCGGAATTTCTCCAGACTGCGAACTATGGCTAACATTTCAAGTTCGAACGAGTTGTATCTCGACTCGGCGTCGCTAGTAAGTGCACACATGTAGTAGACTGGGTGTAATTTATTATCATTTTGTCGTTGCAGTAATACTACACCGTAGCCGTAAGAACTGGAATCTATATTCAGCTCGGTATCTCGAGTTGGGGAGTAAATTCCAAGTACTGGTTTAGTAGCAAGGTAGTTTTTAATTTTTTCGAACGCTTCCTATTGCTTAGGTCCAAATTCGAATTTCTGTTCTTTTTTTAGTTAATTTTGACAGTGGTTTAGCAGTAAGTGAAAATAATGGGATAACCTACGGCCAAGAAATCTCTGGACTTGTTTAACATTAGATGGTATTGGAAAATTTAATAATTGCTTCAGTTTTATGAACTTGAGGCCGTACTTCGTTTTTGGTTATTCGAAAACTTAGATAGTCAATTTCTTGATATAAAAATTTATATTTGTCAAGTCGTAATCTCAATCCAAACTGTTCAACTAAGTCTAAAACTCGTTTCAGTTTATTAATACCATCCGATATTGTTTCGGACATGATTAAAATGTCATCCATGTAAATTAATATACCTTTTTTCCACAACAATAATTCAAATATTTTATTTACATATCGTTGGAACGTTGCAGGGCTATTGGTTAATCCGAATGGCATAAAACTGAATTTGTACAGTCCATTATGGGTAATAAAAGCTGTGTATTTTTTCGATTCTTCACTAACTGGTACATGGTAAAATCCATTATGTAAGTCTAGAGTCGTAAAATAAGTATGATTCGATAGAGCATCGATCTGTGAATCAATCACAGGCAATGGGAATTTATCTTTTATTGTAATTTTGTTTATAGCGCGGTAGTCCACACAAAGACGTTTTCCCCATTTTTCTTGTCGACTAGTACGACAGGGCTGGCATAATTTGACTTACTGTGTCTAATTATATCTTTTTCAAGTAGTTCTTTTACTGCTGTTTCGACGTGTTCTTGTTCCACGACGGATAAACACCTTGGTCTATAAACGACTGGTTTTTCCGAAGTTAAACGGATATGCATCTCAAATACGGGTAACGCGGCGGGCTTTTCAGATTTGATAGAAATATCTTCAATTATTTCCGTTAACTGGTTTTTGTCTTCATTACTTAACTCAGGATTTATGTTAAGTATAGGTTGTTCAGTATTGTTCTGGCATGATTGATCAATGACAATATCAGTAACACCTTGTTCTATTTTTAAAACAACACGTGCATTTTTAAGAAAGTCCAATCCGAGAATTATTGGGACAGGTATGACGTTATCACTGACGACATAAAGTTTAGCAGGAACGTTTTTACCTTTTATTATTACTGGTATTTTAGCAATGCCAATGCTCTGACATACAACAGTAGTAAGATAACCCACTTTCTGCGTTTTGGAATGCAGACCAATATGGCGGCCGGTTTTGGAATGCAGACCAATATGGCGGCCCGAATATTATTATAGCTAGTGTTTGTGGTTATAAATATAAGTTTTGTTTTCGAGAGTTTATTCTGTTAGAAGAGAAGTTGTCGAAAACACCTAGCTTATTCAGGTACGATTATTGCAAAATACTGTATGTATTTGTTAGTTTCTATAATTTGTTTTAATATTTATTTACAGAAATGGATTTTTCGAAGTTGAATCAGAAAGGACAATTAACCGATGTAAAACCCCGAGTGAGAGTTATCGACTTGGAAAAGGGAAAGAAATACAAGCTAGTCGACATTAAAGCAGTTAAAACAAGCTATGGAAGAAAAATAATTGCGGAGTGTGAAGAATTTATAACGTATCTCCCTGCTAGATTCGATGATTTAACTGACGAAGACATTTCTGATTTGAAAAAATCTGTTGCAAGATGGTGTATTAAATATACCGGAATAAAAGCCTATGGCACAGGAAAACAAGCTAGGTTAATAGAATTTGTTGAACATAAAATGTAATTGTATAATTTACTATACTCAATAAAAATAAATAAATTATATTACATGTTTCATTATTTCCTTACATACCTTTTATTTTATAAATGAAACACTAAATAAAAATATGTTAGTGTTATTCTTAATTTCCAATTGTAAACATGTGTACAAAATTCAAACATCCTTTCTCGGCTATAATTGCTGGCCCCTCAGGCAGTGGAAAGTCGTATTTTGTAAACAGCTTTGTTTCTAATCTAAATAATACGAGTGATACTGAGTTTACTAAAATTTATTGGCATTATGGAACATGGCAAAATTTATATAATACTATAAAAGGTGTGGAATTTGTCGAAGGATTACCAGACATCGAAAATATTAACGGAAGAGATCCTCAACTTATGATAATCGATGATTTAATGAGAGAGGCAGACGAACGAGTTGTAGATATATTTACTAAATGGTCTCATCATAAAAATTTATCCGTATTTTTTCTTACGCAAAATTTATTTCATCAAGGAAAAGGCCAAAGAGATATATCTTTAAATGCAAATTATATAATTAATTTCAAAAATCCTCGAGACAAAGCGCAAATTTTACATTTATCAAGACAAATATGCCCAGAAAATGTTAAATTCGTGCAGGATGCATACAATGATGCAACATCTGAACCGCATGGGTACATAATTTTTGATCTCAAAGCACTCCCGATTGGCTGCGATATCGCACATCACGTGATAATCTGACATACGTTTATTTGCCTAAAAAATCGAATAAATACGGGAGTACAAATTTACCAGAGATTATTTCATGAAAATGAGTAAAACTGTCATTAACAATGCAGAGCTCTTGCGTGCCCTGCACAGATTGAGACCGAAGGATAGATTAGCTCTGTTAAAAAACGCTGATTGTAATTCAGTTAGATGTATTTGTGAATGTATTTATAATATTTTACATGGTAAAATTCCTCTCAGTCGAAAGCAGCAAGCTTCAATAGGACGTCATAAAAACATTTTAAGAAAACTAATAAAACGCGGTGATAGCTGGAAAACTAAAAAGCGTGTGTTAGTTCAATCAGGTGGAGCATTCTTACCTTTTTTGTTAGCACCCCTTTTAACCGGTGTTCTAAGTAGTTTATTTAAAAATTAAAAATGGAACATGCTAAGAAAATGATTTTAATATCTCCTGAAAATTTGAATCGCTTACGTAGCAACGTTAAAGAAGAAGGAGATTCTATAACTAGCCAGCTGGATAAAGATATGAAAAATATTTTAAGTTCCAAAATATCGGAATATGAAAAATGGATCAAGTATCAAGAAATTTTACAAAGATATTTATATTTTCAAAAACAAAGTAGAGAGCCTATAAAACTAGCTATCGAGCACGAGATTTCTTCAGAAGCCCAAGTACCTGTAAAGAAGCAAGAAGATGATGATGAAGATGATGATGGAAATATAATAAATATTATTCCTAAATCCCTTCAAGAAAAAGCTCGATTAATAGAACAAAAATTAAAACTAGATAGAACGGTTTCTTGGGATAAGAAGGGTGTTGTTTCAATTTATGAGAAACAAATTCCAAACTCAAACATATCAGACTTAGTTGCCGACATTGTTAGAAATAGAAAACGTAGTAATCCTACTGGCTGGGAAACATTTTTACATGCATTAAAAGAAATAAATTTTCCAACAGAATTAATAAATAGTCCCCAAAGAAAAAAATATTTTCAGTCGAAGTCTGTTATTGACACTCCTAGAACAAAAAGTAAAAGAAGGCAATCTTTTTGGTACGACGACGCCGAAACCGACTACGAATCAGTGAAAGCCAAGAGTGGAAACGATATACATTTTAAAATGAATAAAATATTGTCTAATATTTATTTTGATACTTCTAATCCTGCCGGTTTTTCAGGAGTTCATAATCTTATAAATTCTGTAAAATATAAATATAAACCAAAAGAAATACAAAAATGGATTAGTTCACAAGACGCATATACGTTACACAGACCTGTCCGAAAACATTTTATAAGAAATAAATATAAGTTTTTAAATATTAATGATATATTCCAGGCAGATCTTTGCGATATGCGCAAGCTAAGTCGCTTCAACGATAGTTACAAATACATTTTGACAGTCATTGATATATTCAGTAGATATGCGTGGGCATTTCCTTTAAAAGATAAGAAACCTGAGTCAGTCATACAAGCATTCAAAATCTTGTTTAATGTAAGAAAACCAATTTTCTTACAAACTGACAAAGGTTCAGAATTTATTGCTAAATCAGTAAGATAATGTTTAAAACAAAACGATATTAAATTTTATGTGACTCAAAATTCAGATATTAAAGCCTGTTTTGAAAAAAGATTTAACAGAAAACAAAAATGTATCGTTACTTTACATATAAAAATACATACAGATATGTGGATGTATTACAAAATCTGGTTACTGCTTACAATAAAACAAAACATCGTTCAATACAAATGGCTCCTTGTGAAGTAAATGAAAATAATGTATTGGAAGTATGGAGAAATCAAAATAAAGATAAACAAAACTTAACAAAGAAACAAGGAAAATATAAAATTGGAGATATTGTTAGAATATCTAAATAAAAAAAAATTTTGAAAAGGGTATTGAATCTAACTGGAGTGAAGAATTGTTCAAAATATATGCTATTAGCAACAGACTCCCAGTCGTTTACAAATTAAAAGATTTAAATAATGAAATTATAGAAGGCACTTTCTACGAGAATGAATTACAACGAGTGTATATTGAATCTGATACAACGTATAAAATAGATAAAATATTGGAGACCAAAGGCACTGGTAACAGAAAGAAATTGTACGTTAAGTGGAGAGGCTATAGTGACAAGTTTAATTCCTGGATACCGGCAAATACTGTTCGTTTATTAAATAATGAATGATAAAGAATTTTTTATAACATTACCTAGTAATAGTTCAATGCAATATTTTCCTAATAACAAAACTACACGTTTTACGACTCAATTACCGCAAAACATTAAATTAGTCGGATCCTGGGAAGTAGCATTATCTGAAATTATATATCCTTGTTCTATTTACAACGTCAATGAACGCGAAAATACAGTAAATATTTCGATAAAAAATGATATACAACAATCAGATGCATTTATTGGCAAAGTTCCTGTAAGAAATTATGAAAGCATTGATAGTGTATTACATGAAATGAATCACCACGCCGTGATAAATAAATATGTAGCATTTTCCTATGACACCAAAGAAAAACGAGTAGCAACAAGATTCAAAGTTGCAAACGTTTGTTGTATGAAATTATCTCACCGGCTAGCACTTCAACTAGGTTATCCACCGTTTACAGACATATATCAACAAAAAACTTCAATTAATATACCTAATTTAAAATTAGGTATACCATCTCAATTATATATTTACTGTGATATCATAGAACCTCAATTAGTAGGCGACGTTGTCACTCCATTGTTAAGAATTATCCACGTTAAAAATGACAAATAAGTTTTTGGATCTAATGAAATGATTACATACCCGCAACCACATTTCATACCTGTTTTAAGAAGAGAATTTTCAAATATAGAAATTGATATAAGGACTCACGATGGATATGCAGCGCCATTTCAATTTGGGATTTTGAGTGTGAAACTTCATTTTCGACGAACATAATGAAAACTTGTCCGTATCAACAATATTATAATTTTCAAGCAGGTAGCGGTATAGGACCCGTATATAAAGGAAGTCAATTTCAACGTGGTCATGGAATAGGAAGTTTCTTCAGTGGATTGTTTAGAAATATTTTACCGTTAATACGGAAAGGTGTAGGAGCAATTGGTAACGAAGCATTAAACACAGGAATTAATTTTTTGGGTGATTTGAGTGAGAATCAATCACCTAAAGAATCGTTTAAGAAACGCATTGGAGAGGCGGGGATTAATTTAAAACGAAAAGTTGATGATAAAATTGAAAAGCTAATGAGTGGCTCAGGTTATAAAAAGAAGCGTTTAATTAAGTAACCTATTCATTCTACAACTTCTCGCAGTACAGTAAAGAGCAAAAAACGTTCTAGACAAACAGATATATTTGATTAAAATGGCATTTTTACATGCCCAATCATGTGAATGTGTGAAAACTGAATTAGATTTATTTACCGTACCGCCTACACAAACTAGTATTGAAAATGGTCAATGGGTAAATTACAGACCTTTGTCGTCAATTACTGAAGACGGACCCATATAATTTGTAATTCCTGGCCATGGAGAATATTATCTTGATTTATCACAAACTATGATTTATCTAAATGCAAAAATTGTTAAAGCTGATAATACTGCTTTGTTGGAACCAGATAATGTTGCCCCCGTTAATAATTGGCTACATTCTATTTTTAGTCAAGTTGACGTATATTTAAATCAAAAACTTGTTTCTCCACCAAATAACACGTACGCATACAGATCATATATAGAAACTCTATTAAACTATGGGAAAGATGCGAAAAAATCTCACCTCACTTCAACGTTATGGTACTCTGATGACGCCGGAAAAATGAACAATACGGAGGCTGCTGGAAATTCCGGCTACAATAAGCGTAAAAAGTTTGTAGAAAAAAGTAAAAATGTTGATATGATTGGTCACCTTCATGTTGATACTTTCAATCACGAAAAATTTTTACTACATGGTGTTGAAATGAAATTGAGGCTGGTGAGATCGAGAGACAGCTTCCACTTAATGTCACCAGATTCTAATTATAAAGTACAAATTAATGAAGCTACATTACTTGTGCGGCGTGTCAAATTAAATCCAAGTATATTATTGGCACACAATAAAGCATTGGAAATGTCTAATGCGAAGTACGCCATTACCAGATCTATTGTAAAAGCAGTTACTATTCCGACCGGTCATCATCATCAATGGCTCAACATTCCTATGTGGAACAAGGCCTCAAGTACCTGAAGTACTTGTTTCGTGACATGTTTTACTTGCATTTTAGTGATGCAGGTTGTCAGCCTACAGTCTCTGCAAGGCCAGCACACACCGAGTCGTTGTGCGGCAACCCATCCAATTGGACAGGGCGGGCTATGTTGCTTATCTACACGATCAGACAAGACACGCCACGACCACACAACCGTACTGGCTGATATTCCGACCGGTATTCAAGGAAAATCTTTAGATAACATATTCTTAGGACAGCTTCCGAAGAGATGCATAATCGGATTTGTCTCAAACAAAGCATTTAATGGCGATTATAAGTCTAACCCTTTTAATTTTGAAAATTTTTAAATAAATTATTTGTCGTTATGTGTAAATGGGCAACAATTACCATCGAAACCATTACAACCGTCATTCAGTGGCAAAAAATCCTACATACAAATGTACAATACATTGTTTTGTGGCACAGGTATTCATTTTGGTAACAGTGGCAACGAAATCGACAGGGACAGTTACCCGAATGGTTACTGTTTATCTGCATTTGATCTCACGCCTGACTTGGCTGCAAATTCTATGTTACACTGCAATTTAACACGACATGGTTCTTTCAGAATTGAAGTTGGTTTTGAAACTGCCCTTACCGAAACAGTAAATTGTGTTATTTACGCAGAATTTGACAATATTATTGAAATTGATAAAAATAGAAATGTAATTGTTGATTATGGTAGTTAGTTTATAAAAATATATCAATTATAAAACTCGTATATATATCTTGTAAAATATAACCACAGAAATTAGTTTGGCTGTGACACTCATACAGACATGGATGCTACATTTATACGTACCGTACTTCAAAAATATTTTAAGAAAAACACAAGTCACTATGGAGTGTATGCTGCGAACAAATTGCCGCAGCATGTAAATTTTCCATGTACAATAATTATAAATACTGACCCTGATACGATGCCTGGTACTCATTGGGTAGCAGTATTTATTGATCGCTCAGGACATGGAACCTACTTTGACAGTTACGGACGACCACCTTTAGTAAAGGAACACAATGAATTTTTAGGAAAAAATACACGCACATGGACATACAATACAGCCTCATTGCAAGATTATTCAACTTCAGTTTGTGGTTATTATTGTTTAGTGTATTGGTTATTTAGAATTAATTGTTATACAAATAATGATTTTGTGAAATTATTTAATAAATATTGTAAATCTGAAAATGATGAATTTATAAGATATATGTTTAATTATTACTTTAATAAAAAATGATGAATTTATAATGTATACGTTTAACTATTGCTTTAATAAAAAAAATATTTTTAATTATTTGTTTTATTTCATTCGTTTTTTATTTTCTATCATAAAGATATATGTATATGTTCATTAGGTAGGTACTAGGTAGGTATACATACGTTGTAGAAAATATTATATTACAAACATTGAATTAAAATTTTCTAGTGATATTTTATTAAATTTACGCAATGAAATACATTTTTATTGAAATTTATGATTATGTAATACATAAAAAGTATATTTAAAATATTTATACACATTTAGTTTTGTTTAAATTATTTACATACATTTCATTATTATTATTATACAAATTAATATAATTAAAAATAAACTAATCTAATTTCATTCTTTTCACGTCATAGGAAATACTATTTACATCTTTAAATTATTTACATAGGTACATTTCATTATTATCATTATTACAAATTAATATAATTAAAAATAAACTAATCTAATTTCATTCTTTTCACGCCATAGGGGATACTATTTACATTATCTATTAGTCTACGTTTCATAAATTTTATACTAAATTTTTTTGTTTCATGTTTTGTGACAACATTGTGAGTAGATGTACATCGAATATTGTCAAAAGAAATTACTGGGCCTTTAATATTACTATTAAAAATCAAAATCTTCAAATTTTTATAATTTAATGCGAAGCCTTTAACTTTACATACTTCTGTAATCTTTTCACTAGTTGGCGAATAAACTTTGTATGCATAATTCTTCGGTCCACCACACACAAATTCAGTTATATAGCTGCCTAACCCATAACAAGATAACTCATCAGTAAGATCACCCAAAAAGTTACCTGTCGGGGGCTCCCGCTGTCCTGGTGAGTGGCAGTATATAATGGAAACAGTGTCGTAGTATAATACCCTATTACCTAGCTTTTGTAAAAATTTATGGAGTTGTAAACGAGCTTGTGCCGTTGTGTAGGCTGCTATGACCACATTCACAGTTCGAAGTTGTTCGATGGCTTCATTTGCGTGAACCCAGTGTACGTACAGCATCTGGTCACCTGCTGGGATAATCCTCTGAACTTCAATTGCTGGATTCGACAATAATTCATAAAGTTCTTCAGCAGATGATACAGTTGATGTACAAGGTCTATTTTGTGTTTGTGCAAATTTACCTATTAACAAATTAAATGAATATTATAATAAAATTTATATTAATTTTTAAATAAGTTATTTATATTACCCCACAAAGAATTCAGCATAAGTTTGGCAATTGATCTTTTTCCAGCGTTCTTCTCAATCTTATTTGGATCTAGATGAATTCCTTCATTGATGTAGTAGTTCTGAATGTACTCATTCCTAGTTTCATTATCGGAACAGTCGTCGGGATAACCAGAAGCCTCTTGCTTCATTTTTAGAAATGTATTAATGTATTCGACGAATAATCCTCCTGTTTTAGTGTCTTTATTGTAAACAGTAACATTGTATTGCCAAATTTCGTGCACTTGTAAAATTTTGTAGCCAAGAGAAACCGCATACTGGACCTCGTCAGAAATGTATGTCCCAATAAATTGTCTCTCATCATCACTGTGATTGCAGTCATTTTGCTCTAAATTATCACAACATGTACGACATAATACAAACATAAGTTTCCCATGGATTTTTCGTGGTAAGACAGGGTGAAATAATTCACTGGGCGGTAAAACTGTGCATTTAATTAAGCCTTCAACCTGGCTAATATCGTTATTAGGACATAACGATTCGCATTCTGTTCCGATAAAAATTTTTGGATGGCCTACTGGATATTTTCCATACTTACATACAAATGGATAAAGAGAACAGACATCTACATATTTTATTTTTTCATCACTTTTAATTTTTTTATATAAACTGGTATTGCCTGTTCTTCCACCAAAAAATGCATTTTGCGGTTGTAATGGCATATTGTTTAAAATTTCATGCTTTTCAAGTTGACAATTTAAATTTTTATCTTCTTTTAATAATTTTCTGAATTCGCACCCCCAAATGCTAATTACTTTGTATCCTAATTTTTTTATTTTATTTAATTTTGATATTGTTCGTTCATATCTTTCATCTAAAGTTTCTTTTGAATTACTAAATATTTTTTCATTTCTTTTCGTTCTGTAACATAATGTACACCCATGCCAAAAACACCCCAAAAATTCAAAAACTAATTTATCTAGAGAATAATAACCATCTACCTTAAAACAATTTTCAATGACTGCTTCATTACTACGTCCTGCATGTTGAATTTGTATTCCGCGTACGTTTTCTTCATGTATCAACCATTTCAGCGCAATTTTTGATTGGTTGTCTTTCATGCGATAACCTTTTTGTGGTATAATACCAATTGTATTTGGCAAAAACAAACGTCGGAACACACGATTACAGACTAAAGCGATAGTAATTCCTTCACTGAAGGGACATACTTTACAATCTTCAATGAAATTATTTCTAAATTTTTCGCATGCTCGACGCAAAATTTCAACGTCAGACACGCAATACTCGATAATTTCTTTATTCATATCAAATATCACATTATTCTCTATTTGTATATTATACCATTCCAAAAACTTTTGTCGTACAGAATGATTCATGCTATCTACAGCATAATATTCACGGGCTGGTAACGGTCCTATGTAATTTTGATTTTCTACTTTATTAAATAAATGTGGGAAATATCCTTTTTTTAAAGAAGGTGGTAAATCCATTGCTTTAGGTAGAGCTGATAACGGCATTTGTAAATAATTTAGAGAATCTATAAATTACATATGATTAATTTGTAATAGCATAATTTTTGAGCCATTCAAAATTAATTTTGGTTTAAGGTAGCGTTCTTCTACAAGATATTTTAAAATAAACTGACAATCAAACGATTTTGCATTATGTGCGATACAAATAACAGAAGAAAATGAAGTGCGCGGAAGTAAAACATATGTTAAAAAGTTTTGCAACGGGTCCTTTTTAAATATTTGTTGACGAATGCCACAGGAGTTACATATTTGTTTCAAATCATCTATGTTGCAACAGGTAGAGCATGACTGCTGTATAACACATAAAGTTATTTCGTGCTCTTTATCATTACCGAGCATTTTTTCTTGATATGTCTCGAAATCATAATAAATAAATAAAGTATTACCTTTTAATACGGTTTTGTCCTTAATAATATAGCACATATGTCCCGGCTTTTTATAAGATTCACAAAAACTACAGTAAACTTCACCACAAACATGTAGCCTGCCTTTTTTACACTTGTATATTTTTAAACATTGTTCACATTTTTTAACTCTTTTACACTCAAAATTTAAATGATTGTCCAAGCACTGCTGTCCACGGAATTCTCTTTGGCAATGTTCACATTTAATTAATTGAATAGTTATACTACATGCAGGAGAATATTTGCAATAAGAACAAATATTTTTACAAGAATGACCACCCCTTACATTGTAAGCAACGTGACATTGTTCGCAAAAATATTTGCACGAAAATGCTGCAGGTAAACTTTTTATAACATAGTAATGGTTTTGATAGTACAAAAGATTCAGTCTCTTAAGATTTTTCCCCTTTGCACTTTCAAATATTACTTTTCCACGGCTATTAAACTCATATACACATATGTTATAATTAGAACAATAACGTTGGAATTCAGTTAATTCTGGAATACATGCGCCATTAGTACCTATATTAACTCTTGCATTTCTTAAAAGTTCATGTGTTCTTGTAGTTTGTATTCCATGTGTATTTTTAACAATATATTTTAAACATGGATCATTTTTCACTAATGATTCTGCAACTACAAGTGCACGAGGTAAACAGAAATTATCTGTATTTTCTATTTCCAATATACCATGTTTCCGTCGACAAAATTCCGAATACATTAAGCCATGTCCTTTTAATTTTCCTGAACCAGAAGGCATAGTTACCCTGGTCATCTCGACTGTGAATTGCCCTTCGGAAAATACTTCTTTATTGCTTTGCAATATTTTGGTCAATGCTTCCCACAAAACATCAACGTGAAGTTGATCTACACGCCTGAAGCTGAGCCAAGCTGGTCCATGTTCCACACATGGAGTTTGAAATATAAATCCGACATAATCTTGAGGATTCACTGATTGCAACACAAAATCTATAACGTTTTTTATGCTATCGTAGAACCATATTATAGGATCTTCTTGTACAGGTGGATCATTCAAAGAAAATGTTATTCTTCTCCCAGTTAAATTAAACTGTTTTATGTGTTTTTCAATATCGGAAGTAATGTTGAAACGTTCCCGATTTACACCACCCACACCACCTCCACCAGTTTGTACACTTTCACTTATTAAGTTTCCACAAATTTCATAAAAAGCGTCATAATCTTGTTGCATTTCTACTTCTTCTTCTTCACTTAACGAAGAAATAATAATTTCCTCACAAATACGAAAAAAGTTATCGAAATTTATTTGATTTTTGCTGTCCATATTGACCCGAGTGATACTCAACGACTGAATTTTTTCCTTTGCTTTTTTTTGTTTATATGCAATCTTTTTACTACGTGATCAGGGTGGTATTAAAAAAATTTAACCAACCTGTATATTTTCAAGGGTACATTATCATAATGTTAGATTCGAACAAAATTTTTGTTACAACCCTGGGAAGAGTTTTATACCTGCGTTGAAGATGGGGATCTGAGATAAGATTTATAGCATTTAACAAATGCTTTTCTTTCTTTTAATTCCAACAGTTTAAATTTTTGTAATAACTAATGTTTGTTTGATGTTAATAAATAAATAAATAAAAGTATGCAATTTCTGCAGCGAATATTTGTAGGTACTCAGGCATCTATATAAAGTTATTTTATTATTTTATTTTATACCTTACCTTTTTACAAAATTAAACCCCCATTGGTTGACGACTCTACAAATTTTTCTCACTGGACTCTCTTATTGCAACAGGTGTAAACGGGAGGTAATTAAAAATACGAAACATGATTGTTCTTTATGTAATATATTTTTTTTCTTTTAAAAAAAAAGTATTTACAGACTTTACATCCTTATATAATTTATTGTAATAATACGTATGATATTCTATAAATATTAATTTAAAATCTAAATTCTTAAAAAATAAATATTCATATAAACTATCTTTTATGTCTAACTGATTTCTTATACTAAATATTACTACATTTTGTAAAAAAAATTTATATACATAACAAACATTTTTATATTTTACATTGTAACTATCTATTACGTTTACTATTATATTCTCTAACCTAATTAAATTCCTAACATGCTCCTTATTTAACACTATAAACTGATTCTTAAATCTACACTTCAGTTGTTCCCGCAATAATATACTGAAATCAGCCCAAACGAGACTGCATATTCTGTTCATATCTTTATCGCTACACTTACTTTTTAATTCCAGGTTTTTTTAAATAATTCTCTAATCTAACGTAATCTAAAATGTCTATATAAGTTTTTTTATTACATTACCCACAAGCCTCACAATCACTCGCGGTACCTGATTTGGTTCTAAGCCGACCGTAATAAACACTTTCCGCGTACTATCTAGAGGAATCGGTGTTCCTCTCAGAAGACGGTCATTGTTGTCGGCTACATCTTTATTAGGCGGTAGAGTAAATCTTGCAGTTTCTGCATCTCCGGTGATGAGGTCCATATTCTCTATAACCCAGTCAGATACCAACGGGCAGTCTGGTATATTCGTGATGTCCGGGGTCTCATCATCTTCGCTGCACACTAGCTGCTGGGCGTACGGCTCTCCGATCTGCGATTCCGGCGACGACGAGATCACTAGCGGCTCCAACTCCGGCGATGGTAATGAAAGGCGTTCCACACGCACCTTTTTACGAGGTACAATTTCTTCTTCATCACCAAAGTTCTCGTCGCAAACTTCCTGAAGAGCCTTCTCGAAGTCTGCTGCCGTTACCGGTGATGGAGAAATACCGGAATCATAGTCACGATGCACCACATCAGCGTTCAACGAGTTTATATTTTTTATAAACTCATTAACGTTCGCCGTTGAAGTTGACGCGAATGGTTTTCTTAATACAATATTTTCAAGTATTCTAAATTTTTGTTTTGAAACAACTCCTGAAGGAGGTATAACAAAGTTATCAAAATTTTGTGAAGACATTTTCAAAATGAACCACACAGTCAGAAACTATAGGTATACTGAGAAAAAATATTTTCTAGCTCCTTATATAATAGAAAATACGGTAAGAATAGGAATCAGATATTTAGAAGTACCGTTAGAACACCCTTATAGCATAAGCATATCCAGCCGCGATAAAATATTTCCTAACGACGGGCTCTTTTTGTATACCTGCACGAGGGTCAAATTTATTACCGTAGCCGCATGCAGGTGTTGTGTTAAGTACCATTTATATGCGGCCTATTATCTAACCAGATTCAACCCCGTGCACATAGACGTACTCAAATAAATTTACCAAATTTTATTACATTTTTTCAAATTTCCAATGAAACAGCTTACTGTAATCCACATACTTTATTTATTTACATCTAAATATGTACTTAAATTCACATACCATTCAACCGTACTGGCTGATATTCCGACCGGTATTCAAGGAAAATCTTTAGATAACATATTCTTAGGACAGCTTCCGAAGAGATGCATAATCGGATTTGTCTCAAACAAAGCATTTAATGGCGATTATAAGTCTAACCCTTTTAATTTTGAAAATTTTTAAATAAATTATTTGTCGTTATGTGTAAATGGGCAACAATTACCATCGAAACCATTACAACCGTCATTCAGTGGCAAAAAATCCTACATACAAATGTACAATACATTGTTTTGTGGCACAGGTATTCATTTTGGTAACAGTGGCAACGAAATCGACAGGGACAGTTACCCGAATGGTTACTGTTTATCTGCATCTGATCTCACGCCTGACTTGGCTGCAAATTTTATGTTACACTGCAATTTAACACGACATGGTTCTTTCAGAATTGAAGTTGGTTTTGAAACTGCCCTTACCGAAACAGTAAATTGTGTTATTTACGCAGAATTTGACAATATTATTGAAATTGATAAAAATAGAAATGTAATTGTTGATTATGGTAGTTAGTTTATAAAAATATATCAATTATAAAACTCGTATATATATCTTGTAAAATATAACCACAGAAATTAGTTTGGCTGTGACACTCATACAGACATGGATGCTACATTTATACGTACCGTACTTCAAAAATATTTTAAGAAAAACACAAGTCACTATGGAGTGTATGCTGCGAACAAATTGCCGCAGCATGTAAATTTTCCATGTACAATAATTATAAATACTGACCCTGATACGATGCCTGGTACTCATTGGGTAGCAGTATTTATTGATCGCTCAGGACATGGAACCTACTTTGACAGTTACGGACGACCACCTTTAGTAAAGGAACACAATGAATTTTTAGGAAAAAATACACGCACATGGACATACAATACAGCCTCATTGCAAGATTATTCAACTTCAGTTTGTGGTTATTATTGTTTAGTGTATTGGTTATTTAGAATTAATTGTTATACAAATAATGATTTTGTGAAATTATTTAATAAATATTGTAAATCTGAAAATGATGAATTTATAAGATATATGTTTAATTATTACTTTAATAAAAAATGATGAATTTATAATGTATACGTTTAACTATTGCTTTAATAAAAAAAATATTTTTAATTATTTGTTTTATTTCATTCGTTTTTTATTTTCTATCATAAAGATATATGTATATGTTCATTAGGTAGGTACTAGGTAGGTATACATACGTTGTAGAAAATATTATATTACAAACATTGAATTAAAATTTTCTAGTGATATTTTATTAAATTTACGCAATGAAATACATTTTTATTGAAATTTATGATTATGTAATACATAAAAAGTATATTTAAAATATTTATACACATTTAGTTTTGTTTAAATTATTTACATACATTTCATTATTATTATTATACAAATTAATATAATTAAAAATAAACTAATCTAATTTCATTCTTTTCACGTCATAGGAAATACTATTTACATCTTTAAATTATTTACATAGGTACATTTCATTATTATCATTATTACAAATTAATATAATTAAAAATAAACTAATCTAATTTCATTCTTTTCACGCCATAGGGGATACTATTTACATTATCTATTAGTCTACGTTTCATAAATTTTATACTAAATTTTTTTGTTTCATGTTTTGTGACAACATTGTGAGTAGATGTACATCGAATATTGTCAAAAGAAATTACTGGGCCTTTAATATTACTATTAAAAATCAAAATCTTCAAATTTTTATAATTTAATGCGAAGCCTTTAACTTTACATACTTCTGTAATCTTTTCACTAGTTGGCGAATAAACTTTGTATGCATAATTCTTCGGTCCACCACACACAAATTCAGTTATATAGCTGCCTAACCCATAACAAGATAACTCATCAGTAAGATCACCCAAAAAGTTACCTGTCGGGGGCTCCCGCTGTCCTGGTGAGTGGCAGTATATAATGGAAACAGTGTCGTAGTATAATACCCTATTACCTAGCTCTTGTAAAAATTTATGGAGTTGTAAACGAGCTTGTGCCGTTGTGTAGGCTGCTATGACCACATTCACAGTTCGAAGTTGTTCGATGGCTTCATTTGCGTGAACCCAGTGTACGTACAGCATCTGGTCACCTGCTGGGATAATCCTCTGAACTTCAATTGCTGGATTCGACAATAATTCATAAAGTTCTTCAGCAGATGATACAGTTGATGTACAAGGTCTATTTTGTGTTTGTGCAAATTTACCTATTAACAAATTAAATGAATATTATAATAAAATTTATATTAATTTTTAAATAAGTTATTTATATTACCCCACAAAGAATTCAGCATAAGTTTGGCAATTGATCTTTTTCCAGCGTTCTTCTCAATCTTATTTGGATCTAGATGAATTCCTTCATTGATGTAGTAGTTCTGAATGTACTCATTCCTAGTTTCATTATCGGAACAGTCGTCGGGATAACCAGAAGCCTCTTGCTTCATTTTTAGAAATGTATTAATGTATTCGACGAATAATCCTCCTGTTTTAGTGTCTTTATTGTAAACAGTAACATTGTATTGCCAAATTTCGTGCACTTGTAAAATTTTGTAGCCAAGAGAAACCGCATACTGGACCTCGTCAGAAATGTATGTCCCAATAAATTGTCTCTCATCATCACTGTGATTGCAGTCATTTTGCTCTAAATTATCACAACATGTACGACATAATACAAACATAAGTTTCCCATGGATTTTTCGTGGTAAGACAGGGTGAAATAATTCACTGGGCGGTAAAACTGTGCATTTAATTAAGCCTTCAACCTGGCTAATATCGTTATTAGGACATAACGATTCGCATTCTGTTCCGATAAAAATTTTTGGATGGCCTACTGGATATTTTCCATACTTACATACAAATGGATAAAGAGAACAGACATCTACATATTTTATTTTTTCATCACTTTTAATTTTTTTATATAAACTGGTATTGCCTGTTCTTCCACCAAAAAATGCATTTTGCGGTTGTAATGGCATATTGTTTAAAATTTCATGCTTTTCAAGTTGACAATTTAAATTTTTATCTTCTTTTAATAATTTTCTGAATTCGCACCCCCAAATGCTAATTACTTTGTATCCTAATTTTTTTATTTTATTTAATTTTGATATTGTTCGTTCATATGTTTCATCTAAAGTTTCTTTTGAATTACTAAATATTTTTTCATTTCTTTTCGTTCTGTAACATAATGTACACCCATGCCAAAAACACCCCAAAAATTCAAAAACTAATTTATCTAGAGAATAATAACCATCTACCTTAAAACAATTTTCAATGACTGCTTCATTACTACGTCCTGCATGTTGAATTTGTATTCCGCGTACGTTTTCTTCATGTATCAACCATTTCAGCGCAATTTTTGATTGGTTGTCTTTCATGCGATAACCTTTTTGTGGTATAATACCAATTGTATTTGGCAAAAACAAACGTCGGAACACACGATTACAGACTAAAGCGATAGTAATTCCTTCACTGAAGGGACATACTTTACAATCTTCAATGAAATTATTTCTAAATTTTTCGCATGCTCGACGCAAAATTTCAACGTCAGACACGCAATACTCGATAATTTCTTTATTCATATCAAATATCACATTATTCTCTATTTGTATATTATACCATTCCAAAAACTTTTGTCGTACAGAATGATTCATGCTATCTACAGCATAATATTCAGGGGCTGGTAACGGTCCTATGTAATTTTGATTTTCTACTTTATTAAATAAATGTGGGAAATATCCTTTTTTTAAAGAAGGTGGTAAATCCATTGCTTTAGGTAGAGCTGATAACGGCATTTGTAAATAATTTAGAGAATCTATAAATTACATATGATTAATTTGTAATAGCATAATTTTTGAGCCATTCAAAATTAATTTTGGTTTAAGGTAGCGTTCTTCTACAAGATATTTTAAAATAAACTGACAATCAAACGATTTTGCATTATGTGCGATACAAATAACAGAAGAAAATGAAGTGCGCGGAAGTAAAACATATGTTAAAAAGTTTTGCAACGGGTCCTTTTTAAATATTTGTTGACGAATGCCACAGGAGTTACATATTTGTTTCAAATCATCTATGTTGCAACAGGTAGAGCATGACTGCTGTATAACACATAAAGTTATTTCGTGCTCTTTATCATTACCGAGCATTTTTTCTTGATATGTCTCGAAATCATAATAAATAAATAAAGTATTACCTTTTAATACGGTTTTGTCCTTAATAATATAGCACATATGTCCCGGCTTTTTATAAGATTCACAAAAACTACAGTAAACTTCACCACAAACATGTAGCCTGCCTTTTTTACACTTGTATATTTTTAAACATTGTTCACATTTTTTAACTCTTTTACACTCAAAATTTAAATGATTGTCCAAGCACTGCTGTCCACGGAATTCTCTTTGGCAATGTTCACATTTAATTAATTGAATAGTTATACTACATGCAGGAGAATATTTGCAATAAGAACAAATATTTTTACAAGAATGACCACCCCTTACATTGTAAGCAACGTGACATTGTTCGCAAAAATATTTGCACGAAAATGCTGCAGGTAAACTTTTTATAACATAGTAATGGTTTTGATAGTACAAAAGATTCAGTCTCTTAAGATTTTTCCCCTTTGCACTTTCAAATATTACTTTTCCACGGCTATTAAACTCATATACACATATGTTATAATTAGAACAATAACGTTGGAATTCAGTTAATTCTGGAATACATGCGCCATTAGTACCTATATTAACTCTTGCATTTCTTAAAAGTTCATGTGTTCTTGTAGTTTGTATTCCATGTGTATTTTTAACAATATATTTTAAACATGGATCATTTTTCACTAATGATTCTGCAACTACAAGTGCACGAGGTAAACAGAAATTATCTGTATTTTCTATTTCCAATATACCATGTTTCCGTCGACAAAATTCCGAATACATTAAGCCATGTCCTTTTAATTTTCCTGAACCAGAAGGCATAGTTACCCTGGTCATCTCGACTGTGAATTGCCCTTCGGAAAATACTTCTTTATTGCTTTGCAATATTTTGGTCAATGCTTCCCACAAAACATCAACGTGAAGTTGATCTACACGCCTGAAGCTGAGCCAAGCTGGTCCATGTTCCACACATGGAGTTTGAAATATAAATCCGACATAATCTTGAGGATTCATCAAATCTATAACGTTTTTTATGCTATCGTAGAACCATATTATAGGATCTTCTTGTACAGGTGGATCATTCAAAGAAAATGTTATTCTTCTCCCAGTTAAATTAAACTGTTTTATGTGTTTTTCAATATCGGAAGTAATGTTGAAACGTTCCCGATTTACACCACCCACACCACCTCCACCAGTTTGTACACTTTCACTTATTAAGTTTCCACAAATTTCATAAAAAGCGTCATAATCTTGTTGCATTTCTACTTCTTCTTCTTCACTTAACGAAGAAATAATAATTTCCTCACAAATACGAAAAAAGTTATCGAAATTTATTTGATTTTTGCTGTCCATATTGACCCGAGTGATACTCAACGACTGAATTTTTTCCTTTGCTTTTTTTTGTTTATATGCAATCTTTTTACTACGTGATCAGGTTGGTATTAAAAAAATTTAACCAACCTGTATATTTTCAAGGGTACATTATCATAATGTTAGATTCGAACAAAATTTTTGTTACAACCCTGGGAAGAGTTTTATACCTGCGTTGAAGATGGGGATCTGAGATAAGATTTATAGCATTTAACAAATGCTTTTCTTTCTTTTAATTCCAACAGTTTAAATTTTTGTAATAACTAATGTTTGTTTGATGTTAATAAATAAATAAATAAAAGTATGCAATTTCTGCAGCGAATATTTGTAGGTACTCAGGCATCTATATAAAGTTATTTTATTATTTTATTTTATACCTTACCTTTTTACAAAATTAAACCCCCATTGGTTGACGACTCTACAAATTTTTCTCACTGGACTCTCTTATTGCAACAGGTGTAAACGGGAGGTAATTAAAAATACGAAACATGATTGTTCTTTATGTAATATATTTTTTTTCTTTTAAAATAAAAGTATTTACAGACTTTACATCCTTATATAGTTTATTGTAATAATACGTATGATATTCTATAAATATTAATTTAAAATCTAAATTCTTAAAAAATAAATATTCATATAAACTATCTTTTATGTCTAACTGATTTCTTATACTAAATATTACTACATTTTGTAAAAAAAAATTATATACATAACAAACATTTTTATATTTTACATTGTAACTATCTATTACGTTTACTATTATATTCTCTAACCTAATTAAATTCCTAACATGCTCCTTATTTAACACTATAAACTGATTCTTAAATCTACACTTCAGTTGTTCCCGCAATAATATACTGAAATCAGCCCAAACGAGACTGCATATTCTGTTCATATCTTTATCGCTACACTTACTTTTTAATTCCAGGTTTTTTTAAATAATTCTCTAATCTAACGTAATCTAAAATGTCTATATAAGTTTTTTTATTACATTACCCACAAGCCTCACAATCACTCGCGGTACCTGATTTGGTTCTAAGCCGACCGTAATAAACACTTTCCGCGTACTATCTAGAGGAATCGGTGTTCCTCTCAGAAGACGGTCATTGTTGTCGGCTACATCTTTATTAGGCGGTAGAGTAAATCTTGCAGTTTCTGCATCTCCGGTGATGAGGTCCATATTCTCTATAACCCAGTCAGATACCAACGGGCAGTCTGGTATATTCGTGATGTCCGGGGTCTCATCATCTTCGCTGCACACTAGCTGCTGGGCGTACGGCTCTCCGATCTGCGATTCCGGCGACGACGAGATCACTAGCGGCTCCAACTCCGGCGATGGTAATGAAAGGCGTTCCACACGCACCTTTTTACGAGGTACAATTTCTTCTTCATCACCAAAGTTCTCGTCGCACACTTCCTGAAGAGCCTTCTCGAAGTCTGCTGCCGTTACCGGTGATGGAGAAATACCGGAATCATAGTCACGATGCACCACATCAGCGTTCAACGAGTTTATATTTTTTATAAACTCATTAACGTTCGCCGTTGAAGTTGACGCGAATGGTTTTCTTAATACAATATTTTCAAGTATTCTAAATTTTTGTTTTGAAACAACTCCTGAAGGAGGTATAACAAAGTTATCAAAATTTTGTGAAGACATTTTCAAAATGAACCACACAGTCAGAAACTATAGGTATACTGAGAAAAAATATTTTCTAGCTCCTTATATAATAGAAAATAAGGTAAGAATAGGAATCAGATATTTAGAAGTACCGTTAGAACACCCTTATAGCATAAGCATATCCAGCCGCGATAAAATATTTCCTAACGACGGGCTCTTTTTGTATACCTGCACGAGGGTCAAATTTATTACCGTAGCCGCATGCAGGTGTTGTGTTAAGTACCATTTATATGCGGCCTATTATCTAACCAGATTCAACCCCGTGCACATAGACGTACTCAAATAAATTTACCAAATTTTATTACATTTTTTCAAATTTCCAATGAAACAGCTTACTGTAATCCACATACTTTATTTATTTACATCTAAATATGTACTTAAATTCACATACCATTCAATTAAGCCTATTAAAACTATTTATTAACCCCATTCACGAGTCGTTAATATTCCGGCCGCCATATTGGTCTGCATTCCAAAACGCAGAAAGTGGGTTATCTTACTACTTACAACATTATTAAGTCCACTTAAATTTATAGGCTTTATCTCATTTGAGTCAGCTTCTAAATAACAAACATTTAGGCTGTTAATTTCGCTTTCCGTTATTAAATTAACTGACGATCCCGTGTCGGCTAATGCTTTTTCAACAGTTGCATTTATTTCTATTGGGATAGTTGTTTTGTCTGATTCGTCTTTAACAACCATGGTATGTTTAACATTTTTATTGACTTTACAATCACGCGCAAGATGACCTGTGCTGCGGCATTTCGTGCATGCAATTTTTGGACAATCTTTCATATGATGTGCAGCTTCCATGCAAAAAGGGCAAATAGAGTTATCAAAAGGTTGTTTTGACGTGGTTTTGGCGGAAGAATTTGCTACATAATTTGTATTCTTATTACCGTTTGGTGTGCTTTGTTTATCTTTGATGTTAACACGAGGGTTAACATTATTTTTTCAGATGTTTGAGAAGCTGGTATATTTGTTTTATTTTCCTTGTTATGAAAATGTTTTCTATTTTGTTCAAATAACAAGTATGCGTTTGCTCTTCTAATTAGTTCTGTTATATCCGAAGGTAAGTTGGTATAAAACTGTCGAGCTAGATAGATGTCATAAATCCCTTGAATTATATATGATATGAGACTGTACTGGTCAACATAATTGGCTGCAATTGAATGCATTGTAAAAACATAAATTTCGACTGATTCATTCTGTAGCTGCTTACGGTCTCGTAATTTTTGTTGAATGTCGATTGAATGTCCGGGTGAAGAGAAATTTTGCAAGAATAACGTTTTAAATTGTGACCACGAAGTTATATTACTTACAGAGTTTTTCCATAATTTCGCAGCTCCACGTAATTTTAATTTAGCGTGTATTATCATGTTTCGTTCGTCGAATCCGTAAAATACACTTGCATTCTCAACCGACTCGATAAATTTTTCGGCATTTATGGCAGAAGAATCAGGGTCAAATTCTAGTATTTCGCTTTGTGCCTCTGGTGCGAAACGATTATATGAAACAGTCGAACAGGAATAAATTTGGTTACTGAATTGTGGAGTATTTGTATTTCGTAAACCTAATTGGAGTGCATTTATATGTTGTTGTAGTTGTTTGATTGTACTTTGTACATTTGCATTGTATGTTTGAGTATTAAATTGTTGATATGTTTGAGGTTGATGATTTATTAAGTTTTCCGAGAAATGTTGTTGTTGCTGTGACGTAACATTGCATGGGAAATTATTTGGATATGTATTATAAGTAGAGGATGAATGATTTACAGGTGCTAAGAAAGGTGCAGCTGATAATGGTGGTAGTGGTGGTGTGGCAAGATTATTTGCAATTGTTTGCATAGAAGTATTCATCACGGTGGGTGATGTCGTGGTTTGTGTCGCAATAGGAGATGTACAGGTCGTTAATACATTGATTAGATTATTATGATCATGATCGATGCAAGTGGGTGGGAGATATGGGGTTTCTAGGCGAGACACATGCTCTGAACCGCGAGAACCGGCATCATTGTTTGCCACTTCTTGAACGATATGATTATTTTTTAACATTGTATTACGTTACAATTAGTTAAGAAAATAAAGTTCACTTAATTTCTTTTGAGATGTTGCTCCTAGTTGAAAGAGTCTTGCAGATTTCTTGCTGGATAACCTTGAGATCTTCCCAAGACTCTTCGGTTATTTTCTATGTCCAATCTCACTTCTGATTCTGTAGGAAGCGTGGGGATAAATGATTTAGTGACTTCTTTTGACACTTTTATTATTTGTACTAGAATACACTTCAATAATTAAATTAACGTTTAACATAAATATATGCACATGGACTAAACGAAAGCAAGTACCACCATTGCGATTCTATGTTCTACGTTCGCCCCCTCTTCTTCCTCTTTGTGTCGGCATCGTAGTTCGCGCGTGCGTCACATGGTGGCGTACTATGGCGCTACTTCAATCTTCTATACTTCTCTCTACCTTTCCTTCATAGTGTTTCCAAATTCAAATAAAGCTTTCTCAGCTCTCACATTTCTCACGTTCTGTTTAAGAACCGTAATTTATATACATAATAATTTTAATTTGTGCTAATTTCTATTATTTTATAATGACAGGTTAAAATAATAAGTTCAATAATATAAATTCTTATGCCGGGTCAGTTATATTTAGTTTTCTAGTAAATTTATTTTAAATGAACAAATTGAAACATATTTTATTAATGACACAACTTATTATTGCTATCAAAATTTCGATTGTCAATTGCAGAGTTACATATTATTAACTGGGGAAATAAATTTCGCATTATAATACCGTGCATAGTATACAAAACATAGCTTAAAATATTTCAAATATCGCTCTGTAGTAATATTATTATCAATAAACCATATTATATGATTATTACAGTGTTATGTACAATAATTCATTACTTTTTTCAAATTTCTATATTTATTTATTTTATTTAAATATTAAATGTGACTTTGAAACACTATCTTCTTGCGTGATGAGCCTGCGTAGCAAGTGCACTGTAACAGAGGTGTGCAGTGCAAGATATGTCTCTATTACGCTTTGTTGATCAAGATTTAAATGGAACAACTTATAGATAGTTCCGAAACACTCGAACACAGCGGCATTTACTTTGGTTAGTATTTGTTGTGACTGGAAATAATATACCTAATAGTAATGTACTAATAGGTATGTGCTGGGAATTGAACCTCTAACGTCACACTCCGCTCAGCGAGTCGGAGCGCGGTAACCAAAAGCCACCGCTATTGTTTATCCTTTAATTGAATAAAACAATAGGTGCGTTCAATGAAGTTAGCAGGTTAGCGCTAGCAGAACAGCACAGCAGCACTAGCAAAATGTATACTGAACGGCATCTACAGCGCGAGTTTCAAATATTGAAATTTTATTTGACATTTGTCTAAAAATTTTGTTTTCCACATTTATATATAAAGTGTTACATAATTCTAACTTTTTAAAAGTTTTCAGCCTTCGAGAAGTAAATTTATTGAATGTACAAAAAGTTATTTATGTTTACAATAGTTAAATTTTTAAGGCAACAATTTTTCGTGATTATGGATAATATAAAAAAATTATTATTATGTGAACTTATGAATGATTCGTCACACACAGAATTGCAGACAATTTTAATATTAACAGAAAAAGCTGTAAATATGTCATGTACAACAATAAATGCAATAATAAATCAAAACTTGAAACAAGAAGATGTATACGTAGGATTTTTTTTTGAATTAGTTGTGCCAATGTACTCTGATGAAACGTACAAGAAACATTTTCGAATGCGTCGAGAAACAATGAAAGTAAGTAACTACTAATACTGTTATAAATGCACGACCAATATGTTTACAATGTTCTTTATTAAATATACAGTCTCTTGTTGAAGATGTTGCTCAATTAATAGATTGTAATAAAGTACAAAACATGACCGTATGTCTTGAGAAGAAGCTTCATTTCACATTATGGATGTTAGGAAATCACGCGGTATCATTTAGAAGTGCAACAGATCTTTTTGGTCTTAGTAAAGGTACAGGACATTTCATATTTATAGAAATGTGTAACGTAATTTTTTAATTAAGAAATAAATACATCCAATGGCCAACAGCACAACAAAATTTAAAAAATGAAAAAGAAGTGGAAGATAAATACGGATTTCCAAGCGTCATTGGATGTATTGATGGATGTCATATTCCTATTAAAGCACCAAAAAATAATCCAATAGACTTTTACAATAGGAAACAATTCCATTCTGTAATACTGCAAGGGACATGTAATTTTAAATTACAGTTTATTGACATTTTTGTGGGTATGCCTGGTAGGGTGCATGATGCACGGGTGTTTAGAAATAGTCCACTATACCAGCGAATAAATCAAGGAGTAATTCCAAAAAATCAACATTTGTTAGGAGACAGTGCTTATCCTTTACATGTAAATGTAATGACACCATTTAGGGATGATGGCTATTTGAATGCTATTAAAAGAAATTACAATAAAAAACACGCCGCTGCAAGATCAAGTATTGAAAGAACATTTGGAATTTTAAAAGGAAAATTTCGTAGATTAAGATACCTGGATATGGAATTGCTAGAACAAGTACCTGTTGTCGTATCTGCTTGTTGCGTGCTACTAAATATAATATTAACAAATGAGAGTTTAGATGATGATATCGAAGAGAACGATCATAATAAAAATATTGAGGAAAATGAAAATGAAAATGTTCAGAACTTAATGAACGTTGCAGCTGATCAGAAAAGAGATATGATTTCCAATTTTATTTATTAAGACTATTATTATATAATTACATTACAATAAGAAAAGCTACAAATATTTATATTTAAATTTAATAATTTAACTTAATTTGAACCATAAGTTTGAACATTACTACTTAACAAATAAATAGAATAAATACAACATTTTGCTGATATTGCCTAAATTCAACTTCTTTTACAGAGGCGTATACATTTTATCTTCCACACATGTTATACATTGCTCAACATTGTATCTTTCTTACTTTCAATCTTGCACACTTTCAATCGTGCACACTTTTAATCCGCGAAAACAAGTTATCTTACACACATTTTATCTTACGCACATTTTATCACCCACACATTTTATCTTCTACTCATTTTATGTTCCATAGGTACATTTTATCTTTAACGCATTTTATCTTCAGAAACATTTAACAGTTAACACTGAATATTTTATCTAATTATATTAATTGCATGGGCAACAAAATGAATGAAAGGTACAATTACAATGTTTTCAAGATGAAACGTTAGTGAAGATAAAATGTGTGGTAGATAAAATGTGCGCAACGAGTAATATAATATGTGTGGAGGATAAAATGTGTATGCATCCTTTTATATATTTATATGCAGCAATCTACTGATATAAAAATTAATTTTATGTACTGAGAGATTAATAAAAAAAAAACTAAAAGATAAATGTGACACTATTGCTTTTGTAAAAATTTGTTAAGTAAATCATTTCTCTGAGATTGAATTTTATTAGATTCTATAAAGTGTTGTTGCAGGTCAGCTATTTTCGAGATTTGTTTCTCTTGGAGATATAAAAGTTCTTTAACCCAGTCTGGTTTATCCTCATGGCGAATTCTTCGCTTTTTCACTGGTGTTGCATCACAGTCTGTGTGACGATCTTTTAGAGAATCTAATGTTGCGTAATTTATATAATTTTCTGAATATACTGCTGTATGGCTATTTTTATTAGAATTTTTTGACGATCCTGCTTCTTCATAATTTGCATCTCTGTTTTCTGAGGATCCTGCGCTCTTACCATTGGTATGAGGGTTTTTTGCACATCTTGTACTACTATTGGTCAGTGACGGATTTGAGCTCTGATATGAAAAAGAATAATATACATCATTGTAACTATTTATAGTTAGAATTAAATACTAACCGTGGAGATTATATTTAGACATGAAGTAGCGTTTACAGCCACATCTTGTGCAAATATTTCTTCCATTATGGTATAATATGGCCAGAGTTTCTTCCTATCTCTTCCAGTTTTTTCGTTATGATCTTTTATGTTCAAATATGTCCCCTTCAAGTTTCTGAATTTCCTGACTAATTCAGAACTTCTATCTTTGAACCCCATAGAACAGAATTCTGTCGCTATTGTTGCAAATAATTTGTTCTTCTTACTTTTGTCTCTTAATTTTACTTTATTATCTAAAATTTTTGTTAAAAACAATAAAGTCTTCTTGTAATCAAAATTAATTTTCTCTTCTGCATTGGATATTTCTTCTTCTTTTACTGGTGCTATTTGTATTTCATCTTCGTCTATAATTATTAATTCTTCATCTATAATATTAAAATAAAATAATTTCACTTCATCTTAATTACCTTTAAAATAAATAACTGTTATTACTCACTTCTAATGTCTGACATTATAAAAGATGTTGAGAAGAGATAAAAAATATTTAAAATTCCTTTGCTTCCTTAGTGCAACCAACTTGTTTAAACACCAACAGCGAGAAAATGTACGCTGTTGTGCTAGATTATCAAATGACAGCATAGCATGAACGATGACGTCAGTTATGACGTCATATCCGGTTTGCTGCCCGATTTCGCTAGTTTGCTAAGCTCATTGAACGCACCCAATAAAAAATGCAAATGATAATAAATAAAGTTGCTTGCAAACCAGCGAAAGAATAAAAAATACTAAATAAGAAAAAGAAAATAATATAAACTACTTTTATTACGTGTTATAATTAGCGACGGGCATAATCGGATTATTTGAATAATCTAATTCTACCGATTCGATTATTTCAATAATCGGATGATATTGCGAATTATTTTTCACTCGGTCTTCCCGAAACCGCTCGAGCTCAAGGTAATCGTTGCCGAGTTAATAATCGGATGATAAATCGAATTATTTTTCACTCGGTCTTCCCGAAACCGTTCGAGCTCAAGTTAATCGTTGCCGACTTATTAATCGGATGATAATTCGAATTATTTTTCACTCGGTCTTCCCGAAACCGCTCGAGCTCAAGGTAATTGTTGCCGAGTTAATAATCGGACGATATTTCGAATGATTTTTCATTCAGTCAGGCGCAGCCGAGCAACCGAGCAGCCGAGCTAAATAATATCACGAGTTTTGATTCGGCTGCACTAGGGTACAATCGAAAATGAATGAACAAGAGATAACTTGCACGGTCAAGTAAGGGAAGGATTATGTCAGTCTTGCCATTATTTTATTTTAACTAAATTTAATTTAATATGACGTTCTAAAAAAATTATGTTGTCTGGAAATATTTTAATTATCCCTGCACTAGCCGAGCTATACCGACCTATTGTGAAGTGGTAGTTAAAGGTCAGATAAAGAGCAGAAAGTGTTATCTGTGCAGAAGAAGCCGTATCCTTTTTAAAAGTACTCTTTGAAAATTTTAAGCATAATATAACCTAAAAATAATAAGAAGCAAATCTTAATAAATTTTACATCGAGTCACGGACAACTAGAGACATCTATTGGCAGAGAGGAGAAAGTGAAACTGCAACCACGAAAACACCTAAGGACCGCAGAAGTTTCCAACTAGGCGTACAAAGATGGGAGATGACGAACGTAAATTTACTAGAAGTTCCAGTGTCAGCAGCATAAGTGATGATATGGTCTTCAGTAAAAGTAGGAAGACATCGAGATCACCAGTTGCTAAACGAAAAGTCATGGACTCAGAAGAAAATGAAATAGTAAAGATGCTAATAACAATAAACGAGGAGATAAAATCGATGAAGAAGGAAAACAAACAACACAGAGAAGAAACTCAAGAATTGCGGACAGAAATACGAGAGGAAATGCAGGAATTACATAAAGGTTTTAATGAAGTAATATATACATTAAAACAAGAAGTCAAAGATTTAAAAACAAAAGAAAAATTGATGACAGAGAAAATAAAGGTTTTAAAAGGGAAGATAATAACTTTAGAAACAATGAAAGAGAAGAAAGAAAAAATTGGAAAACGTAACAATATCGTAATTAAGGGAGAACAGAATATAAACAACAATCAGGATGTTGAAAAACTTATAAAAAACAATTTAGGAATAGATATCAGAGTTAAAGAAACCTATAAGAAAGGAAAAGAGGATAAAAAAGTTACCATTGCCAAAATAGAGAATTGGGAAGAAAAAATAAAAATATTAAAAATAAAAACAAACTTAAAGGGACAAAAATTTACATAGAAAGTGAAATGACTAATAAAGAGATGCAAATACAAAAAGAAATCTTAAAATCGGCGAAAGATGAGAAAAATAAAGGAAATAGAATAAGAATAGGGTATAAAAAACTGAAAATAAATGAGACTTGGTACATATGGGATGAAAAGAAGATGAATATAGAAAAACAGGAAGATAAAGCTCCAAAAAACTTAAACAACTAACAATGGAGAACGAGGATGGCAATATAGAATACGGAAAGCGAGGAAAAGGATATAAAGATAAGGGAAAGGCAATAAATACAATTAAAACAGAAAAAGTAAATAGAAAAAAGAATAAAATGTTAAAATTTAGTACATGGAATATAAGAACGATGCTCCAGCCAGGAAAGATGGAAGAAGTAGCGCAAGAATTACAAAGATATGATATTAATCTGGCAGCGATTCAGGAAACAAGATGGGGCGGTGAAGGAATAATTAAGAAGAATTACAACATTACATTCCGAAGATAAACAGGGGAAATATGGGGTAGCATTCATAGTTTTAAATTAAGTAAAAGAAAAATAATAGATTTTAAAGCAATTAATGAAAGGTTGGCATACATTAGAATAGAAGGATCACCTGCCAACATATCAATATTAAATGTGTATGCACCTACGGAGAATGCAACAAATGAAAGGAAAGAAGATTTTTATGAGAATTTGGAAGAGGAAATTGAAAAAATACCGAAGGAAGACCTAAGCATTATAATGGGCGACTTTAACGCACAGATAGGAAGAGAGAACTACATACAACAAGTCGCAGGTACACACACAATACATGAAAGAATAAATGATAATGGGCAAAGGTTATGTGAATTAGCAGTAAAGACTAACATAATAATAAGTAGCACGAAATATAAACACCACAAAAAACATTAAGTAACATGGACAGCACCTGACAATAAGACTCAAACACAAATAGACCACTTACTAGTAACGAAAAGGAGGCAATCTTCGATACTAAACGTAAGTACATACAGAGGAGCATGTGCCGACTCGGATCACTACATGGTAACAACAAAGATACGAAACAAAGTTAAAACAAGTGATAGAAAAGATATAAGGAGAATTAAATGGAATATAGAAAATATAAACAATGAAAGCTCGAGAGAGAAATACGAAGAGGAGGTAGAAAAAAACATAAAAAAGGAAGAACGTAAAATGGAAGATATAGAATAAAAATGGTACTGGATACAAAGATGTATTAACAACGCTGCTCAAAAATGGATAAGACATGAAAACAAGAAAGCAAAAAAATAAAAAAGCCTGGTTTAATGAAGAAATTAAAATAATACTAGATGAAAATAGAAACGCAAGATTAACATATTTAAGAACAAATAAAAAAGAGGACAAGGAGAAGTATGAGAAAAAAAGAAAGAAATGTAATAAAATTATTAGGAAAAACAAAAGAATATCAATAGAAAATACAATAAAAAATATTGAGAATGAAAGAGTAAACAGAAACACAAAATGATTTTATAAGGAAACAAAAGAACAAACTAAAATATATAAGACAAAGACAAATAGGATAAAAGATAAAAATGGGCAACTAGCAGAATCTGAAGAACAATACAAAAAGGTATGGACAGATTATTTTAAGGAACTACTCACAAAAGAGGAACAGGAAATAAAAAGTGAATTACCAGAAGAAAACGAAAAACACATAGCAGAACCAACTCCAGAGGAAGTAAAAGAAATTATAAAAAATAGTCGCAACGGTAAAATACCTGGAAGCGACAATATTAATATGGAATTATTAAAGTACGGATGCGAAGCAATACAGAAACACATCCATGAACTTATAGTAAAAATATGGAGGGAGGAAGAAATGCCGAAAGAAAGGGACACAGGACAAGTTGTAACAATACATAAGAAAGAAAGCCAACAAATATGCGAAAACTACAAAGGAATCACGTTACTGAACACTACCTATAAAATAATGTCATCAATAATACAAAGAAGAATAACAAATGAATCAGCAAGAATTATCGGAAATTATCAATGTGGTTTTATGAAAGGAAAATCTACCACGGACGCAATACATATTTTTAAACAGATAATGGAAAAAACATTTGAGTATAAAATAAACACCGAGATTCTGTTCATTGGCTTCAGGCAAGCCTTTGATTCAATTAAAAGACAGCAACTAATAAAAGCTTTAAAAGAACTACAAATACCAAGCAAATTAAGAATATTGATAGCAATGACTATGAAAACAACAAAAATACGAATTAAAACACAAAAAGGAGAAACGGAATATATATTAACAAATAAAGGTGCAAAACAAATTGATGCCCTATCTGCCACATTATTTAATTTAGCACTGGAATATATCATGAGAAAAGTAAAGAAAGGAACACTCAGAACAGGGGGAAGTCAAATAATAGCATATGCAAATGACATAGTAATAATAACGAAAAACAGAAATGTAATGAGAAAAATGCTAGAGGAGATAGTAAAGGAAGGAAAGAAAATAGGACTAGAAATCAACCAAAAAAAGACTAAAATAATGGTAATGGGAAAAGAAGTGCAAGGCAAGACTATTAAAATAAGAGAATCAGAGTTTGAACAAGTAAACAAATTCAAATACTTAGGTGTAATGTTAACAAATAGAGGCGAAAGAGAAGAAGAAATAAAATAAAAAATAGCTGCTACAAATAGGGCTTTCCAAACCAACAAAAAATTATTACAAAACGGTATTTTAAGCAAGGCAACAAAAATGAGAATATATAGAACAATAGTAAGACCAATAGCATTATACGCAGCCGAAACAATGACATTTACAAAGAAGGACGAAGAAAAACTAAGGATAATAGAAAGGAAAATAATAAGAACGATACTAGGAGCTAAGAAGATATCTGATAATGAATACAGAGTAAGAATGAACCATGAGATTGACAAAGAATTAAAAGGAGAAGATATAATAAAAATAATCAAGAAACATAGAGTAAAATGGCTAGGACACATGACTAGCAGAGCTGACGAAAAAGAACCAATAAAAGTAATAATGCAATAGAGCCCTGGAAGTAAGAAAGGAAGAAGAAGACCCAGATCAACATGGCTAGCAGAAGTAGAAGAAGATTTAAGAAGAGCGGGAATGAACAACTGGAAAAATAAAACAAGAGATAGGAAGAAATGGAACATCATAGCGAAGAATATTTAATAAATAACTAAAACGGAGTCCGATCCCCTCCAAAAAAGGATCTAGAAAGCTTAAGTAAAAGCGGTGCAACTCTACAACGGAGTGTTAAATCACTATATATATATATATATATATATATATATATATATATATATATATATATATATATATACAGGGTGAATACTGAAAACCTTGACATAGGGAAATAACATGGGAAAACAGTTTTTTGCTGTTTCCATCTGTCCCGCTAAATAAAATCGGGTGTATATGGTACCGTTACCGAATTTTATAATCGAATTATACAGGTTATTTCAATAATCGGATAACAGGTTATTTTTAATTCGAATTATCCCATCACAAGTTATAACGTATGCTACACTATCAATGCACATATTTTAAGGTTAGGTACATTGTAATAAAGTCTAAATGAATGAAATAAAAAATGTTATATTTTGCTAATTACATCCTGATACAATTTTAAATGATTATTTTCTTCATATAAATGTAGGAGACCATATTCATCCCAAAGGTACCAGTGGCAAAGTACAGCAATATCTCGAATCTGTTTTGAATTTTTGTTCATGTAAACCACTGAATTTGAATATTCTCTTAATTTGTTCGTAGAACCTTCAATATATGTGAAGCACAAAACGAAACCTAGAAACTTTTTTGGTAATATGTCTTGCTTATCTTCAATATCATTATTATCACACTCAGGTATCAAAGTAATATGTAGGTCTATATTTGTAACATGCATTCCAGAAGCAAAGGTTTGTTCGAATGCATCATTCTTTGCTCGCATAATAATTTTATTAATTTCATTATTATTTGGAAGGTAAACTGATTTGAAAGTATTATTTAATGCATTGGTTGAATTCAATGACTTATCAAGACGAGGAAATTGTAAAAAACTATTTGATTTAGTAATAATGTCACTTTGTAATTGAAGTTTTCTAATTCTATGCATTATTTAGAGCAAACTGAAACTAACTACAGTGGAAAATGTGGTTGTCATAGATCTAAGACTTGTGAAAAATGCGTCACAAGGTTTTTTTGTTTCATATAAACACTGAACACTAGCAAGAACGTGGGTCACAACCAGATGAACAAACAGTTTGAGCCGGCATACCGGTAACATTACGCATGTGCAGTGTGAGATTTAAAATGATTTACTGAAGATATATTAGAGATATAAATGATTTTGTTGTGATTTAATGATTTTTTTGGAGATGTAATGGTGGTTTTTATGATTCAGTGATGTTTTTTATGATTCAATGATGAATTTTTGAGATTTAACAATATATTGTTGTTTTAAAGGATATGATTTGATTTATATAATATGTGCGTCATTGATTTACAGAGTAAGTACCCCCTCGCTTTTAATCAATATTTTGGATACATAGTTTGTTCTAAAAATTAAAATATTTTAGAAACTACTGCGTTTACCAAGTTTTATCAAAAATACCTGTTTTTGTGTATTTTTGTATTCCGTATAATATTTCATAGAGCAAAAATAAAAAATTGTTAATGGTAAAAAAATAAAGATGAAAAATCTTCCTGACTTCTTATATGAGACGTCTCTGATTCAGATATATATAGTGGTTTAACACTCCGTTGTGGAGTTGCACCGCTTTTACTTAAGCTTTCTAGATCCTTTTTTGGAGGGGATCGGACTCCGTTTTAGTTATTTATTAAATATTCTTCGCTATGATGTTCCATTTCTTCCTATCTCTTGTTTTATTTTTCCAGTTGTTAATTCCCGCTCTTCTTAAATCTTCTTCTACTTCTGCTAGTCATGTTGATCTGGGTCTTCCTCTTCTTTTCTTACTTCCAGGGCTCTATTGCATTATTACTTTTATTGGTTCTTTTTCGTCAGCTCTGCTTACGTGTCCTAGCCATTTTACTCTTTGTTTCTTGATTATTTTTATTATATCTTCTCCTTTTAATTCTTTGTCAATCTCGTGGTCCATACTTATTCTGTATTCATTATCAGATATCTTGTTAGGTCCCAGTATCGTTCTTATTATTTTCCTTTCTATTATTCTTAATTTTTCTTCGTCCTTCTTTGTAAATGTCATTGTTTTGGCTGCGTATAATGCTATTGGTCTTATTATTGTTCTATATACTCTCATTTTTGTTGTCTTGCTTAAAATTCCGTTTCATAGTAATTTTTTGTTGGCTTGGAAAGCCCTATTTGTAGCAGCTATTTTTTCTTTTATTTCTTCTTCTCTTTCGCCTCTATTTGTTAACATTACACCTAAGTATTTGAATTTGTTTACTTGTTCAAACTCTGATTCTCCTATTTTAATAGTCTTGCCTTGCACTACTTTTCCCATTACCATTATTTTAGTCTTTTTTTGGTTGATTTCTAGTCCTATTTTCTTTCCTTCCTTTACTATCTCCTCTAGCATTTTTCTCATTACATTTCTGTTTTTCGTTATTATTACTATGTCATCTGCATATGCTATTATTTGACTTCCCCCTGTTCTGAGTGTTCCTTTCTTTACTTTTCTCATGATATATTCCAGTGCTAAATTAAATAATGTGGCAGATAGGGCATCACCTTGTTTTACACCTTTATTTGTTAATATATCTTCCGTTTCTCCTTTTTGTGTTTTAATTCGTATTTTTGATGTTTTCATAGTCATTGCTGGCAGCTCCTGGGTTCCGTAATCATCTACTCGTACTGGACCGAGCTCGTTGGAAACCCTTTGCACTCCACACCTATTATCTGCCGTCTGGCAATGGCCGTATGGAGGCAACCCAAATTGCGCCTTTGGTTGATGAACCACCTGATGTCCGTAAACAGTCGGAAGAAACTGAGGCATACATACCGGGTAAAACCATGGTGGAAGCTGCTGCGTCGCCCTCATCGCCGGCGTCGTGGTCGAAAACATCCTCCCTCAATGTCACAAAACTTGATGAACTGAATTTGAAACATAGGATCTTTTCGGATTAATTTAGGGTAAATGTTAAATCTCTTTTCAACAGTATATATTTTTATATCATTCATTTTAAAAATGATTGTTTTATTTACATAAAACATAAAACACTTCTTTCTAATGGCATTTTTAAAGTAGGTTTTGGTACAATCAATTTAAAACAACTGATTTTTTTTTGTATTCATTTATTTTTTAATCTAGGTTATGTCTTATTTACCTATATAAAACTTATCAATAATCTATTATAATTAATTGTAAACAAATTTACTTATTCCTAAGATAAAATTAATGACAAAAAATGAAACATAAGAAACACTAACTAAATTTTGCTGACACTGTGCATAAGCAGAAAGCATATCTGTCTTTTCTTCAAAAGTGAATTTGTCCATAATTATTTCTAATTTAACAGTTTGACACAAAAAACTTTAACAATATGACAGAAATATGATAAAATCAGTTGTTTTAAATTGTTTGTACCAAAGCTTACTTTAAAAATGCCATTAGAAAGACGTGTTTTATGATTTATGTACATAAAACAATCATTTTTAAAATAAATGATATAAAAATAACCACTGTTAAAAAGAGATAAAAATACTACTTTTAATGATGCCATAGCCACCTATGATTATCATTTGAAAAAAAAAAATTTTTTTCCATATCTCGCAAACAGTTGGCCTAATTTTTTTATTATTATTTCTCTTTATGGCGCACATTGTCTTCTAAAAGTTTTACCTGGAACATTTTTGTCTATCTGTCATCGTTTAAGAATAAAACTGATTTATTAATTTGCACTAATTTCATATTTTTTCTTCTGCCTAGTGACCTACGCATATTTTTGGAAAAACAAATACATCACAGAAATAGCCCCTTGATAAGGCAACGTAACCGAAGTCGTAACTCTTCTAGTTTAGGAATTCTCTTAAGTGGCCCGAGTTCAGTAGACAGTCTGTATATATATATATATATATATATATATATATATATATATATATATATATATATATATATATATATTGTGGAAATAAATATCGCGTAGTTAAGATAATTATCTTAGTGTTTAAGTCTTTATTAATAATTGTTAGTCTTAAATTAGTGTTCATATTAGTTAATTTTTAGTGATAGTTACTTTTCTTTTATAATTCACATTTCTTTTATTAAACTTGGTTATATAAATATTAGTGTTTTAATCAATTTTACACTTCACCTTAATAAATAAAACGTTACAGTATCTTCGCAGTGCAGGATATTAACTTAAAATTTTGAATGCTTATCGAAGAGATTTATTAAATATAAAATGTAACATATTGTTCAAAATCAGACAGCCATGGAAATAAAAGAAAACACCCGTTACATATTTTACACGGCTTACTTCCGCATTTTGTAATAATTTAAAATGAAATTTTACATACTTTTATTACGGTTTACTTGTCAACACGATAATCCTCTATTAACATATATGTCGATAACAAATATATTAAAAGAAATTATTTTTCAGATACCGTCAGAAGTAGATATGCTGTGGGGATTCTAACTCAAACTCGATAACCGTCCTAGCTCGATGACCGTGGTCATCCAGATCTACCACTCTTTAGCAGTTCTTCAGCAACCCCTTAAGACTTAGGGGTGGATTTCTTGGATTTTTTGGCTGTGTGAACCCCTTCTTCGGCAGTTCTTCAGCAACCCCTAGCCAGTTCTTCAGCAACCCCTTAGGACTTAGGGGTGGATTTCTTGGCCATCTTCGGCAGTTCTTCAGCAACTTCTAGCCCCTTCTTCGGCAGTTCTTCAGCAACGCCTTAGAGGCAGTTCTTCAGCAACCCCTGGTTTATCCAGGTGGGGGAGACTGGTCAGGTAGGTGTGTTGTTTTAATTAACCTGTATCAGGTAGGGGATTTTGAACGCCTTCTTCGGCAGTTCTTCAGCAACCCCTAGCCCCTTAGTTCTTCAGCAACCCCTAGCCCCTTAGAGGCTAATCTTCAGCAACCCCTTGCACCTTCTTCAGCAGTTCTTCAGCAACCCCTAGCCCCTTAGAGGCAGTTCTTCAGCAACCTCTTGCCCCTTAGGGGCAGTTCTTCAGCAACCCCTAGCCCCTTCTTCAGCAACCCGTAACCCCTTCTTCAGCAACCCCTGGTTTATCCAGATGAGGGAGACTGGTCAGGTAGGTGTGTTGTTTTAATTATCCTGTATCAGGTAGGTGTATTCTTTTAATTAACCTGTATCAGGTAGGTGTATTGTTTTAATTAACCTGTATCAGGTAGGTGTATTGTTTAATTAATTAACATGTAGGTACCTGTCTCCAGTTATTGTTTAATGAACAGGTGGAGTACCTGTTTTCAGTCATATAGGTGTATTTTTTAGGTAATTCACGGGGCGAGGGCCAAGTATTAAGAAGTAAGAAAAAGCGAAATTGAAGTTGAAATGATGTTTTCGAGTGTAAACAAGTTGATATGATAACCTTATTGCGTGAACTATCGGCTAATTATAGACTTATCTGAATAATTTATCAGCTCACATTGGCGGATGTACATAAAATTCTTCTAGAACATTTTCTGATGAAATATATCAGCTTATTATTACAACTGCAAACAAATAATTTTCACCCGTCGTTGTGGCTCAGCGGTAGAGCGCTGTTTTAGAATGACAGAGATCCAGGGTTCGAGTCCCAGTGGCGACTGATAATTTTTATCAGATAAAAACATATTTCCTTTAAATAATTTTGTGTTGCTATGTTGTGTAATTAATGAAGATGTACATAAAATTCTTCTACAACAATTTCTGATGAAATATATTAGCTTATTATTATTACAACTGCAAACTTGTGTTGCTATGTTGTGTAATTAACGAAGAACTTCTTGAACATTTTGTAATCAATTATTAACGATAAACTTTAACTTTTTTGGGATATACGACTTAATGTTTATTCAGTTCGTTTTCTGCTCTGATCGCATTATGAACCTAATTAAAATTACTTTCCCGAAATTCACGTCAAGTGTAACAGTAAAAGAACAACATTTAAATAATGTTTTAATAAGCGGCGGTTTATCAGCTAGTTGTGGGTGTATGGATTTATCATTCAGTTTTATTCTGCATAAAGATAGTGAAATTTTTTTAATAAAGCAAAGTAATTTTAAAAAGTTATACAAATGTTTTACTACAGCAAGGACGTACTTTGAAGATTCTAGTGATATCCAAAAAAAAAAAATATATATAGCGGTGAACGCAGTCAGTCAGTTTAATGATGTGGAGTATATTTTTAACAAATCACTTTGTGTTTATATTTGGGATCCATCTAAAAATGTAATATATATGAAAGAAGAAGAGTTTCGTACACGTGCTGAATTTGTTATGCCAAGGTTAAAATATTCTTGCGATTGGAAAGAAATTAATGTATTTAAAATATGTTATTTGTTTGGTAGAGACAGTTAAAAATGCAAAGTCCTGCGATGAGAAATAACTTGCAATCAATTCCCAAGAGAATTATTAATCGTGAAATATTTGGTACTCATATAGTACCATCTTATTGTAGAAAAAATGAAAGTTTAGAAGAAATTGCAAAATTAAAAAATGTTGAACTATTTTGTAAAGAAAATTTAATACGAAAAAAAAAAGTATATGATAAACAAATAAAAATACTTACAAATTCAAATATTTTATCAAAAAAATTTTAATTCTTAGCATGGATGAAGCAGCCCATTCCGAATATCGCAGCGAAGCAGTCTATTCCAACTATCTGCAAGCCATGAACGAAGCAGTCTATTCCAATTATATTTGTAAGGGATATGGGAGATTAAAATATTTTGTAATTACAATAATAATAAAAACAATAAAGTATTATATATATATATATATATATATATATATTTATTTATTTATTTTATAACATTACATAATTCATACATTTTTGTTACAGGTATGTATTTCACAATTTTATTATAAACATTTACATAATTCTTACATTATTTGTTAAAGGTGTGTATTTAACAATTTTATCATATATTAATAAACAGTAAGCAGTAGTTTGTGCAGGAATACTCGTCTTTGTGTTAAAATATAATGTTAAATCTACTGATTTTATAGTTTCATTTTGATATTGTGTATTTAGTACAATAATAGGACATTTTTTTTTTAATCTTCTGACGAAAAAATTGGTTCATTATTTTTTTGATAGTATGCAAATTGAAATTGTGTAAACATATAGTATAAAATAGCCCAATGATTATTGTCAAAATCTAAATTCATATTATTATATGGAAAAACTTGAGAAAAATTATTTAAATTACAGTGGTCGAATAAACTCATATCTTTATGAAAATTTTGTTTACGGCCTGTTTGTAATCCGAAAATGATAAATCTAGGTTTTTTCGATTGTGCTAGAGTTTTTACAGGCCAGGTGTGTTGTTGAGTTTCTGGTAACACTGGAAATTCATGTAACTCCCAGCTTCGAAATGGAATTGATAGTTCTACGTTGTTATCCAGGTACTTTATCAATTTTAATTTTTCTTGGTCTGCAACTGTTATATGAGGCATATGCCATTGTATTTTGGAAAGTTTTATTTTTAACTTATCCTCCGTAGCACTTGTTGTGATTATAGCATTTTTATCAGAACTGCTACGTAGAAGAACTAAATCTTGACGGACATTTAAAATAACTTTTTTATAATCTTCTGCGAAACCTAATACCATACGAAGTGCCCCTCCGTAGACCCACCTTGTCGTGGTGGGGGGGCTTAGTACCCCTCTGTTGCCAGCAGAGGGGGAACTAACGGGTCCCGGACCCTTACGGATTTTGACCATTGCTATGTTTCTGGATTACATTGATCGGCTCCTGTAGTAGAGGCGCTGGGAGTGCCCGGGTGCTCTGATGCCGAAAGGGTGGTGGTGCGGGAGTCCTCCCGCGGCGTCAGAGAGGAAGGGCTGATGTGAGCTTGCTCTGCCGATGCGTCGAAGCTACAGGAGTTAGGAGCCAGCCACTTCGGGCGCTGATCAGGAAGTGTGAGATGGGTAGAGGTGTCGGAACCTCTACTGCCCCGAGCGAGTCCGACCCGTCCGTGTATTCCGGGGTCGGTTAAACGGTTTAGGTTGGGCCCCGGGGAACTGGGGTAGGATGCGTCCGAGGGTATACCCGTTCCCAACTTACCGGCCCGCTCCTTCTCACACGATGCGCTGGACAAACCTATGTATAAAATGAACAAAGGGGAGGACAATAAAAAGACTTTACTCGGCATGCCAGCCGATAAAAAAGGCCCGTCTGGTGGGACGGCAAAAACCCCCGGGGAGAAAACCCCGCAGAAAAATCAAACAAAAGATGATAGCGCGAGTCCATCTCAAATCTCGCAATCTGTAAGTACGAACCAAGAAAAGGCGGTTGCACCCCGGTTCTTGGTCGTCAAAAATATAAACGGGAACTTTGACAAAGTGAACCCTTTCTTAATAAATAAGCTTTTGTTCGGAATAGTTGGGGATCTAAAATCGATACGAAAGATAAAGGACGGACTCCTGGTTGAAACTGCATCCGCAGCTCAGTCGGCACGCATGTTGAAACTAGAGAAACTTGGCGAATTTACAATCGAGGTGACACCGCACAAGAATATGAATTATTCGAAGGGCGTCATCTTCTGTAAAGATCTGCTAAATTGTGATGTACAAGACATTTGCGAAGAACTAAGGGATCAAGGAGTTATAGAGGTACGGCGAATCAAGACTAAAATAAATGGTGAATGGGTCGATACGGCAAACCACATTCTTACCTTTAACAAGTGTAAGTTGCCGGAAAATATCAAAGTTGCTTTTTATGTACTGAAGGTTAGGCTTTATATTCCTGCACCAATGCGGTGCTTTAGATGCCAGAAGTTCGGACACACATCTATGCGGTGCACAAATGATCAAGTTTGTGTGTGCGGAAAACCGCTACACGAAGGTAATCCGTGTGTAGAGCTCCTTCAGTGCATAAATTGCAAACAAAATCATTCCGCCAGGTCCAAGAACTGTCCTGTATATAAAACTGAGGCTGCTATACAGGAAATAAAAATAAAAGAAAATCTATCATATCCGGAGGCTAGGGCTAGGGTGGTAATTAGAACTCCGACTGCCGGAGTTTCTTACGCCAAAGCCACCGAAACAACAACATCCTCCAAATTTGATTCGTCCGCTCTAGTGAAAACCTTGATCCCTCAGTTGATTACGGCAATGAAAGCGATCTTCGTGACAAAAGGCAACATTCCCGTCAAACCTTCAGTGTCTTCTGATACAAGTCACATCGTTCCGGCAATAGTGGAAGCACTGAAAGACGCTTTTGTCACGAAAGATAACTTTGCATTACCGCAAAGGAGTCCGCGCCATCGCAGACCTAGTCCGACACCGTCAGAGAGGTCTGAAAAACGAAAAAGGTACCAAGAGAATGTAGAGAATTCCAGTGAAGAGGATTCTCTGCTTATTCAGCTTCTTCACAATCCTCTAACCCCAACAAAAAGAAAAGAGGCAAAGGTTGGCCTAAAGGGAAGCCGAGGAAGCCACAGGATATTGGATAGTTCTGATAAAAACATCTAAATTTATGGATACTATAATCCAATGGAATATTAAGGGCTGTGTATACCATTACTGTCAACTGAAGATGCTCATGACAGAGCATAATCCGCTATGTACGTGTCTTTAGGAGACACACTTCAAACCTGGTCAGATTTACTCGCTAAAGAATTATTCGATAGTCCGGAGAGATATGCAACCCAACGTCAGGGTACGAGGTGGAGTGGCCATCATCATAAGGAATGGTGGAAAGTTCGAGCAAGTCACCGTCGACACTAATCTCCAAGTAGTTGCAATACGATTGTCTATCCCATTTGTCCTCACGGTTTGTAATATTTACTTACCAGAGGCAAATTGGGATTTATACGACATAAGGCATGTCATAAGACAACTTCCTACCCCGTTTGTACTACTTGGAGATTTCAATGCTCATAACGAACTTTGGGGCTCTGAACATAGAGACCCAAGGGGGCGAATAGTAGAAGATCTACTTCAATCCCCAGATGTTTTGCTCCTTAATGATGGTTCACCCACCTATTTTAATGCAAGGTCAAGGAATTATTCTTCCATAGACCTGACCATTATATCCTCTTGACTATCGAATAAATTCACTTGGAAGGCATTGGACGATCTGTACGGTAGTGATCACTTTCCCATAGTGATCACTACAGACAGTCCTACCGTACAGCACATGCGTCCGAGTAAATGGCTTTGTCACAAAGCAAACTGGCCAGCGTTTGAAAATGCGTTGATAGTACCAGCCCTTAATAATGATATCCATAAATCTATATCAGAACTATCTGTATCCATATTTAAAGCAGCGGAAGCTTCGATTCCTTGTACCAAACCAGGTATCTACAAACGTAGAATACCTTGGTGGAACACGGAGGTACAGAGCTTCATACGTCGAAAGAAAGCTGCTTTCAATAAATTTAAAAAGGCTCCTACTGATGCTAACTTGATAGCATTCAAGAGAGCTAGAGCACAGGCCCGACGAAAAATATTGGAAAGTAAGCGTGCAACTTGGAATGCCTATGTCTCAGGCATTTCTTCTGAGACAACAACACAGGAGTGTTCGTCGAGGGTGAGACGCATCTCGGGTCGAGGATATTCACCGCCGCTGACCCACCTGAAATGGGATGATAAAAGCATCACAACCGATGTAAATAGAATTGTAGAAATTGTAGCGAACCAGTTTGAGGAAACCAGTAGTTCTCAAAACTACGACCCTGTTTTCCTCAGAGTGAAAAGTGAACGAGAAGTACATCTTAACTTCGACACTGGTACATCACTCGAATACAATGTACCTTTCACTCTGGCTGAGCTCAATTCTGCAATTTCTAAGTCATCACTTTCATCCCCAGGACAGGATAACATCACGAACGAGATGCTGAAACACCTTACTCCTGAATTTAAAATCTCCTTACTTTCCACATATAATAAGTTGTGGGCTGAGGGAACCTATCCTACCGAATGGAAAGAGGCTATCGTTGTCCCTATTCCAAAGGTAGGAAAAGACCCTACTCTAGCCTCTAGCTATAGGCCAATAAGCCTCACTTCGTGTCTAGGGAAGCTACTGGAATGTATGGTCAACAACCGGTTAGTTTGGTGTCTCGAGACCAGAGGTCTTTTAAGTGAGCACCAAGCCGGTTTTCGGAAGTTCCGATCAACGACAGACCAGTTAGTGTACCTAGAACACCAAGTACATAAATCTTTTAAAAACCGTGAGCATTTAGTGGCCGTTTTCTTCGACTTAGAGAAAGCATATGACATGACGTGGCGATTTCAGATTTTGCAGAAAATGCATGAATGGGGATTCAGAGGAAACTTACCCGATTTCATACGGTCATTTTTATCCGACCGCTCATTCAGAGTAAGAATCGGTTCTGCTTTATCCTCCAGTAGATCGCTGGAAAACGGAATACCGCAAGGTTCTACTCTGAGTGTAACGCTCTTTTTAATAGCGGTTAATGACCTTGTATCCGGCCTCAGCAACACCGTGGGAATTTGCATGTACGTTGATGATCTCACAATTTTCTTCAGTGGGAAGGAAATGCGAGACATCAATTGTACATTGCAGACTGCAATCAATGTGATTATCCAAAATGCTGAAGGTACTGGATTCAAGTTCTCCCCTACTAAGACCCAATGTATGCACTTCTGCAGGCTGAATCGTCCACATTATGGGCCAATGCTAGAGTTGAACGGCAACTGGATTAGATGCAGGGACAGGGTAAGGTTTCTTGGGCTTGTTTTCGATCCCAAACTTATCTGGAAACCTCATCTGATTGAGTTAAAAACTAAATGCTCACAGGCCTTAGATTGTCTCAAAGTCCTAGCTGGCACGAGGTGGGGTGCTGAACCTCGAACTCTACTTCGAGTATACCAGGCCCTTGTCCTCTCGAAACTAGATTATGGCTGCATTGTTTACTCGTCGGCTGCAAGATCATTCTTGAGGATGCTAGATCCGATACACAACGCTGGAATCCGATTCAGTATCGGAGCGTTTAGAACGACACCAACAGCTAGTCTATGCTGTGAATCCGGACTAGCACCTCTCGGAATACGACGCAGGAAACTCACACTTGCATATATATGCAAAATGTGGGCACAATGCAGCCATAAAAATTTTAGAATCCTCTTTAAGGAGGACTTTAGATCGCAGGCTTTACACAAACCGCTATGTGTCCGTGATAGAGAACTGCTTAACGAAATAGAATACAACTTACCGCAAGTGACGCCCATTGGTTTTCTTGAAACCCCCCCATGGCTCACTCCGCAAGCGGATGTCATACTGGATTTGCTCCAGTATGACAAACACTCCTCACCACCTGTATTCTTTGTTCAGCAGTTTCTCGGCATACGTGACACATTTCCACCTGACGCGGAAATCATTTTCACGGACGGGTCCAAAACACAGGAAGGTTCTGGTTCGGCGGTAGTTATCCATCATACTGCACACTCCTGGTCGCTGCATGCAAATGCATCAGTGTACACAACTGAGTCATATGCACTATGGCAGGCACTTCACTATGTGTTCTCGAGCATAACGGCCGAGAATTCGTTATTGTTAGCGATTCTCTGAGCGTTCTGACAGCAATCTCGGATTCCTCTTCCCCGGACCCAGTCATTCAGATGATTTTGTCACTGATGAAACATCTGTCTGACATGGGAAAACACGTCCGTTTTTTATGGGTCCCTAGTCACGTTGGGATAAGAGGAAACGAGTTAGCCGACAACGCTGCTCATGAGGCAGCTACAAGAGACACAGTAGAGGCGCTAGTGCTAAAGTACACTGATGTCAGGAATGCAGCGTACCAAAGGTTGTCCACATTTTGGCAACGAGAATGGGACAGGGTGGATAACCACCTTCATAGGATCAAACCCTCTGTTGGACCCGTCAATCTTCCCAATGATCTGTCGAGACGAGACCTTATAAAAGTCCACCGATTGAGACTAGGCCATACTAGGCTAACACATCGGTACAGGTTCACAAGAGAGGCACAGCCCTCTTGCACTGCCTGCCAAGTGCCTGTGACCGTACCGCATGTATTGTTGGAATGTCCCACCCTTCAACCGGTGAGACAACTTTATAATATGGGTCAAAGCCTCCACGACATGCTAACAGACCATGGGAAGATAAAGGAAGTTCTAAACTTTCTAAAAACCTGCGATCTATATGAGGAAATTTGAAATAAAGGACTTTGAGACATTTTTATCTTACTTATTTATTTATTTTTGTTAATTTATTTTGTGTTCGTCCATATACTTTTAATACATGACATTGCCGACGGGCACTAAACTGTGATATTAATCTGTGATATGGTTTATTTTAACCAAGTTTTTTAACATGTTGTGATGTCCTAAAATAATAATAATATTTTAACTTACCTTCTATTTCAAACTGGTTTTTAATATGTTGTGCTGTCCAAGAATAATAATTATTCATAGTTTTGGGAAAGGCTAATGACCTATGATGTCGATGCCATAACCTGGAAAAAAAAAACCATACGAAGTGGAATGCAAAAGCTAAAATTGCCTTTATCGTTTTTTTATATCAATATTATCTGTAGATGGTGACCAACAGGCGTTTATTAATGCATGACATTCATTTGGTGAATATGAACAATAATTTTTTAAAGTTGTTGTAATTCCTGGATTACGAATACGTTCTATAACAATTCCACCAATTTCATAGCGACTCTCATCAAACAGGTGCATTATCCCATTGTTTATAAATTTTCCTGTCGTTGATTTCTTATCTTCATGATCTAATAATTGTCAGTCAATATAAATAAAACTATTCGATGGTAACGTATATAAATCTTGTTTATGTATTGTTATTCTAATTTCGTCATTGGTTTCTAGTAAAGTTGATGTATATGAATGATAAGTATGTGTTTCGGCACTTTGTATTCTTTCATCGAAATATACATGTTCCTTCACATTTAAAATATTTTCACTCATTTTCTTGTTTTTGTACACAATATATGTAATTAGAACACTTATAAAATGATGTACGAATTTTACAATGTATGTAAAGTAGTAAACGTGTTAATACATTTTTATCTTTTTTATTATTTTTCTTTTTTCCTTTCGTTTTTAACACTATTTCCTGATATTACTTTAAATCCCAGAGCTTTCAAATAAGATTTATTCTCACTTGTTAGTTGATGGCTTGCTTGGTTTTTACTGACGTCTGCATTACAATGTTTTCTTTTTATATGTAATTTAGTATGTATACTAGCGAATTCTCGGCTACGCCGAGCATTCCCTAGAGTTCCGCTGTCAGTGCAAAAAACAAATGCCGATCGACATGAAACAATTATTTCATATTTCCACGTTAGGCCTCACCGAGACCTTTCATTAGATTGCAAACACGATATACTTCTAATAATTTTTTGCAAAAAACAAAAGCCGGTCGACATAAAACATTTTTGTCATTTATGTACCCCAACTCTTACCGAGACCTTTCATTTGGTACCATACACGACATACTTTTGACAACTTTCTGCATAAAACAAAAGTCGACCGACATGAAACATTTTTATTATATGTACACGCTAGCCCTCTCCGAGACTTTTCATTTGATACCAAACACGACATACTTCTGACAACTTTTTGCATAAAACAAAAGCCGATCGACATGGAACATTTTTGTCAATTCTGCACGTCACCCCTCAACGAGACCTTTCATTTGAGACCAAACACGATATACTTCTCATCATTTTTTGCAAGAAATAAAAGCCGGTCGACATGAAACATTTTTGTCATTTATGTACCCCAGCCCTCATCGAGACTTTTCATTTGATACCATACACGACATACTTTTGACAACTTTCTCCATAAAACAAAAGTCGATCGACATGAAACATTTTTATCATATGTACACGCTAGCCCACACCGAGACTTTTCATTTGATACCAAACACTATATACTTGTGACAACCTTTTGCAAAAAAACAAAAGCCGATCGATATTGACCATTTTCGTTAATTCTGCACACGAGCCTTCATTGAAACCTTTCATTTGATACCAAACACCACACATTTCTGACAACTTTTTGCAAAAAACAAATACCGATCGACATAGCACATTTTTGTCAATTCTGTACGCCAGCCCTCAACTAGACCTTTCATTTGAGACCAAACTCGACATACCTTTGAGAAATTTTTGCAAAAAACAAAAGCCGACCAACATTGACCTTTTTTGTTAATTCTACACGCCAGCCCTTATCGAGCCTTTTCATTTGATACCAAGCACCACATACTTCTCATAACTTTTTCCAAAAAACAAAAGCCGTTGGATATAGAACATTTTTGTTAATTTTGCACGCTAGCCCTCATCGTGACCTAGCCTAATATAACATTCACTGTCTTTAGTAACGTTCATTTGGGAATATTTGTTCTTTGTTTAGTTACTTTATTAAACATTTGGCAATATTGACTTATGTAATTTAAAAATACCCAAACACGACATTTTTCTGACAACATATTGCAAAAAAACAAATTATAATCTATGTAGAACATTTTTGTCATTCGTGCACACCAGTCTGTATTGTGTAGTTTCCTTAAAACCCAAGGACGACCTACTTCTAACAAATTTTTACGAAAAACAAATGCATATCGACATGATACATTTTTTTTGACATTTTAAAACTGGCCCTTATGGTTTCCTTTCTTTTGATAACAAACACAGCAAAGTATTCAATTTATTTTATTTAGGAATATTTGATATTTATTTAGTTACTTTATAATTTGGCAACACTGTTTGTATTAAAAAATTGTAGTTAATTTTTAAATTTATAAATTAATATTGTCAATCCTAATACAACTGCCACTGTCTTCAGTGAAGTTAGTTTAGGAATATTTGGTTTTAATTTAGTTCCTTCATTACACATTTGGCAACATTGCCTTTTGACATTGGAAACGTCAAAATTTATTTTAATTAAATACGTTATGTTTTAAACTTAAATTAATTGTTAACACCTTTGCTCAAGACTATTATACATGATACTGTATTCATTTCTTTAATATCAATGTTCTATTTGAAAATACAATCGTTTAAAGTTTACAGACTGTTTGTCAAGAGTGACAGATCACAGCGTGCTCGACGTAAAAATATGAAACACCAAAAAGGCACACCTATGCATCATTCTCTACAACTTGATATTATTATACATAACAATTTCATAAATGGTGAAGGCTGTAGGTTTGTCCGAAAATTTGGCGATCGTCATGATGAAAATAAATATAGATTAGGATACATGCCTTTTAGTATATAGGACTAGCGAAGGCTCAGCTACGCTGAGCTTCACTAGGCCTCCGGCATCAATGAAGTATTTACAGTTGAAGTCTAATTTCATTCCTGTACACCAGCTCTCGGCGAGACCTTTCATACGATACCAAACACGACATACTTCTGACAAATTTTGCAAAAGAACAAAAGCCGATCGACCTGGCAAATTTTTGTTATTGCAATATGGCTGCCCTACTCGAGTGCTTTCATTTGATACCAAAGACGGCATACTTCTGACAACTTTTCGCTAAAAACAAAAGCCGATTGACAAGAACTATTTTATCATGTTTGCAAGCTAAACCCTTGTCAAGTGCTTTCAATTAATAACAAACACGGTATACCTCCGACAAATTTTTCATTGCTATAATCAAATTTTTAGTCTGTAAACCTTAATTACAAATTCATTTGTGTTGAAAACAGGACTAATTAAAATACGCCTTGTGCTTGATATACTCAAAGTTAAAATTTTATAAAATTTGACTACATTTTCTTCTATTATCTTAACCGAAATTTTCACTTCGTTATAGACTATTGCACTTAACGAACAAACATTTTGAATGGATAATTTTGGGGAACAAATTACTATAATTTGAAGAAGAATTTATAATATTTACCGACATACCTTCTTAATAAAACACTTTTTATTCAACAAGGTACATTACTTGCTTCACTTGAATGTCAATTTGGTTACATTTGAGGAAGTTACTACAAGTTTTTAGTTGATATAATCAAATGTGTTGTTTGTAAACCTTAATGGGATATATAACCTAATTTATTTTCTTCCATTTTATGGTTCTGTAAAAAATATATAAAATACCCGTATTTTTTTAAATCGCTTTATTAATGATAATTCCGGAGAAAATCAATAATAATGTTTTGGAGAGAGGATATGTGATGTCACGTAAGAAACTTGGAGGATTTTAATTCATTCGATAAAAATCATTTATCATAGAATAATGTACATTTGGCAAATTACCCATGTTCCATTTTCAAAACGATGTACATATGTACACACTAAACAGACTTTGAAAATCATACGACATTGACAATGTTGACAGATGAGTTCAGACATTTCAATGTGAACCAAATTTGATTCCATGTTTTCTAGCTGTTATAAATAAAAGTTGAATCATGGTAATGTTAACTACATAATATTTTTATTATTGTAATCAAAATTCGATCTTAATCTAATCTCTAATCGTGGTTGTATTTTTTTAATACAATCGTTATTTGTAATCAAGTACTTGCAAAAAGGCAGTTATACTTAATTTTAAATACTTTTATAATTTAATAAAGAATATTTTACAATATGTAAATGTGTTATACCTAGAAACATTTGTTGTAATGTATATTATTTATTTATAACAATTTCAAAGCGGCACGCGAGACCGTTTAGGAAATAAATAAAAATATATGTTGAATTTGCGAACTTTGGAAATTGAGCAATTTTTTTCACACCCTTCTACGGGGGGTGCTACTATGTGTTATATCTAGAAACATTTGTTGTAATGTATTTTATTTATTATTATATTTTAGCATAATTTGTATTTTCATACAATACATTAAGTTTGACAGCGTAACTGTCATTACTTGACACAATAAGTATGAAGTTAGTTAAAGAATGAATAAAAAGATATTATTTTAAAAATAATTATCTATTTTATAAATACAAATAATGTGAAATAACATACCGAAATATATAAACTGATACATTTTTATATTACCAAAAAACATGATTATATTAATGTTTTTCTGTTGCTACGTTCATTTATATCTTTCTGAAGCAATTTTTATACGTTCTTTTGCATTATTTGATAATGAAAATATGAATTTACTTGCAGTTTCTCGTGTTAGTTATTTGTTGTTGTCGATTTTAACAATAAATAAAATAACAAATTTAACAACAATAATAAAATCAACAACAACAAATACTGACAAGAGAAACACTAAAAGGGCGCAATGGATAAACCACACATAGAGATCGCAGGGGCAGATTGGAATGAATACAAAACTCGCCATTGCCGTCGATTTAAATTTCCGCCACTTCTTCTCTTCCGCTTGGAATAGTGTGAACTGAGACAATCATAGAATGATGTGAAATGAGCTGAGAGTCTCGGGCAGAGGTCGACAGTGTTGCTCTCGTGCCCTATTTATTTTTTACGTTTAAATAATGACACATCGTTAACATATAAATATAAAGATTTTTAAATTTTCTACCGATCTGTATAATTACGTTTATATAATATGTAACTTCTAGCTAAACAGAATAAATATATAAATTATAATAATTTTACATATCTTAACAATGAATTTATAAGGGAACCAACTAATATATAACAAGTTAACAATGCGCTTTAGGTTCCAGCACAATTACGAAAAGAGCAGCTAACATTAAAGCCGGCCATTTAGCACTCAGTCAGTAACTACTAACTACTAACTACTAACTAGTTACTGACTGAGTGCTTTAATGTTAGCTGCTCTTTTTGTAATTGTGCTGGAACCTAAAGCCCATTGTTAATTTTACATATCGTTTAGGCTCAGAAATTTCAATAAAACAGATGAATTCATAAAATTTGACATATGATGTCAAATTTGCTGCAAGTTTAAAAGATAAAATAAATAAATATAAAGTATTTTTTCTGTAAAATTAAAACAGGTGGAAGAAATATATAAGGAATATATTTGCGTGCATCAAGGTTAAGTTCGATTCCGGTTTTAGTAACGCCAAAAATAATTGTTTTTTTGGTCATACAAATTTTATGAAGGAAATTTTAGGTATGAAACGAATTAAATATATTGTGAACTGCAATACCTAATTTTAAAACTACAAATTGAATGTACTGAAAAACATAGAATTTATTATTAGAGGCGGGAAGTTATGTGTTGGACACATACCAATAATTCTACCCTTGCCATTATTTTTTTTATGTGAACGCTACTTCGAGTCTTTACTAATAAAAAATTAAGTCTTTTTGAAATGACAAATCGCTACCAAAGACCTTTTTAGTCTTGTTTTGGCTAAACTAATATCACTGGTAATCAAATAACGTAAGCTAATATTATTGATACGTTCAACTTGATGTATAGACAGAGGGTATATAGATTTAAAAAAATCTACCTTAAACTAACCTGATTTAACTGTGTGTAATACAGACCGAGGGTTTATATTTTAAATGAATTGTCACAAAATGATAGTGGCGATAAAATCCAGCCATTTTATATTCACTGGAATTGTGCATAGCGCACGCACAACCTTACTCGTGAAGATAGTTACCTACTGTACAGGAAATTTAAACCAAAGAAATATTTGTTTAAGCCTACTTGATTGCAATTTTGAACATCTGATAAAATTTGTTTCAAACGATATTTCTCTGGAACTAATGATCGGATTTGAAAAATAAAAAAAGTGTTGAAAAGAGAATTGAAAGGCCTTTCGAACTGTTTCATGTTTGACACTCTTTTCCAATTAAAATTTTTGAAGTGCAGTCCACCCCCATTTTAGGGTTGAAGTTATGCCTTTGGTACTAATCCATTCAGGTGTCCCCCTTTATACTCAAATTGACGTGTTCGAGCGTTTTTTGCTAAATTGATATTAAGTAGCCAAAAATTGCGCTGATAATTTTCACTGGGCCACTCTGTATACTGGTTTTAATACACGACACCAAGATCTACATTTCACGTAAGTTCACCATTATCGAGTAAGGATTTTCTGTCAATGCTGTAGAGTTGTGTAGAAAGTATATTTCCTTACGTCCAAAGAAGTTGCCACACAACAGATTCTTTATACGATATATGAATAAAAAATGTACTGTGCAACCTATTGGAATCAACACATTGTCAAAAGTACCTTCAAACGTTGCTTCGTTTCTGAACCTACCAAACGCGGATACTTACACTGGCCATTGCATGAGACGCACTTCAACAACTTTGTTGGTCAATAAAAGTGCTGATATTACAACTATCAAACGGCATGGTGGATGGCAGTCCAGTGCTATAGTAGAAAGCTATATTGAGGATTCCCTTTCAAACAAACTTGATATTGCAAGAAAAATTCAAGGAGAATCTTCCGGTTCCCGAGAAGGGGAGACATCGATAATTCGTACAAATTCCGAAAATAGCGCCAACAATAAGAATATCAATGGAAAGGACATCAAACTAGATAAAACGAACAATGATTTAAGTGTTAATATAAATGTAAATATTAATAAGTAATTGAATAAATTTTACTGATTTCTGTGCATTATTCCTTTATTCTTTATTATTATTCACTAGTAAAATAAAACTACTTTATTCCACTAGTGAATAATTGTTCTCATTATACAGTTGCAATGAACACAAATAAATGCATATTATGAGGTGATTGTGGATAATATAGTTTTATTTATCGGAAATTTTGTAGTTGTATTATATATGTATATAAAGACAACAAGTTACTTGGATATATATTCTACAGACTTTCGACAATTATTATTATCTCTGTAAATTTATTGTACCTATTATTAATAACATAAATACATGTATAACTTTATAACTTATGAATGCAACACAATGCAGAGCACACAAATCAAAAAGTGTATTTTTGAACTATTATTTTTATTAAGAACCACTGGTTAAAACTAGGTATATATAAACCAGTCCGGTTTAAACCATAGTGGCTTTTTCTTAACAACCCTGTTATAAAATAAAAGAAATTAGCATAAATTAATTTTTTTCAGACAATAATCTTGTTTCATGATGTACTTTTATTTGCAAATAAGTTTTCACAAACAAGTTATATACATTTGTAAGAAAACAGAAAAAACTTTTAGAGAAAATCAATACAAAATATTAAATATTAAAAATTTGTTAAATATAAAGCAGAACAAATTTGTAGCCGATGTTTCTCCAAATATTTTTAATAGTGAGACTTTTGTTCAACATTTAAAGGAGCAAACAATTATTGACAACCAGAAATTTCAGATTGTGAACATTATTGTGAAAATTTATTTGCAAATAAGAATACATCATGAAACAAGATTATTGTCTGAAAAAACTGATTATGTACGACATAAATTTCATAGATTAATTATAAATAAAAATCAATAATAATAGTACAACTTTTTACTTTTTCCTTCTGTAGGATGCGTGCGGATGAATGATTTAGTGACTTCTTTTGACACTGTTATTATTTGTACTAGAATACACTTCAATAATTAAATTAACGTTTAACATAAATATATGCACATGGACTAAACGAAAGTAAGTACCACCATTGCGATTCTACTTTCTACGTTCGCCTCCTCTTCTTCCTCTTTGTGTCGGCATCGTAGTTCGCGCGTGCGTCACATGGTGGCGTACTATGGCGCTACATTCAATCTTCTACAGCTTCGGCCAGCCTGACGTCACGATCGTCCTCGATCGCGGCTTCGTCCGCAGAATCTGAGCCGTTGCTGGACTCTTCTTCGGAGCCAGAGTTGTCTGGGATGAAGAGGCGAAGGCGGTCACTGGGAAGCGTACCACTATAAAACCTCTGGGTCACTTGAGCACCTGGGATGTCCTCTACGATGTAGCGGTCGTGATCAAGGACTCTTGTTTCAACATAGGGGCCCTGATATTTAGGTTGAAGTTTCTTAGAGATCCCAGGCTGTAAAGTTGATTTTATTAGTACATAATCTCCAACTACGTACCTTGTCGGTGGTCGACGACGGAGATTATAACGTCTCTCGTTGTCTTATTGGGTTTTAAACTGTTGGGTTTCAGCCCGTTCGCGTGTAGCTTGACGATCTTCAACGTAGGACGGATCAGCTTCTTGGAGAACTTCATTTAACAGATCCCGCAGCTGTTGGTCGGACTGTACTCGCAGATCGTACCCAAACAGGATTCGGGCAGGTGAAGTCGCAATACTTCTTTGGTATGTGTTATTCAACACTTGTTGAATGGTTGTTAACTGGAGGTGCCAGTCGATATCAGAGTCTGTTAACTTTCATTTAACACGTATATTATGTTTAAGTCATTTAGAAACTTAGAAAAGTCTTCTGATGTGAACGCACTTCCACGATCTGAGATTAAAGTTTTAGGGGGTCCAAATATATTAAGAATGTCGTTAAACACGGTTATTGTCTCTCGAACACTGGTACTTTTAATGGCTTTTAGGAATATAAACTTGCTGTAAGCGTCTATGATTACTACCACGTGTCTATACCCGCTGGTGGACTTGGTAAGAGGGCCAACGTGATCACAGTGAAGTGTGGAAAAAGGAAAATTGCCTTTAGAGATGCTATTTAAGCGACCTGCCGGAGAACCGTTATTCTGATTATAAGTCAAACATTTTATGCAATGTTTTATGTATTTTGCAATATATCTCCGCATCTTAGGAAACCAGTAACACGCTAGATGTTCTGTACTGTTTTCTCAAGACCGATGTGTCCGTTATCATCATGAGCTGCTTTAACTATATTTCGGCGTATGCTTCTTGGGCAAACAAATAATATTTTTTCTGTTCCTAGTTGATAATAAAGTATGCCATTTTTTATAGCAAAGTTTTTATTTACTGGTTGTTTATTCAATGCAAGCGCATCGATTCAGGCTTTTATTTCTGGGTCTCGTTGTTGCATTACTTTCAACATCCGTACCTTATTTTCGGGATCATCGGCTTTGACGACCATTGTTACGCGCATCTACGTGTTGCATATGTTTAGAAGAACGATGATCGACCGTATAGTCGAAGTCTTCTAATAGTACTGACCATCTAAATATGCGTGAATTTATTTCGCGTTTAGAAAGCGCAAGTTTTAGAGAATTGCAGTCAGTCACCAATTTAAAGGGTATGCCTAATAAATATGGTCGGAATTTCTCCAGACTGCGAACTATGGCTAACATTTCAAGTTCTAACGAGTTGTATCTCGACTCGGCGTCGCTAGTCAGTGTACACATGTAGTAGACTGGGTGTAACTTATTATCATCTTGTCGTTGCAGTAATACTACACCGTAGCCGTAAGAACTGGAATCTATATGCAGCTCGGTATCTCGAGTTGGGGAGTAAATTCCAAGTACTGGTTTAGTAGCAAGGTAGTTTTTAATTTTTTCGAACGCTTCCTATTGCTTAGGTCCAAATTCGAATTTCTGTTCTTTTTTAGTTAATTTCAACAGTGGTTTAGCAGTAAGTGAAAATAATGGGATAAACCTACGGAAATATCCTGCAAGGCCAAGATATCTCTGGACTTGTTTAACATTAGATGGTATTGGAAAATTTAATAATTGCTTCAGTTTTATGAACTTGAGGCCGTACTTCGTTTTTGGTTATTCGAAAACTAAGATAGTCAATTTCTTGATACAAAAATTTATATTTGTCAAGTCGTAATCTCAATCCAAACTGTTAAACTAAGTCTAAAACTCGTTTCAGTTTATTAATACCATTCGATATTGTTTCGGACATGATTAAAATGTCATCCATGTAAATTAATATAGCTTTTTTCCACAACAATAATTCAAATATTTTATTTACATATCGTTGGAACGTTGCAGGGCTATTGGTTAATCCGAATGGTATAAAACTGAATTCGTACAGTCCATTATGGGTAATGAAAGCTGTGTATTTTTTCGATTCTTCACTAACTGGTACATGGTAAAATCCATTACGTAAGTCTAGAGTCGTAAAATAAGTATGATTCGATAGAGCATCGATCTGTAAATCAATCAGAGGCAATTGGAATTTATCTTTTACTGTAATTTTGTTTATAGCGCGGTAGTCCACACAAAGACGATTTCTCCATTTTTTTTGTCGACTAGTGCGACAGGGCTGGCATAATTAGACTTACTGTGTCTAATTATATCTTTTTCAAGTAGTTCTTTTACTGCTGTTTCGACGTGTTCTTGTTCCACGACGGATAAACGCCTTGGTCTATAAACGACTGGTTTTTCCGAAGTTAAACGGATTTGCATCTCAAATACGGGTAACGCGGTGGGCTTTTCAGATTTGATAGATATATCTTCAATTATTTCCGTTAACTGGTTTTTGTCTTCATTACTTAACTCAGGATTTATGTTAAGTATAGGTTGTTCAGTATTGTTCTGGCATGATTGATCAATGACAATATCAGTAACACCTTGTTCTATTATTAAAACAACACGTACATTTTTAAGAAAGTCCATTCCGAGAATTATTGGGACAGGTATGACGTTATCACTGACGACATAAAATTTAGCAGGAACGTTTTTACCTTTTATTATTACTGGTATTTTAGCAATGTCAATGCTCTGACATACAACATTATTAAGCCCACTTAAATTTATAGGCTTTATCTCATTTGAGTCAGCTTCTAAATAACAAACATTTAGGCTGTTAATTTCGCTTTCCGTTATTAAATTAACTGACGATCCCGTGTCGGCTAATGCTTTTTCAACAGTTGCATTTATTTCTATAGGGATAGTTGTTTTGTCTGATTCGTCTTTAACAACCATGGTATGTTTAACATTTTTACCGATTTTACAATCACGCGCGGGATGACCTGTGCTGCGGCATTTCGTGCATGCAATTTTTAGACAATCTTTCATATGATGTGCAGCTTACATGCAAAAAGGGCAAATAGAGTTATCAAAAGGTTGTTTTGACGTGGTTTTGGCGGAAGAATTTGCTACATAATTTGTATTCTTATTACCGTTTGGTGTGCTTTGTTTATCTTTGATGTTAACACGAGGATTAACATTATTTTTTCAGATGTTTGAGAAGCTGGTATATTTGTTTTATTTTCTTTGTTATGAAAATGTTTTCTATTTTGTTCAAATAACAAGTATGCGTCTGCTCTTCTAATTAGTTCTGTTATATCCGAAGGTAAGTTGGTATAAAACTGTCGAGCTAGATAGATGTCATGAATCCCTTGAATTATATATGATATGAGACTGTACTGGTCAACATAATTGGCTGCAATTGAACGCATTGTAAAAGCATAAGTTTTGACTGATTCATTCGGTAGCTGCTTAGGGTCTCGTAATTTTTGTTGAATGTCCGGGTGAAGAGAAATTTTGCAAGAATAACGTTTTAAATTGACCACGAAGTTATATTACTTTCAGAGTCTTTCCATAATTTCGCAGCTCCACGTAATTTTAATTTAGCGTGTATTATCGTTCGTCGAATCCGTAAAATACACTTGCATTCTCAACCGACTCGATAAATTTTTCGGCAATTATGGCAGAAGAATCAGGGTCAAATTCTAGTATTTCGCTTTGTGCCTCTGGTGCGAAACGATTATATGAAACAGTCGAACAGAAATAAATTTGGTTACTGAATTGTGGAGTATTTGTATTTCGTAAACCTAAATGGAGTGAATTTATATGTTGTTGTAGTTGTTTGATTGTACTTTGTACATTTGCATTGTATGTTTGAGTATTAAATTGTTGATATGTTTGAGGTTGATGATTTATTAAGTTTTCCGAGAAATATTGTTGTTGCTGTGACGTAACATTGCATGGGAAATTATTTGGATATGTATTATAAGTAGAGGGTGAATGATTTACAGGTGCTAAGAAAGGTGCAGCTGATAATGGTGGTAGTGGTGGTGTGGCAAGATTATTTGCAATTGTTTGCATAGAAGTATTCATCACGGTGGGTGATGTCGTGGTTTGTGTCGCAGTAGGAGATGTACAGGTCGTTAATACATTGATTAGATTATTATGATCATGATCCATGCAAGTGGGTGGGAGATACGGGGTTTCTAGACGAGACACATGCTCTGAACCGCGAGAACCGGCATCATTGTTTGCCACGTCTTGAACGATATGATTATTTTTTAACATTGTGTTACGTTACACCAAATTGTTAAGAAAATAAAGTTCACTTAACTTCTTTTGAGATGTTGCTCCTTGTTGAAATAGTCTTGCAGATTTCTTGTTGGATAACCTTGAGATCTTCCCAAGACTCTTCGGTTATTTTCTATGTCCAATCTCACTTCTGATGCTGTAGGAAGCGTGCGGATGAATGATTTAGTGACTTCTTTTGACACTTTTATTATTTGTACTAGAATACACTTCAATAATTAAATTAACGTTTAACATAAATATATGCACATGGACTAAACGAAAGCAAGTACCACCATTGCGATTCTACGTTCTACGTTCGCCTCCTCTTCTTCCTCTTTGTGTCGGCATCATAGTTCGCGCGTGCGTCGCATGGTGGCGTACTATGGCGCTACATTCAATCTTCTATACTTCTTTCTACCTTTCCTTCATAGTGTTTCCAAATTCAAATAGTTTTCTTAGTTCTCACATTTCTCACGTTTTGTTTAAGAACCGTAATTTATATACATAATAATTTTTAATTTGTGCTAAATTCTTTTATTTTATAATGACACGTTAAAATGATAAGTTCAATAAAATAAATTCTTATGCCGGGTCAGTTATATTTAGTTTCCTAGTAAATTTATTTTAAATGAACAAATTGAAACATATTTTATTAATGACACAACTTATTATTGCTACCAAAATTTCGATTGTATATTGAAGGGTTACAAATTATTAACTGGGGACATAAATTTCGCATTATAATATCGTGCATAGTATACAAAACAGCTTAAAATATTTTAAATATCGCGCTGTAGTAATTTTATTATCAATAAACAATATTATATGATTATTACAGTGTTATGTACAATAATTCATTACTTTCTTCAGATTTCTATATTTATTTATTTTATTTAAATATTACATGTGACTTTGAAACACTATCTTGTTGCGTGATGAGCCTGCGCACCAAGTGCACTATAACGGCTGTGTGCAATGCAAGATGTCTCTATTACGCTTTGTTGAACGTGTGGATCGCGGAGGATTGGCGGTATATTTCTAATAGGAATATGATTCTGTGGTTCAGTTCTGAAAGAACGACAACGGAACCAGCCTAAAATGTTTATTTAAATAAGTTTTATATGCATACAGCACATTTCAAAGAAAGAAATAAACAACAATTTTATGTAAAAATAATACTTATATTAATAGAAAATGAAAAATACAGATAAAAAAACAATAAAAATATATAATACATGTATTATAAAGTAATTTAAATTTGATTGCTAACCTCAGGGCCGGATTAAGATTCCAGCGGGCCCTAGACAAAATATAATTGGGGCCCCATCTTTAATATTTTTTGCTTTTAGACTTAATAAATTAGCAGATTACCTAAAGTGGTATTTGTTAACAATTAGTGAGATTAATTAGTAAAAACTAATTTAAACAACAGGCTTCCAAAAATTTAATATAACTCAACATATCATAATTTTAAAATTTTATAACTACAATCTCTTTTCTACCCAAAATACATGTGTTCCTTTTTAAATATCCCACTTAATCTCACTTATGTAATTGTTACGTTTGCAACAAACTTGTAGGATTATTGTAGTTTACTCATATATTTTTTATAGAGTACCTCAAAACTTTTCATAATTTACCAATTTTTCCAAAAGCTTTATTCACAATTTTGTATTCTTTTATTCAGATTTTTACCAATAAGTACATTTTTTTTCTGTATATTATATTGAATGTATAAAATTAATATCATTCATCTACATTCTACTCTGTTTCAAAACTAGTATAACAACATAATTTTGACATACATAGTATGATATTTATTATTCTGATTGAATCCGGGCCCCTTCGAATTACGGGCCATAGACATTTGTCTTATTTGTCTATTGTTTAATCCGGCCCTGGCTAATCTAACAAAAAAATATATATACTGTTTAATATCTTTTCTATTATGTGAAATAGCTTTCTTAATCATATTAGTTTCCCATCGAATGCGTTTTAGTATTTTCACTCTTATAAACAAATTTAAAATAAATATTTTATGATCAAAACAATCTAACAACCAGTTTTCATTATGAGATTGAAGGTGTGAAAGGCATTTTTGTTTGATAGCAGAAGTTATGTTACGACAATGTTTATCAGAATCATAAACATAATGAAATATTTCTAGGAGTTCTTTCACTATACTTATTGTAGAATTTTCTGGTCAAGTGAGATTTTTATTTCGTTTGGCTTCCCGTAATCTTTTAATAATATGAAAAATTCATGTTTGTCCTGAAGTAAATAATCTTTTTTTCAATGGGAAGTATCCTACAATATATGTGAATGAACATTCTTCCAATTGTTTTAAGTTAATGTTTTTGAATTTTTATTTTTCGTTTTAGACGATATTTTTCTAAATTCTTTCTTTAAATTATTCGTGAATGATTTTGTATTTTAAATTGAAGTTTACTTTCTCGTGGTGATTCTTTTTCAGGTGATGAGAATAAATACTTTTCAATCAACGGTATAACCCAAAACCCACTGAATACCACCGAATGTTACAAGATTTTACGAAGAAAAATCTGATGTACCCAACACATTACCTCCCGCCACTGCAGTAATATATTCTATATAAGATTTTCCAGTACATTTAATGTAAAGTTTTAAAATTAGTCTATTATTGAAGTTCAGAATATTTTTAATTCATATCATACCTAAAATTTCCTTTATAAAATTTGTATAACCGAAAGAAAACAGCTATTTTTGACGTTACAAAAACCGGAACCGTACTTATCTTGATTCACGCATGCAAATTATATTCCTTATATATTTCTTCCACCTTTTCTTAATTTACGAAAAATAGCAAAATATAAAAATTTTGAAGATTGTAAACAATTCTTCCAAAAAAAAAATGTCTGTAGACTGTGAAAACTAGAAAATTGTATGAATTGAAACAAAAAAATTATACTTAAGTCAAAAAGTAAAATGACCAAAATAAGTATTTGTTCTAATCTAGTATATTATTCCAGTGAAATAAATACATGATTAAAATGGCCAACTAATGCGGCAACTTTGCTCCAATTTAACCGACTTTGTATCTCTTACGGTTCTCGAGATCCCAATGGTTAGCCTCTTAAAACCGACTACTATATATTATTAAAAAAAAAAAACAATATACTATTACACGTATATTTTATCTGTCTGAATGTATTTTACAATAAAAACATTTCACTTTTCTTTATTTTATCTTTTAACATGATTTACTTAAAATTTCTGCTTATTACTGAGACAAATTTATTTCTAGTAAATAAACAACAAAAAATATTTACAAATATATATCAGATTTGTAATCAGAGGTCTCAACTACTACTAATAAGTTCAATTTCAATAAATAAAAATGATTTATTTTCGGTTTAACAAACATGAGCCAAAAATAGCGGGAAACGTACTAATATTTGTTAAACCGAAAATAAAGTAGTTTTATTGTTCGCAAATGAAGTTAAAAGCTGTAGTTGACGTCCCTGAACAGGAATCTGATATTTTTTTGTTGATATTTTTTGTCATTTATTTACTAGAAATAGATTTACTTTCGTTAGTGGGACCGACGCCAAAAAAGTCGCAAAATAATAAATTATAAACAACTTTTGACCTATAAATTAAATGGTTTAAAAACACCGTTTAGCTGCAAATTACAACTGGATGAAAATCTGATAATTATTTGTTGATTACTTAATAGAAATAAAATAAATTTTTCTAACTTTCGAGATATTTGGAAATATTTTCAAATTTCATTATTTGAAAAAAAGTCTTCAACTAACTCCTCGTAAAATTTAATTCTAAGTAACTTTTTTCAAATAAATTATTTTGTAAAATTTAACGTTTATTTGGAAATCCACTTTCCCCAGGCATTTGATCATCTTTCTCAAATTAAAAAAAATCACAACGCCTATGTTTATTATTTGTAATTTACAAAACTCTGGTCCTGCCTATAATTCGATTAATAGAATCCAAAAAAATTGTTCTTAAAATCATATCATTCACCCATTTCTGATTGCAGCTACTTGTGCACAAAAAAATGCGACAATTATTGTCTTTCGGCTGAACGGTAACTTCTACGAAATAATTTATTTAAAGAAAGCTTCTTAGAATTCAATTATAAGGGGGGTTAGTTAAAAACTTTTTTTAAATTTTCACATTTTTTTTTTAATATTTGAAGTTAGAGAAATTTATTTTATTTTTATGTTAACAACAATATATATAAACAAATAAAGGTCGGATTCGTGTTCAGAGACTTCAACTACATCTAATAAGTTCATTTCAAACAATTTAAAACCTCGAATTTAAATGACATGAAAAATTCAGTCAAAAAAAAATTTACAAAAAGCTGTCCCAAACAAAACTGGGTACAGATAGGAGCTTGTAACTATAATTTTTGGATTCTACGCGTCGACTTGCATAAACTACCAAAATTTGGTAACAATCGGATACAAAACATAGGAGTTACATATTTTTAAATGCATAATTTTGTAGCTCCTGGTATTGCGGTGTGTGGTTTACATCGCTACCAAGAATTTCGCTGGATTTCAAAGATTCTTTCGGAAATTTGCAAAAGTTCAAAATTTTTAAATAGTTTCAAACTAACCCTATATAAAACTTAATTTTGAGTAACCTTCTTCAAATAAATTGTTTTGTAAAATTTACCGTTCAGCCGGAAATAATTTATTTTTGTTAATTTTTTGTGGAAAAAAATAAATACACACCCAAAAGTGGATGGAGATATGAGGTCGAGACCTAGATTTTTGGATTCTACGGGTCAAATTCCTTACACACCATTTCGTGGCAAACGGAGTATAAATACAGGAGATGTGAAATTTTATAGTCTTTAACATGAAATTGATCGCGTGTTTCTTATCTAGCTCAAATTCCTACGATAGGAAGTTGAAAGTTTCGAAAAAAGCTTTAAGGTAACCCCCCGTAAAATTTTATTCCAAACAACATTGTTATTATGAATTATGTGTATTAAGTGAACGGTTTAATCGGAAATCCGGATTGGATGAACAAGTCGGAAAATTTTCATCCAATTGTAATTTGCAGGTAAACCGTGCTTTCAAACCATGTAATTTATAGAACAAAAGTTGTTTAAAATTCATTTTTACATATAACTCGTATATTTTTATTTAATTGTTTGCGATTTATATGTCGGTCTGTGTGTTTGTGGTACTTTTGTCTAATACAGGAGGTAAATCTATATCTACTAAATAAACGACAAAAAATATCAACAAATAAATGTTAGAATCGTGTTCACAGGCCTCAACTACATCTAATAAGTTCAATTGCAAGAAATAAAATTTATTTATTTTCGAATTAACAAACATGTCCCAAAAATAGCAGGATACGTACTTTTGCTAATGTTTGTTAAACCGAAAATAAAGCAGTTTTATTTCTTGCAAATGAACTTAAAAGCTTATATTCTATGGAAAGATGTGAAAAAATAAATAATTTAAGAAAAAAAGCAATGTTCGAATATAATACCAATGCAGCTTTTAACCAAGGCGATTTAATTGTGACACGTCGTCCTAAACCTAAATTTCAGAAAACAGTAGATAATTATGTTCCATGTGCTAATTGTAAGACTTTTTATACAACATCTACGCTAGTAAAACACTACAAACTCTGTACAAATGTAACAAAATCAACTGGTGTTAGAAGGTTAGGTCGATCATTGGTGCGCCAAATATTAAGAGAAGAATTGCAACACGTAAAGCATGTGCTTCCAAATGGTAGAGATGGTATTTTAATATTGACCCTAAGGAATGATGACAGAATTTTATTATATGGTGCTCGGCTCAGTGCTAAATACCTGCATGTAAAACACATGGACAACCATATACATTCAGATATGCGAATTCTTGCAAAGATTTTCATTGAAATGAAAGAACGCGATCCTTCAATTATAAAATTGCTAGATTGTTTACAACCTTGCAAATTTAAATTATTACTATTCGTTGTTCATAGAATGTGTTGCTACGATAGAATTAAACGATGTTTTACAATACCGTCGTTAACAGTGAATATTGGGAATATACTACCAAAAGTGTCTAATACTTATGTTACTAAATTCATCCAAGAAGATAATGCAATAATACAATGTCAGGTAGAGACCTATAAAACATTACCGAAAATGAATTATAATATGCAAATAGTTACTGTAGCAAATGCTAATCTGACCGAAACTGAAATGTCAAAAATTAAACAAATTCCGCTATCGGCGGATATTTGTAAATTAAATAAATATTTGCTTTCTGATGCTAAATCAGCATATGATAAATTAGAAGATAATTTTACCTATGTTGCATGGTATCAATTATTGATACATTCTTTAGCATTATTATTGATATTTAATAGAAGGTGTACTGGAGAAGCGGAACATTAATATTTCAAAATATAGCAAGCTGACAGCGTATTTGAAGAGTGATTCTAAGGGGTACAAACCGAAAAAAGCAGCCGTTTTGGAAAGAGAATATATAGAACGATTTTTGACGATGGCTTTTGATGAAGGGTATTTGATGATTAAGGTAATGAGATTCATTGTTAAGATAATATGAGGATAAAATTTTTAATTATTTTAGGTTGCATTAATAATGGGGATCGCCGGTGCCTGTAGCCTGTAGATGTTGTGAATTGACGAATTTGAGAACCAATGATGTACAATATACGGGGTCATATTTACTGGTTTTAATACACGATACCAAGACCTACATTTCCCGTAGGTTCACCATTATCGAGTAAGGATTTTCTGTCAAAGCTGTAGAGGTGTGTAGAAAGTAGATTTCCTGACGTCTAAAGAAGTTGTCACACAAGATACTCTTTGTACGATATATGAATACAAAATGAACTGTGCAACCTGGAATCAACACATTGTCAAAAGTACCTTCAAACGTTGCTTCGTTTCTGAACCTACCAAACGCGGATACTTACACTGGCCATTGCATGAGACGCACTTCAACAACTTTGTTGGCCAATAAAAGTGCTGATATTACAACCATCAAGTTTTTTCAAGTGACTTAGATAATTGACACACGTGTGCCATACAACATTTTATCCAACACATTTTAATCATTGATATAAAATACATATAAGATTTTTGACAGATGGAATTTCGAAATGACATTTAGGAACAAAATAGTGTAGAGAAGGTTTTATAACGTAGTTACAATGATACGAACCAAAAAACAGTGAGCTAATCTAAAAACAGCATACTTATATCGTTATAATTACACGGTGTTGGATAGAATAGTTTTATTTATCTGAAATTTTGTAGTTGTGTTATATATATATATATATATATATATATATATATATATATATATATATATATATATATATATATATATATGAAGACAACAAGTTACTTGGATGTAAGAAGATATATGGGTGAGAGTCGGAGCTGTCTATAATTTATTCAAATCAGCTACTTTGGGGTGAGCTTTGAAAACCAGTCGAGAATTAGGTCAAAGTAATAAATTTGAATCGCCGAAACATATTTATTTTAACATTTGACCTTCTGCAGGGTAATTTATGGCCGGAAATGCTTCATAAGAACCCTTTGTTTTGGACCATTAACGTCTCCTAAATTGGGTTTTTTTTAGCAGGTACTCAATACATACTTATATTCAAATTTAACTTAATTTTGATTTAATTTCAAATTTACTTAAAATAAATTAATTTGAATTTTACATGATCTGTTTTAAAGTAAGCTGTATGTAATAATATACTTGTACAATTGTTTAATGGTAATAAATTTAAATAATAATCTGTGAATGAATAGTGGGCATAACATTTTGACTATTTAACGAAGAGTTGTAAACTTTGAAAACTGTATAATGTTTAAGTATAGAAGAAGAAACCGCTGTAGTGATGAGTACATATGAACTATTATGTATGGACCTCTTCGGAGAAGGTAGCCAAACCTTTAGACAACCAAAGACGAAGAAAAAGAAGAAGAATATTGAAATTAGCGGTAATGTTAAAGTCAAGTCAGCTCGGTCTACGAATAGAAAGAATAAAGTAATGAAAAGTGAATTTTTGAAAGAGACGAAACCCGTAATTGAACTGCAACCAAAATATGAAGCCCGCGAAGATCTAATTTACACGATCGAGCATCCTTCGGTACAGGACATTATCATCATTCCTACAATTAATGAAAAACACAAGGAGGTGAGACAATCTGTACAGGACATCAGTGTAAATGCTAGTGATTATGTCAAAGATAAAATACAGTGGGATTCTCCAGTCCTTACACCCGAACGAGCTACAACACCTGATGTCCAGGTAGCAGAGTTATACACATGATTGGATTGATGAAAGCGAAAATATAAATTTTGAATTCATAACGGGAACGGCGTCAGTCGATACATATTTCACTTTACCTGTCAATATAAGTAAGTACGATCATAACAACAGCTTATTGCAAGGAAGTTTTATATATATCGATGAGGTTGAACGTAAAAAAATTGTTAATATTGGTTTAAATCCTCATAATAAATTTAAAATAACTGTAACACTTGTAGACGTTCAAACCAGTCAACAAATAGTTATTATTAATATAGCGAAAATATGTGAATATTTAAATCAGAATGTAAAGAATTCTCTAATGATACAGACTTCAAGAGGGTGCAAGGGTGTTTATGTAAGTGGGGTTAATATTACGAAGCTACCCATGCAAAAAATTAAATTACTGTACAAAAGAAATTGTATTGTTTTAAATAAAAGTGAAATTGAAAATTTAATAAATGCTCAAAATTTGTTACAGAGTATAGTATTATGTTTGGAAACGAGAATTTCTAATGCCGATATTTATAAAAACTATTTGAATTTTCTACAAAAAACAGCCGAATGTAAACTTGTCGATGTAACATTAGATTTAAATAAAACAGCCTATAAAATCTTATTAGAGAATTGTGACATGGATGATTGTTTTATAAGTACAATTTTATGGGAACTCTCTACATACTATAATGTTAAGTTAAACATGGATATGGAATATGTATATCATCACATGAATAGGGAAAAAAATATGTCACTATGCCGAAATAAAACAATTATTTTTTTTAAAAAAATGTATATGTATTCTCAATAGTAATTACCTACGTATTTACACTGTTTGAAATTATCTTATGTCTATAAAATATATGTAACAATAATAAGAAATATATAGTTAGTTAAAAATAAATTTTGTATTTTTTTCATTAATCTAACCTAGTTACATTGTCCTAAAGTAATAATGAAACAATCTTTTAATATAAACATCATTTTGCAGACGGTAATGTCTGCTAAACATTTTTTTAAAATAGTTTAAAGAATATCCGTTAATTCTAAAAAACAGATAAATTAAACAGTAATGTCCGCACACTGACGAAAAATAGTCTTGCATATTAAGTGTATTGTAATTCCAAATTACCGTATTACGGTTTAAAAACTGGATATGTTCATAATTATGCGGTGGTCTGCCGTAGCTATCGAAATACTGGCCATGTCCTCTACGACCAATGAAAATTGCGGTCCAGTGACTTCTCTGCTTTGAATCATCATCGGTGTTAACCACAATGGCACAAGGGTAGTTTATAGTTTGTCTCACGAGACATCGCAATATCGGCATAAAACGATTAACCGCCCCTCACTTAAGCTCAAAAAGAAACCTAAATTTATAGCCGTCATAAAAAGGACTGGGCACACTGACACTATTTTGCACAGAGTTGGACTTATTCCTAACAAAAATATTGCACAGCATTCACAGATTTACACAAATTTTTATTGTAATAAATATAAAGTTTAAATATTATGGATATATTGTGGTTATATTTGCCTGCAATGAAACGAAAGATATTAACTAGATTTCAACATTAAAAATAAGTTATTATATAAGGTATATAATGCACACATTTAAAAAATTATATATAGGTTTCACAATACTTAGTTATAGTTATTTACATCAGTAATATAATATATTATATACCTATGTACATAATTTTAATGGATAATATAATTAATTATCTGATTCTGTACTTGAATCATCGTTAGTTACATTTATTACAAATGTTTTATCATTATTAAATCTAAAACATTCTTCAGTTTTTTACTAATACAATAATAATTAGTTAATTTCTTATTTTTGTAATAAATATTCTGGGAACTTTGGTTAATTTTTTAATATATATTACATAAGAGCATTGTCGTATTTTATAAGAAGTTTTAATTTTCCCTTTAGTTCAACCCTGGAAACTGCAGGTACTCGAAGACACCCATAGCAATTTGTGGTGTAACGCGCTAAACTGTCCTTTTGTAGTTTTATAGTATCGGGGCGGTTAATCGTATTATGCCGATACTGCGATTTCTCGTGAGACAAACTATACCTGGAATGGTAATCTATTTGCTGCATAAACTCCATAATGACAGACATTCTTGAAATAGCGTTGAAGAATCGTCTCTATAAGTACCGCATTCATCTTTACAATAATTGTTATACCATTTACATAAGTGAAGTATATTCTCGGACGCACATATCATACCACTGTGTGCATACGGAATACAACATTTACTAGTAATTTCCGATGTTATATATTGAAGACTGCGTAACTTTTTAAGACTTGGACAGCTCTGACTTGTTAAATCATATAGATTATTGCGTTCTAGTATTTTTTCAATTAGTAATTTTTTCTCCAACCCTTTAACAAACACAAACTTTTCATCCAAATCAATCATACTTGTCAATATTGTTTTTAAGTTGTCATATTCAATGAACCCATCATCCTAGTCAAACTCGTGATGATATTTTTTCAGCCAATTTATTTGAGAAATTTGTTTTACAGATAGATGATTTTTCGAATACGGTGGTTTAAATAAAAAATGTTGAAAAACTCTTCTGTCCACCGATATTACGGCAAGTTCTTTAACTACTAATTCATCTTTTTTACCGTAGAAATATTGTACGTCAATAATGTAGCCCATCGTTGTCAAAGGTTCAAATGAAACTAACCAACATTTACACAAGAGATCATATATTTATTAATAATAAATACATACAAAAACCACCAAAATCTACAATAACATTTCTATCCTTATCTATTTCAATAATATTATTAAACTCTGCATAAATAACACAATTCACTGTTTCTGCTAAAGCCTCCTGGAATCCGACTTCGACACAAACTGTCCCGTGACGTGTAAGATTCCAATGATTCATTGTATTTGCTGATAAGTAGGGTGTTAGATCGAAAGCTGCTAAACAGAAGCCGTCTGGAAAGCTATCTCTGTCAATACAATTGCAGTCATTTGAAAAATGAATTCCTGTACCGGAATACAATGTATTGTACATTTGAATATAAGATTTAACATTTGAGAAACTTGTATGCAATGGTTTTGACGGTAATTGCTGTCCATTTACATACAAAGATAAGAAATTAATTTTAAAATTATCAAAATTAAATGGATTTGTAGCGTAACTTCCGTGAAAAGCATTATTCGCTACAAACCCTAGAATACATCTTTTAGGCAGCTGTCCCAGAAATACATTATCTAGAGACTTGCCTTGAACTCCAGCAGATATTGTCAGGGTTTTGCATTCGACCCTAGTTACGGGATACTTAGCGGTTGTCAACTGTAGTGCTTTGTTGTGGGCTAGTAAGACGCTAGGATTTAATTTCACCCGTCGTACAAGTAATGTAGCTTCCGTTATTTGAGTTTTCACATTCATATCTGCTAATCCTGATAGAAGGTTGAAACTGTCTCGAGATCGAACAAGATAAATTCTTAATTCAACGCCATTGAGAAGAAATTTTTCTTGATTAAAAATATCAACATGCAGATGTCCCATCAAATCAACTTCGTTGCTTAACGCAGTATATTTTCTTCGTTTTTGAAATCCTTTATTGTCGACATTCAGTTGATTCATTTTTCCTGCGCTGTCTGCATACCATAATGACGCTGTGAGATGCGAATTTTTAGCATCACAACCATAGTTCAATAACGTTTCAATGTATGAACGATACGCGTATGTGTTGTTTGGTGGTGAGAATGAAGCCAATTGTTTACTGGCCCTACTGAGGTGTCAGTGGCTACTAAGGCCTTACCGTCTGATTTGATTATTTTTGCTTTTAAATGAATCATAGTTTGTGACAAATCTAAATATTCATCACTCTGGCCGGGTACTACGAACTCAAGTGGTCCATCGTCCGTTATAGATGATAGCGGCTTATAATTAATCCATTGACCACTTTCTATACTTGTTTGTGTAGGTGGTAACGAAAATAAATCAAACTCAGTTTTAATACATTCGCATGATTGCGTATGTAGAAAAGCCATTGTTAGATTATTATTATTATTTATCGAACACATCCAGAACTCTATTTATCTTGTTCTTTACTCGTCCAGCTAACTGTCGCGAGTGAATATGTTTCAGAGTTGCTCTCTTCTTTTATAACCAGAACCACTCATAAGTGTATCAATTTTGGCTTCTGCTTTTCGTTTCAAATTATTTCCCGCTTCAGATAACCTTTGTTGGAACGATTCTTTTGCAGGACGACTTTCGCTCAAATCTCCTAAGAAACTCATTCCTGTTCTGAGTGCTTCTTTTCCAACGGCACTCGCTTCCCTTTTTATAAGCGGTAAAACCGTTCTAAATAATCCACTAAAAAAACTTCCTAGACCGTGGCCCCGTTGATAAGCAGAGCCTCGAAAAACAACAGAACCAATCCCGGTTCCTGCTTGATGGTTATAATAAATCTGGTAGGGACAATTTTTCATTTTGAACAGCGTCTAAAGTGTAACTTAACACTTAAAGTTCCGAATTGGAATGGTATTGGTTGTCCCTCAACACATCTTATATCGATTTCGATATTCTGGAAATCTCGCCGGAGCACAGGAATATAATATAGTGGAGAAAATGTCACCATTTTACTAGAACCGTACATATAATTTAAAATATCAACGTGTATAGTTCTTAACAGAGGTGCGAGAACATCTCCAACAAATTGTTGTTCAAGAATATCGCAATATATAAACATTTCAGGATGTATTTCTAGATAAAGATTTGACGAATTATAATATGATAATCTCTCTTCATACAAATCAGTTTCCGGGTTAAACCCTAGCTGCTGTGAAAGTTTTGGAGCTAATTTCAAATAACATATGTAGTTAGTAATAAATTTTATTCTTATACGTTGGATTTTTTTGTCAATTTCGATTTTAATATGCTCTTGAAGTTTAGTATGTTGGTTTATTGCGTTTATTATATCGTCTACGGTGCTATAGTATCCAGGTATGATATGTACCTCTTTTTTATGTATTTTGGGTTTTCCATCCACTATTGTTTTAAAATGATATTTAATATAGTTTTGATGATTACTGACTGTGTAAAAAGTACAAGAATATTGAACTTCAGCTGAAGCAACTTCCCAGTTGCCGTCAAGATGTACACTCTGAATTAGTTGTGTAGTGAATAGTGTTGTTTTATTATCCGGAAAATAATTCATTGAACTATTACTAGGCAGAGTTATATAAAATTCATTTTTAGACATTATTCCTAAAATATTTTATATTTTTTGCCGGTATCCAAGAGTTGAATTTATCAGTATATCCTTTCCACTTGACAAGTACTTTCTTTCTGGTACCACTACCCTTCGATTCGATTATTTTATCTATTTGAAATTCATCATCGGCGTTTATATATACTTTCTGTAATTCCGGTTCATAGAATACACCTTCAATGTTTTCCTGATTTAAATCCTCCAATCTATAAACGGGTGGATGTCTTTTAATTACCGTTTTAATTCTAAATATTCCTTGAGACCAATTACTCGTATAACCCTTTTCAAAAAAATGTTTTTCTCTTGATATACGTACAGTATCTCCGACTTCTAATCTAGATAATTTATTTTTTATTTTTTTGTCATTCCTATACTGATTTCTTCAGACTTGTAGTACATTTCTATCGTTTACATCTTTCGGCGCTATCTTGGTTGATGAATGTACGGTACTATTGTACGCTTTTAAAAGTTTAGAAAGCATATCGATATATCGGTACGTATTGTGACGTGTAAAGTAGCGATACATTCTTGTTTTTAATGTTCTATTTAATCTTTCCACGAAACAAGCTTTTACATCAGGATTCTGGGCAACATAATATTTAATATCATATTCACGCAAAAATCTACGTACACTATTTGCAATGAATTCTGTGCCTTTGACTGTTTGTAGATATACAGGTATACGATTACTGTCGTTAAATATTTTTTTAAATGCATCAATAATAGTACCCGGTTTCTTATCAGTTAGAGGTATCGCCCAAGCAAATCTACTAAAAACATCAATTACAGTCAAAATATATTTAAAACCGTCATTGAATTTACTGAGACTTTGCATATCATTTAAATCAGCTTGAAACAAATCATTAATATTGTAAACCTTGTATTTGTTTCGGAGAAATCTTCTACGTATCGGTTTATGTAACGTGTATGCATCTTGACTACTTAGCCATTTTTTGACATCTTCAGCAGAGTGTTTACCTTTAACTATTTTTTTAAGATTCGATAACCTCGTAAAACCGACCGGAGGGGATGGATCAAAATAAATACTTGTCAGTATACGGTTCATGATAAAAATTTAAACGTTTCCCACTTGTCGGATGAAGAAACGCGTGTACTTTGGGGAGTACCTTTTTTATTACTGCGGCCCGACGGATATGGTGTACTAGTATAATCCCTCCTTCTACGTCGATTTCCAATCAGTTCGTTAGGAATATTGTTTCTTTGCAACGCTTTTGAAAATTCTTCCCATCCCGTAAGGTTAGTTCTTCTCCTCGGTCTAATGATATCTCCAATTAAATCAATAATATTTGAATTTGATATTTCACTATTCTTAATACTGACTAAACCGTATTTATCCCACGTAATATTTTTATTTAATTTAAGTAAAGTATTTAAAATTATGGCGTCAGCTAATTGTTCTTTTATTTCAATAGACCCGGTTGCGACGTCATTAGAAGTGACGGGTGTATCATTAATTAGAGGAATTTTTACAGGTTTAAGTAATTGTTTTTGAAAGTGGAGATATCGTTGAAGATTTTCTTGATATAAGGCCCATTTTTCATAATCAGGAATTTTTAAATTTAATACTTTTATCATATCTTTATCAAGATGCGTGGTTATGTTGTTATCATCATTTACGGTATTTTCACGAAGTTGTTGTAACGTTTCCGGTGTAATTAAAGCATATTTTTTAGCATGTTCCAATTTTAATTCTTATTAAATATGCTACTTAAAACACCCGAAATAAGTGGTGCTATTAACAAAGGGAGGAACGCCCCTCCTGACTGAACTAAAATCTTTTTTTTCTGCTTCCAATTATCTCCTCGCTTCACAAGTTTACGTAAAATTTGTTTATGACGTCCAAGATTATGACGTTGTTTTTTATTTAGTTGAACTTTTCCTCGTAGAATATTGTGTATACATTCACAGAAACAACGTACGTTACTACTGTCTGCGTTTTTCAACAAAACAGTACGTTGAATTGGTTTCAATGAATGTAAGGCTCGCAAGAAATTAGCGTTACTGGTTAACGTTTTAGACATAATTACATAATAACCTCTGGTAGTTTCGTATCACCGTATTTATACTTTTTCTTCGGTATATATATGTAAACTAGATTATTGCGTATGGTTCTAAAACGTCTCCATTCTGGTGTAGATTGTTTTAAATCGAAAATAAGGAAAGTATGTGGATCTGAAGTACCATCGTTATAAGCATCTTGAATAAATTTAGTATCTTCTGGACATACTTGTCGCGACAGGTGCAATATCTGTGCTTTATCTCGTGGATTCTTGAAATAAATTATATAATGGGCATTAAGTGACATATCTCGTTGACCTTTGCCCTGATTAAACATATTCTGAGTAATGAAAAATACGGATAAATTTTTATGGTGACTACCTTTTGTAAAAATATCAACCACACGTGAATCTGTTTCACGCATAAGATCATCTATTATTATCAAGTGCGGGTTATTACCGTCAAAATTCTCCATATCGGGTAAACCTTGTTGAAAATTCACGTTAGGTATTGTATTATATAAACTCTGCCAAGTGCTATAGAACCAGGTAACTTTTGTAAAAACTGTGTCGCACATGTTGTGCATATTTTTTAAGAAGCTAACAACAAAGTACGATTTACCATTGCCCGAGGGTCCGGCCACGATGGCGTTAAACGGATGTTTGAATTTGATAGGATCCGACATTTCACCATAAAACAAAAGACGGAAATGACAAAAAGTTTGCTATACAATTCATTTATAATCTCTAATCAAAATAAAAACTTCCATAAACATTTTTATTAAACGGTCAAAATAACAGGAAAACAGAAAGAACAACAATTAAGGTTTAATTATAATTTATTCTAGGTTTCTTAAAACCATAAGGTACAGAAAAATGGTTATCCAAGAAACGACGTTTCATACATTTAACATTAAATATTTTACTCTCTGTACGCGTAATTACATCATGATCGAGAGTATTTCTTATATTATTAGATACAATAACAGGAGGATTACAATTTTCGTCGTTTTATTTTAGTATCATTCTTTTTAAACAATCAAAGTTAATTATTTGCGAGTTTTTATAATTTAAAGTAAAACCTTTAACTTTACATATTTGTTTAGTTTCACGACTAATAGGATTATACACTTTATAGGCATAAGTTTTTGGTCCACCGGAAGCAAATTCAGTGATATAACTCCCGGGACCATAACTGCTTAATTCATCGGTCAAGTCTCCTAGAAAATTACCTGTAGGAGGTTCATACATATCTGGTAAATGATAATAGATTATAGAGTCTGTATCGTAATATAAAATTCGAGAATCTAACTGATGAAGATAGCTGTGTAAATGTAATCTAGCTTGGGCTGTCGTGTATGAAGCAATTACAATGTTTACGGTTCTGAGTTGTTCGATAGCTTCTGTTTCATGTTCCCAGTTGACATACATCATACGATCGCCGACTGGAAGGATCCTGTTGACGGTGACTGACGGATTAGCAAGTAGGTCGTATAATTCTTCAGCCGATGATACGATTGTAGTACGAGGTCTGTTCTCTGTTTGAGCGAATTTTCCTGTTTCAAATTAAAAATTAGTTAGCTTAGAACAATAATAATAAAATTAATAATTACCCCAGAATGAATTGAGCATTAATTTGCCCGTCGCTCTTTTTCCGGCGTTTTTTTCGATATTTTCAGGATCCAGCGAAACTCCTTCTTTATGTAGATAATTTTCGATGTAACGTATTTTACTGATGTCATCAATACAGTCTGGAGGATATCCTGTAGCTTCCTGTTTCATTTTCATAAAATTATCTATATATTTTACAAATAATCCACCAGATTTAGTTTCTTTGTTGTATATTGTTATATTATACTGCCAAATTTCATAAACATGAACAATTTTATAACCATGTTGTACAGCTCGCTGTAGTTCATCTGACACCCATGTACCGTCAAATTTTTTTTCTTCTATAGTATGTGAACAATCGTTTTGATTCGGAGTATCACAACATGTACGGCACAACGAAAACATTAATTTACCATGTACTTTGCGCGGTAATACGGGATGGAGTAAATTATCGGGCGGTAAAACTCTACATTTAATTAGACCCTCTATTTTATCAATATTATTATCAGAACCTAATAGTTGATGACACTCGTCGCCTACAAATATTTTTGGATGACCTATCGGATATTTACCGTACTTGCATACATACGGATAGAGACTACCTATATCGACATATTTAATTTTTTCCTCATTTTTAATTTTTCGATATAGAGAAACACAATCTGTCCTCCCGCCAAAAAATGAATCACGCGGGTTTAATGGTAAATAACTAATTAAAGGATGATTTTCTAATAGCAAACGCTCCTCTTTATTCATAGCTTTTAATTGAATCCTAAATTGACATTCCCAAATTTCAATCACATTAAAACGCAACTCCTTTAATTTTCGTAGTTTTTCTTCTGTCCTCTGAAAACGTGAATTCAAACTTTCTTTAGAATTATTATAAATTGGTTCACTATCGCGATTTGTTTTGTAACATAATTTACATCCGTGATAAAAACATCCCATAAATTCAAATACTAAACGATCGGGAGCATAATACCCGTCAACTTTAAAATTATTTCCCAAGATAATTTCTTTCCTATGACCCGCATGTTCTATCCGTATTTTTCGTAAAGTCTCCTCTCTAATAAGCCATTGTAATGCAATTTTTGATTGGTTGTCTGTGAGTCTGTAGCCCTCTGTTGGAATTATGCCTATGGTGTTAGGTTGTAAAAACGTGGAGGCTATTGTCACGGCTTCCGTAAAGGGACAGACATTACAATTTTCAATAAATGTTTTCCTAAATTTTTCACATGCGTGGCGTAAGATATCAACATCGGAAATACAATATTCGACTATCTCTTGTTGCATTCTAAATACAACATTATTATGAATTTGGTTTGTATGCCAATTTAGAAAATCATCCCGCATATTCATACTCATATTATCCACATCATATTTTTCAATAGATGGGACCGGACCTACGTAAAAATGGTTCTCGTTAGTGTTAAATAAATGCGGAAAGAATCCTTTTTTCAAAGAAACCGGTAAATCCATTGCTTTAGGCAGAGAAGACAAAGACATCGGTAAATAATTGATTGAATCGATAAATCGTATTTTGTAATTAATTTCCATTAATAAGATTTTAGTACCGTCTAAAATTAATTTAGGTTTGAACATTAATGTTTCAGTTAAATATTTAAGAATAAAGTGAGCATCAAGCTTTTTGCATTATGTGCAATACATGTTATTTTATCAAACTCACTTCGCGGTGTGCAAACGTATTGTACAAACGCGGCGAGCGGGTCTAGTTTGAAAATATGTTGACGAATACCACACATATTACATGGTAAATTTATATCCAGAACATCAGAACAAACGCTACATGATTGTTGTGCCACACATAAGTTTACTTCGTGAATCTTGTAATTATTCTTGGTTTTCTCTTGTTTTGTTTCAAAATCATAATAAATAAATAACGATTTTTTATCTCTTTTCGGTTTTTTGTCTATGGTTATGTAGCACTGATGTCCACGCGGTTTATAATCTGTACATAATCAATGATATTATACCCAGATAAACATCTTTGAAATTCCTTCAACTCAGGTAACCCGGACCCTTCGGCAGGTATTTTTACACCCGCCTTTAAAATAAGTGCATGGGCACGTGCTGTCTGTATCTTTGATTTATTTTTTGATACGCTTTTAAAATCTGCTTCCTTTTTCGCCCATGATTCGGCAACCACTAACGCCCTCGGTAAGCATAAATTATCAGAGTTCGTTATTTCAATTATACCCAGTTTACGTTTTGATAACTCAGCAAAGCTTAATCCTCGACCATTGAGACATTTATCTCTTCCAACTGGTACAGATACTCTTGTCATTTCTACTTCGAATTCTCCATTAACAAATATATTTGCATTGCTCTACATAATATTACTCACTGCACTCCAGATTATATCGATATGTAATTGACTCGCCAGCCTAAAGCTTACCCATATCGGACCGTTCTCAAGAGCAGGTGTGTGTAAAATCAAACCGACATAATCAGTACCGGGGATTGCTTGGGTAATATATTTCACTAGATTTTTCAAACTATTTTTAAACCATTGTACAGGATTTATATCTACCGGTGGATCAATAAAACGAAACATTGTTCGTTTGCCTATTGGATTAAACCTTCGTACATGGCTTTCTGTATTTGAAATTACGGTAAAATATTTTTCATACTCATCTTCACTGGTGTTATGTTCGAGGGGTGACGCACCGCTTTCGCTTTGTAAAGACGCCGTCTGTTGTGGTTCAATCTGATGATTGCACGAAACATCAATTATGCTTTCACAAATATTGAAAAACTGTTTTAAATTCTCTTCTTCACCGGTTATTTGTTTATTTCTTTCATCAGCATCTTCTCTTTGAATAATTTCATCACAGATATTCTGTATAGATATTAGATTATTAATTTCACTAGTTCTATTATTAAACATTTTTTATTTTACACTGTTTACTATCAAACAAATCTTATCTTACAGTATACAAATAAACAAATGTACTAAAAACGAGCGTGTGTGTCTGCCTTATAAAGAGCTAGGCGTGCTTCCCCCTCTTAATAATTTTAATTTCATATCTTACCTTTTTCAATAATTGCGGGACCTATAAATATACTTCACCGGTCTTTCACAATAGGACAAGTATAAATAAAAATTATTGTCACTTTCACTTTATATAATATATTTTTTTTCTCTTAAAATGAAAGTTTTTACATATTGTACATCTTTATATAACTTATTATAATAATGTGTATAATATTCTATAAATATGACTTTAAAATCTAAATTCTTAAAAAATAAATATTCGTATAAACTACTCTTTATGTCTAACTGGTTACTTATACTAAATAAAACTACATTCTGTATTTTTTTTTTATATATATTACTAAAATTATTATATTTAAAATTATTGCTATTAATTATATTACGTACTTCGTTTTCTAACCTAATTAAATTTTTAATATGGTCCTTATTCAAAAGTATAAACTTATTCTTAAACCTGCACTTCAATTGTTCCCGCGGCAAAATGCTAAAATCTACCCAAACTAAACTATTTATTTTATTCATATCCTCATCACTGCACTTGATTTTTAATTAAACTCTTTTTAAATACCAAACTAACCTACTATAATTTAAAATGTCTATAAAAGTTTTTTTAATTCTATCACTTACAAGTCGCACAACCACTCGCGGTACAGGGTTAGGTTCTAAACCTACAGCAATAAAAATCCGTCGATTGCTATCAAGAGGGATCGAGATTTCACCCAATAGCCGGTCATTATTGTCGGATGGATTTTGATGCCAGGGCAACGTAAAACTTGTGGTTTGTACATCTCCGGTGATGAGGACCATTTCATTTTTCACCCGGTCGGACATCATTGGACAATCTGAAATATCAATGATGTCCGGGGTGTCATCATCGTCGCCGCTGTACACAAACTGTTGGGCGTACGGCTCCTCCGACTCCGATTCCGACGACGAAATTAATATCGGTTCCGAAATTTGTTCCACACACATTTCCTGAAGCACTTTTTCGAAGTCAGCTTCAGTTATCGGTGATGAATGAATTTGACTTGACTCGCGATGCACTATTTTAGTGTTCAATGAGTCAAAACCGTTTATCGACTCACTGTAGTATGCTGTAGAAGTTGAAGCGTATGGTTTTCTTATTTGAATATTTTCTATTATTTTAAATTTCTTTTTTGAAACAACTCCCGAAGGAGGAATAACAGAATTATCGCAATTTTTAGAAAACATTTTTAAAAATGAAACGCTCAGTTAGAAACTAGAGACAGACTGAATAAAAATATTTTCTGACTTCTTATAATAAGACAAGAATGCCATATTCGTTTGTATGTGGAGGGGATAGTTCTTCGACAACCAATAGAACCCTACACGATAAAAATGTTCTTTGTGTGTTTATTTACCTAAATATTATAATAATAACTTCACACGGAGGTACTTCGGGATTTATCAAATACATTAATGAAATAATACACAATAAATAAAATTTAAGTACATATGCTTTATTATTATATTTCATTACAATTGAAGAAATTCGACAAGGTTCGCTTTTTTGTTTTTTCCAAACTCTTTAACGCCCATATATTTTAAACTCATATTGGTAATAGATTTTCTTAAATTCGAAATCTCCTCGTCCGAAAGATCGCCAAAGCGAGATGGTAAATACGTTACAAAACTGTCACATACGGCGAGGATTTTTTTTCCGAAGCTAGTATTTACACTCCGTAAATCATTTAGTTTATACGGTTTGTTTATTTCTAATTCAGATATTCTCTTGACTGTTTTATCATTTTTCAACATCCCTCTTTCGTTTAATAAGGAGAAATCCATTTCTATAAAATAACATAATAATTAATTACATACATATAAAATAATTCACAGATATACTTACTTAGCGCGATGTTTGTAAGCGTAGGTCTACTGGTACAATGTTCAGGTCTCCATATACCGAAACTCTTTTATACAGCAAATTCAAACAAATAATAACAACAATAGAAAGGTTTTCATTACAATTAAACAAATTGTACAAATAGATTATTACGTAGATATAACTTTTCAAACAATGATGCATACTACTGCATAAATTATCCCTGGCAGGTAGTGGCCGAAGCTAAATACACACAGTGATAGCTGCTAAAAAAAAAGCCAATTTACGAGACGTTAATGGTCCAAAACAATGGGTTCTTATGAAGCATTTCCGGCCATAAATTAAAATAAATTTGTTTCGGCGATTCAAATTTATTACTTTGACCTAATTCTCGACTGGTTTTCAAAGCTCACCCCAAAGTAGCTGATTTGAATAAATTATAGACAGCTCCGACTCTCACCCATATATCTTCTGATGTATATTCTACAGACTTTCGACAATTATTATTACATACGTTCTGTACATTCACTTAATAAAATATATGTACGTAACAACACAAAATAGCTCCTGAACTATTAAATTATTCTTATGCAATACAACAATTCAATTTATACATGTTCTGTGCTTTCTCCCACTCTCGTTTAATTCCTCAAAGTAGTTCATGGAACCACGAACTAGATGGCTCTGTCGCGGCTACTCCCACTCTTGAAAATTCCGCAAAATAGTTCATGGAATGGGGAAGTTTAGCGTGGTTGAAATTACATGTAAAATATCTTTTAGTCGTAAGTATATGGATAATTATAACTTAAAATGTAATTGAAAGTTAAAATTATGTTGCTAATTATTTATAATTAATGATTTATCTTCGAGCCTCACTGACGTCACAGGTGAGTTATGCGTTTGCGCAGAAGGGATGGTGAGACCTGACTTTTTGAACGTAGGTTGTATTTTGAGGCATTACACCACACGTTTCTCTGTTGTCATGGGATCCCAGCGCGCGCTGGTTAAGATAGACGATACGTTTTCCGCGAGCCACAGGGACGTCATTTTTGTATAAAATTTAATTTTTTGAGAAATCTTGACATCTTTGGGTGAAATAAAATGTAGAATATCACTTTTGAGGGCAATTTTGATAAAATAAAAAAAATACGCTAAACTTCCCCATTACGTACTAGACGGCTCTGTCAAATCTAATTCCAAACCAGCGGTACGCAAATAAATCACTTAAAATTAAATAAATACATATTAGTTAATATTTTGAGACAAATACAATAAGGGCCGGTTTTATAAACAAATTTAATACCCAATTAAATCTATTTGCACAGCAAATTTTCATCATCTAGTCCAAATGATAAAAGAATGTATGTTAAAATCATCATTTAATAAATTAAAACGATGTGTATTTGATGAAAAAAAAAATGAATTTACTGAAGTAAATTTAAGTAGGTATTAAATTTTTATATAAAACTGCCATAGTACTAATATAAAAATATGATAACTCAATTGGCAATTACTTCATTCTGTAATAACATAAAGACAAAAATATCTGGATACAAAAATGTATAAACAGTTTTCAATATTCCAAATATATAGTTTGTCTCTGTAAATTGATTGTACCCATTATTAATAACATAAATACATGTATAACTTTATAAATTATGAATGCAACACAATGCAGAGCACATAAATCAAAAAGTGTATTTTTTTACTATTATTTTTAATAAGAACCACTGGTTAAAACTAGGTATATAAAAACTAGTCCGATTTAAACCATAGTGGCTTTTTCTTAACAATCCTGTTGTAAAATAAAAGAAATTAGCACAAGCTAATTTTTTTTTCAAACAATAATCTTGTTTCATGATGTACTTATATTTGCAAATAAGTTTTCACAAACAAGTTATATATACTTGTAAGAAAACAGAAAAAACTTTTAGAGAAAATCGATACAAAATATGAAATATTAAAAATTTGTTAAATATAATGCAGAACAAAATTTTAGCCGATGTTTCTTCAAATATTTTTAATAGTGAGACTTTTGATCAACATTTAAAGGAGCAAACAATTATTGACAACCAGAAATATCAGATTGTGAACATTATTGTGAAAACTTATTTGCAAATAACAATATATCATGAAACAAGATTATTGTCTGACAAAACTGATTATGTACGACATAAATTTCATAGATCAATTATAAATAAAAATCAATAATAATAGTATAATTTTTTACTTTTTCCTTCTTTCTACCTTTCCTTCATAGTGTTTTCGAATTCAAATAGAGTTTTTTCAGTTCTCACATTTCTCACGTTCTGTTTAAGAACCGTAATTTATATACATAATAATTTTTAATTTGTGCTAATTTCTTTTATTTAATAATGACAGGTTAAAATAATAAGTTCAATAAAATAAATTCTTATGCCGAGTCAGTTCTATTTAAATATTGAAAGAAGCTTTCAGAACTCATAATTAATAAATAGACAATATTTGGGTTTCAATTCTGTAAAAATTTATTAATTACAACGTTTCGACAGCTCAGTGCTGCCTTCGTCAGGTAAATAACAAATAAATAAGTGAGTTATTTATTTATTATTATTTATTTGTTATTTACCTGACGAGGCAGCACTGAGCTGTCGAAACGTTGTAATTAATAAATTTTTACAGCACTTAAACCCAAATATTGTCTATTTATCAGTTATATTTAGTTTCCTAGTAAATTTATTTTAAATGAACAAATTGAAACATATTTTATTAATGACACAACTTATTATTGCTATCAAAATTTTGATTATCAATTGCAGGGTTACATACTATTAACTGGGGAAATAAATTTCGCTTCATGAATTTTATATTAATTTTTTGCTGCCTTCAATTAAACTTATTTCAGTTGACAGTGAAATACTATTTTTCTATTCTTGAAAAACAGGGGCAGTTACGAAATTGCTAAAGTATTAGTTTTTATTAACATTATTTCTACAATTATTAATTCAACTATCTTATTATAAACATTTAGAAAGATGAGAATAGAGTAAAAGTTTGTCTTTAATTTATCAAATACTATAATTTTAATTAATAATAACTACGCTAGTAATTTTAGTTTTTAATAAAAAAAATAAATTTATTATCCTTACATTTATTGCGTATATAAATATTAAAAATTTATTTGAATACATAATTTAAAATAAACAAATACAATTAGTGTAGGAAATATATTGTCTAGATAAATGTGGAAGTAATATTATCTCGGCGAAATTTCTAGAAGATAGGTTCTCTCGGCGATATTTGTGGAGAAGATGTTCGTCTTCTGGGCTTGCACCAGGGAACAGGAATCGCTCGGCAGTGAACTGGTAGTCATCGCGCTTCGCTTTGACGCGTCTGATGAGCATAACTCATCCCTGCGATTGCAGGTTTGCTGATTGTAGTGCCGAGAGGCGGAATACTACGCATTTCGTGTCCATGAAAGAGATGTTGTTTCGGTAAAATTTGAAGAGATGTTCTTTTGCCAAAATTTGAAAGGTTTACGGCGTAATTTTTGGAGAGATGTTCTCTCTTTGTCACATTTATAACCATAAACTCCGTTCTTTTCTTCAGCAAATTGTTATTAAATTTATTGAAAATAAAATCTGAACGGGAAGAGGTTATAACAAATTTGTAATTCACATTTGTAATTACAAACTCTGTCAAATATACCTGAGTTAATTTGTTGTGCATTCCATCAGCAAATTGTTTATCAATTTTAATTTTTTTTATTGAAAATAAAATCTGAACGGGAAGAGGTTATTACAAATTTGTAATTCACATATGTAATTACAAACTCTGTCAAATAGACCTGAGTTAATTTGTTGTGCATTCCATCAGCAAATTGTATATTAATTTTCATGTAAATAAAATCAGAAAGGGAGAATGTTAATAAATTTGTAATTTGCATTTGTAACCACAAACTCTCCCATGTACACATGTCCATTTCTTCAATAATTTTTTTATCAAATTCAGTAAAAATAAAATCTGGACGGGAAATAAATAATAAATTTGTCACTCACATTTGTAACCATAAACTCTGTCAAACAGAACTTAGTTAATTTGTTGTGCATTTCTTTAGCAAATTGTTTATCACATTTCTTGTAAATAAAATCAGAAGAGGAAAAGGTTAAGTATGGTGTTCATTCCTTCAGCAAATTGTTTATGAAATTTCATGTAAATAAAATCAGAAGGGGAAAAGTTTAATAAATTTGTAATTTACATTTGTAACCACAAACTCTCCCATATAGACATGTCCATTTCTTCAGTAAATTGTTTATCATATCCAATGAAAATAAACTCAGAACGGGAAAAGAATAATATGTTTGTCATTCTCATTTGTAACCATAATGTAAATAAAATCAGAAGGGGAGAAGATTAAGTATGGTGTCCATTCCTTCAGCAAATTGTTTATCATATTCCATGTAAATGAATTAAGAAGAGAAAATACAGAGAGAAAATTTGAAAACTAAAGAACGTGTATGCAATTTAAGATCACAAGAATCCATACAAAAGAGCAATTAAATGGTAAGCAACAAAAAACAAATAAAAGAAATGATTATCAGCTCTGTCTTAGGGAGAATATTGTGCGACAATATCAGAGGAGTAATGAACTAAAAGATAAGCATTTTTTACAATTTATTAAAGATCGAGCATGTATGCCTCAATGCATATGTTGTTCCTGTGAGGGTCTATTTTTTGCATTTCGTAGTTAACTTTAATATAGATAAAATTAAACAGGCTTTTTCTGACGATATTTTTCAACAAATTTACAATTTTCAATCAAAATTTATTTGTAAAACTTGCAACTCTCATGTAAGTAAAGGTAAAATACCTACTTTATCTACTAGTAACGGACTGAAATTTGTTGATGTACCAAATTGTTTGCAAATTCTTTCTCCACTTGAAGAGAGAATGGTTGCACCTTATATCAATTTCATGCAAATTAGACCCTTAAAATCGTATGCAGTAAATCCACAACTTGGATCAAAAGGTAGTGTAGTAAACATACCAATTGAAATTAATAATGTTTTAAATGTATTGCCACGAAATTTCGATCAGATGGCCACATTACAGCTAAAGCTAAAAAGACATTTTGATCATAAGAGCAGTTATATGTTTGAAACTATTCGCCCTGCAGTTGTCTGCGAAGCTCTGAAACATTTAACTGAAACGCCGCTTTATAAGAAACACGAAATTCAGGTTGATGATAAATATTTACATCAGTTCCAAAATAAGTTTGATGAAAAAGTTGATTTCATAGTAGACAATGCTGATATTAATGATGACATAGCACTGTGTAATAGTCAAAATCATTGAAGTCTTTCATACGATGTAGATTTGGGTTCAGATTTTAAATTAGAAACAGAATTAGATGAGGAAGTTATGTTAATTGATAGAAATGAAAAGGTAGTTAATAATGTTAGAATCATTGCTCCAGGACAAGGAAAAATTCCTGTACCTTGGCATGCGGTAGAAGATATAGATGAATTATGTATTCCTAAGATATTTAGGGGTTACGAAATGAATATTCCTGCTTTTATTTCGTACGGTGATCGGGCAAAATCAGAGATTTGGCGTTGGGATCGAAGGTCATGTAAACCTAGTAGAGATCTATTTATGGCGAAAAAGAAATTAGAAAAATCATGCACCCCCCTTACACAAAAAGAAGAAATTTTCCCTGGAAATTTCTGACAAGATCGCCCGTAAGAGAGACACAAAAAAATAAGCCAATCTGTACCAAAATCGTAATTTCTTGTTATAGTTCGTATCGTCTTCAGGATGTGCCTTAAGATGCTGAGTGCTCCAAATACCAGTAAGAACTTCGTCTTTTAAATTCTTCAGCTGATAAGAATCTGAGGAAATTTTCTTATGAATCATAAAAGGACCCACAAACTTGTCAGCTAATTTGGCCGTATAATAATTAGCAGCGTCAGCTATAACAAAGTATTTACGCCACACCAGCTGATTTGGGTAGAACTGCACTTCACGACGGCGAAGATCATACCGAGCTTTTGATTTAATATAAGCTTTTTGAAGTCGAGACTGTACGTCTTTATATAACATAAAGAAGTGACAGGCACGCTCAGTAAACTGTCTATCATCTGAACGTTCTACTTCCGAATCATCATTCACAATTCTATGGTTAGCGCCCGATAATTTTATCTCCCGTCCAAAATTTATAAAATAAGGACCGTGGCCGGTAGTTTCGTGAACAGCAGTTCTAACGGCGCAGCATATCTTTGGAAGAAATTTGTCCCAGCATCTATGATTTTCCGAAACATTAGAGATAAGCATTTACTCTATTCACCCGTTCAGCAGGATTGGCTTGCGGATGAAGAAAATATATATGGGCCGAATCTTATACAAGGAGAGGAGGTTGACGTATTCCTTCGAGCGAAACTGTACGCCGTTATCTGAAATTAAAGTGCGCGGTACACCAAACAACAAAAATACATCGTTTTCTAAATGACGAATAACCTGTTAAGTCGTTTGCTGAAGCAGTCTGACACAACTAACACAAAAAGATGCCCTTGAGACGAGGGTGGCAATGGACCTATTAGATCGGTACAAACTACTTCCCATGGCCGAGAGATTTTCGAGTGACCACCCATGCGTCCGCCAGGAGCTTTCTGCTCTGCTTTCACTCTCAAACACACAGTACACCTACGAACATAATTAGAAACGTCAGCCTTCATTTTCGGCCAATAAAATTATTGAGCGAGGCGGTGGAACGTCTTGAAAACTCCCAAATGACCACTAATCAGTAGTAAGATAACCCACCTTTTGCGTTTTGGAATGCAGACCAATATGGCGGCCGGTTTTCGAATGCAGACCAATATGGCGGCCCGAATATTATTATAGCTAGTGTTTGTGGTTATAAATAGAAGTTTTGTTTTCGAGAGTTTATTCTGTTAGAAGAGAAGTTGTCGAAAACACCTAGCTTATTCAGGTACGATTATTTCAAAATACTGTATGTATTTGTTAGTTTCTATAATCTGTTTTAATATTTATTTACAGAAATGGATTTTTCGAAGTTGAATCAGAAAGGACAATTAACCGATGTAAAACCCCGAGTGAGAGTTATCGACTTGGAAAAGGGAAAGAAATACAAGCTAGTCGACATTAAAGCAGTTAAAACAAGCTATGGAAGAAAAATAATTGCGGAGTGTGAAGAATTTATAACGTATCTCCCTGCTAGATTCGATGATTTAACTGACGAAGACATTTCTGATTTGAAAAAATCTGTTGCAAGATGGTGTATTAAATATACCGGAATAAAAGCCTATGGCACAGGAAAACAAGCTAGGTTAATAGAATTTGTTGAACATAAAATGTAATTGTATAATTTACTATACTCAATAAAAATAAATAAATTATATTACATGTTTCATTATTTCCTTACATACCTTTTATCTTATAAATGAAACACTAAATAAAAATATGTTAGTGTTATTCTTAATTTCCAATTGTAAACATGTGTACAAAATTCAAACATCCTTTCTCGGCTATAATTGCTGGCCCCTCAGGCAGTGGAAAGTCGTATTTTGTAAACAGCTTTGTTTCTAATCTAAATAATACGAGTGATACTGAGTTTACTAAAATTTATTGGCATTATGGAACATGGCAAAATTTATATAATACTATAAAAGGTGTGGAATTTGTCGAAGGATTACCAGACATCGAAAATATTAACGGAAGAGATCCTCAACTTATGATAATCGATGATTTAATGAGAGAGGCAGACGAACGAGTTGTAGATATATTTACTACATGGTCTCATCATAAAAATTTATCCGTATTTTTTCTTACGCAAAATTTATTTCATCAAGGAAAAGGCCAAAGAGATATATCTTTAAATGCAAATTATATAATTAATTTCAAAAATCCTCGAGACAAAGCGCAAATTTTACATTTATCAAGACAAATATGCCCAGAAAATGTTAAATTCGTGCAGGATGCATACAATGATGCAACATCTGAACCGCATGGGTACATAATTTTTGATCTCAAAGCACTCCCGATTGGCTGCGATATCGCACATCACGTGATAATCTGACATACGTTTATTTGCCTAAAAAATCGAATAAATACGGGAGTACAAATTTACCAGAGATTATTTCATGAAAATGAGTAAAACTGTCATTAACAATGCAGAGCTCTTGCGTGCCCTGCACAGATTGAGACCGAAGGATAGATTAGCTCTGTTAAAAAACGCTGATTGTAATTCAGTTAGATGTATTTGTGAATGTATTTATAATATTTTACATGGTAAAATTCCTCTCAGTCGAAAGCAGCAAGCTTCAATAGGACGTCATAAAAACATTTTAAGAAAACTAATAAAACGCGGTGATAGCTGGAAAACTAAAAAGCGTGTGTTAGTTCAATCAGGTGGAGCATTCTTACCTTTTTTGTTAGCACCCCTTTTAACCGGTGTTCTAAGTAGTTTATTTAAAAATTAAAAATGGAACATGCTAAGCAAATGATTTTAATATCTCCTGAAAATTTGAATCGCTTACGTAGCAACGTTAAAGAAGAAGGAGATTCTATAACTAGCCAGCTGGATAAAGATATGAAAAATATTTTAAGTTCCAAAATATCGGAATATGAAAAATGGATCAAGTATCAAGAAATTTTACAAAGATATTTATATTTTGAAAAACAAAGTAGAGAGCCTATAAAACTAGCTATCGAGCACGAGATTTCTTCAGAAGCCCAAGTACCTGTAAAGAAGCAAGAAGATGATGATGAAGATGATGATGGAAATATAATAAATATTATTCCTAAATCCCTTCAAGAAAAAACTCGATTAATAGTACAAAAATTAAAACTAGATAGAACGGTTTCTTGGGATAAGAAGGGTGTTGTTTCAATTTATGAGAAACAAATTCCAAACTCAAACATATCAGACTTAGTTGCCGACATTGTTAGAAATAGAAAACGTAGTAATCCTACTGGCTGGGAAACATTTTTACATGCATTAAAAGAAATAAATTTTCCAACAGAATTAATAAATAATCCCCAAAGAAAAAAATATTTTCAGTCGAAGTCTGTTATTGACACTCCTAGAACAAAAAGTAAAAGAAGGCAATCTTTTTGGTACGACGACGCCGAAACCGAATACGAATCAGTGAAAGCCAAGTCAAGAAAAGAGTGGAAACGATATACATTTTAAAATGAATAAAATATTGTCTATTATTTATTTTGATACTTATCCTGCCGGTTTTTCAGGAGTTCATAATCTTATAAATTCTGTAAAAAATAAATATAAACCAAAAGAAATACAAAAATGGATTAGTTCACAAGACGCATATACGTTACACAGACCTGTCCGAAAACATTTTATAAGAAATAAATATAATGTTTCAAATATTAATGATATATTCCAGGCAGATCTTTGCGATATGCGCAAGCTAAGTCGCTTCAACGATAGTTACAAATACATTTTGACAGTCATTGATATATTCAGTAGATATGCGTGGGCATTTCCTTTAAAAGATAAGAAATCTGAGTCAGTCATACAAGCATTTAAAATCTTGTTTAATGAAAGAAAACCAATTTTCTTACAAACTGACAAAGGCTCAGAATTTATTGCTAAATCAGTAAGATCATTTTTAAAACAAAACGATATTAAATTTTATGTGACTCAAAATTCAGATATAAAAGCCTGTTTTGTAGAAAGATTTAACAGAACATTGAAAACAAAAATGTATCGTTACTTTACATATAAAAATACATACAGATATGTGGATGTATTACAAAATCTGGTTACTGCTTACAATAAGACAAAACATCGTTCAATACAAATGGCTCCTTGTGAAGTAAATGAAAATAATGTATTGGAAGTATGGAGAAATCAAAATAAAGATAAACAAAACTTAACAAAGAAACAAGGAAAATATAAAATTGGAGATATTGTTAGAATATCTAAATACAAAAAATTTTTGAAAAGGGTTATGAATCTAACTGGAGTGAAGAATTGTTCAAAATATATGCTATTAGCAACAGACTCCCAGTCGTTTATAAATTAAAAGATCTAAATAATGAAATTATAGAGGGCACTTTCTACGAGAATGAATTACAACGAGAGTATATTGAATCTGATACAACGTATAAAATAGATAAAATATTGGAAACCAGAGGCACTGGTAACAGAAAGAAATTGTACGTTAAGTGGAGAGGATATAGTGACAAGTTTAATTCCTGGATACCGGCAAATACTGTTCGTTTATTAAACAATGAATGATAAAGAATTTTTTATAACATTACCTAGTAATAGTTCAATGCAATATTTTCCTAGTAACAAAACTACACGTTTTACGACTCAATTACCGCAAAACATTAAATTAGTCGGATCCTGGGAAGTAGCATTATCTGAAATTATATATCCTTGTTCTATTTACAACGTCAATGAACGCGAAAATACAGTAAATATTTCGATAAAAAATGATAAACAACAATCAGATGCATTTATTGGCAAAATTTCTGCAAGAAATTATGAAAGCATTGATAGTGTATTACATGAAATGAATCACCACGCCGTGATAAATAAATATGTAGCATTTTCCTATGACACCAAAGAAAAACGAGTAGCAACAAGATTCAAAGTTGCAAACGTTTGTTGTATGAAATTATCTCACCGGCTAGCACTTCAACTAGGTTATCCACCGTTTACAGACATATATCAACAAAAAACTTCAATTAATATACCTAATTTTAAATTAGGTATACCATCTCAATTATATATTTACTGTGGTATCATAGAACCTCAATTAGTAGGCGACGTTGTCACTCCATTGTTAAGAATTGTCCACGTTAAAAATGACAAATATGTTTTTGAATCTAATAAAATGATTACATACCATCAACCACATTTCATACCTGTTTTAAGAAGAAAATTTTCAAATATAGAAATTGATATAAGGACTCACGATGGATATGCAGCGCCATTTCAATTTGGGATTTTGAGTGTAAAACTTCATTTTCGACGAACATAATGAAAACAATATTATAATTTTCAAGCAGGTAGCGGTATAGGACCCGTATATAAAGGAAGTCAATTTCAACGTGGTCATGGAATTGGAAGTTTCTTCAGTGGATTGTTTAGAAATATTTTACCGTTAATACGGAAAGGTGTAGGAGCAATTGGTAAAGAAGCATTAAACACAGGAATTAATTTTTTGGGTGATTTGAGTGAGAATCAATCACCTAAAGAATCGTTTAAGAAACGCATTGCAGAGGCAGGGATTAATTTAAAAAGAAAAGTTGATGATAAAATTGAAAAGCTAATGAGTGGCTCAGGTTATAAAAAGAAGCGTTTAATTAAGAAACCTATTCATTCTACAACTTCTCGCAGTACAGTAAAGAGCAAAAAACATTCTAGACAAGCAGATATATTTGATTAAAATGGCATTTTTACATGCCCAATCATGTGAATGTGTGAAAACTGAATTAGATTTATTTACCGTACCTCCTACACAAACTAGTATTGAAAGTGGTCAATGGGTAAATTACAGACCTTTGTCGTCAATTACTGAAGACGGACCCATAGAATTTGTAATTCCTGGCCATGGAGAAGATTATCTTGATTTATCACAAACTATGATTTATCTATATGCAAAAATTGTTAAAACTGATAATACTGCTTTGTTGGAACCAGATAATGTTGTCCCCGTTAATAATTGGCTACATTCTATTTTTAGTCAAGTTGACGTATATTTAAATCAAAAACTTGTTTCTCCACCAAATAACACGTACGCATACAGATCATATATAGAAACTCTATTAAACTATGGGAAAGATACGGAGGCTGCTGGAAATTCCGGCTACAATAAGCGTAAAAAGTTTGTAGAAAAAAGTAAAAATGTTGATATGATTGGTCACCTTCATGTTGATATTTTCAATCAAGAAAAATTTTTACTACATGGTGTTGAAATGAAATTGAGGCTGGTGAGATCGAGGGACAGCTTCCACTTAATGTCACCTGACTCTAATTATAAAGTACAAATTAATGAAGCTACATTACTTGTGCGGCGTGTCAAATTAAATCCAAGTATATTATTGGCACACAATAAAGCATTGGAAATGTTTAATGCTAAGTACGCCATTACCAGATCTATTGTAAAAGCAGTTACTATTCCGACCGGTATTCAAGGAAAATCTTTAGATAACATATTCTTAGGACAGCTTCCGAAGAGATGCATAATCGGATTTGTCTCAAACAAAGCATTTAATGGCGATTATAAGTCTAACCCTTTTAATTTTGAAAATTTTTAAATAAATTATTTGTCGTTATGTGTAAATGGGCAACAATTACCATCGAAACCATTACAACCGTCATTCAGTGGCAAAAAATCCTACATACAAATGTACAATACATTGTTTTGTGGCACAGGTATTCATTTTGGTAACAGTGGCAACGAAATCGACAGGGACAGTTACCCGAATGGTTACTGTTTATCTGCATTTGATCTCACGCCTGACTTGGCTGCAAATTCTATGTTACACTGCAATTTAACACGACATGGTTCTTTCAGAATTGAAGTTGGTTTTGAAACTGCCCTTACCGAAACAGTAAATTGTGTTATTTACGCAGAATTTGACAATATTATTGAAATTGATAAAAATAGAAATGTAATTGTTGATTATGGTAGTTAGTTTATAAAAATATATCAATATAAAACTCGTATATATATCTTGTAAAATATAACCACAGAAATTAGTTTGGCTGTGACACTCATACAGACATGGATGCTACATTTATACGTACCGTACTTCAAAAATATTTTAAGGAAAACACAAGTCACTATGGAGTGTATGCTGCGAACAAATTGCCGCAGCATGTAAATTTTCCATGTACAATAATTATAAATACTGACCCTGATACGATGCCTGGTACTCATTGGGTAGTAGTATTTATTGATCGCTCAGGACATGGAACCTACTTTGACAGTTACGGACGACCACCTTTAGTAAAGGAACACAATGAATTTTTAGGAAAAAATACACGCACATGGACATACAATACAGCCTCATTGCAAGATTATTCAACTTCAGTTTGTGGTTATTATTGTTTAGTGTATTTGTTATTTAGAATTAATTGTTATACAAATAATGATTTTGTGAAATTATTTAATAAATATTGTAAATCTGAAAATGATGAATTTATAAGATATATGTTTAATTATTACTTTAATAAAAAATGATGAATTTATAATGTATACGTTTAACTATTGCTTTAATAAAAAAAATATTTTTAATTATTTGTTTTATTTCATTCGTTTTTTATTTTCTATCATACAGATATATGTATATGTTCATTAGGTAGGTACTAGGTAGGTATACATACGTTGTAGAAAATATTATATTACAAACATTGAATTAAAATTTTCTAGTGATATTTTATTAAATTTACGCAATGAAATACATTTTTATTGAAATATATGATTATGTAATACATAAAAAGTATATTTAAAATATTTATACACATTTAGTTTTCTTTAAATTATTTACATACATTTCATTATTATTATTATACAAATTAATATAATTAAAAATAAACTAATCTATTTTCATTCTTTTCACGTCATAGGAAATACTATTTACATCTTTAAATTATTTACATAGGTACATTTCATTATTATCATTATTACAAATTAATATAATTAAAAATAAACTAATCTAATTTCATTCTTTTCACGCCATAGGGGATACTATTTACATTATGTATTAGTCTACGTTTCATAAATTTTATACTAAATTTTTTTGTTTCATGTTTTGTGACAACATTGTGAGTAGATGTACATCGAATATTGTCAAAAGAAATTACTGGGCCTTTAATATTACTATTAAAAATCAATTTTTTCAAACATTCAAAATTAATGACTTGGGAATTTTTATAATTTAATGTGAAGCCTTTAACTTTACATACTTCTGTAATCTTTTCACTAGTTGGCGAATAAACTTTGTATGCAGTTATATAGCTGCCTAACCCATAACAAGATAACTCATCAGTAAGATCACCCAAAAAGTTACCTGTCGGGGGCTCCCGCTGTCCTGGTGAGTGGCAGTATATAATGGAATCAGTGTCGTAGTATAATACCCTATTACCTAGCTCTTGTAAAAATTTATGGAGTTGTAAACGAGCTTGTGCCGTTGTGTAGGCTGCTATGACCACATTCACAGTTCAAAGGTGTTCGATGGCTTCATTTGCGTGAACCCAGTGTACGTACAGCATCTGGTCACCTGCTGGGATAATCCTCTGAACTTCAATTGCTGGATCCGACAATAATTCATAAAGTTCTTCAGCAGATGATACAGTTGATGTACAAGGTCTATTTTGTGTTTGTGCAAATTTACCTATTAACAAATCAAATGAATATTATAATAAAATTTATGTTAATTTTTAAATAAGTTATTTACATTACCCCAGAAAGAATTCAGCATAAGTTTGGCAATTGATCTTTTTCCAGCGTTCTTCTCAATCTTATTTGGATCTAGATGAATTCCTTCATTGATGTAGTAGTTCTGAATGTACTCATTCCTAGTTTCATTATCGGAACAGTCGTCGGGATAACCAGAAGCCTCTTGCTTCATTTTTAGAAATGTATTAATGTATTCGACGAATAATCCTCCTGTTTTAGTGTCTTTATTGTAAATAGTAACATTGTATTGCCAAATTTCGTGCACTTGTAAAATTTTGTAGCCAAGAGAAACCGCATACTGGACCTCGTCAGAAATGTATGTCCCAATAAATTGTCTCTCATCATCAATGTGATTGCAGTCATTTTGCTCTAAATTATCACAACATGTGCGACATAATACAAACATAAGTTTCCCACGGATTTTTCGTGGTAAGACAGGGTGAAATAATTCACTGGGCGGTAAAACTGTGCATTTAATTAAGCCTTCAACCTGGCTAATGTCGTTATTAGGACATAACGATTCGCATTCTGTTCCGATAAAAATTTTTGGATGGCCTACTGGATATTTTCCATACTTACATACAAATGGATAAAGAGAACAGACATCTACATATTTTATTTTTTCATCATTTTTAATTTTTTTTATATAAACTGGTATTGCCTGTTCTTCCGCCAAAAAATGCATCTCGCGGTTGTAATGGCATATTGTTTCAAATTTCATGCTTTTAAAGTTGACAATTTAAATTTTTATCTTCTTTTAACAATTTTCTGAATTCGCACTCCCCAATGCTAATTACTTTATATCCTAATTTTTTAATTTTATTTAATTTTGATATTGTTCGTTCGTATCTTTCATCTAAAGTTTCTTTTGAATTACTAAATATTTTTTCATTTCTTTTCGTTCTGTAACATAATGTACACCCATGCCAAAAACACCCCAAAAATTTAAAAACTAATTTATCTAGAGAATAATAACCATCTACCTTAAAACAATTTTCAATGACTGCTTCATTACTACGTCCTGCATGTTGAATTTGTATTCCGCGTACGTTTTCTTCATGTATCAACCATCTCAGCGCAATTTTTGATTGGTTGTCTTTCATGCGATAACCTTTTTGTGGTATAATACCAATTGTATTCGGCTTCAAAAACAAATGTCGGAACACACGATTACAGGTTGAAGCGATAGTAATCCCTTCACTGAAGGGACATACTTTACAATCTTCAATGAAATTATTTCTAAATTTTTCGCATGCTCGACGCAAAATTTCAACGTCAGACACGCAATACTAGATAATTTCTTTATTCATATCAAATATCACATTATTCTGTATTTGTATATTATACCATTCCAAAAACTTTTGTCGTACAGAATGATTCATGCTATCTACAGCATAATATTCAGGGGCTGGTAACGGTCCTATGTAATTTTGATTTTCTACTTTATTAAATAAATGTGGGAAATATCCTTTTTTTAAAGAAGGTGGTAAATCCATTGCTTTAGGTAGAGCTGATAACGGCATTTGTAAATAATTTAAAGAATCTATAAATTTAATATGATTAATTTGTAATAGCATAATTTTTGAGCCATTCAAAATTAATTTTGGTTTAAGGTAGCGTTCTTCTACAAGATATTTTAAAATAAACTGACAATCAAACGATTTTACATTATGTGCGATACAAATAACAGAAGAAAATGAAGTGCGCGGAAGTAAAACATATGTTAAAAAGTTTTGCAACGGGTCCTTTTTAAATATTAGTTGACGAATGCCACAGGAGTTACATATTTGTTTCAAATCATCTATGTTGCAACAGGTAGAGCATGACTGCTGTATAACACATAAATTTATTTCGTGCTCTTTATCATTACCGAGCATTTTTTCTTGATATGTCTCGAAATCATAATAAATAAATAAAGTATTACCTTTTAATACGGTTTTGTCCTTAATAATATAGCACATATGTCCCGGCTTTTTATAAGATTCACAAAAACTACAGTAAACTTCACCACAAACATGTAGCCTGCCTTTTTTACACTTGTATATTTTTAAACATTGTTCACATTTTTTAACTCTTTTACACTCAAAATTTAAATGATTGTCCAAGCACTGCTGTCCTAAGAATTCTCTTTAGCAATGTTCACATTTAATTAATTGAATAGTTATACTACATGCAGGAGAATATTTGCAATAAGAACAAATATTTTTACAAGAATGACCATCCCTTACATTGCAAGCAACGTGACATTGTTCGCAAAAATATTTGCACGAAAATGCTGCAGGTAAACTTTTTATAACAGAGTAATGGTTTTGATAGTACAAAAGATTCAGTTTCTTCAGATTTTGCCCCTTTGCACCTTCAAATATTACTTTTCCACGGCTATTAAACTCATATACACATATGTTATAATTAGAATAATAACGTTGGAATTCAGTTAATTCTGGAATACCTGCGCCATTAGTACCTATATTAACTCTTGCATTTCTTAAAAGTTCATGTGTTCTTGTAATTTTTATTCCATGTGTATTTTTAACAATATATTTTAAACATGGATCATTTTTCACTAATGATTCTGCAACTACAAGTGCACGAGGTAAACAGAAATTATCTGTATTTTCTATTTCCAATATACCATGTTTCCGTCGACAAAATTCCGAATACATTAAGCCATGTCCTTTTAATTTTCCTGAACCAGAAGGCATAGTTACCCTGGTCATCTCGACTGTGAATTGCCCTTCGGAAAATACTTTTTTATTGCTTTGCAATATTTTGGTCAATGCTTCCCACAAAACATCAACGTGAAGTTGATCTGCACGCCTGAAGCTGAGCCAAGCTGGTCCAAGTTCCAGACATGGAGTTTGAAATATAAATCCGACATAATCTTGAGGATTCACTGATTGGAACACAAAATCTATAACGTTTTTTATGCTATCGTAGAATCATATTATAGGATCTTCTTGTACAGGTGGATCATTCAAAGAAAATGTTATTTTTCTCCCAGTTAAATTAAACTGTTTTATGTGTTTTTCAATATCGGAAGTAATGTTGAAACGTTCCCGATTTACACCACCCACACCACCTCCACCAGTTTGTACACTTTCACTTATTAAGTTTCCACAAATTTCATAAAAAGCGTCATAATCTTCTTGTTGCATTTCTACTTCTTCTTCTTCACTTAACGAAGAAATAATAATTTCCTAACAAATACGAAAAAAGTTATCGAAATTTATTTGATTTCCGCTGTCCATATTGACCCGAGTGTTACTCAACGACTGAATTTCTTCCTTTGCTTTTTTTTGTTTATATGCAATCCTTTTTACTACGTGATCAGGGTGGTATTAAAAAAATTTAACCTACCTGTATATTTTCAAGGGTACATTATCATAATGTTAAATTCGAACAAAATTTTTGTTACAACCCTGGGAAGAGTTTTATACCTGCGTTGAAGATGGGGATCTGAGATAAGATTTATAGCATTTAACAAATGCTTTTCTTTCTTTTAATTCCAATAGTTAAAATTTTTGTAATAATTAATGTTTGTTTGATGTTAATAAATAAATAAATAAAAGTATGCAATTTCTGCAGCGAATATTTGTAGGTACTCAGGCAACTATATAAAGTTATTTTATTATTTTATTTTATACCTTACCTTTTTACAAAATTAAATCCCCATTGGTTGACGACTCTACAAATTTTTCTCACTGGACTCTCATATTGGAACAGGTGTAAACGGGAGGTAATTAAAAATACGAAACATGATTGTTCTTTATGTAATATATTTTTTTCTTTTAAAATAAAAGTATTTACAGACTTTACATCCTTATATAATTTATTGTATTAATACGTATAATATTCTATAAATATTAATTTAAAATCTAAATTCTTAAAAAATAAATATTCATATAAACTATCTTTTATGTCTAACTGATTTCTTATACTAAATATTACTTCATTTTGTAAAAAAAAATTATATACATAACAAACATTTTTATATTTTACATTGTAACTATCTATTACGTTTACTATTATATTCTCTAACCTAATTAAATTCCTAACATGCTCCTTATTTAACACTATAAACTGATTCTTAAATCTATACTTCAATTGTTCCCGCGGTAATATACTGAAATCAGCCCAAACGATACTGCATATTCTGTTCATATCTTTATCGCTACACTTACTTTTTAATTCAAGTTTTTTTAAATAATTCACTAATCTAAAGTAATGTAAAATGTCTATATAAGTTTTTTTTATTACATTACCCACAAGCCTTACAATCACTCGTGGTACCGGATTTGGTTCTAAGCCGACCGTAATAAACACTTTCCGCGTACAATCTAGAGGAATCGGTGATCCTCTCAGTAGGCGGTCATTGTTGTCGGCTACATCTTTATTAGATGGTAGAGTAAATCTTGCAGTTTCTGCATCTCCGGTGATGAGGTCCATATTCTCTATAACCCAGTCAGATACCAACGGGCACTCTGGTATATCCGTGATGTCCGGGGTCATCTTCGCTGCACACTAGCTGCTGGGCGTACGGCTCCTCGATTTCCGATTCCGGCGACGACGACGAGATTTCATCACCAGTTCTCGTCGCAAACTTCCTGAAGAGCCTTCTCGAAGTCTGCTGCCGTTACCGGTGATGGAGAAATACCGGAATCATAGTCACGATGCACAACATCAGCGTTCAACGAGTTTATATTGTTTATAAACTCATTATCGTTCGCCGTTGAAGTTGACGCGAATGGTTTTCTTAATACAATATTTTCAAGTATTCTAAATTTTTGTTTTGAAACAACTCCTGAAGGAGGTATAACAAAGTTATCAAAATTTTGTGAATACATTTTCAAAATGAACCACACAATCAGAAACTATAGGTATACTGAGAAAAAATATTTTCTAGCTCCTTATATAATAGAAAATAAGGTAAGAATAGGAATCAGATAAATATTTAGAAGTACCGTTAGGACACCCTTATAGCATAAGCATATCCAGCCGCGATAAAATATTTCCTAACGACGGGCTCTTTTTGTGTACCTGCACAAGGGTCAAATTTATTACCATAGCCGCATGCAGGTGTTGCGTTAAGTACCATTTACATGCGGCCTATTATTTAGCCAGATTCAACCCCGTGCACATAGACGTACTCAAATAAATTTACCAAATTTTATTACATTTTTTCAAATTTACAATGAAACAGCTAATTGTAATCCACATACTTCATCTTAAAATTATGTATCATTTATTTTACATCTAAATATGTACTTAAAATTCACATACCATTCAATTAAGCCTATTAAAACTATTTATTAACCCCATTCACGAGTCGTTAATATTCCGGCCGCCATATTAGTCAGCATTCCAAAACGCAGAAGGTGGGTTATCTTACTACTCTAGTCGGTATGTCACGACATTGTATTAAAAGATCCCTACGTTGGTCCTTTGGAACAACACGCTTTCACTGATCACACTCGTCGAGTAGACCAGCCCAATCATTTTTCACAAACTTAAAAAGCTGACCGTCTTTTACCCTAAAATCAGCATAGTGCAAGGGGTGATCGACTACCGCCTGAAACAACTTATTATACCATTCATCTTTACAATTCGCTACACCTAACACATCTAAAACCGGCACTGCACGCGATAGGGCATCAGGAACAACATGTTCCTTGCCATTTCTGTGAACGATGTTGAAACTGTATTGTTGCACTCTGAACGCCCATCGAGCGAGACAACTAGACGGATTCTGAATATTGTTAAGCCAGAGAAGGAAGTAATGGTCAGTGATGGCCGTAAAACGAGTGCCTTCCAGATAAGGCCTAAGCTTTTCCACGGACCACAATAAAGCCAAAAGTTTTTTTTCCGTCGTAGAAAAATTCTTTTCTTGACGGGTGAGTGAGCGGGAAAGATAGCACACGACCTTTTCTCCATCGTCATATCGTTGCGAGAGCACAGCACCTAAACCATAATTAGACGCGTCGGTCTGTAAAAAAACTCCTTGTCGAAATCAGGGTACGAAAGAATGGGAGAAGAGATCAATTTTTTTTTTATATTTGACCAGGTTTCTTCGCAAGCCTTGTTTGAACTAAACTTTACACTTTTACGAAGAAGGTTTGTTAATGGTTAATCACGGTAGAGAAATGCGGTACAAATCGCCTGTACCAAGAAGCTATTCCGCAAAATAGTTCATGGAATGGGGAAGTTTAGCGTGGTTGAAATTACATGTAAAATATCTTTTAGTCGTAAGTATAGGGATAATTATAACTTAAAATGTAATTGAAAGTTAAAATTATGTTGCCAATTATTTATAATTAATGATTTATCTTCGAGCCTCACTGACGTCACAGGTGAGTTATGCGTTTGCGCAGAAGGGTTGGTAAGACCTGACTTTTTGAACGTAGGTTGTATTTTGAGGCATTACACCACACGTTTCTCTGTTGTCATGGGATACCAGCGCGCGCTGGTTAAGATAGACGATACGTTTTCCGCGAGCCACAGGGACGTCATTTTTGTATAAAATTTAATTTTTTGAGAAATCTTGGCATCTTTGAGTGAAATAAAATAAAATTAAATAAATACATATTAGTTAATATTTTGACACAAATACACTAAGGGCCGGTTTTATAAACAAATTTAATACCCAATTAAATCTATTTGCACAGCAAATTTTCATCAACTAGTCCAAATGATAAAAGAATGTATGTTAAAATCATCATTTAATAAATTAAAACGATGTGTATTTGATGAAAAAAAAATGAATTTACTGAAGTAAATTTAGGTAGGTATTAAATTTTTATATAAAACTGCCATAGTACTAATATAAAAATATGATAACTCAATTGGCAATTACTTCATTCTGTAATAACATAAAGACAAAAATATCTGGATACAAAAATGTATAAACAGTTTTCAATATTCCAAATATATAGTTTGTCTCTGTAAATTGATTGTACCCATTATTAATAACATAAATACATGTATAACTTTATAAATTATGAATGCAACACAATGCAGAGCACATAAATCAAAAAGTGTATTTTTTTACTGTTATTTTTAATAAGAACCACTGGTTAAAACTAGGTATATAAAAACTAGTCCGGTTTAAACCATAGTGGCTTTTTCTTAACAATCCTGTTATAAAATAAAAGAAATTAGCACAAGTTAATTTTTTTTTCAAACAATAATCTTGTTTCATGATGTACTTATATATGCAAATAAGTTTTCACAAACAAGTTATATATACTTGTAAGAACACAGAAAAAACTTTTAGAGAAAATCAATACAAAATATTAAATATTAAAAATTTGTTAAATATAATGCAGAACAAAATTTTAGCCGATGTTTCTCCAAATATTTTTAATAGTGAGACTTTTGATCAACATTTAAAGGAGCGAACAATTATTGACAACCAGAAATATCAGATTGTAAACATTATTGTGAAAACTTATTTGCAAATAACAATATATCATGAAACAAGATTATTGTCTGACAAAACTGATTATGTACGACATAAATTTCATAGATTAATTATAAATAAAAATCAATAATAATAGTACAATTTTTTACTTTTTCCTTCTTTCTACCTTTCCTTCATAGTGTTTTCGAATTCAAATAGAGTTTTTTCAGTTCTCACATTTCTCACGTTCTGTTTAAGGACCGTAATTTATATACATAATAATTTTTAATTTGTGCTAATTTCTTTTATTTAATAATGACAGATTAAAATAATAAGTTCAATAAAATAAATTCTTATGCCGAGTCAGTTATATTTAAATATTGAAAGAAGCTTTCAGAACTCATAATTAATAAGTAGACAATATTTGAGTTTAAATTCTGTAAAAATTTATTAATTACAACGTTTCGACAGCTCAGTGCTGCCTTCGTCAGGTAAATAACAAATAAATAAGTGAGTTATTTATTTATTATTATTTATTTGTTATTTACCTGACGAAGGCAGCACTGAACTGTCGAAACGTTGTAATTAATAAATTTTTACAGCACTTAAACCCAAATATTGTCCATTTATCAGTTATATTTAGTTTTCTAGTAAATTTATTTTAAATGAACAACTTCAAACATATTTTATTAATGACACAACTTATTATTGCTATCAAAATTTTGATTATCAATTGCAGGGTTACATACTATTAACTGGGGAAATAAATTTCGCTTCATGAAATCGTGCATAGTATACAAAACATAGCTTAAAATATTTTAAATATCGCGCTGTAGTAATTTTATTATCAATAAATAATATTATATGATTATTACAGTGTTATGTATAATAATTCATTACTTTCTTTAAATTTCTATATTTATTTATTTTATTTAAATATTAAATGTAACTTTGAAACACCATCTTCTTGCGTGATGAGCCTGCGCACCAAGTGCACTGTAACGGCTGTGTGCAATGCAAGATGTCTCTATTACGCTTTGTTGAACGTGTGTATCGCGGAGGATTAGCGGTATATTACTAATAGGTATATGATTTTGTTGTTCAGTTCTGAAAGAACGACAACGGAACCAGCCTAAAATGTTTATTTAAATAAGTTTCATATGCATACAGCGCATTTCAAAGAAAGAAATAAACAACAATTTTATGTAAAAAATAATACTTATATTAATAAAAAATGAAAACTACATATAAAAAATCTGATGTGGGCGCTACATGACTTCCTTCTAAGACTATTAAATTATACATTAATTTTTTGCTGCCTTCAATTAAAATTATTTCAGTTGACAGTGAAATACGATTTTTCTATTCTTAAAAAACAGGAGCAGTTACGAAATTGCTAAAGTATTAGTTTTTATTAACATTATATCTACAATTATTAATCAACTATCTTATTATAAACATTTAGAATTTTATAATTTTTCATCATATTTTATCCATAGTATAGGTACAAAAGCATGTTTATGAATGTTTTAACAAAAATATCCTTTTCAAATATAGGTAAAATCTAACTTTATTTTTGTAAAAAATCATATAAATATTTGCTTCCGCGCCCGAATTTTATGATTTTTTAACATAATTTATGTAAAAGAAAACATTGCAACAAGAAAATTGCTATTTCAAGTGTGGTAGGTATTTTAGAATCCAGCCAATGAAGCTTACAATATACATCGTATTCATCAAAAATAGGTAAAATCTGACTTTATTTTTGTAAAAAATTATATAAATATTTGCTTCCGCGCCCGAATTTTATAATTTGTCATCATATTTTATCCATAGTATAGGTCCAAAAGCATGTTTATGACTGTTGTAACAAAAATATCCATTTCAAAAATAGGTAAAATCTGACTTTATTTTTGTAAAAAATCATATAAATATTTGCTTCCGCGCCCGAATTTTGATTTTTCATCATATTTTAGATAAAAGAAAACATTGCAACAAGAAAATTGCTATTTCAAATATAGTAGGTATTCTAGAATCCAGCCCATGTAGCTTAAATATACAAAGTATTCATCAAGAATAGGTAAAATATGACTTTATTTTTGTAAAAAATGATATAAATATTTGCTTCCGCGCCCGAATTTTATGATTTTTCATCATAATTTAGCTAAAACAAAACATTGCAACCAGAAAATTGCTATTTCAAGTGTGGTAGGTATTCTAGAATCCAGCCAATAAAGCTTACAATATACAACGTATTCATCAAAAATAGGTAAAATTTGACTTTCTTTTTGTAAAAAATCATATAAATATTTTCTTCTGCGCCCGAATTTTATAATTTTTCATTATATTTTATCCATAGTATAGGTCCAAAAGCATGGTTATGAATGTTTTAACAAAAATATCCATTTCAAAAATAGGTAAAATCTGACTTTATTTTTGTAAAAAATCATATAAATATTTGCTTCCGCGCCCGAATTTTATGATTTTTCATCATATTTTAGCTAAAAGAAAACATTGCAACAAGAAAATTGCTATTTTAAGTGTGGTAGGTATTTTAGAATCCAGCCAATGAAGCTTACAATATACAACGTATTCATCAAAAGTAGGTAAAATCTGACTTTATTTTTGTAAAAAATCATAAATATTTGCTTCCGCGCCCGAATTTTATGATTTTTTAACATAATTTATGTAAAAGAAAACATTGCAACAAGAAAATTGCTATTTCAAGTGTGGTAGGTATTTTAGAATCCAGCCAATGAAGCTTACAATATACATCGTATTCATCAAAAATAGGTAAAATCTGACTTTATTTTTGTAAAAAATTATATAAATATTTGCTTCCGCGCCCGAATTTTATAATTTGTCATCATATTTTATCCATAGTATAGGTCCAAAAGCATGTTTATGACTGTTGTAACAAAAATATCCATTTCAAAAATAGGTAAAATCTGATTTTATTTTTGTAAAAAATCATATAAATATTTGCTTCCGCGCCCGAATTTTGATTTTTCATCATATTTTAGATAAAAGAAAACATTGCAACAAGAAAATTGCTATTTCAAATATAGTAGGTATTCTAGAATCCAGCCCATGTAGCTTAAATATACAAAGTATTCATCAAGAATAGGTAAAATATGACTTTATTTTTGAAAAAAATGATATAAATATTTGCTTCCGCGCCCGAATTTTATGATTTTTCATCATAATTTAGCTAAAAGAAAACATTGCAACCAGAAAATTGCTATTTCAAGTGTGGTAGGTATTCTAGAATCCAGCCAATAAAGCTTACAATATACAACGTATTCATCAAAAATAGGTAAAATTTGACTTTCTTTTTGTAAAAAATCATATAAATATTTTCTTCTGCGCCCGAATTTTATAATTTTTCATTATATTTTATTCATAGTATAGGTCCAAAAGCATGGTTATGAATGTTTTAACAAAAATATCCATTTCAAAAATAGGTAAAATCTGACTTTATTTTTGTAAAAAATCATATAAATATTTGCTTCCGCGCCCGAATTTTATGATTTTTCATCATATTTTAGCTAAAAGAAAACATTGCAACAAGAAAATTGCTATTTTAAGTGTGGTAGGTATTTTAGAATCCAGCCAATGAAGCTTACAATATACAACGTATTCATCAAAAGTAGGTAAAATCTGACTTTATATTTGTAAAAAATTATATAAATATTTGCTTCCGCGCCCGATTTTTATAATTTGTCATCATATTTTATCCATAGTATAGGTCCAAAAGCATGTTTATGAATTTTGTAACAAAAATATTCATTTCAAAAATTGGTAAAATCTGACTTTATTTTTGTAAAAAATCATAAATATTTGCTTCCGCGCCCGAATTTTATGATTTTTTAACATAATTTATGTAAAAGAAAACATTGCAACAAGAAAATTGCTATTTCAAGTGTGGTAGGTATTTTAGAATCCAGCCAATGAAGCTTACATTATACATCGTATTCATCAAAAATAGGTAAAATCTGACTTTATTTTTGTAAAAAATTATATAAATATTTGCTTCCGCGCCCGAATTTTATAATTTGTCATCATATTTTATCCATAGTATAGGTCCAAAAGCATGTTTATGACTGTTGTAACAAAAATATCCATTTCAAAAATAGGTAAAATCTGATTTTATTTTTGTAAAAAATCATATAAATATTTGCTTCCGCGCCCGAATTTTGATTTTTCATCATATTTTAGATAAAAGAAAACATTGCAACAAGAAAATTGCTATTTCAAATATAGTAGGTATTCTAGAATCCAGCCCATGTAGCTTAAATATACAAAGTATTCATCAAGAATAGGTAAAATATGACTTTATTTTTGTAAAAAATGATATAAATATTTGCTTCCGCGCCCGAATTTTATGATTTTTCATCATAATTTAGCTAAAAGAAAACATTGCAACCAGAAAATTGCTATTTCAAGTGTGGTAGGTATTCTAGAATCCAGCCAATAAAGCTTACAATATACAACGTATTCATCAAAAATAGGTAAAATTTGACTTTCTTTTTGTAAAAAATCATATAAATATTTTCTTCTGCGCCCGAATTTTATAATTTTTCATTATATTTTATTCATAGTATAGGTCCAAAAGCATGGTTATGAATGTTTTAACAAAAATATCCATTTCAAAAATAGGTAAAATCTGAGTTTATTTTTGTAAAAAATCATATAAATATTTGCTTCCGCGCCCGAATTTTATGATTTTTCATCATATTTTAGCTAAAAGAAAACATTGCAACAAGAAAATTGCTATTTTAAGTGTGGTAGGTATTTTAGAATCCAGCCAATGAAGCTTACAATATACAACGTATTCATCAAAAGTAGGTAAAATCTGACTTTATATTTGTAAAAAATTATATAAATATTTGCTTCCGCGCCCGATTTTTATAATTTGTCATCATATTTTATCCATAGTATAGGTCCAAAAGCATGTTTATGAATTTTGTAACAAAAATATTCATTTCAAAAATTGGTAAAATCTGACTTTATTTTTGTAAAAAATCATAAATATTTGCTTCCGCGCCCGAATTTTATGATTTTTCATCAAATTTTAGCTAAAAGAAAACATTGCAACAAGAAAATTGCTATTTCAAGTGTGGTAGGTATTCTAGAATCCAGCCCATGTAGCTTACAATATACAACGTATTCATTAAAATGCACCCGAAAATTAAATGTTTATTATCTGATTGGTACCAAGTTACGGTCACTTTTGCATGTCCATTGCTAAAATTATCCATAGTATAGGTCCAAAAGCATGTTTATGAATGTTTTAACGAAAATATCCATTTCAAGAATAGGTAAAATCTGACTTTATTTTTGTAAAAAATCATATAAATATTTGCTTCCGCGCCCGAATTTTATGAATTTTCATCATATTTTAGCTAAAAGAAAACATTGCAACAAGAAAATTGCTATTTCAAGTGTGGTAGGTATTCTAGAATCCAGCCCATGTAGCTTACAATATACAACGTATTCATCAAAAATAGGTAAAATCTGACTTTATTTTTGTAAAAAATCATATAAATATTTGCTTCTGCCCCCGAATTTTATAATTTTTCATTATATTTTATCCATAGTATAGGTCCAAAAGCATGTTTATGAATGTTTTAACAAAAATATCCATTTCAAAAATAGGTAAAATCTGACTTTATTTTTGTAAAAAATCAAATAAATATTTGCTTCCGCGCCCGAATTTTATGATTTTTCATCATATTTTAGCTAAAAGAAAACATTGCAACAAGAAAATTGCTATTTCAATTGTGGTAGGTATTCTAGAATCCAGCCTATGTAGCTTACAATATACAACGTATTCATCAAAAATAGGTAAAATCTGACTTTATTTTTGTAAAAAATCATATAAATATTTGCTTCCGCGCCCGAATTTTATAATTTTTCATCATATTTTATCCATAGTATAGGTCCAAAAGCATGTTTATGAATGTTTTAACAAAAATATCCATTTAAAAAATGTGTAAAATTTGACTTTATTTTTGTAAAAAATCAAACAAATATTTGCTTCCGCGCCCGAATTTTATGATTTTTCATCATATTTTAGCTAAAAGAAAATATTGTAACAAGAACATTGCTATTTCAATTGTGGTAGGTATTCTAGAATCCAGCCCATGTAGCTTACAATATACAACGTATTCATCAAAAATAGGTAAAATCTGACTTTATTTTTGTAAAAAATCATATAAATATTTGCTTCCGCGCCCGAATTTTATAATTTTTCATCATATTTTATCCATAGTATAGGTCCAAAAGCATGTTTATGAATGTTTTATCAAAAATATCCATTTCAAAAATAGGTAAAATCTGACTTTATTTTTGTAAAAAATCATATAAATATTTGCTTCCGCACCCGAAATTTGATTTTTCATCATATTTTAGCTAAAAGAAAACATTGCAATAAGAAAATTGCTATTTCAAGTGTGTTAGGTATTCTAGAATCCAGCCCATGTAGCTTACAATATACAACTTGTTCATCAAAAATAGGTCAAATCTGACTTTATTTTTGTAAAAAATCATATAAATAATAGCTTCCGCGCCCGAATTTCATAATTTTTTATCATATTTTAGCTAAAAGAAAACATTGCAACAAGAAAATTGCTATTTCAAGTGTGGTAGGTAATCTTAAATCCAGCCCATGTAGCTTACAATATACAACTTATTCATTAAAATGACACCCGAAAATTAAATGTTTATTATCTGATTGGTACCAAGTTATGGTCACTGTTGCATGTCCAATCCTTAAATTATCCGGAGTATAGGTCCAAAAGCATGTTTATGAATGTTTTAACAAAAATATCCATTTTAAGAATAGGTAAAATTTGACTTTATTTTTGTAAAAAATCATATAAATATTTGCTTCCGCGCCCGAATTTTATAGTTTTTCATCATATTTTAGCTAAAAGAAAACATTGCAACAAGAAAATTGCTATTTCATGTGTGGTAGGTATTCTAGAATCCAGCCCATGTAGCTTACAATATACAACGTATTCATTAAAATGACACCCGAAAATTAAATGTTTATTATCTGATTGGTACCAAGTTATGGTCACTTTTGCATGTCCAATGTTAAAATTATCCATAGTATAGGTCCAAAAGCATGTTTATGAATGTTTTAACAAAAATATATATTTTAAGAATAGGTAAAATCTGACTTTATTTTTGTAAAAAATCATATAAATATTTGCTTCCGCGCCCGAATTTTATGATTTTTGATCATATTTTAGCTAAAAGAAAACATTGCAACAAAACATTGCTATTTCAAGTGTGGTAGGTATTCTAGAATACAGACCATGTAGCTTACAATATACAACGTGTTCATTAAAATGACACCCGAAAATTAAATGTTTATTATCTGATTGGTACCAAGTTGTGGTCACTTTTGCATGTCCAATGCTAAAATTATCCATAGTATAGGTCCAAAAGCATGTTTATGAATGTTTTAACAAAAATATCCATTTCAAGAATAGGTAATATCAGACTTTATTTTTGTAAAAAATCATATAAATATTTGCTTCCGCGACCAAATTTTATAAATCTTCATCATATTTTAGCTAAAAGAAAACATTGCAACAAGAAAATTGCTATTTCAAGTGTGGTAGGTATTCTATAATCCAGCCCATGTAGCTTCCAATTTAAAACGTATTCATCAAGAATCGGTAAAATCTGACTTTATTTTTTTGAAAAATGATATAAATATTTGCTTCCGCGCCTGAATTTTATAATTTTTTATCATATTTTAGCTAAAAGAAAACATTGCAACAAGAAAATTGCTATTTCAAGTGTGGCAGGTATTCTAGAATCCAGCCAATGTAGCTTACAATATACAATATACGTTTTTATCAAAAATAGGTCAAATCTGACTTTATTTTTGTAAAAAATCATATAAAAATATGCTTCCGCGCCCGAATTTTATAATTTTTCATCATATTTTATCCATAGTATAGGTCCAAAAGCATGTTTATGAATGTTTTAACAAAAATATCCATTTTAAGAATAGGTAAAATCTGACTTTATTTTTGTAAACAAACATATAAATATTTGCTTCCGCGCCCGAATTTTATGATTTTTTATCACATTTTAGCTAAAAGAAAACATTGCAACAAGAAAATTGCTATTTCAAGTGTGGTAGGTATTCTAGAATTTAGCCAATGTAACTTACAATATACAACGTATTCATCAAAAATAGGTCAAATCTGACTTTATTTTTGTAAAAAAACCATATAAATATTTGCTTCCGCGCCCGAATTATATAATTTTTCATCATATTTTATCCATAGTATAGGTCCAAAAGCATGTTTATGAATGTTTTAACAAAAATATCCATTTCAAGAATAGCTAAAATCTGACTTTATTTTTGTAAAAAATCATATAAATATTTGCTTCCGCGCCCGAATTTTATGATTTTTTATCATATTTTAACTAAAAGAAAACATTGCAACAAGAAAATTGCTATTTCAAGTGTGGTAGGTATTCTAGAATCCAGCCCATGTAGCTTACAATATGCAACGTATTCATTAAAATGACAGCCGAAAATTAAATGTTTATTATCTGATTGGTACCAAGTTATGGTCACCTTTGCATATCCAGTGCTAAAATTATCCATAGTATAGGTCCAAAAGCATGTTTATGAATGTTTTAACAAAATTATCCATTTAAGAATAGGTAAAATCTGACTTTATTTTTGTAAAAAATCATATAAATATTTGCTTCCGCGCCCGAATTTTATGATTTTTCATCATATTTTAGCTAAAAGAAAACATTGTAACAAAAAAATTGCTATTTCAAGTGTGGTAGGTATTCTAGAATCCAGACCATGTAGCTTACAATATACAACGTATTCATTAAAATGACACCCGAAAATTAAATGTTTATTATCTGATTGATACCAAGTTATGGCCACTTTTGCATGTCCAATGCTAAAATTATCCATAGTATATATTATAATTTTTCATCATATTTTATCCATAGTATAGGACCAAAAGCATGTTTATGAATGTTTTAACAAAAATATCCATTGCAAAAATAGGTAAAATCTGACTTTATTTTTGTAAAAAATCATATAAATATTTGCTTTCGCGCCCGAATTTTATGAATTTTCATCATATTTTAGCTAAAAGAAAACATTGCTACAAGAAAATTGCTATTTCAAGTATTGTAGGTATTCTATAATCCAGCCCATGTAGCTTACAATATACAACGTATTCATCAAGAATAGGTAAAATTTGACGTTATTTTTGTAAAAAATCATATAAATATTTGCTTCCGCGCCCGAATTTTGTAATTTTTCATCATATTTTATGCATAGTATAGGTCCAAAAGCATGTTTCTGAATGTTTAACAAAAATATCCATTTCAAGAATAGGTAAAATCTGATATTATTTTTGTAAAAAATCATATAAAAATTTGCTTCCGCGCCCGAATTTTATGATATATTATCATATTTTAGCTAAAAGAAATCATTGCAACAAGAAAATTGCTATTTCAAGTGTGGTAGGTATTCTAGAATCCAGCCAATGTAGCTTACAATATACAACGTATTTATCAAAAATAGGTCAAATTTGACTTTATTTTTGTAAAAAATCATATAAAAATATGCTTCCGCGCCCGAATTTTATAATTTTTCATCATATTTTATCCATAGTATAGGTCCAAAAGCATGTTTATGAATGTTTTAACAAAAATATCCATTTCAAAAATAGGTAAAATCTGACTTTATTTTTGTAAAAAATCATATAAATATTTGCTTCCGCGCCCGAATTTTTAAATTTTTCATCATATTTTAGCTAAAAGAAAACTTTGCAAAAAGAAAATTGCTATTTCAAGTGTGATCGGTATTCTGGAATCCAGCAATAGTAGCTTACAATATACAACTTATTTATCAAGAATAGGTAAAATCTGACTTTATTTTTGTAAAAAATTATATAAATATTTGCTTCCGCGCCCGAATTTTATAATTTTTTATCATATTTTAGCTAAAAGAGAACATTGCAACAAGAAAATTGCTATTTCAATTGTGGTAGGTATTCTAGAATCCGGACAATGAAGCTTACAATATACAACGTATTCATCAAAAATAGGTAAAATCTAATTTTATTTTTGTAAAAAATTATATAAATATTTGCTTCCGCGCCCGAATTTTATAATAATTTATCATATTTTAGCTAAAAGAAAACATTGCAACAAGAAAATTGCTATTTCAAGTGTGGTAGGTATTCTAGAATCCAGCTAATGAGGCTTACAATGTACAACGTATTCATCAAAAATAGGTCAAATCTGACTTTATTTTTGTAAAAAATCATGTAAATATTTGCTTTCGCGCCTAAATTTTATAATTTTTCATCATATTTTATCCATAGTATAGGTCTAAAAGCATGTTTATGAATGTTTTATCGAAAATATCCATTTCAAAAATAGGTAAAATCTGACATAATTTTTGTAAAAAATCATATAAATATATGCTTCCGCGCACGAATTTTATGAATTTTCATCATATTTTAGCTAAAAGAAAACATTGCAACAAGAAAATTGCTATTTCAAGTGTTGTAGGTATTCTATAATCCAGCCCATGTAGCTTACAATATACAACGTATTCATCAAGAATAGGTAAAATCTGACTTTATTTTTGTAAAAAATCATATAAATATTTGCTTCCGCGCCCGAATTTTATAATACTTTATCATCTTTTAGCTAAAAGAGAACATTGCAACAAGAAAATTGCTATTTCAAGTGTGGTAGGTATTCTAGAATCCGGACAATGAAGCTTACAATATACAACGTATTCATCAAAAAAAAGGTAAAATCTGACTTTATTTTTCTAAAAAATTATATAAATATTTGCTTCCGCGCCCGAATTTTGTAATTTTTCATAATATTTTTTGCATAGTATAGGTCCAAAAGCATGTTTCTGAATGTTTAACAAAAATATCCATTTCAAGAATAGGTAAAATCTGATATTATTTTTGTAAAAAATCATATAAAAATTTGCTTCCGCGCCCGAATTTTATGATATATTATCATATTTTAGCTAAAAGAAATCATTGCAACAAGAAAATTGCTATTTCAAATGTGGTAGTTATTCTAGAATCCAGCCAATGTAGCTTACAATATACAACGTATTTATCAAAAATAGGTCAAATTTGACTTTATTTTTGTAAAAAATCATATAAAAATATGCTTCCGCGCCCAAATTTTATAATTTTTCATCATATTTTATCCATAGTATAGGTCCAAAAGCATGTTTATGAATGTTTTAACAAAAATATCCATTTCAAAAATAGGTAAAATCTGACTTTATTTTTGTAAAAAATCATATAAATATTTGCTTCCGCGCCCGAATTTTTAAATTTTTCATCATATTTTAGCTAAAAGAAAACTTTGCAAAAAGAAAATTGCTATTTCAAGTGTGATCGGTATTCTGGAATCCAGCAATAGTAGCTTACAATATACAACTTATTTATCAAGAATAGGTAAAATCTGACTTTATTTTTGTAAAAAATTATATAAATATTTGCTTCCGCGCCCGAATTTTATAATTTTTTATCATATTTTAGCTAAAAGAGAACATTGCAACAAGAAAATTGCTATTTCAATTGTGGTAGGTATTCTAGAATCCGGACAATGAAGCTTACAATATACAACGTATTCATCAAAAATAGGTAAAATCTAATTTTATTTTTGTAAAAAATTATATAAATATTTTCTTCCGCGCCCGAATTTTATAATAATTTATCATATTTTAGCTAAAAGAAAACATTGCAACAAGAAAATTGCTATTTCAAGTGTGGTAGGTATTCTAGAATCCAGCTAATGAAGCTTACAATGTACAACGTATTCATCAAAAATAGGTCAAATCTGACTTTATTTTTGTAAAAAATCATGTAAATATTTGCTTTCGCGCCTAAATTTTATAATTTTTCATCATATTTTATCCATAGTATAGGTCTAAAAGCATGTTTATGAATGTTTTATCGAAAATATCCATTTCAAAAATAGGTAAAATCTGACATAATTTTTGTAAAAAATCATATAAATATATGCTTCCGCGCACGAATTTTATGAATTTTCATCATATTTTAGCTAAAAGAAAACATTGCAACAAGAAAATTGCTATTTCAAGTGTTGTAGGTATTCTATAATCCAGCCCATGTAGCTTACAATATACAACGTATTCATCAAGAATAGGTAAAATCTGACTTTATTTTTGTAAAAAATCATATAAATATTTGCTTCCGCGCCCGAATTTTATAATACTTTATCATCTTTTAGCTAAAAGAGAACATTGCAACAAGAAAATTGCTATTTCAAGTGTGGTAGGTATTCTAGAATCCGGACAATGAAGCTTACAATATACAACGTATTCATCAAAAATAGGTAAAATCTGACTTTATTTTTCTAAAAAATTATATAAATATTTGCTTCTTCGCCCGAATTTTGTAATTTTTCATCATATTTTCGCTAAAAGAAAACTTTGCAAAAAGAAAATTGCTTTTTCAAGTGTGATCGGTATTCTGGAATCCAGCAATAGTAGCTTACAATATACAACATATTTATCAAGAATAGGTAAAATCTGACTTTATTTTTGTAAAAAATTATATAAATATTTGCTTCCGCGCCCGAATTTTATATTTTTTTATCATATTTTAGCTAAAAGAGAACATTGCAACAAGAAAATTGCTATTTCAATTGTGGTAGGTATTCTAGAATCCGGACAATGAAGCTTACAATATACAACGTATTCATCAAAAATAGGTAAAATCTAATTTTATTTTTGTAAAAAATTATATAAATATTTGCTTCCGCGCCCGAATTTTATAATAATTTATCATATTTTAGCTAAAAGAAAACATTGCAACAAGAAAATTGCTATTTCAAGTGTGGTAGGTATTCTAGAATCCAGCTAATGAAGCTTACAATGTACAACGTATTCATCAAAAATAGGTCAAATCTGACTTTATTTTTGTAAAAAATCATGTAAATATTTGCTTTCGCGCCTAAATTTTATAATTTTTCATCATATTTTATCCATAGTATAGGTCTAAAAGCATGTTTATGAATGTTTTATCGAAAATATCCATTTCAAAAATAGGTAAAATCTGACATTATTTTTGTAAAAAATCATATAAATATATGCTTCCGCGCACGAATTTTATGAATTTTCCTCATATTTTAGCTAAAAGAAAACATTGCAACAAGAAAATTGCTATTTCAAGTGTTGTAGGTATTCTATAATCCAGCCCATGTAGCTTAAAATATACAACGTATTCATCAAGAATAGGTAAAATCTGAGTTTATTTTTGTAAAAAATCATATAAATATTTGCTTCCGCGCCCGAATTTTATAATATTTTATCATCTTTTAGCTAAAAGAGAACATTGCAACAAGAAAATTGCTATTTCAAGTGTGGTAGGTATTCTAGAATCCGGACAATGAAGCTTACAATATACAACGTATTCATCAAAAATAGGTAAAATCTGACTTTATTTTTCTAAAAAATTATATAAATATTTGCTTCCGCGCCCGAATTTTGTAATTTTTCATCATATTTTAGCTAAAAGAAAACATTTCAACAAGAAAATTGCTTTTTCAAGTGTGGTAGGTATTCTAGAATCCAGCCAATGAAGCTTACAATTTATACAACGTATTCATCAAAAATAGGTAAAATCTGACTTTTTTTTTGTAAAAAATCATATAAATATGTGCTTCCGCGCCCGAAATTTATAATTTTTCATCATATTTTATCCATAGTATAGGTCTAAAAGCATGTTTATGAATGTTTTAACAAAAATATCCATTTCAAAAATATGTAAAATCTGACTTTATTTTTGTAAAAAACCATATAAATATTTGCTTCCGCGCCCGAATTTTATAATTTTTCATCATATTTTAGCCAAAAGAAAACATTGCAACAAGAAAATTGCTATTTTAAGTGTGGTAGGTATTCTGGAATCCAGCCCATGTACCTTACAATATACAACGTATTCATCAAGAATAGGTAAAATCTGACGTAATTTTTGTAAAAAATGATATAAATAGTTGCTTCCGCGCCCAAATTTATAATTTTTTATCATATTTTAGCTAAAAGAGAACATTGCAACAAGAAAATTGCTATTTCAAGTGTGGTAGGTTTTCTAGAATCCAGCCAACGAAGCTTACAATATACAACGTATTCATCAAAAATAGGTAAAATCTGACTTTATTTTTGTAAAAAATCATATAAATATTGCTTCCACGTCCGAATTTTATAATTTTTCATCATATTTTAGCTAAAAGAAAACATTGCAACAAGAAAATTGCTATTTCAAGTGTGGTAGGTATTCTGGAATCCAGCCCATGTAGCTTACAATATACAACGTATTCGTCAAAAATAGGTAAAATCTGACTTTATTTTTATAAAAAATCTTATAAATATTTGCTTCCGCGCCCGCATTTTATAATTTTTCATCATATTTTATCCATAGTATAGGTCCAAAAGCATGTTTATGAATGTTTTAACAAAAATATCCATTCAAAAATAGGTAAATCTGACTTTATTTTTGTAAAAAATCATATAAATATTTGCTTCCGCGCCCGAATTTTATGATTTTTCATCATATTTTAGCTAAAAGAAAACATTACAACAAGAAAATTGCTATTTCAAGTGTGGTAGGTATTCTAGAATCCAGCCCATGTAGCTTACAATATACAACGTATTCATCAAGAATAGGTAAAATCTGACTTAATTTTTTTTAAAAATGATATAAATATTTGCTTCCGCGCCCGAATTTTATAATTTTTTATCATATTTTAGCTAAAAGAAAACACTGCAACAAGAAAATTGCAATTTCAAGTGTGGTAGGTATTCTAGAATCCAGCCAATGAAGCTTTCAATATACAACGTATTCATTAAAATGACACCCAAAAAATGAATGTTTATTATCTGATTGGTACCATGTTTTGGTAACTTTTTCATGTCCAATGCTTAAAACCATCCATAGTATAGATCCTAACGCATGAATATGAATATTTTAATTATAATATCCGTTTAATGAATAGGTAAAATATGACATTATTTTTGTAAGAAATCATATAATTATTTGCTTCCGAGCCCGAATTTTATAATTCTTCATTATATTTTAGCTAACAGAAAATATTGCAACAAGATAATTGCTATTTCAAGTGTGGTTGGTATTCTAGAATCCAGCCCATGTAGCTTACAATATACAACGTATTCATTAAAATGACACCCGAAAATTGAATGTTTATTATCTGATTGGTACCAGGTTTTGGTCACTTTAGCATGTTCAATGCTTAAAACCATCTATAGTATAGATCCTAAAGCTTGAATATGAATGTTTTAACAAAAATATCCATTTCAAGAATAGGTAAAATCTGACCCTATTTTTGTAAAAAATCATATAAATATTTGCTTCCGCGCCCGAATTTTATAATTCTTCATCATATTGTAGCTAAAAGAAAACATTACAACTAGAAAATTGCTTTTTCAAGTGGTGTAGGTATTCTAGAATCCAGCCCATGTAGATTACAATATACAACGTATTCATCAAGAATAGGTGAAATTTGACTTTAATTTTGTGAAAAATCATATAAATACTTACTTCCGTGCCCGAATTTTATAATTTTTTATCATATTTTAGCTAAAAGAAAACATTGCAACAAGAAAATTGCTATTTCAAGTGTGGTAGGTATTCTAGAATCCAGCCCATGTAGCTTACAATATACAACGTATTCATTAAAATGACACCCGAAATATGAATGTTTATTATCTGATTGATACCACGTTCTGGTCACTTTTGCATGTCCAATACTTAAAACCATCAATAGTATAGTTCCTAAAGCATGAATATGAATGTTTTAACAAAAATATCCATTTCAAGAATAGGTAAAATCTGACTTTATTTTTGTAAAAATTTATATAAAACATTGTAAAAAGAAAATTGCTATTTAAGTGTGGTAAGTATTACAGAGTCCAGCCCATGTAGATTGCAATATACAACGTATTCATCAAGAATAGGTAAAATCTGACATAATTTTTGTAAAAAATCATATAAATATTTGCTTCCGCGCCCGAATTTTATAATTCTCTATTATATTTTAGCTAAAAGAAAACAGGCAACAAGAAAATTGCTATTTCAAGTGTGGTAGGTACTCAAGAATCCAGCCCGTGTAGCTTATAATATACAACGTATTCATTAAAATGACACCCGAAAATTAAATGTTTATTATCTGATTTGTACCACGTTTTGGTCACTTTTGCATGTCCAATGCTTATAACCATCTATAGTATAGATCCTAAAACATGAATATGAATGTTTTCACAAAAATATCCATTTCAAGAATAGGTAAAATCTGACTTATTTTTTGTAAATATCATATAAATATTTTCTTCCACGCCCGAATTTTATAATTCTTTATCATACTTTAGCTAAAAGAAAACATTGCAACAAGAAAATTGCTATTTAAAGTGTAGTAGGTGTTCTAGAATCCAGCCCATGTAGCTTACAATATACAACGTATTCATTAAAATGACACCCGAAAATTGAATGTTTATTATGTGATTGGTTCTACGTTTTGGTCACTTTTGCATGTCCAATGCTTAAAACCATCCATAGTATAGACCCTAAAGCATGAATATTAAAGTTTTAACAAAACTATCCATTTCAAGAATAGGTAAAATCTGACTTTATTTTTGTAAAAAATCATATAAATATTTGCTTCCGTGCCCGAATTTTATAATTCTTTATCATATTTTAGCTAAAAGAAAACATTGCAACAAGAAAATTGCTATTTAAACGCGCTATCTCAGAGTAGAATCCAGCCCATGTAACTTACAATATACAACGTATTCATTAAAATGACACCAGAAAATTGAATGTTTATTATCTGTTTGGTACTACGTTTTGGTTACTTTTGCATGTCCAATGCTTAAAACCATCTATAGTATAGATCCTAAAGCATGAGTATGAATGTTATAACAAAAATATCCATTTCAAGAATAGGTAAAATCTGACTTTATTTTTGTAAAAAATCATATAAATATTTACTTCCGCGCCCGAATATTAAAATTCTTCATCATATTTTAGCTAAAAGAAAACATTGCAACAAGAAAATTGCTATTTTAAGTGTGGTAGGTATTCTAGAATCTAGCCCATGTAGCTTGCAATGTACAACGTATTCATTTAAATGACACCCGAAAGTTGAATGTTTATTATCTGATTGATACCACGTTTTAGTCACTTTTGCATGTCCAATGCTAAAATTATCCATAGTATAGATCCTAAAACATAAATATTATTGTTTTAATAGAAATATCCATTTCAAGAATAAGTAAAATCTGACATTATTTTTGTAAAATATCATATAAATATTTGCTTCCGCGCCCGAATTTTATAATTCTTCATCATATTTTAGCTAAAAGAAAACATTGCAACAAGAACATTGCTATTTCAAGTGTGGTAGGTATTCTAGAATCCAGCCCATGTAGCTTACAATATACTACGTATTTATCAAGAATAGGTAAAACCTAACTTTTTTTGTAAAAAATCATATAAATATTTGCTTCCGCGCCCGAATTTTATAATTCTTCATCATATTTTAGCTAAAAGAAAACATTGCAACAAGATAATTGCTGTTTCATGTGTGGTAGTTATTCTAGAATCCAGCCCATGTAGCACACAATATACAACGTATTCATTAAAATGACACCCGAAAATTGAATGTTTATTACTTGATTGGTACCACGTTTTAGTCACTTTTGCATGTTCAATGCTTAAAACCATCCATAGTATAGATCCTAAAGCATGAATATGAATGTTTTAACAAAAATATCCATTTCAAAAATAGGTCAAATCAGACTTTATTTTTGTAAAAAATCATAAAAATATTTACTTTCGCGCCCGAATTTTATAATTTTTCATCTTTTTTTAGCTAATAGAATACATTGCAACAAGACAATTGCTATTTCAAGTGCGGTAGGTATTCTAGATTCCGGCCCATGTAGCTTGTAATATACAACGTATTCATCAAGAATTGGTAAAATTTGTCTTAATTTTTGTAAAAAATCGTATAAGTATTTGCTTCGGCGCCCAAATTTTATAATTCCTTATCATATTTTAGCTAAAAGAAAACATTTTAACAAAAAAATTGCTATTTCATATGTGGTAGGTATTCTAGAATCCAGCCCATGTAGCTCACAATATACAACGTATTCATCAAAAATAGGTAAAATCTAACTTTATTTTTGAAAAAAATCATATAAATATTTGCTTCCGCGCCCGAATTTTATAATTTTTCATCTTTTTTTAGCTAATAGAATACATTGCAACAAGACAATTGCTATTTCAAGTGCGGTAGGTATTCTAGATTCCGGCCCATGTAGCTTACAATATACAACGTATTCATCAAGAATTGGTAAAATTTGTCTTAATTTTTGTAAAAAATCGTATAAGTATTTGCTTCGGCGCCCAAATTTTATAATTCCTTATCATATTTTAGCTAAAAGAAAACATTTTAACAAAAAAATTGCTATTTCATATGTGGTAGGTATTCTAGAATCCAGCCCATGTAGCTCACAATATACAACGTATTCATCAAAAATAGGTAAAATCTAACTTTATTTTTGAAAAAATCATATAAATATTTGCTTCCGCGCCTAAATTTTATAATTCTTTATCATATTTTAGCTAAAAGAAAACATTGCAACAAGAAAGTTGCTATTTCAAGTTTGGTAGGTATTCTAGAATCCAGCCCATATAGCTTACAATATAAAACGTCTTCATCAAGAATAGTTAAAATCTGACTTTATTTTTGTAAAAAATCATATAAATATTTGCTTCGGCGCCCGAATTTTATAATTCTTTATCATATTTTAGCTAAAAGAAAACAATGCAACAAGAAAGTTGCTATTTCAAGTGTGGTAGGTATTCTAAAATCCAGCCCATGTAGCTTACAATATACAACGCATTCATTAAAATGACACCCGAAAGTTGAATGTTTATTATCTGATTGGTACCACGTTTTGGTCACTTTTGCATGTCCAATGCTAAAATTATCTATAGTATAGATCCTAAAGCATGAATATGATTGTTTTAACAAAAATATCCATTTCAAGAATAGGTAAAATCTGACATTATTTTTGTAAAAAATCATATAAATATTTGCTTCCGCGTCCGAATTTTATATTTCTATATCATATTTAAGGTAAAAGAAAACGTTTGCAACAAGAAAATTGCTGTGTCAAGTGTGGTAGGTATTCTAGAATCCAGCCCATGTAGCTTACAATATACAACGTATTCATCAAAAATAGGTAAAATCTGACTTTATTTTTGTAAAAAATCATATAAGTATTTGCTTCCGCGCCCGAATTTTATAATTCTTCATCATATTTTAGCTAAAAGACAACAGTGCAACAAGAAAATTACTGTTACAAGCGTGGTAGGTATTCTAGAATCCAACCCATGTAGCTTACAATATACAACGTATTCATTAAATTGGCACCCGAAAATTGAATGTTTATTATCTGATTAGTACCACGTTTTGGTCACTTTTGCATGTCCAATGCTTAAAACCATTCATAGTATAGATCCTAAAGCATAAATATGAATGTTTTAACAAAAATATCCATTTCAAGAATAGATAAAGCTGACTTCATTTTTGTAAAAAATCATATAAATATTTGCTTCCGCGCCCGAATTTTAAAATTCTTCATCATATTTTAGCTAAAACAAAACATTGCAACAAGAAAATAGCTATTTCAAGTGAGGTAGGTATTCTAGAATCCAGCCCATGTAGCTTACAATATAGTACGTATTTATCAAGAATAGGTAAAACCTAACTTTTTTTGTAAAAAATCATATAAATATTTGCTTCAGCGCCCGAATTTTATAATTCTTCATCATATTTTAGCTAAAAGTAAACATTGCATCAAGATAAATGCTGTTTCAAGTGTGGTAGTTATTCTAGAATCCAGCCCATGTAGCATACAATATACAACGTATTCATTAAAATGACACCCGAAAATTGAATGTTTATTACTTGATTGGTACACGTTTTGGTCACTTTTGCATGTTCAATGCTTAAAACCATCCATAGTATAGATCCTAAAGCATGGATATGAATGTTTTAACAAAAATATCCATTTCAAAAATAGGTCAAATCAGACTTTATTTTTGTAAAGAATCATAAAAATAATTGCTTCCGCGCCCGAATTTTATAATTTTTCATCTTTTTTTAGCTAAAAGAATACATTGCAACAAGACAATTGCTATTTCAAGTGTGGTAGGTATTCTAGATTCCGGCCCATGTAGCTTACAATATACAACGAATTCATCAAGAATTGGTAAAATCTGTCTTAATTTTTGTAAAAAATCGTATAAATATTTGCTTCGGCGCCCAAATTTTATAATTCCTTATCATATTTTAGCTAAAGAAAACATTTTAACAAAAAAATTGCTATTTCATATGTGGTAGGTATTCTAGAATCCAGCCCATGTAGCTCACAATATACAACGTATTCATCAAGAATAGGTAAAATCTGACTTTATTTTTGTAAAAAATCATATGAATATTTGCTTCCGCGCCTAAATTTTATAATTCTTTATCATATTTTAGCTAAAAGAAAACATTGCAACAAGATAGTTGCTATTTCAAGTTTGGTAGGTATTCTAGAATCCAGCCCATATAGCTTACAATATAAAACGTCTTCATCAAGAATAGTTAAAATCTGAGTTTATTTTTGTAAAAAATCATATAAATATTTGTTTCGGCGCCTGAATTTTATAATTCTTTATCATATTTTAGCTAAAAGAAAACAATGCAACAAGAAAGTTGCTATTTCAAGTGTGGTAGGTATTCTAAAATCCAGCCCATGTAGCTTACAATATACAACGCATTCATTAAAATGACACCCGAAAGTTGAATGTTTATTACCTGATTGGTACCAAGTTTTGGTCACTTTTGCATGTCCAATGCTAAAATTATCCATAATATAGATCCTAAAGCATGAATATGAAGGTTTTAACAAAAATATCCATTTCAAGAATAGGTAAAATCTGACATTATTTTTGTAAAAAATCATATAAATATTTGCTTCCGTGCCCGAATTTTATAATTCTTCATCATATTTTAGCTAAGAGAAAACGTTGCAACATGAAAACTGCTATTTCAAGAGTGGTAGGTATTCTAGAATCCATCCCATGTAGCATACAATATACAACGTATTCATTAAAATGACACCCGAAAATTGAATGTTTATTACCTGATTGGTACCACGTTTTGGTCACTTTTGCATGTCCAATGCTAAAATTATCCATAATATAGATCCTAAAGCATGAATATGAAGGTTTTAACAAAAATATCCATTTCAAGAATAGGTAAAATCTGACATTATTTTTGTAAAAAATCATATAAATATTTGCTTCCGCGTCCGAATTTTATATTTCTTCATCATATTTTAGCTATACGACAACATTGCAACGAGAAAATAGCTATTTCAAGTGTGGTAGGTATTCTAGAATCCAGCCCATGTTGCTTACAATATACTACGTATTCATCAAGAATAGGTAAAATCTGACTTTATTTTTGTAAAAAATCATAAAAATATTTGCTTCCGCACCCGAATTTTATAATTCTTCATCATATTTTAGCTAAAAGAAAACATTGCAACAAGAAAATTGCTATTTCAACTGTGGTAGGTATTCTAGAATCCAGCCCATGAAGCTTACAATATACAATGTATTCATTAAAAAGACACCCTAAAATTGAATGTTTATTATCTGATTGGTACCACCATAACGCATCTATCAACATAACTTCCATTGCCTTAAACTAAATGAGCATCATAGTGCTCTTTGCAAACATTCTATAGTTACAGGTCATAAATTCAAATTTAAGGAATTTAAAATTTTAGATATTGTATCATATCGATATCACAGACTTCTTTATCAGAGTATTTATATCAACATGGATAAAGAAATAATATCAACAACCATACAGATTTTAATAATAATATCCAGCATCTCCAACAGTTATTGCCATTACTAAAATAAAATAATTTTAATTTTATATTTTGCCGCCGCCAACTTTCTGCTAAGTATGTGACATGCCTGTATCTTCTTTTTGTTCTTTTCCCTTCTCTCTTTCCTTACATATTTTTCAAACTAGTTCAATTCAGTTAGTTCGTACCTATCCTTCGTAGGATATGGTATTATTACACAGTTTGTAATTTGTAATAATGTAGTTTCAGACTTAATTTTCTTCGTTGCTTTATTAACATAAAGTTTTTTATCTACAATCAACATATTATGTACATATTCCTTTAAACTACATACATTATTTTAATGTGAAAAACATATTTAATTTGGTGAGTGAATTTATTTGTTATTTAAATTCATATTTTGTAACAAAAATTGTAATCTTCTTCATAGCTGATGATGGATTAATGTGAATCCGAAACGTTCAGTTTATACTTCAAATTTCAATAAATGCAACACATGAGCCCAAGTACAACAATTTATTTCACATTTCAAGAATAGGTAAAATCTGACTTTATTTTTGTAAAAAATCATATAAATATTTGCTTCTGCGCCCGAATTTTATATTTCTATATCATATTTAAGGTAAAAGAAAACATTGCAACAAGAAAATTGCTATTTCAAGTGTGGTAGGTGTTCTAGAATCCAGCCCATGTAGCTTACAATATACAACGTATTCATCAAAAATAGGTAAAATCTGACTTTATTTTGTAAAAAATCATATAAGTATTTGCTTCCGCGCCCGAATTTTATAATTCTTCATCATATTTTAGCTAAAAGACAACAGTGCAACAAGAAAATTACTGTTTCAAGCGTGGTAGGTATTCTAGAATCCAACCCATGTAGCTTACAATATACAACGTATTCATTAAAATGGCACCCGAAAATTGAATGTTTATTATCTGATTAGTACCACGTTTTGGTCACTTTTGCATGTCCAATGCTTAAAACCATCCATAGTATAGATCCTAAAGCATGAATATGAATGTTTTAACAAAAATATCCATTTCAAGAATAGATAAAGCTGACTTCATTTTTGTAAAAAATCATATAAATATTTGCTTCCGCGCCCGAATTTTAAAATTCTTCATCATATTTTAGCTAAAACAAAACATTGCAACAAGAAAATAGCTATTTCAAGTGTGGTAGATATTCTAGAATCCAGCCCATGTAGCTTAAAATATACAACGTATTCATCAAGAATAGGTAAAATCTGATTTTATTTTTGTAAAAAATCATATTTATTTGCTTCCGCGCCCGAATTTTATAATTCTTCATCATATTTTAGCTAAAAGAAAACATTGCAACAAGAAAAGTGCTATTTCAAGTGTTGTAGGTATTCTAGAATCCAGCCCATGTAGCTTACAATATACAAGGAATTCATTAAAATGACACCCGAAAATTAAATGTTTATTATCTGATTGATACCACGTTCTGGTCACTTTTGCATGTCCAATACTTAAAACCATCAATAGTATAGATCCTAAAGCATGAATATGAATGTTTTAACAAAAATATCCATTTCAAGAATAGGTAAAATCTGACTTTATTTTTGTAAAAAGTCATATAAATATTTGCTTCCGCATCCGAATTTTATAATTCTTCATCATATTTAAGCTAAAAGAAAACATTGCAACAAGAATATTGCAATATCTGTTGTGGTAGGTATTCTAGAATCCAGCCCATGTAGCTTACAATATACAACGTATTCATCAAGAATAGGTAAAATCTGATTTTATTTTTGTAAAAAATCATATAAATATTTGCTACTGCGCCAGAATTTTATAATTCTTTATCATAATTTACCTAAAAGAAAACATTGCAACATGAAAAGTGCTATTTCAAGTGTGGTAGGTATTCTAGAATCCGGCCCATGTAGCTTACAATATACAACGTATTCATCAAGAATAGGTAAAATCTGACTTTATTTTGGTAAAAAATCATACAAATATTTGCTTCCGCGCCCGAATTTTATCATTCTTTATCATATTTTAGCTAAAAGAAAACATTGCAACAAGAAAATTGCTATTTCAAGTGTGGTAGCTTACAATATACAACGTATTCATTAAAATGACATCCGAAAATTGAATGTTTATTATGTGATTGGTACCACGTTTTGGTCACTTTTGCATGTCCAATTGTAACAATCTCACCATAGTGTTAAGATTTAAATAAGGATACAGAAATAAAGGAACAAAATTGACAGATTTATTAATATAAGGAAATACAAATAAGAGTTCTCTGTACACTGTTGCATACATAAACAATAATTATATTAAATAAATTAAACTTAGCTCTAAATCTTGACAGAAAACTGGAACTCGCAGCATATGACGGAAACAGGAACAAAACGAGTTGGATCTCGCAGGATGTTGTGAAAAACAGGATTGGGACGCTGTGGTTCTGGATTTGTGCCTAGTTCACACCACTAGTTTCACGATTAACCGTTGACTCTTCAATTAGTTTAAATACCAGAACACTTTTTCATGTCGGGTGTTACTATCAACATTCCCTGACTCTTTCTTGTTTTTTATCTGTCAACAAAACTCCGCCAACACTCTCAATTCACAAAAATACAAATTAACAAAATATAATTATTTACAAAGGTGTCTACAAGTTTGTTACACAATGCTTAAAACCATCCATAGTATAGATACTAAAGCATGAATATAAATGTTTTAACTAAAATATCCATTTCAAGAATACATAAAATCTGACTTTATTTTTGTTAAAAATCATATAAATATATGCTTCCGCGCCCGAATTTTATAATTCTTCATCATATTTTAGCTAAAAGAAAACATTGCAACAAGAAAATTGCTATTTCAAGTGTAGTAGGTATTCTAGAATCCAGCCCATGTAGCTTACAATATACAAAGTATTCATCAAGAATAGGTAAAATCTGATTTTTTTTTTGTAAAAAATCATATAAATATTTTCTTCCGCGCCCGAATTTTATAATTCTTCATCATATTTTAGCTAAAAAAAAAAACATTGCAACAATATAGTTGCTATTTCAAGTGTGGTAGGTATTCTAGAATCCAGCCCATGTAGCTTACAATATACAAGGATTTCATTAAAATGACACCCGAAAATTGAATGTTTATTATCTGATTGTTACCACGTTCTGGTTCCTTTTGCATGTCCAATACTTAAAACCATCCATAGTATAGATCCTAAAGCATGAATATGAATGTTTTAACAAAAATATCCATTTCAAGAATAGGTAAAATCTGACTTTATTTTTGTAAAAAGTCATACAAATATTTGCTTCCGCATCCTAATTTTATAATTCTTCATCATATTTAAGCTAAAAGAAAACATTGCAACAAGAATATTGCAATTTCAGTTGTGGTAGGTATTCTAGAACCCAGCCCATGTAGCTTACAATATACAACGTATTCATTAAAATGACACCCGAAAATTGAATGTTTATTATCTGATTGGTACCACGTTTTGGTCACTTTTGCATGACCAATGCTTAAAACCGTACATAGTATAGATCCTAAAGCATGAATATGAATGTTTTAACAAAAATATCCATTTCAAGAATAGGTAAAATCTGACTTTATTTTTGTAAAAAATCATATAAATATATGCTTCTGCGCCCGAATTTTATAATTCTTTATCATATTCTAGCTAAAAGAAAATATTGCAACAAGAAAATTGCTATTTCAAGTGTGGTAGGTATTCTAGATTCCAGCCCATGTAGCTTAAAATATACATCGTATTCATCAAGAATAGGTAAAATCTGACTTTATTTTTGTAAAAAATCATATAAATATTTGCTTTCGCGCCCGAATTTTATAATTCTTTATCATATTTTAGCTAAAAGAAAACATTGCAACAAGAAAATTGCTATTTCAACTGCGGTAGGTATTCTAGAATCCAGCCCATGTTGCTTACAATATACAACGTATTCATCAAAAATAGGTAAAATCTGATTTTATTTTTGTAAAAAATCATATGAATATTTGCTTCCGCGCCCGAATTTTAAAATTCTTTATGATATTTTAGCTAAAAGAAAACATTGCAACAAGAAAATTGCTATTTTAAGTGTGGTAGGTATTCTAGAAACCAGCCCATTTAGCTTACAATATACAACGTATTTATTAAGAAAAGGTAAAATCTGACTTTATTTTTGTAAAAGATCATATAAATATTTGCTTCCGTGCCCGAATTTTAAAATTCTTTATCATAGTTTAGCTAAAAGAAAACATTGCAACAAGAAAATTGCTATTTCAAGTGTGGTAGGTATTCTAGAATCCAGTCCATGTAGCTTACAATATACAACGTAATTATAAAGAAAAGGTAAAATCTAATTTAGTTTTGTAAAAAATTATAAAAATATTTGCTTCCGCGCCCGAATTTTAGAAATCTTCATCACATTTTAGCTAAAAGAAAACATTGCAACAAGAAAATTGCTATTTTAAGTATGATAGGTATTCTTGAATCCAGCCCATGTAGCTTAAAATATACTACGTGTTCATCAAGAATAGGTAAAATCTGACTTTATTTTTGTATAAAAAATCTTATAAATATTTGCTTCCGCGCCCAAATATTATAATTCTTCATCATATTTTAGCTAAAAGAAAACATTGCAACAAGAAAATTGCTATTTCAAGTGTGGTAGGTATTCTAGAATTCAGCCCATGTAGCTTACAATATACTACGTATTCATCAATAATAGGTAAAATCTGTCTTTATTTTTGTAAAAAATCATATAAATATATGCTTTCGCACCCGAATTTTATAATTCTTCATCATATTTTAGCTAAAAGAAAACATTGCAACAAGAAAATTGCTATTTCAAGTGTGGTAGGTATTCTAGAATTCAGCCCATGTAGCTTACAATATACTACGTATTCATCAATAATAGGTAAAATCTGTCTTTATTTTTGTAAAAAATCATATAAATATATGCTTTCGCACCCGAATTTTATAATTCTTCATCATATTTTAGCTAAAAGAAAACATTGCAACAATAAAATTGCTATTTCAAGTGTGGTAGGTATTCTAGAATCCAGCCCATGTAGCTTACAATATGCAACGTATTCATTAAAATGACACCCGAAAGTTGTATGTTTATTATCTGATTGGTACCACGTTTAGGTCACTTTTGCATGTCCAATGCTAAAATTATCCATAGTATAGATCCAAAAGCATAAATATGATTGTTTTAACAAAAATATCCATTTCAAGAATATGTAAAATCTGACATTATTTTTGAAACAAATCATATAAATATTTGCTTCCGCGCCCGAATTTTATAATTCTTTATCACATTTTAGCTAAAAGAAAACATTGCAACAAGAAAATTGCTATTTTAAGTGTGGTAGGTATTCTAGAATCCAGCCCATGTAGCATACAATATACAACGTATTCATTAAAATGACACCCGAAAATTGAATGTTTATTACCTGATTGGTACTACGTTTTGGTCACTTTTTCATGGCCAATGCTTAAAACCATCCATAGTATAGATCCTAAAGCATGAATATGAATGTTTTAACTTATATCCATTTCAAGAATAGGTCAAATCTGACTTTATTTTTTTAAAAAATCATATAAATATTTGCTTCCGCGCCCAAATTTTATAATTCTTCATCATATTTTAGCTAAAAGAAAACATTGCAACAAGAAAACTGCTATTTCAAGTGTGGTAGGTATTCTAGAATCCAGCCCATGTAGCTTACAATATACAACGTATTCATTAAAATGACACCCGAAAATTGAATGTTTATTATCTGATTGGTACCACGTTTTGGTCACTTTTGCATGTCCAATGTTAAATTTATCCATAGTATAGATCCTGAAGCATGAATATGAATATTTTTACAAAAATATCCATTTCAATAATAAGTAAAATCTGCCATTATTATTGTAAAAAATTATATAAATATTTGCTTCTGCGCCCAAATTTTATAATTCTTTATCATATTTTAGCTAAAAGAAAACATGGCAACAAGAAAATTGCTATTTCAAGTGTGGTAGGTATTCTAGAATCCAGCCCATGTAGCTTACAATATACGACGTATTTATCAAGAATAGGTAAAATCTGTCTTTATTTTTGTAAAAAGTCATATAAATATTAGCTTTCCTGCCAAAATTTTATAATTCTTTATCGTATTTTAGCTAAAAGAAAACTTTGCAACAAGAAAATTGCTATTTCAAGTGTGGTAGTTATTCTAGATTCCAGCCCATGTAGCTTACAATATACAACGTATTCACCAAGAATAGGTAATATCTGACCTTATTTTTGTAAAAAATCATATAAATATTTGCTTCCGCGTCCGAATTTTATAATTCTTTATCATATTTTTGCTAAAAGAAAACATGGCAACAAGAAAATTACTATTTCAAGTGTGGTAGGTATTCTATAATCCAGCCCATGTAGCTCACAATATATAAAAATAAAGTCAGATTTTACCTATTCTTGAAATGGATATTTTTGTTAAAACATTCATATTCATGCTTTAGGATCTATACTATGGATGATTTTAAGCATTGTACATGCAAAAGTGACCAAAACGTGGTACCAATCAGATAATAAACATTCAATTTTCGGGTGTCATTTTTATGAATACGTTGTATAATGTACGCTACATGGGCTAGATTCTAGAGTACCTACCACAGTTGAAATAGCAATTTTCTTGTTGCAATGTTTTCTTTTAGCAAAAATATGATGAAAACTTATAAAATTCGGGAGCAGAAGCAAATATTTATATGATTTTTTACAAAATTAAAGTCAGATTTTACATTTGCTTGACGAATACGTTGTATGTTGTAAGCTACATGGGCTGGAATCTAGAATACCTACCAGACTTGAAATAGCAATTTTCTTGTTGCAATGTTTTCTTTTAGCTAAAATATGATAAAGAATTATAAAATTCGGGCGCGTAAGCAAATATTTATATGATTTTTTACAAAAATTAAGTCAGATTTTACCTTTTCTTGATGAATACGTTGTATATTGTAAGATAAGTGGGCTGGATTCTAGAATACCTACCACACTTGAAATAGCAATTTTCTTGTTGCAATGTTTTCTTTTAGCTAAAATGTGATGAAAAATTATAAAATTCGGGCTCGAAAGCAAATGTTTATATGATTTTTAACAAAAATAAAGTCAGATTTTACCTTTTCTTGATGAATACGTTCTATATTGTAAGCTACATGGGCTGGATTCTAGAATACCTACCACACTTGAAATAGCAATTTTCTTGTTGCAATGTTTTCTTTTAGCTAAAATATGATGGAGAATTATAAAATTCGGGCGTAGAAGCAAATATTTATATGATTTTTTACAAAAATAAAGTCAGATTTTACCAATTCTTGAAATGGATATTTTTCTTAAAACATTCATATTCATGCTTTAGGATCTATACTATGGATGGTTTTAAGCATTGGACATGCAAAAGTGACCAAAACGTGGTACAAAACAGATAATAAACATTCAATTTTCAGGTGTCATTTTAATGAATACGTTGTACATTGTAAACTACATGGGCTGGATTCTAGAATACCTACCACACTTGTAATAGCAATTTTCTTGTTGCAATGTTTTCTTTTAGCTAAAATATAATAAAGAATTATAAAATTCGGGCGCGGAAGCAAATATTTATATGATTTTTTACAAAAATAAAGTCAGAGTTTACCTATTTTTGATGAATACGTTGTATATTGTAAGCTACATGGGCTGGATACTAGAATACCTACCAGACTTGAAATAGCAATTTTCTTGTTGCAATGTTTTCTTTTAGCTAAAATATGATAAAAAATTATAAAATTCGGGGGCTAAAGCAAATATTTATGATTTTTTACAAAAATAAAGTCAGATTTTACCTATTGTTAAAATGGATATTTTTGTTAAAACAATCATATTCATGATTTAGGATCTATACTATAGATGGTTTTAAGCCTTTGACATGCAAAAGTGACCAAAACGTGATAGGAATCAGATAATAAACATGAAATTTTTGGGTGTCATTTTAATAAATACATTGAATTTTGTAAGCTACATGGGCTGGATTCTAGAATACCTACTACACTTGAAATAGCAATTTTCGTGTTGCAATGTTTTCTTTTAGATAAAATATGATGAAGAATTATAAAATTCGGGCGCGGAAGCAAATATTTATATGATTTTTTACAAAAATAAAGTCAGATTTTACCTATTCTTGAAATGGATATTTTTGTTAAAACATTCATATTAATGCTTTAGGATCTATACTATAGATGTTTTTTAGCATTTGACATGCAAAAATGACCAAAACGTGGTACCAATCAGATAATAAACATTCAATTTGCGGGTGTCATTTTAATGAATACGTTGTATTTTGTAAGCTACATGGGCTGGATTCTAGAATACCTTCTATACTTGAAATTGCAATTTTCTTGTTGCAATATTTTCTTATAGCTAAAATATTATGAAGAATCATAAAATTCAAACGAGGAAGCAAATATTTATATGATTTTTTACAAAAATAAGTCAGATTTTACCATGTTTTGATGAATATCTTGTATATTTTAAGCTACATGGGCTGGATTCTAGAATACCTACCACACTTGAAATAGCGAAAAATGGCTGAAAATGGCAGTGTTGTTAATAGTTCTCCTGAATTTCACAAAAAAATCTGCAAACTCTGCAAAAGAAGTGCTCTAACGAATGTTGTAAAGTGTACAGTGTGTAACAGTGATTTACATCAAAATTGCTGTGCAAAGAAAAATTTAAGTGTGGAAGAGAATTTGACGAATTGGTGTAGTAAAAATGCAAGACCGATGGACATGTGTGACCTTCAGACCACAATTAAAAATTTACGTACAGAAATAATTTATTTAAAAAAAATCATCGAAGAAAAAGATAAGAATATAAATGATAAATGTACTATTATACATGATAAAGAATATTTCTTCTAAAGAACAATTTAAATTTAAATGTTGTTTCAAATGATATGGACATGATCAATGTTGACGTTACAGAGACATCTAAAACATCAAAAAATTGACAATAAATTCACTAGAAATAACAGAAAAAAACACTAAATCGTGCAGCGGACAAGTGACTACATCTACAATAAATAAACAAAAAACGAGTGTGTCAGCTGGTGAAGTAAATAATAGTGGTGATACCCCATCAGAAAAATCTAGTAACAATGACGAACAAAACGATACTAATGTGTTGTGGAGTGAAGTGATAAAAAATAAATCTTTTAGGAAAAATAATGCAGGTTTTTACGGAAAAGCAAAAGACATAAAAATTGATGCTGCGCCTAAAAAAGCATTCATATATGTGTCGCAGTTAAAATCCGACACTAGTACTGAAAACTTGCTGTCATATTTAAAAAGTAAATTTCCAGAAGTTACAGTGGATCGTGTCGAATCGAAATTTCCTGAACATTACTCTTCTTCTAAGTCTCAGTGAATTTAATGAATTTCGAAACTGCCATGAACGCTGATATGTGGCCTTGCGGTGCTTACATCTCAAGGTTTTTTCATCACCGACCTCCGACAATGAAGAAACAGTGAAGAAAATCCCTATATTAGAAAATAATAACTATGATATTGTTTTTATAAATTCCCAATCTTTAAATACTGACAAAATCAATAAAATTAATACTGAGTACTTGTTAAACCCTAAATATAAAATAATTTTTTTGTGTATCTCTGAAACTTGGTGCACAGCACAGTCAATAAGTAGTAAATATTTTGCAAATTATACTTATATTGCAAATTTTTGTCGTTCCGGTACTACCGGACGCGGTGTAGGAATTTGGTGTGACAGTAATCTGAATGTACAAGAAATAAAACTTTACAACTTTTGTATTGAAAAAGAATTTGAAATCTGTGGCATTAAATGGCAACCAAACTCAAACATTACATACATTATACTATGTTTTTACAGATCACCACACACCTTAACTTATGAAGAAGCACGAAACTTTGTAAATAAATTTAATGATATATTAGATAAAGTAATGAAAAATAATTATAAGATAATAATAGGAGGCGATTTCAATCTAGATCCTCATAGAGACAAAGTTGCTTTTGAAATGTTGACTGGTTTATTATCAACTTACAATTGTAGTAGTTTAGTTAAAAATCCTACTAGAGGTTTGTATAAATTAGATCAAGTTTTTAGCAATGTAAGTAATATCTGTAAAGTAGAAGAAAATATTATCGCAGACTATAAAACTGTCTTAACAACAACGAATTTTAAATGCAACGACAAGCACAATAAATATGCTCGTAGAGTTTACCATGAAGCAAACATAAATTGTTTTATTAATGAACTAATTTCAGAAAACTGGAGTGATGTGTATGAAAAAGGAGACTTAAATACTTCATTCAATACTTTTTATGATAGTATCAATTTTTATTTTAATAATAACTTTCCATTAAAAACATATAATGGGAAAAACGATAAAAAATGGTATAATGAAACTATTAGAAAATTTAATAGTAATTTATTTTCTTTATTTGAGCTACAAAAGTCATGTAGTGAATTCAAGTATTTGTACAATGACGCCAAATGCAAACATGCAACTCTGGTCGCCATGACAAAAAGACAATATTTCCAAGGAAAGATTTTGAATTCAGATAATATAGGTAAAAGCACATGGACAGTCATTAAGGAGATCTCGAATACTAAGCCATCAGTAAATAAATCGGTCGCTGACTCATTGACGTATGCTAAGGACAGAGCAAATGAATTTAACTGTTTTTGTAGAGATGCACCTGCTAAGATAATAAGTCAGTTGCCCAAAAAAAATAATAATAGCAAGCAGAATGTCATGGCTGCACAGTCAAATAGTTTTTATCTCTTTCCCGTTACAGAAAATGAACTGTTACATTTAATTGCATCCAAAATCAAAAATAAAAATTCTACATGGCCTGATAATATCCCATACTTTTTAATCAAACATATTATACCAGTGATTATTAAACCTCTAATGTATTTGATAAATCTATCATTTGAAACAGGAATTTTTCAAGAGAGTTTAAAAATAAGCAAAATACAACCAATTCATAAAAATGGTAGTTTACTCGATTGTATTAATCATCGGCCAATTGCACTTTCATCTATTTTTTCTAAAATTTACGAGTATGCATTCTTAAATAGGTTAGACACTTTTCTGTCAAAGTATAAAATTATTTCATCTAATCAATTTGGATTTAGAGAAAAGTGCTCTACTTTGAATGCAGTACAGTTTTCGCTTGAAAATATAATGGAAAGCCTTGAAAAAAAAAAAACAACTAGGAATATTTTGTGATCTAACTAAGGCATTTGACTGTGTAAACCATAGCATTCTGCTTTCTAAACTTAGTAATTATGGAATAAGAGGGACACCTCTCAAATGGATATCTTCTTTTTTGGACAATAGAAAGCAATTTGTTACATTAGTATATAGGGAAAACAATATATCACGTAAAGTAAATTGTTTTTATTATATATTTATGACCTCTGTACTATATTTGAAGACGATTGCTGTTTGACTATGTACGCAGACGATGCCTCAGTTATAATATCGGACGCATCAGAAAACTCGCTGAAAAATAAATATCAAGATTGTCTAAATAAATTATCAAATCGGTTTTTTGCGAATGATTTATTTTTTAATAAATCTAAAACTCATTATATACGATTCCATAATCGTCAATTTAACAATAACCTCAATTTAGATATTGTTATAGATAACAACAAAATATCTAGGATTTATGAAACTAAATTTCTAGGTATGCTTATTAACGAAAATTTAATTTTGAATTCTCAAGGAGTAAATATAGAAACAAAACTTAATTCGGTATGTTTTCAATTTAGGCATTTAAATACAGTTCTCACAAAGAACAGTTAATTGTAGTTTATTATGCAAAAGTAGAATCTGTGATACGATACGGTATCTGTTTTTGGGATGCTTCGGCTGCGATGCATGGTGTTTTCATCTCTCAAAAAAGAATTCTTCGGATTTTGGCAAAAGTAGCTCGAGATTTTCTTTGTAGATTACTTTTCAAAAAATATAAAATATTAACTGTTTCTTGTTTATATATCCATGAAGTGTGCAAGTTTATTTATCGCAATAAAACGTGTTTTGAATTAAATTCTGACCTCCATCATTTTAACACTCGTCAAAAAAATAAATTCCGTATACCATATACTAATTATAAAATTACAGAAACAGCTCCCCATATTAAAAGTCTGAAAATATTTAATAAATTACCAAGTGAAATTAAGTCATGTAATAATTTAAAAATATTTAAAAAAAAAAGTAAAATCATATTTGGTAAACCATTGTTTTTATGACTTAAATGAATTTTTGGAATGTATTCCATAAATGATGATGGATGTCTAACGGGATGTAGGTAGATATCAGCCTCTCTGTTTGTATTTATATTTCTTATATTATTATTATTTTTATTCTTGACGATTTCGATACATGTATCACATGTCTATGAAATAAAGTATTATTATTATTATTATTATTATTATTATTATTATTATTATTATTATTATTAATATTATTATTATTATTAAATAGCAATTTTCTTGTTGCAATGTTTTCTTTTAGCTAAAATATGATGAAGAATTATAAAATTCGGGCGCGGAAGCAAATATTTATATCATTTTTTACAAAAATAAAGTCAGATTTTACCTATTCTTGAAATGGATATTTTTGTTAAAACATTTATATTTATGCTTTAGGAACTATACTATGGATAATTTTAGCATTGGACATGCAAAAGTGATCAAAACGTAGTACCAAACAGATAATAAACATTCAATTTTCGGGTGTCATTTTAATAAATACTTTGTATATTGTAAGCTACAAGGGGTGGATTCTAAAATACCTTCCACACGTAAATAGCAATTTTCTTCTTGCAATGTTTTCTTTTATGTAAAATATGATGAAAAATTATAAAATTCGGGCGCGGAAGCAAATATTTATATAATTATTTACAAAAATAAAGTCAGATTTTACCTATTCTTGAAATGGATATTTTTGTTAAAACATTCATATTCATGCATTAGGATCTATACTATGGATGGTTTTAAGCATTGCACATACAAAAGTGACCAAAACGCAGTACCAATCAGATACTAAGCATACAATTTTCGGGTGTCATTTTAATGAATATGTTGTATATTGTAAGCTACATGGGCTGGATTCTAAAATACCTACCACACCTAAAATAGCAATTTCCTTGTTGCAATGTTTTCTTTTAGTTAAAATATGATGAAGAATTATAAAATTCGGGCGCAAAAGCAAATATTTATATGATTTTTTACAAAAATAAAGTCGGATTTTACGTATTCTTGATGAATACGTTGTATATTGTAAGCTACATTGGCTGTATACTAGAAGACCTACAACACTTGATATATAAATTTTCTTGTTGCAAAGTTTTCTTTTAGCTAAAATATGATAAGGAATTATAAAATTCGGACGCAAAAGCAAATATTTATATGATTTTTTACAAAAATAATGTCAGATTTTACCTATTCTTGAAATGAGTATTTTTGTTAAAACATTCATATTCATGCTTTAGGATCTATACTATGGATGGTTTTAAGCATTGGACATGCAATAGTGATCAAAACGTGGTACCAATCACATAATGAATATTTAATTTTAGAGTGTCATTTTAATGAATGCGTTGTATTTTGTAAGCCACATGGGCTGGATTCTAGAATACCTACCATACTTGAAGTAAGAATTTTCTTGTTGCAATGTTTTCTTTTAGCTAAAATAAGATGAAGATTTATAAAATTCGGGCGCGGAAGCAAATATTTATATGATTTTATTACAAAAATAAAGTCAAATTTTAACTATTCTTGATGAATACGTTGTATATTGTAAGCTACATGGGCTGGATTTTAAAATACCTACCACACTTGAAATAGCAATTTTCTTGTTGCAATATTTTCTTTTAGCTAAAATATGATGAAGAATTATAAAATTCGGGCGCGGAAGGAAATATTTATATGATTTTTTACAAAAATAAAGTCAGTTTTTACCTATTCTTGATGAATACGTTGTATATTGTAAGCTACATGGGTTGGATTCTAGAATACCTACCACAGTTGAAATAGCAATTTTCTTGTTGAAATGTTTCCTTTTAGCTAAAATATGATGAAGGTTTATAAAATTCGGGCACGGAAGCAAATATTTATATGATTTTTTACAAAAATAAAGTCAGATTTTACCTATTCTTGACATGGATATTTTTGTTAAAACATTCATATTCATGTTTTAGGATCTATACTATGGATAATTTTAAGCTTTGGACATGCAAAAGTGACCAAAACGTGGGACCAATCAGATAATAAACATTCAATTTGCGGGTGTCATTTTAATGAATTAGTTGTATTTTGTAAGCTACATGGGCTGGATTCTAGACTACGTACCATACTTGAAACAGCAATTTTCTTGTTGCAATGTTTTCTTATAGCTAAAATATTATGAAAAATCATTAAATTCGGGCGAGAAAGCAAATATTTATATGATTTTTTACAACAATAAGTCAGATTTTACCTTTTCTTGATGAATACGTAGTATATTGTAAGCTACATGGGCAGGATTCTCGAATACCTACCACACTTGAAATAGCAATTTTCTTGTTGCAATGTTTTCTTTTAGCTAAAATATGATGAAGAATTATAAAATTCGGGCACGGAAGCAAATATTTATATGATTTTTTACAAAAATAAAGTCAGATTTTACCTATTCTTGAAATGGATATTTTTGTTAGAACATTTATATTCATGCTTTAGGATCTATACTACGGATGGTTTTAAGCATTGCACATACAAAAGTGACCAAAACGTAGTACTAATCAGATAATAAGCATACAATTTTCGGGTGTCATTTCAATGATTACGTTGGATATTTTAAGCTACATGGGCTGGATTTTAGAATACCTACCACTCTTGGAATAGCGATTTTCTTGTTGCAATGTTTTCTTTTAGCTAAAATATGATGAAGAATTATAAAATTCGGGCGCGGAAGCAAATATTTATATGATTTTGTACAAAAATAAAGCCATATTTTAACTATTCTTGATATGGATATTTTTGTTAAAACATTCATATTCATGCTTTAGGATCTATACTGTGGATGGTTTTAAGCATTGGACATGCAAAAGTGACCAATACGTGGTACCAATCAGATAATAAACATTTAATTTTCGGGTGTCATTTTAATGAATACGTTGTATATTGTAAGCTACATGGGCTGGATTCTAGAATACCTACCACACTTGAAATAGCAATTTTCTTGTTGCAATGTTTTCTTTTAGCTAAAATATGATGAAGAACTATAAAATTCTTGCGCGGAAGAAATATTTATATGATTTTTTACAAAAATAAAGTCAGATTTTACCTATTCTTGATGAATACGTTGTATATTGTAAGCTACATGGGCTGGATTCTAGAATACTGTTGTCAGAATTAAATAATTAGTTCTAGATTATTATATCAGAGGTTGCTTAATATTGTAAATATAATTAGAATGCTATGTATGTAAATATTGTTGATAGTGTTTAGTTTTTGTCATATTCGTTGATATGTACAGTTCATTGTGATTTTTGTCAAGTAGAAAATAAAACTTGTTCGTTCTCTTTGTTCTCCGTTCTTCTTTTATGTTATGTCAATATTAATTCAAACTCTTCAGATTATGTAACAGGTTATGGGCCCAGTACGCTTCCATTGCGCAGTAATATAAAAAAAAAATTGGTACATCTAGAATAATTTTATTTATATAAAATTATGGCGTTAATTGCACCGACTTCCCGTATTGTAATTCTGACAGGACCAAACAACTACAGGCTTTGGAAATTTCAAGTTCAGAATCATCTACGAGTAAGGAACGCTTTAAAGCAGGGTTTCTTAAACTTCTTGCAGTCACGGACCACTTTCACAATATAAATAATACCACGGACCCCTATCAAAGAATATCTTAGTATTAAGTAAGAGTTAAGTAAGGGTGTAAGAGCGAGGGAGGGAGCCCGCGCGCCGCACGTCCCCGCACTTCACACACCGATCACCGGTGCAGTGTACCAATCAGAAACAAACATGAAACAACTGCGCTGCTAAGAAACCCTGCCCAGTTTAGTCTTTGTTCAATTAACTTATGTTTTGTGACTGTTTTTTAACTGACCTACTGCGGACCCCTGGTACACATGCTACGGACCCCCTAGGGGTCCATGGACCCCACTTTAAGAAACCCTGCTTTAAAGGTAGTACTCGGAGAGGAAGAAAAGCCCTTTAGAAATGGAACACCAGAAGAAATAAGAAAATGGGAAGAAGCAGACGCGTATGCAATGCCAATCATCGGCGATACTGTGGATACCGATATTGCTATTGATTTTATAGACTGTACCAAATCAGCTACAATGTGGGCTAAAATTTCTAGTAAATGTGATGATCGTACTGGCGAAACTATTGGATTGTTAATCGATGCAGTTCAGAATCTCACAATTGGTGATATGTCCATGGAAGAGTATGTAAAAGATGCCAAAAGTAAAATCACGAAGCTCAAGGCTGCAGGTGAGACAATAACTGATAAATATGCTTCAGCACAGGTTTTGCGTGGCGTACCAGAGACGTACAAGTTCTACAAGATTACCTGGGACAATAAAAAAGTAGACGAGAAGACCCTCGAAGCATTGTGGCGCGGTCTTCTGAGAACCAACGAACGAGAACAGGAGAGCGAAAGTGTTTCAGCATTTGCTGCTAAATACAGCAAAGGAAAAAGAACTGATTTAATGAGGGATCAGACAAAGAAGAATATAGTGTGCTTCTTGTGCGGTAAGCCGGGGCATTTTAAATCTAAATGTAACCAAGTTTGTTTTTCATGTGGGAAACGTGGCCACTTCAAAATAAATTGTTTTAAGCAAAAGAAAGACCAGAAAGTGACAGAAGCGTCAACATTTTTATGTCAGGCAGAAGCTTGTGCAGGTGGCAAGTCCGAGTGGATTGCAGATAGTGGAGCAAGTTTTCACATGGCCAATGACCGTAGTTTGTTCTTTGAACTCGATGAAAGCAGAGGCGGCGAATCCATCAAAATGGCAGATGACAACAAGATCTTATCCAAGGGAATTGGTAAGGTAATTGTAGAGATCTGGCTCAATGGGAGTTGGAAGGAGGTCATCGTTGAGGATGTACGGTGGGTGCCTAGTCTAAAAGGTAATCTTTTTGCATTTAATGCCGCAGCAAGACATGGTCATGAAGTAATTACAACAAAGAACCAAATTAAGGTAATGTACAATGGTCAGATTAGTGCGCAAGGTATTTGGGATGGATGTTTATATAAAATGCTTTTTCGGTCAAAGCGACGATATCATGCCTGTACATCAAAAATAATGTCATTGCGAGTTCTTCACGAGAAGATGGATCATGCCAGTGCTACAACATTGAGAAGAATGATGAAGAACGAATCTGTGACAGGCATCGAACTTGGCGACATTGATGAATTTTATTGTGAAGCCTGTGAGTACGGGAAGCAAACAAGAAGATCTTTTCCGCCGGCTATACCCAGAAACTTAGAGGTAGGTGATCTTGTTCACACAGATTTAAGCGGGCCTGACGAATCAACTTATAATGGAGCTAGATGGTTTATGGTCCTAAAAGATGATGCAAGTGAGTACCGAACAGTCCATATTTTAAGAAATAAAGAAGAAGCTGCCAGTTGAGTACTTGAGAACTGTGCTTTCGTCAACGAGATATTGAAGAGTGCGTTGACAAAGAATGGAATTATATTAGAGTTGACAGCGCCGTTCAATCCCGAGCAAAATGGCAAAGCTGAATGAGAAATCCGTACCTTGACGGAGACTGCAAGGTCAATGTTGCATGGAAGAGACCTGCCGAAGAACCTTTGGGGAGAAGCGGTAAAGACAGCGGCGTATTTGAAGAACATGATTTGTACGACAAAGGGCGGTAATAAAACACCATTTGAATTTTGGTTTAACAAAAAACCAGATTTGTCAAAGTTAGAAGTATTTGGCACTGACTGCTACGTAAACATTCCGAAAGTCAAGCGTAAGAAGTGGGATAAGAAGGCCGAGAAGCAAATATTCGTCGGTTATCAAGGTAGTAACAACTTTCGTATTTATGACACTATTAAACGAAAAGTAGAAATCGCAGCAACAGTAACATTTAGTCACGAAGAAGGAAATTTTAAATTTTCAAAGGTGGCACCAGTTATTGAAGTTACTAATTCTGATTCTACAAGCAGGACAGAGCAAGTTTTCAGTATTGAAGCGGGTAAACAGAGAATAGTCACACAACCGACAACAGTAACACGTGAAGATACAATAAATCTTCGAAATAGAAATGTAATCAAGAAACCAGACAGGTATGTTCCTCAACCATATGCATTTGTTTCAGTAGTTGAGCCGAAAAGTTATGCAGAAGCCATGAGTGGGCTTCATGCTGAGCAGTGGGAGCAGGCCATCAATGAAGAAATTGAAGCACATAAGAAAAATTCAACATGGAAGACAGAAGGAAAACCAGTAGACCGCAAACCCATCGATTGTAAAAGGGTATTCAAATTAAAGCAGACACCGGGGGAAGAAAATCGCTATAAAGCAAGGCTTGTAGCCAGAGGCTTTACACAACGTGCTGGCATAGATTATGAAGAGACCTATGCTTTAGTTGTACTTTACGAGAGCGTGCAAACATTGTTGGCAAAAGCAGCTGCGGAAAATCTGGAAATGAAGCAATTTGATGTAAAGACAGCATTTTTACATGGAGAGCTGAAAGAAGATATCTAGATCGAATTACCGGAAGGACCATGGCCGAAAGAAAACAAAATTGTAAAGTTGGTTAAAAGTTATGGCTTGAAACAGTCACCAAAATGCTGGAATCAAAAGTTTGACGAATTTCTTCAAAAATATGCGCTTGAAAGATCCCCAGCTGATAACTGTATTTACATAGGTAATAAAGAAAATGAGAGACTTTATTTAGCACTTTACGTAGATGACGGTCTTGTACTAAGTACTTCAGAAAAAGTACTAGAAGATTTTCTAAATGAATTAAAGACCAAGTTTGAAGTGAATATCAACGAGCCAAGATATTATGTTGGTTTTGAAATAGAGACAGATCGATGCAAGGGAACAGTGAAAGTCTTTCAAACAAATTATATTGAAAAGTTGTTAGATAAATTCGGATTAACAAATTGTAAAATTGCCAATGTACCACTGAATCCGATGGTCAAATACTCCAACATCATGTGTCCAGAAGATCAAGAAGGAAAAATAGAAATGGCGGCGAAGCCATATAATGAACTTCTAGGATCATTACAGTTTCTAGCAATGTAACACGTCCAGATATTGCCTATGCAGTCAACCTGTTAAGCCGGTTCAAAGCGAATCCGGGAAAACAGCATTGGGAAGGAGCGAAACACATTGTTCGCTATTTAAAAGGGACATCCAGAGAAGGTATTATTTATACCAGGAAAAATAATTCTATTTTACAGGTTTATTCCGATGCTGATTGGGCAGGCGATCAGGATGATCGCAAATCAACGAGCGGCTACATCATACTGATGTGTGATGGGCTTATTTCATGGGCATCTAGGAAGCAAGCATGTAACGCACTGTCAACCCTCGAGTCAGAATACATAGCCGCTGCTGCGGCAGTACAAGAGGTGAAGTGGCTACGACGGCTGATAACATCAGTGAATGATGAAGAATGCCAAGTCGAATTATTTGTCGACAACCAGGGAGCAATCCAGTTCATCAATTCGACCGAATACCACCGTAGAACCAAGCACATCGACAATAAGTGGAACTTCGTTAAAGATGAAGTTCAAAATGGCTACGTAAAATTAAATTATGTACCATCTAAGCAACAATTAGCAGAACTTTTAACGAAGAGTCTACAAAAAGAATTATTTAATATTTTAAAGCAACATCTGAATATCTCGAACTAATTAAGTGGGAGTGTTGTCAGAATTAAATGATTAGTACTAGATTATTATATCAGAGGTTGCTTAATATTGTAAATATAATTAGAATGCTTTGTATGTAAATATTGTTGATATTGTTTACTTTTTGTCATATTCGTTGATATGTACAGTTCATTGTGATTTTTGTCAAGTAGAAAATATAACTTGTTCGTTCTCTTTGTTCTCCGTTCTTCTTTTATGTTATGTCAATATTATACCAAACTCTGCAGATTATGTAACAAATACCTACCACACTTGAAATAGCAATTTTCTTGTTGCAATGTTTTCTTTTAGCTAAAATATAATGAAGAATTATAAAATTCGGGCGTGGAAGCAAATATTTATGTGATTTTTTACAAAAATAAAGTCAGATTTTACCTATTCTTGACATGGATATTTTTGTTAAAACATTCATATTCATGTTTTAGGATCTATACTATGGATAATTTTAAGCAATGGACATGCAAAAGTGACCAAAATGTGGTACCAATCAGATAATAAGCATAAAATTTTTGGGTGTCATTTTAATGAATACGTTGTATATTGTAGGCTACATGGACTGGGTTCTAGAATACCTAACACACTTGAAATAGCAATTTTCTTGTTGCAATATTTTCTTTTAGCTAAAATATGATAAAGAATTATAAAATTCGGGCGCGAAAGCAAATATTTATATAATTTTTTACAAAAATAAAGTCAGATTTTACCTATTCTTGATGAATACGTTGTATATTGTAAGCTACATGGGCTGGATTCTAGAATACCTACCACCCTTGAAATAGCAATTTTCTTGTTCCAATGTTTTTTTTAAATAAAATATGATGAAGAATTATAAAATTCGGGCGCGGAAGCAAATATTTATATGATTTATTTACTAAATTAAAGTCAGATTTTACCTATTCTTCAAATGGATATTTTTGTTAAAACATTCATAATTATCCTTTAGGATCCATACTATGGATAGTTTTAAGCAATGGACATGCAAAAGTGACCAAAACGTGGTACAAATCAGATAATAAAAATTCAATTTTCGGGTGTCATTTTAGTGAATAAGTTGTATATTGTAAGCTACATGGGCTGGATTCGAGAATACCTACCACAATTAAAATAGCTATTTTCTTGTTGCACTGTTTTCTTTTAGCTAAAATATGATAAAAAATTATTAATTTCGGACGCGGAAGCAAATATTTATATGATTTTTTACAAAAATAATGTCAGATTTTACCTTTTCTTGATGGATACGTTGTATATTTTAAGCTACATGGGCTGGATTCTAGATTACCTACCATACTTGAAATAGAAATTTTCTTGTTGCAATGTTTTCTTTTACCTAAGATATGATAAAGAATTATAAAATTCGGGCGCGGAAACAAATATTTATATGATTTTTTACAAAAATAAAGTCAGATTTTACCTGTTCTTGACATGGATATTTTTGTTAAAACATTCATATTCATGCTTTAGGATCTATACTATGGACAAATTTAGCATTAGACATGCAAAAGTGACCAAAACGTGGTACCATTTAGATAATTAACATTCAATTTTCGGGTGTCATTTTAATGAATACGTTGTAGATTGTAAGCTACATGGGCTGGATTCTAGAAAACCTACCACACTTGAAATAGCAATTTTCTTGTTGCATTATTTGCTTTTGGCTAAAATATGATAAAGAATTATAAAATTCGAGCGCCGAAGCAAATATTTTTATGATTTTTTACAAAAATAATGTCAGATTTTACCTATTCTTAATGAATACGTTGTATATTGTAAGCTACATGGGCTGGACTCTAGAATACCTACCACACTTGAAATAGCAATTTACTTGTTGCAATGTTTGTTTTAGCTAAGATATGATGAAGAATTATAAAAATCGGGCGCGGAAGCAAATATTTAAGTGATTTTTTACAAAAATAAAGTCAGATTTTATATATTCTTGGAATGGATATTTTTGTCAAAACATTCATATTCATGCTTTAGGATCTATACTATAGATAATTTTAGCATTAGACATGCAAAAGTGACCGAAACCTGGTACCAATCAGATAATAAACATTAAATTTTCGGGTGTCATTTTAATGAATACGTTGTATATTTGAAGCTACATGGGCTGGATTCTAGAATACCTACCACACTTGAAATGGCAATTTTCTTGTTGCAGTGTTTTCTTTTAGCTAAAATATGATGAAGAAGTATAAAATTCTGGCGCGGAGCAAATATTTATATGATTTTTTACAAAAATAAAGTCAGATTTTACCTATTCTTGAAATAGATATTTTTGTTAAAACATTCATATTCATGCTTTACGATCTATACTATGGATAATTTTAGCATTGGACATGCAAAAGTGACTAAAACGTGGTACCAATCAGATAATAAACATTCAATTTTCGGGTGTCATTTTAATGAATACGTTGTATAATGTAAGCTACATGGCCTAGATTCTAGAATACATACCACACTTGAGATAGCAATTTTCTTGTTGCAATGTTTTCTTTTAGCTAAAATACGATAAAGAATTATAAAATTCAGGCGCGGAAGCAAATATTTATATGATTTTTTACAAAAATAAAGTACAGATTTTACCTATTCTTGATGAATACGTTGTATATTGTAAGTTACATGGGCTGGATTCTAGATTACCTACCACACTTGAAATAGCAATTTTCTTGTTGCAATGTTTTCTTTTAGCTAAAATATAATAAAGAATAATAAAATTCGGGCGCTGAAGCAAATATTTATATGATTTTTTACAAAAATAGTCAGATTTTACCAATTCTTAATATGGATATTTTTGTTAAAACATTCATATTCATGCTTTAGAATCTATACTATGGATGGTTTTAAGCATTGGACATGCAAAAGTGACAAAAACGTGGTACCAATCAAATAATAAACATCCAATTTTCGGGTGTCATTTTAATGAATACGTGTATTATGTAAGCTACAATGGTTGGATTCTAGAATACATACCACGCTTGAAATAGCGATTTTCTTGTTGCAATGTTTTCTTTAAGCTAAAATATATGATGAAGAACAATAAAATTTGGGCGCCGAAGCGAATATTTATATGGTTTTTTTACAAAAATAAAGTCAGATTTTACCTATTCATGAAATGGATATTTTTGTTAAAACATTCATATTCATGTTTTATTATCTATACTATGGATAAATTTAGCATTGGACATGCAAAAGTGACCAAAACGTTGTAGCAATCTGATAATAAACATTCAATTTTCGGGTGTCATTTTAATGAATACGTTGTATATTGTAAGCTACATAGCTGGATTCTCGAATACCTACCACACTAGAAATAGCAATTTGTTGATGCAATGTTTTCTTTTAGCTAAAAAATTAAGAAGAATTATAAAATTCGGGTTTGGAAGCAAATATTTATATGATTTTTTACAAAAATGAAGTCAGATTTTACCTATTCTTGATGAATATGTTGTATATTGTAGGCTACATGGGCTGGATTCTAGAATACCTACCACACTTGAAATAGCAATTTTCTTGCTGCAATGTTTTTTTTTTATCTAAAATATGATAAAAAATTATAAAATTCGAGCGTGAAAGCAATTATTTATTTGATTTTTTACAAATATAAAGTCAGATTTAACCTAATCTTGAAATGGATATTTTTGTTAAAGCATTCATATTTTTGCTTTAGGATCTATACTATGGATGGTTTTAAGCATTGGACTTGCAAAATTTACCAAAACGTGTTACCAATCAGATAATAAACATTCAATTTTCGGGTGTCATTTTAATGAATACGTTGTATATTGTAAGCTACATGGGATGGATTCTAGAATACCTACCACATTTAAAATAGCAATTTTCTTGTTGCAATGTTTTCTTTTAGCTAAAAAATGATAAAGAATTATAAAATTCGGGCGCAGAAGCAAATATTTATATGATTCTTTACAAAAATAAAGTTAGTTTTTACCTATTCTTGATGAATACGTTGTATATTGTTAGCTACATGGGCTGTAATCTAGCATATCTACTGCACTTGAAATAGCAATTTTCTTGTTGCCATGTTTTCTTTTAGCTAAAATATATGATGAAGAATTATAAAATTCGGGAACCGAAGCAAATATTTATATGATTTTTTCCAAAAATAAAGTCAGATTTTACCTATTCTTGATTAATACGTTGTATATTGTAAGCTACATGGGCTGGATTCTAGAATACCTACCACACTTGAAATAGCAATTTTCTTATAACATTGTTTTCTTTTAGCTAAAATATGATAAAAAATTATAACATTCGGGCGCGGAAGCAAATATTTATATGATTTTTACAAAAATAAAGTCAGATTTTACCTATTCTTGAAATAAATATTTTTGTTAAAACATTCATATTCATGCTTTAGGAACTATACTACGGGTAAATTTAGCATTAGACATGCAAAAGTGACCAAAACGTGGTACTAATCAGATAATAAACATTCAATTTTCGGGTGTCATTTTAATGAATACGTTGTATATTGTAAGTTACATGGGCTGGATTCTAGAATACCTACCACACTTGCAATAGCAATTTTCTTGTTGCAATGTTTAATTTTACCTAAAATATGATGAAGAATTATAAAATTTGGGCGCGGAAGCAAATATGTATATGATTGTTTTCCAAAAATAAAGTCAGATTTTACCTATTATTGATCAATACGTTGTATATTGTTAGCTACATGGGCTGGATTCTAGAATACCTACCACACTTGAAATAGCAATTTTCTTGTTGCAATGTTTTCTTTTAGCTAAAATATATGTGGAAGAATAATAAAATTCGGGCGCCGAAGCAAATATTTATATGATTTTTTACAAAAATAAAGTCAGATTTTACCTATTCTTGAAATGGATATTTTTGTTAAAACATTCACATTCATGGTTTAGGATATATACTATGGATAGATTTAAGCATTGAACATGCAAAAGTGACCAAAACGTGGTACCAATTAGATAATAAACATTCAATTTTCGGGTGTTATATTAATGAATTCGTTGCATATTGTAAGCTATATGGGCTGGATTCTACAATACCTACTACACTTAAAATAGTAATTCTCTTGTAGAAATGTTTTCTTTTAGCTAAAATATGATGAATAATTATAAAATTCAGGCGCGGAAGCAAATATTTATATGATTTTTTACAAAAATAAAGACATATTTTACCTATTCTTGAAATGGATATTTTTGTTAAAACATTCATATTCATGCTTTAGAATCTATACTATGAATGGTTTTAAGCATTGGACACTTAAGTCAGATTTTAAATATTCTTGATGAATACGTTGGATATTGTAAGCTACATTGGCTGGATTCTACGATATCTACCACACTTGAAATAGTAATTTTCTTGTTTCAATGTTTTCTTTTAGCTAAAATATGATGTAGAATTATAAAATTCGGGCGCGGAAGCAAATATTTATATGATTTTTTACAAGAATAAAGACAGATTTTACCTATTCTTGATGAATACGTTGTATATTAGAAGCTACATGGCTTAGATTCTAGAATACCTACCACACTTGAAATAGCAATTTTCTTGTTGCAATGTTTTCTTTTAGCTAAAATATAATGAAGAATTATAATATTCGGGCGCGGAAGCAAATATTTATAATTTTTTTTACAAAAATTAAGTCAGATATTACCTATTCTTGAAATGGATATTTTTGTTAAAACATTCGTATTCATGCTTTAGGATCTATACTATGGATGGTTTCAAGCATTGGACATGCAAAAGGGACCAAAACGTGGTACCAATCAGATAATAAACATTCAATTTTTAGGTGTCATTTTAATGAATACGTTGTATATTGTAAGCTACATGGACTGGATTCTAGAATACCTACCACACTTGAAATAGCAATTTTCTTGTTGCAATGTTTTCTTTTAGCTAAAATATTATGAAAAATTATTAAATTCAGGCGCAGAAGAAATTATTTATATGATTTTTTACAAATATAAAATTAGATTTTACTTTTTCTTGAAATGGATATTTTTGCTAAAACATTCTTATTCATGCTTTAGCATCTATACTATGGATAATTTTAGCATTGGACAAGCAAAAGTGACTAAAACGTGGTACCAGTCAGATAATAAAAATTCAATTTTCATGCTTTAGGATTTATACTATGTATAATTTTAGCTTTGGACATGCAAAAGTTACCAAAACGCGTTACCAATCACATAATAAACTTTCAATTTTCGGGTGACAAATTAATGAATACTTTGTATATTGTAAGCTACATGGGCTGGATTCTAGAATACTTAACACACTTGAAATAGCAATTTTTTGTAGCAATGTTTTCTTTTAGCTAAAATATGACGAAGAATCTTAAAATTCGGGCGCGGAAGCAAATATTTATATGATTTTTTACAAAAATAATGTCAGATTTTACCTATTCTTAATATGGATTTTTTTGTTAAAACATTCATATTCATGCTATAGGATCTATACTATTGATGCTTTTAAGCATTGGACAAGCAAAAGTGACCAAAACGTGGTACCAATCAGATAATAAACATTCAATTTTCGGGTGTCATTTTAATGAATACGTCGTACATCGTAAGCTACATGGGCTGGATTCTAGAATACCAACCACACTTGAAATAGCAATTTTCTTGATGCAATGTTTTCTTTTAGCTAAAATATGATGAAAAATTATAAAATTCGGGCGCGGAAGCAAATATTTATATATTTTTTTACAAAAATAAAATCAGATTTAACCTATTCTTGATGAATACGTTGTATATTGTAAGCTACTTGGGCTGGATTCTAGAATACCTACCACACTTGTAATAGCAGTTTTCTTGTTGCAATGTTTACTTTTAGATAAAATATGATGAAGAATTATAAAATTCCGGCACTGAAGCAAATATTTATATGATTTTTTACAAAAATAATGTCAGATTTTACGTATTCTTGAAATGGATGTTTTTGTTAAAACATTCATATTCATGCTTTCGGATCTATACTACGGATAATTTTAGCATTGGACATGCAAAAGTGACCAAAACGTGGTACCAATCAGATAATAAACATTCAAATTTCTGATGTCATTTTCATTAATACGTTGTATATTGTAAGCTACATGGCTTGGATTCTAGAATGCCTACCACACTTGAAATAGCAATTTTCTTGTTGCAATGTTTTCTTTTAGCTAAAATATAATGAAGAATTATAAAATTCGGGCGCGGAAGCAAATATTTATATGATTTTTTACAAAACTAAAGTAAGATTTTTCCTATTCTTTATGAATACGTTGCATATTGTAAGCTATATGGGCTGGATTCTATAATACCTACTACACTTTAAAATAGTAATTCTCTTGTTGAAATGTTTTCTTTTAGCTAAAATATGATGAATAATTATAAAATTCAGGCGCGGAAGCAAATATTTATATGATTTTTTACAAAATAAAGACAGATTTTACCTATTCTTGAAATGGATATTTTTGTTAAAACATTACATATTCATGCTTTAGAATCTATACTATGAATGGTTTTAAGCATTGGACACTTAAGTCAGATTTTAAATATTCTTGATGAATACGTTGGATATTGTAAGCTACATTGGCTGGATTCTACGATATCTACCACACTTGAAATAGTAATTTTCTTGTTTCAATGTTTTCTTTTAGCTAAAATATGATGTAGAATTATAAAATTCGGGCGCGGAAGCAAATATTTATATGATTTTTTACAAAAATAAAGACAGATTTTACCTATTCTTGATGAATACGTTGTATATTAGAAGCTACATGGCTTAGATTCTAGAATACCTACCACACTTGAAATAGCAATTTTCTTGTTGCAATGTTTTCTTTTAGCTAAAATATAATGAAGAATTATAATATTCGGGCGCGGAAGCAAATATTTATATTTTTTTTTACAAAAATTAAGTCAGATATTACCTATTCTTGAAATGGTTATTTTTGTTAAAACATTCGTATTCATGCTTTAGGATCTATACTATGGATGGTTTCAAGCATTGGACATGCAAAAGGGACCAAGAACGTGGTACCAATCAGGTAATAAACATTCAATTTTTAGGTGTCATTTTAATGAATACGTTGTATATTGTAAGCTACATGGACTGGATTCTAGAATACCTACCACACTTAAAATAGCAATTTTCTTGTTAGCAATGTTTTCTTTTAGCTAAAATATTATGAAAAATTATTAAATTCAGGCGCAGAAGAAATTTTTTATATGATTTTTTACAAATATAAAATTAGATTTTACTTTTTCTTGAAATGGATATTTTTGCTAAAACATTCTTATTCATGCTTTAGCATCTATACTATGGATAATTTTAGTATTGGACAAGCAAAAGTGACTAAAACGGTGGTACCAGTCAGATAATAAACATTCAATTTTCATGCTTTAGGATTTATACTATGTATAATTTTAGCTTTGGACATGCAAAAGTTACCAAAACGCGTTACCAATCACATAATAAACATTCAATTTTCGGGTGACAAATTAATGAATACTTTGTATATTGTAAGCTACATGGGCTGGATTCTAGAATACTTAACACACTTGAAATAGCAATTTTTTGTAGCAATGTTTTCTTTTAGCTAAAATTTGACGAAGAATCATAAAATTCGGGCGCGGAAGCAAATATTTATATGATTTTTTACAAAAATAATGTCAGATTTTACCTATTCTTAATATGGATTTTTTTGTTAAAACATTTCATATTCATGCTATAGGATCTATACTATTGATGGTTTTAAGCATTGGACAAGCAAAAGTGACCAAAACGTGGTACCAATCAGATAATAAACATTCAATTTTCGGGTGTCATTTTAATGAATACGTTGTACATCGTAAGCTACATGGCTGGATTCTAGAATACCAACCACACTTGAAATAGCAATTTTCTTGATGCAATGTTTTTCTTTTAGCTAAAATATGATGAAAAATTATAAAATTCGGGCGCGGAAGCAAATATTTATATATTTTTTTACAAAAATAATATCAGATTTAACCTGTTCTTGATGAATACGTTGTATATTGTAAGCTACTTGGGCTGGATTCTAGAATACCCTACCACACTTGTAATAGCAGTTTTCTTGTTGCAATGTTTACTTTTAGATAAAATATGATGAAGAATTATAAAATTCCGGCACTGAAGTAAATATTTATATGATTTTTTTACAAAAATAATGTCAGATTTTACGTATTCTTGAAATGGATGTTTTGTAAAAACATTCATATTCATGCTTTTGGATCCATACTACGGATAATTTTAGCATTGGACATGCAAAAGTGACCAAAACGCGCTATCTCAGAGTAAACGTGGTACCAATCAGATAATAAACATTCAAATTTCTGATGTTATTTTCATTAATACGTTGTATATTGTAAGCTACATGGGCTGGATTTTAGAATACCTACCACACTTAAAATAGCAAGTTTCTTGTTGCAATGTTTTCTTTTAGCTAAAATATAATGAAGAATTATAAAATTCGGGCGCAGAAGCAAATATTTATATAATTTTTTACAAAAATAAAGTCAGATTTTACCTATTCTTGATGAATACGTTGTATATTGTAAGCTACATGGGCTGGATTCTAGAATACCTACCACACTTGAAATAGCAATTTTCTTGTTGCTATGTTTACTTTTAGCTAAAATATGATGAAGAATTTGAAAATTCTGGCACTGAAGCAAATATTTATATGATTTTTTACAAAAATAAAGTCAGATTTTACATATTCTTGAAATGGATATTTTTGTTAAAACATTCATATTCATGCTTTAGGATCTATACTATGGATGGTTTTAAGCATTGGCCATGCCAAAGTGACCTAAACATGGTACCAATCAGATAATAAACATTCAATTTTCGGGTGTCATTTTAATGAATACGTTGTATATTGTAAGCTACATGGGCTGGATTCTAGAATCCCTACCACACTTGAAATAGCAATTTTCTTGTTGCAATGTTTTCTTTTATCTAAAATACGATAAAGAATTTTTAACTCGGGCGCGAAAGCAAATATTTATATGATTTTTTACAAAAATAAAGTCAGATTTTTACCTATTCTTGATGAATACGTTGTATATTGTAAGCTACATGAGATGGATTCTAGAATACCTACCACACTAGAAATAGCAATTTTCTTGTTGCAATGTTTTCTTTTAGCTAAAATATGATGAAGAATTATAAAATTCGGGTGCGGAAGCAAATATCTATATAATTTTTTACAAAAATTAAGTCAGATTTTACCTATTCTTGAAATGGATATTTTTTCTAAAACATTCATATTTATGCTTTAGGATCTATACTATGAGGAATTTTAGCATTGGACATGCAAAAGTGACCAAAACGTGGGTACCAATCAGATAACAAACCTTTAATTTTCGGGTGTCATTTTAATGAATTCGTTGTATATTGTAAGCTACATGGGCTGGATTCTAGAATACCTACCTCACTTGAAATAGCAATTTTCTTGTTGTAATGTTTACTTTTAGCTAAAATATGATGAAGAATTATAAATTTCGTGCGCGGAAGCAAATATTTATTTGATTTTTTACAAAAATAAAGTCAGATTTTACCTATTCTTGAAATGGATATTTTTCTTAAAACATTCATAATCATGCTTTAGGATCTACACTATGGATAGTTTTAAGCATTGGACATGTGAAAGTGACCAAAACGTGGTACCAATCAGATAATAAACATTCAATTTTCGGGTGTCATTTTAATGAATACGTTGTATATCGTAAGCTACATGGGCTGGATTCTAGAATACCTATCACACTTGAAATAGCAATTTTCTTGATGCAATGTTTTCTTTTAGCTAAAATATGATGAAGAATTATAAAATTCGGGCGCGAAAGCAAATATTTATATATTTTTTTACAAAAATAAACTCAGATTTTACCTATTCTTGATGAATACGTTGCATATTGTAAGCTACATGGGCTGGATTCTAGAATACCTACCACACTTGAAATAGCAATTTTCTTGTTGTAATGTTTACTTTTAGCTAAAATATGATGAAGAATTATAAAATTTGGGCGCGGAAGCAAATATTTAAAAGATTTTTTACAAAAATTATGTCAGATTTTACCTATTCTTTAAATGGATATTTTTGTTAAAACATTCATATTCATGCTTTATTATCTATACTATGGATAATTTTAGCATTGGACATGCCAAACTGACCAAAACGTGATAACAATCAGATAATATACATTCAATTTTCGGGTGTTATTTTCAGGAATACGTTGTATATTGTAAGCTACATGAGCTGGATTGTAGAATAACTACCACACTTGAAATAGCAATTTTCTTGTTGCAATGCTTTCTTTTAGCTAAAATATGATGAAGAATTATAAAATTCGGGCGCGGAAGCAAATTTTTATATGATTTTTTACAATCATTATATCAGATTATACCTATTCTTTAAATGGATATTTTTGTTAAATCATTCATATTTATGCTTTAGGATCTATACTATTGATGGTTTTAAGCATTGGACATGCAAAAGTGACCAAATCGTGGTACCAATCAGATAATAAACATTCAATTTTCGGGTGTCATTTTAATGAATACGTTGTATATTGTAAGCTACATGGGCTGGATTCTAGAATACCTACCACACTTAAAATAGCATTTTTTTTGTTGCAATGTTTTCTTTTAGCTATAACATGATGAAGAATTATAAAATTCGGGCGCAGAAGCAAATATTTATATGATTTTTTACAAAAATAATGTCAGATTTTACCTATTCTTAATATGGATTTTTTTGTTAAAACATTCATATTCATGTTTTAGGATTTATACTATTGATGGTTTTACGCATTGGACATGCAAAAGTGACTAAAACGTGGTACCAATCAGATAATAAACATTCAATTTTTGGGTGTCATTTTAATGAATACGTTTGTATATCGTAAGCTACATGGGCTGGATTCTAGAATACCTACCACACTTGAAATAGCAATTTTTTTGATGCAATGTTTTCTTTTAGCTAAAATATGATGAAGAATTATAAAATTCGGGCGCGGAAGCAAATATTTATATAATTTTTTACAAAAATAAAGTCAGATTTTACCTATTCTTGATGAATACGTTGTATATTGTAAGCTACATGGGCTGGATTCTGGAATACCTACCACACTTGAAATAGCAATTTTCTTGTTGCAATGTTTACTTTTAGCTAAAATATGATGAAGAATTATAAAATTCCGGCACTGAAGCAAATATTTATATGATTTTTTACAAATACAATGTCAGATTTTACCTATTCTTAAAATGGATATTTTTGTTAAAACATTCATATTCATGCTTTAGGATCTATACTATGGATGGTTTTAAGCATTGGACATGCCCAAGTGACCAAAACGTGGTACCAGTCAGATAATAAACATTCAATTTTCGGGTGTCATTTTAATGAATAGGTTGTATATTGTAATCTACATGGGCTGGATTCTAGAATACCTCCACACTTGAAATAGCAATTTTCTTGTTGCAATGTTTTCTTTTAGCTAAAATATGATAAAGAATTTTAAATTTGGGCGCGGAAGCAAATATTGATATGATTTTTTACAAAAATTAAGTCAGATTTTTACCTATTCTTGATGAATACGTTGTATATTGTAAGTTACATGGGCTGGATTCTAGAATACCTACCACACTAGAAATAGCAATTTTCTTGTTGCAATGTTTTCTTTTAGCTAAAATATGATGAAGAATTATAAAATTTGGGCGCGGAAGCAAATATTTATATGAATTTTTACAAAAATTAAGTCAGATTTTACCTATTCTTGAAATGGATATTTTTTCTAAAACATTCATATTCATGCTTTAGGATCTATACTATGGATGGTTTTAAGCATTGGACATGCAAAAGTGAGCAAAACGTGGTACCAATCACATAATAAACATTCAATTTTAGGGTGTCATTTTAATGAATACGTTGTATATCGTAAGCTACATGGGCTGGTTTCTAGAATACGTACCACACTTGAAATAGCGATTTGCTTGATGCAATGATTTCTTTTAGCTAAAATATGATAAAGAATTATTAAATTCGGGCGCGAAAGCAAATATTTATATATTTTTTTACAAAAATTAAGTCAGATTTTACCTATTCTTGAAATGGATATTTTTGTTAAAACATTCATATTCATGCTTTAGGATCTATACTATGGATTGTTTTAAGCATTGGACAAGTGACCAAAACGTGGTACCAATCAGATAATAAACATTCAATTTTCGGGTGTCATTTTAATGAATACGTTGTATATTGTAAGCTAGATGGGCTGGATTCTAGAATACCAACCACACTTGAAATAGCAATTATCTTGTTGCAATGTTTTCTTTTAGCTAAAGTATGCTGAAGAATTATAAAATTGGGGCGCGGAAGCCAATATTTATATGATTTTTTACAAAAAAAGTCATATTTTATCTATTCTTGATGAATACGTTGTATATTGTAAGCTACATGGGCTGGATTCTAGAATACCTACGACACTTTAAATAGCAATTTTCTTGTTGTATTGTTTTCTTTTAGCTAAAAAATGATGAAGAATTATAAAATTCGGGCGCGGAAGCAAATATTTCTATGATTTTTTACAAAAATAATGTCAGATTTTACCTATTCTTCATATGGATATTTTTGTTAAAACATTCATATTCATGCTTCAGGATCTATACTATGGATGTTTTTTTTTGCATTGGCATTGCAAAAGTGACCAAAACGTGGTACCAATCAGATAATAAACATTCAATTTTCGGGTGTCATTTTAATGAATATGTTGTATGTTGTAAGCTACATGGGCTGGATTCTAGAATACCTACCACACTTGAAATAGCAATTTTCTTGTTGCAATGTTTTCTTTTAGCTAAAATATGATGAAGAATTATAAAATTCGGGTGCGGAAGCAAATATTTATATGAGTTTTTGCGAAAATAAAGTCAGAATTTACCTATCCTTAATGAATACGTTGTATATTGTAAGCTACATGGGCTGGATTCTAGAATACCTACCACACTAGAAATAGCAATTTTCTTGTTGCAATGTTTTCTTTTAGCTAAAGTATGATGAAGAATTATAAAATTCGGGCGCAGAAGCAAATATTTATATGATTTTTTACAAAAATTATGTCAGATTTTACCTATTCTTCATGTGGATTTTTTTGTTAAAACATTCATATTCATGATTTAGGATCTATACTATGGATGGTTTTAAGCATTGAACATGCAAAAGTGACCAAAACGTGGTACCAATCAGATAATAAACATTCAATTTTCGGGTATCTTTTTAATGAATACGTTGTACATCGTAAGCTACATGGGCTGGATTCTAGAATACCTACCACACTTGAAATAGCAATTTTCTTGATGCAATGTTTTCTTTTAGCTAAAATATGATGAAAAATTATAAAATTCGAGAGCGGAAGCAAATATTTATATGATTTTTTACAAAAATAAAGGCAGATTTTACCTATTCTTGATTATTACGTTCTATATTGTAAGCTATATGGGCTGGATTCTAAAATAACTACCACACTTGTAATAGCAATTTTCTTGTTGCAATGTTTTTTTAGCTATAATATGATGAAGAAATAAAATTCGGGCGCGGAAGCAAATATTTATATGATTTTTTACAAAAATTAAGTTAGATTTTATCTATTCTTGAAATGGATATTTTTGTTACAACATTCATATTCATGCTTTAGGATCTATACTATAGATAATTTTAGCATTGGTCATGCAAAAGAGACCAAAACGTGGTACCAATCAGATAATAAACATTCAATTTTCGGGTGTCATTTTAATGAATACGTTGTATATTAATAATAATAATAATAATATTTATTGTGGTTAAAATATTGCAAAACATATTCTAAGGTCAAATACAAATTTAATTAAGATTAATTAAGAGACAAGCAATAGTAACATATGTATATTACATTTTACAATAATCGAAAAATTCATTTATACGTAAAAGCAGTTTGAAATTAGGATTTGTTTTACTTTTCGTTTAAACAAATTTGGTGGATTATTTTTTAACTCGGTATTTAGTTTATTGAATAAAGTCAGTCCCCAGTATTCAACACTGCTTTTACATTTGTTAAATTTAACAAATTTTGTTATTATTTTGTTTTTTGATCTAGTTTCATAATTATGTTGATCAGAATGTGTTTGGTATATATTTATGTGGTTTTTGACTTATAGTAAACAATGTTATATAAATATACAAGGGAGAGGCATTATTTTAAAATTTTGAAATAATGGTTTACAATGTGTTCTTAGATTTACTTTAGCAATAATTCGCACAGCTTTTTTTTGCAACCTAAAGAGATTATTAGTTTGATTACAGGAACCCCATATCAATATTCCATATGTAAGATGTGTGTGACAAATTGCAAAATAGGCTGTTAATAGGGCCTCATTAGGTGAAGCTAGTGATAATTTGCGCAAAGCATATACAGAGGATGCCAATTTATTAAAAAGTTTGTTAACATGAAACTGCCAATTCATATCTGCACTAATGTATAAACCTAATATTTTTGCATGTGGTACACTTTCTGGTATATCTACTTTTTTGTTTGTGATCATCATATCCTGAGTTTGATTTAAATTAAGTTTAAGTTTATTTGCTAAAAACCATCTTTCTGCACAGTTTGAAATTTGATTAAATTGAATATTGGCATCGTTCAAAGAAATACAATCTTTTAAGATAGTCGTGTCATCAGCTAATAAAACAGTTGTTGTATTGGGCATATTTTGTGGCAAATCATTTACATAAATTATGAAAAGTAGGGGCCCAAGTATAGAACCTGGGGGTACTCTAATATATATTGTTTTTAAATCAGAAAAATTATCCATTAAATGATACTGTCTGAACTCTATTTGCAAGGTATGATTGGATCAATTCTAATGGCAGGCCTCGAATTCCATAGTAGTTTAATTTATGCAATAAAATATCATGTGACATGCAATCAAAGGCTTTTGATAAATCGCAGAATGTTGAAGTTAATGAACCACCTTCGTCTAATGTATTATATATTATTGATATTATTTGTAATAAAGCATCATTTGTTGATTTATTACGTCTGAAGCCATACTGACAGTCTGTTATAATATTATTTTTTTCTAGATATTTTGTAATTCTTCCATGAAAGTAGTTTTACAAAAAATTTTGAAATAATAGGAAGAAGAGAGATGGGTCTGTAATTACCTACATCTGTACTATCACCTTTTCTAAAGATTGGTATAATTTTAACAATCTTTAAAAATTGGGGAAGACACCAGTACAAAAACTAAGGTTAATTATATAGCAAAGAGGTTTGCATATAATATATCCAATTTTTTTTAATTACGCAAACATTAAAGTTATAAATGTCTTTAGTGGTATTATTTTTTAACCGAGCGTTTCTCTAAAATTAGAAAGTTAGGAGTTTCATTAGATTCTATTTCATATGTGTGTGTGTTGTAAATAGAATACCAAAATAATTAGATAGGTGGGGATTGATCACTTTCGCGTTATACATATTAGATTTAAGATTTGTTAATACGTTGTCAATACAGCTTTTAGAGTTTTTATCTATTCTAGTATAATCAAATATCGTTTGTTGCAAACCATAAGAATTTATTAAGTTTAGGTAATTTATTTTGTGAATACTGTCATCACGTAAATTAATGTTAAAATCTCCAGTAATTATAATATTTTCCTTCCTATTACTTAATTTATGTAATACACTATCAAAATTTTTTAGAAACATATTTAAATCTCCTTTAGTGGTCTGTATACATTTATAATTATGCAATTTATATTTACAACTTTTATGGCTGAAAGTTCACAATGTAGTTCGACACAAAAGTCTTCTACCCACTTGAATTTAATAAATGATGTCATTTTTTACTTAAGTGATTACACCTCCATGCGTATATTTATTTCTACAGAAATAATTCGCCACTTTGTATCCATCTAGACAAAAACAGTTGACTTCTTCATGTTGAAGCCAGTGTTCTGCTAGGCAAATTATATATGTATCACTTTTGAGAATGTGTTTCACGAGAGCATCTAATTCATAAATTTTATTTCTCAAGCACTGTATATTTATGTACAACACGGTAGTGGTTTTATTAAATGTTTTGGTGATTTTTTTATTGTTGACGTTTAAGAAAAAACCGACGCACTCGGATTTTAGCAGACCAAAATTCCGGACTGTAGATTTCATCCTTGGTGGACATAGGAAACCCAAGTTTAAACGAGGCGTTATTCCCTTTCGATTATAGTTTTTCACATTGAAATTTTACATTTGGTTTGGCGTTGTTGAGGTAAGTTAACAATTGTGTTGTTGTTGTGTCTTCAGCCAGGCAATAAACATGAAGCCACCCTATTTGTGGATTGGCTTTTAGTAATTCGTTATTATTTTTATTTTTTTGTTCCTTTTTTTCATTGTATTTTGGGAGTTGAAATCCATCTGTTTCTGTGTCAGGGTCAATTGGCCCAGCCATCAGTTTATCATTCTCATGTTCATTCAAATTGTCAACAGACGTGTTAGATCATACCTGCTGAACAATATTGTTAGACTTTGGATGCTGCCGCTGGCCTTCACCTTGAGTCTCTTTGTTTTTATCTTGTTTTTGTTTATCAGGTGCTACCTATTGGTGGTCAGTTGTATTTATTGTTTCTGTAGATATTTGTTTTTTTGATTTCTGCACATTTTGGTTTGCATTTGTGCTACTTTTTTCAAATGCTTTTTTAACTTTATCGATTTCATTCATTAGGGCAAAACATTTTGTTTCCATTTCTTTATACAATGCTTTATAGGTAGCGCACTCACCTTGTAATAAGAAATATGCCCTTTCAATTGCTTGATATTTTATTTCTAATATAGGAATTGGAGTTGTTTTATCACCGCAAATCTTGCAAATCCATTTTCCTTCTTCATCATTTTCACTCACATTTCCACATTTATGGTGATAATTGACTTCACAGGACGCACATTGTACTCCGTTTTTCACTCTGTTTTTACATTTTTCGCACTTTAATTATTATTATTTAATAACTCACTAAGACCACTTTCATCATTCGCCATGTTTGACAATAACAATTCAAATATATTTAAGCTACATGGGCTGGATTCTAGAATACCTACCACAGTTGAAATAGAAATTTTCTTGTTGCAATGTTTTATTTTAGCTAAAATATGTAGAAGCATTATAAAATTCGGGCGCGGAAGCATATATTTATATGATTTTTTACAAAAATTAAGTCAGATTTTACCTATTCTTGAAACGGATATTTTTGTTAAAACATTCATATTCATGCTTTAGGATCTATACTATGGATGATTTTAAGCATTGGACATGCAAAAGTGACCAAAACGTGGTACCATTTAAATAATAAACATTCAATTTTCGAGTGTCATTTTAATGAATACATTGTATGTTGTAAGCTACATGGGCTGGATTCTAGAATACCTACCACACTTGATATAGCAATTTTCTTGTTGCAATGTTTTCTTTTAGCTAAAATATGGTGAAGAATTATAAAATTCGGGCGCGTAAGCAAATATTTATATGATTTTTTACATAAATTAAATCAGATTTTACCTATTCATGAGACGGATATTTTTGTTAAAATATTCATAATAATGCTTTAGGATCTATACTATGGATAGTTTTAAGCATTGGACATGCAAAAGTGACCAAAACGTGGTACCAATCAGATAATAAACATTCAATTTTCGGGTGTCATTTTAATAAATACGTTGTATATTGTAAGCTACATGGGCTGGACTCTAGAATAACTACCACAATTGAAATAGCAATTTTCTGGTTGCAATGTTTTCTTTTAGCTAAAATATGATAAAGAATTATAAAATTCGGGCGCGGAAGCAAATATTTATATGATCTTTTACAAAAATAAAGTCAAATTTTACCTATTCTTGAAATGGATATTTTTGTTAAAACATTCATATTCTTGCTTTAGAGTAGATATGCTGTAGGGATTCTAACTCAAACTCGATGACCGTGGTCATCCAGATCTACCACTCTTCAGCAGTTCTTCAGCAACCCCTTAAGACTTAGGGGTGGATTTCTTGGATTTTTTGGCTCTGTGAACCCCTTCTTCGGCAGTTCTTCAGCAAGCCCTAGCCAGTTCTTCAGCAACCCCTAGCCAGTTCCTCAGCAACCCCTTAGGACTTAGGGGTTGATTTCTTGGCCTTCTTCGGCAGTTCTTCAGCGACCCCTAGCCCCTTCTTCGGCAGTTCTTCAGCAACGCCTTAGAGGCAGTTCTTCAGCAACCCCTTCTTCAGCAACCCCAAGTACCTGGTTTATCCAGGTAAGTGTGTTGTTTTAATTAACCTGTATCCGGTAGGGGGTTTTGAACGGCAGTTCTTCAGCAACCCCTAACCCCTAAGTTCTTCAGCAACCCCTAGCCCCTTAGAGGCTGTTCTTCAGCAACCTCTTGCACCTTCTTCAGCAGTTCTTCAGCAACCCCTAGCCCCTTAGTTCTTCAGCAATCCCTAGCCCCTTCTTCAGCAACCCCTAGCCTCTTCTTCAGCAACCCCTAACCCCTTCTTCAGCAACCCCTGGTTTATACAGGTGAGGGAGACTGGTCAGGTAGGTGTGTTGTTTTAATTAACCTGTATCAGGTAGGTGTATTGCTTTAATTAACCTGTATCAGGTAGGTGTATTCTTTTAATTAACCTGTATCAGGTAGGTGTATTGTTTAATTAATTAACAGGTAGGTACCTGTCTTCGGCTATTGTTTAATGAACAGGGGGGCTGTTTTCAGTCATATAGGTGTATTTTTTAGCTAACGGGGCGGGGGCCAGATATTAAGATGTAATGAGGACGTCGACTAGTCGTTGCTGTGTCCACAGCAAAATTGAAGTTGAAATGATGTTTTCGAGTGTAAACAAGTTGATATGATAATCTTATTGCGTGAACTATCAGCTAATTATAGACTTATCTAAATAATTTATCAGCTCACATTGGCAGATGTACATAAAATTCTTCTTGAACATTTTCTGCTTATTATTACAACTGCAAACAAATATATATCAGCTTATTATTACATATGCAAACAAAAATTTTGTGTTGCTATGTTGTGTATTTAACGAAAAACTTCTAGAAAATTTTTCTTAGTCTGTGAACTATCAGCTCATTGCGGACTGATCTATAACCACAATGACTTCAAGGCAACTTGTAAAAATATCAATGGCGGTGCAAAAACACCTCATTGAACGATTGAATGTAAGTTATAAATTTATTAGTCTTTTAAATATAACATTTAAAATTTGACTTAACATTTATAATTTGACTTTGTTTATTATATATATATATATATATATATATATATATATATATATATATATATATATATATTTCAGATGCTTGATATTGACTGTATAGAATTAAGTAAGTTACTTCCACCGGAGGCAACCTCCATCTATGCGGGTGAGGTAGACGACATCTTGTGGCCACTACAATTATGGAGGAGTAACAAGGTTGTCTATCGTTTGTTTGAAGGTTGTAGACAATGGTTGATTTTGAATAAAAGATGTTTGTTGGACTTTCATTGTCTTTATTTTAAAATATCACAACGTTTCGATTAGTACAATCTCTAATCGTTATCAAGTGTAAACTAAAAATGATCTTAAGGGCTACAACGTATATACTAGAGGATGTTTGATGACGTGTGGAGGATCTGTTCCGCTGGTTGACTTCACCAATCAGAGGGCGCCAAACAGTCCGAATATCTGTGCTGGGGTGACTGAACACATTTTTGTTGGTGGTGATATGCACTGCTTCTTTAAATTTTCTTTTTTGCCAGTGTTCTTCTCGGTCTATAATATGTGCGTTATCCCATTGAATGCGATGATGGGATTCCCAGGCGTGAAGAGCAATTCCAGATTTTTCAGTTTCTCCCATTTTTGTATGTTTTTGGTGTTCTTTAAGTCGAACGGAAAGCGGTCTTTTTGTTTCTCCTATATATGAGGCTCCACATTCACAGGGGACTTTGTATATGCAATTTTTGGTGTTGTCTTGCTGCGGTTTGGTTTTGGTGAGAACACTTCTTAATGTCTCTGATGTTTTGAAGACAGTTTTTACGTTGTATCTTTTTGATATTCTGCTTATTTTTTCCGATATACCCTTGATATATGGAATAGATAGGATGGATTCTTCTTTGTGTTCTTCTCTGCTGTTCTTTTGTTGTTTCTGACGGTCCTCAAGGTCATCAAGGGTATATCGGAAAAAATAAGCAGAATATCAAAAAGATACAACGTAAAAACTGTCTTCAAAACATCAGAGACATTAAGAAGTGTTCTCACCAAAACCAAACCGCAGCAAGACAACACCAAAAATTGCATATACAAAGTCCCCTGTGAATGTGGAGCCTCATATATAGGAGAAACAAAAAGACCGCTTTCTGTTCGACTTAAAGAACACCAAAAACATACAAAAATGGGAGAAACTGAAAAATCTGGAATTGCTCTTCACGCCTGGGAATCCCATCATCGCATTCAATGGGATAACGCACATATTAGAGACCGAGAAGAACACTGGCAAAAAAGGAAATTTAAAGAAGCAGTGCATATCACCACCAACAAAAATGTGTTCAGTCACCCCAGCACAGATATTCGGACTGTTTGGCGCCCTCTGATTGGTGAAGTCAACCAGCGGAACAGATCCTCCACACGTCATCAAACATCCTCTAGTATATAAGTTGTAGCCCTTAAGATCATTTTTAGTTTACACTTGATAACGATTAGAGATTGTACTAATCGAAACGTTGTGATATTTTAGAATAAAGACAATGAAAGTCCAACAAACATCTTTTATTCAAAGGTTGTCTATGTCTATGTCTACGTGTAAATGTATGTATTTATGTATTATCTATATTTTAAATATTGTAAATTACGAGTAATTATATTTAAAAAATATTTCAAAATAATTTAATATTTTTTTCTTTTGTTACAGAACTGAAATATATAAAAAAGAATGTCATAATATAAATTTACATGAATTAACATTTGCAAACAAATAATTTTGTGTTGCTATGTTGTATAATTAACAAAGAACTTCGAGAACATCTTGTAATCAATTTTTAACGATAAACTTTAACCTTTTTAGTATATAAGACTGAATTGTGTTGAAAGTGTTCATAGTTGTTTGAACTGAATTATTGCAACTTCTCTTCACAAGAAGCAGGTAAAACAATTTTTTATTACATAATTAACTATTAATAACCGGTACTTCATCAATAGGTTGTTCTTATACAGTCGGTGTATTTGAAAGTAAATTATTTGGAATAACTAATATACGTAGAGCAACACGTGCAGGTAAAACTGTTTTAAATAAATAAATAACATATTAATAACCGGTAGTTCATTCCTAGGTTGTACTTATACAGTTCGGTGTATGTCACAGTAAAATATTTTGAATATAGAATATACATATTTCAATAAAAATGTCAGAAGAAACTATTAGTTGTCTAAGTGATAGTCTTATAAATACGTTGCAAACAACAATAGATTTAATAAAAACTAAGGAAGAGTTAGCAAGATGTAAAAATATAATAAATAAGTCTATATTATTACTCATAAAATTTATAAAGAATCAACGTGTTAAAAAAATTAAAAATGAAAATTTATTTAAATTAGAGGCGAATTTATCTCATTTAAATTATTTTCGGCTAATGTTATCACGAATTGTGGATAGAAATAACCCCGTTTCTTCTGGTTCGGGATATTCAAATCAAAAAAATCAAAATAAAAATTCAAAAGAGAAATTAGTTTGGGTAGATTTGTGTTCAGCATTTAATGGGAGAATTAAAACGAGGATAATTCTCAATAATTATTATGTTGATCCTAGATTGGTTTTGGAAAAAGTAAAAACCATATTCAGACATAGAATTATTGAAGAATTAAAAAAATCTTTAATAAAAGTAAATTGTGTGTTGAGTGCTGAATTCATTTTACATACCAAAGGAATAAAAGAGGTGAAAAGCTTTAATACATCTAATGCTGTTATCACGCGGTTAACAGATTTAAATGATTGGTATTGGGAAAATGTGAAAGATAAAATTTTAACAAAATTAGAAGAATTTCAAGAAAAGGACAGTGGTTGGGCATTGTTAAAAATAATGCATTTAAAAGTAAATATTAATACCTATACACCAATCACCGGTGGGTGTTATACTGAACTACCTAAGAGTATAAGCAATAAACTTGCTGTAATAAATATAAAAAATAACGATCAGTATTATTTTTTGAGAGCCGTGGTATCAGCATTACATCCGGTTAAAAAAAATTCTGAGCGTTTTACTTCATATCCACCTTTTCAAAACGTATTAAAATATATTGGGATAAATTTTCCAATGCAATTAAAAGATATTTCGAAATTTGAAAAATTAAATGAATTAAGTATTAGTTTATATACGTTAGAAAAAATTCAAAAAAAGAAATTTTAGGTTGTTCCTATAGCAATAAGTAAAAGTAATTATAATAATAGAGTAATAATTAATTAATAGTTGAATCTAATAGAGAATATTGTGATAGCACAGAGGACAGTGAAACGGAAGAACAAGAAATGAAAACAGATAAATGTGTAAAGTATCATTATATGTAGATAAAAAATTTATCACGTTTAGTGGGAAATCAATTATCAAAGTACAAAGCTAAGAAATGGCTTTGTAATATTTGTCTAAATTATTTTGTAAGTGAAGTACTATTACAAAAGCATACTGAATATTGTAATACTGTAAATAAAAATAAATGTCGCATTGATTTACCGGAAGAAAAGAATAAAATTTTAAAATTTAAAAATTTTCGTAACAAAGAAAAGATACCGTTTGTTATTTACAGCGATGTAGAATCACTTTTAGAGCCTTTAGATAATAGTAACTTGAATTGTAATACTTATAAACATACACCTTTTAGTATAGCTTATTATTTAAAATGTTCTTATTATGATACTTTATCACAATTTAAAATATATAGGGGAAAGGATTGTTTGCAATGGTTTTGTAAAGAGCTATTATATATAAGTAGTAAATTAGATGTAATTGCAAAAAATGTACAACCAATCACTATGTCTGAAGTAGAGGAAAAATTATTTAAAAATTCAAATAAATGTCATATATGTGGAAAACCATTCATTCATTTACAAAATATTTAAAAGACACAAAAATTAATTTTCGGTTTATTGATTCTTTTCGATTCATTGCTAGCAGTATTGATAAACTTTCCTCATTTTTACAAGATTCAGAATTGAAAAATACAAAATCATTTTGTAAAAATGAAGAAGAATTTCAATTACTCAGAAAAAAAGGTATATTTCCATATGAATATATGAGTGTTTAGGATAAACTCGATGAAAAATCTTTACCTTCAAAATTACATTTTTATAGCACATTAAAAAATGAGAATATTAGCAATACCGACTATGAACATGTATGGAATGAGTTTAACATTAAAACGTTGGGAGAATATGCAGATTTATATTTGAAAACTGATGTTCTTTTGTTAGCAGATATATTTGAAAATTTTCGAGAAAGTTGTATAGAAACATATGGATTAGACAGTTTATGGTATTTTACTGCTCCAGGCCTTGCTTTTGATGCTATGTTAAAATGTACTGAAATAGAACTTGAATTGCTGACTGATATTGATAAAATTTTATTCACCGAAAAGGGAAGTAGAGGCGGTGTTTCACAATGTTCAAATAGGTATGCAAAAGCAAATAACCGATATATGGGAAATTTATATAATTCAAAGGAAGATGAAATTTTTTTGATGTATTTTGATATAAATAATTTATATGGAGCAGCAATGTTTCATTTTTTACCATATAAAGATTTTGAGTGGGTGGAGGAAAAATATTTCTATAGTATTGACTATTTTAATTTAAGTTGTTTCTGAAACTGGTTATATTTTTGAGGTTGATTTGGACTATGGAAAACAATTACATGAAGCTCATAAAGACTTGCCGTTATGTCCTGAACATTTTATTCCACCCAATTCGAAGAATGCAAAATTAATTACAAATTTATACTCCAAACTAAATTATATTATTCATTATCAAAATTTGAAACAATGTTTAGAGTTAGGAAAGAAATTGACTAAAATTCATCAAATACTACAATTTAGACAAAGTGATTGGTTGAAAAAATATATTAATTTTAACACACACTTAAGGACAATATGTAATAATGAGTTCAAAAAAATTTTTACAAATTAATAAACAATGCAGTATTTGGAAAAACTATGGAAAATGTACGGAAGCAAAAATATGTGAAAATTGTTACAAAATGGTCTGGTAGATACGGAGCTAAGTATTACATTTCAAAACCAAATTTTTATAATTGTATTGTTTTAGATAAACAATTAGGAAAATCTGATATGGTAATTATTGAAATGAAAGAAACTAATATCTATTTTAATAAACCAATTTATGTAGGCTCCTCAATTTTAGATATTTCAAAAACATATGTATATGACTTCCATTATAATTATATTAGAAAGGAAATGGGTGAAAAGGCAAAATTATTGTATACAGATACAGATAGCTTAATATATAAGTTTGCTAATATCAACATATATGAATTGATGTTGCAAGATATTTCTAAATTTGACACATCTGATTACAACGAAAATAATTGTTATGGTCTACCTTTAGCCAATAAAAAAGTAATTGGATTAATGAAAGACGAATGCAATGGGCAGTTATTATATGAATTTATAGGATTAAGATCAAAAATGTATACCTATAAAATATTAAATTGTAATAAATCGTTTAAGAAAGCTAAAGGTATAACATCCGGAGTTTTGAAAACAATTACATTTGAAGATTATTATAATTGCTTATTTAACAATATAATTATTTTTAAAAATCAGCAACATATCACATCTAAACTGCATAATGTGTATACAACAAGACAACAAAAAATTATTTTGAGTCCTCATGATGACAAAAGAGTTGTGAATTATTTGTACACAAGTACATTGCCATGGGGATATGAACTCAATACTACATAGTGTTAAAGTATTACCCCACTATCAATAGTGGGGATTGTTCTATAAATTATAGTACCTGTAAATATATGAATAGTATTTTGCAAACGTTAATATGTATTGTTGCATTATAAATAGTGCTGAAATTTTTTGTCAGCTATTACAAGTTCGTGGTATGTATATTCTATATAACAAAATAGTATTTTTTACAAGTAAAAATTATAGTTTTTCACTAAAAATAAAATATCAACAACCGAGAATAAATGGATTAGTAGATTTATGGATGGAGGTAGAGGAAGAGAAGTCACAATTGAATCCGCTTATTAAATTTAATATCAAGTTACAGAGAGGTCATGTTAATTGTTTTAAACTTGATTATATAAAAACTAAATATGAGTGTATGTTGACTGCTAAATATTATAATGGAAATAACATTTACTATGTTTTACCTGAGAATATGAAAAATGTATTCTTATATGATATGTGGATTTTAAATCCGTATAGATTGGAAGAGGAGAAGGAGGAGGAAGATGAGTGTAATCGTCGAATTGTAGTATGTCTTTTAACTGGTCATGAAGACTGATGATTTTTGCAAAAAATTAACTATAAAACCAAAGTTACAATGCATTCAGATTTCAGGTATCGTAAACCTAATGGAAATATGGTTTTAGTAATAGATGATCTATTTTATAATATTTTATGGTCTGAAATGAAATTATCTAATCAAAAATTGTTTTACCTGCAAATAGCAACACCATTTGACTTATCAATATTTGGAATAAATTGTTCTAATATATCTGTTCTGAAACAATTAAAAAATTTATTATTAAGATTAGAAAATAAATATTCTTACTAAATCAATTTTATGTTTCTAGTTAAAAAATGTCTACATCTAATTCCAAGTATGATCTTTTCAACAAAAACTCTAAACCGAAGGAGATTTGGGGTCTTAGAATGTTAGAAGAAAACAAAAAATTCTATATTAAAAATATGGAAAAAGTGGAATCGAAATTCGGCTTACGGATACGAGTAGAATTGGAGAATAGTTATATCTTTCTAAGTGAAAGATATAATCACCACATCGGTGAGCAGGAGCTGAGTTGTATGAAAGAAGATATCGACAAAGGACTTCTGTATTTGGTGTCAAAAGGCACCAAAGGGAAAGCAATCGATATAGAAATTCATGCTGATTAAATAAAATTGTAATTATGATATGAAATAAAAAATATATGTGTTTTGTAATACATGTTTTATGTAATACTAATATATATATACATATATATATATATATATATATATATATATATATATATATATATATATATTGTGCGGGATAACAAGGATGGATACCCAGGATATCGAGTATGGATGATGGAACAGTTGGTGAGGTTGTAAATCTCACTTTCACACAACCACGCGAAAAACACTTATTTATTTACACAGCACAACCAAAACTATACAAATAACAGATATAACAAATGTAAATGCAGTACAACAATAGATTGTTGCGGACTGATACAAAACAACTTTGACGCAACAACGCCGGAACCGAACAGACTTGTCCTTGTACAAATTTTTAAAACCAACAGAATTCGCTAGCGACAGCGCCATTAACAATAAACTACAAAAAATAAAGAGAAGCGTATATTTTAATTGTTGTCAGCTCCGTATATTGCAAAGGTACATCACATATTTGCCAATGTCAACGCCATATACGCTTCTCTGTATTTTTTGTAGTTTATTGTTAGTGGCGCTGTCGCTAGCGAATTTGGTTGTTTTTAAAAAATTGTACAAGGACAAGTCTGTTCGGTTCCGGCGTTGTTTTGCCAAAGTAGTTTTGTATCGGTCCGCAACAATCCATTGTTATATTGCTTTTATATCTGTTTATATCACAGAGCAGCGGATACCTGGTGCTCGGCACCAGGTATCCGCCTATGTGCTTCCACGTATGACGGCTCACGTTCCACAACGGAGAGTCCGTCCCTTAGATCCGCAGCTGCTGCTGCACCTCGAGCTGGCCGATCCATGCTATCACCGAGACCAGAAGGTTGGCCTACTGCTTGGAGCCGACGTTTTTGGCCCTCTACTCTGTCCAGGAGTGTATCCAGTCCCAGGCTCCAAGGTGGTAGCCATCAACACAGCTCTAGGTTGGGTCCTGTCCGGAGCCGTCGACGAGGACGGTGCATCTCCCGTGTCCTCTCTACATTGTCGTGTAGAGGAGGACCTGGATCACAATCTCCGCCGGTTCTGGGAACTTGAAGAGATTCCCGCCGCTCCTTCCTCGCTCTCCCCAGAAGAGAGTGCCTGCGAAATACTCTCTACCTCGAGCCTATAGTGGAACGGTCCTCCATGGCTTTCTGACGCGACTCAGAATTGGCCGACCGCAACACAAGAGCTACCCGATTCACCAGGTGAAGAAGCTGTCCAGAAAACCCGCTCCATGCCGGTCCAGGTCGAAGAAGAGTTCGCTCTGTTAGCGCGGTATTCCTCCCTGTCACGCACGCTCCGCGTAACAGCCCAGTGCATGCGATTCGCCCGCCGCTGCGACAAGAGAAGAAGAATTTCCAGACTTGCAGGTCTGGAAGATCGAGAGCAAGAGACATGCACCGGCTTCTTAACCACATTCGAACTAACTGCTGCGAGAGTCCGTCTGATTTGCAACGTCCAGAGAGAGAAGTTTGCCACTGAAATAGCGCAACTGAAAAGCGCTAGACCCATTCCAAGGACTTCACCTCTCGTGAGTCTAAATCCATTTCTCAACGCTCACGGCATGCTATGCGTGGGCGGTAGACTCGAGAATTCCGGACTTCCCGATTCCGAAAGACACCCGCCTATCCTTCCAAGGTCATCTCCGCTAAGCCAGCTACATGTCCTACATTGGCACGCATTAGCCCTCTACGCTGGCTTAGCATTAACTCACTCACTCCTCCAGACGCACGTCTGGATCCTCCAAGGGCGAGCCCTAACAAAGAAGCTGCTCCGAACTTGCATCCCTTGCAGGCGCCGTCGTCCGCTGATGGGCAAACAACTCATAGGAAACCTGCCAGCTGCTAGAGTGACTCCCAGCCGCCCTTTCCTGCGTTCAGGAGTAGATTACGCAGGACCCATCCAGTGCCGCCCGTCTCCAGGTCGTGGGCGACACTCCACTAAGGCCTACATCGCCCTCTTCGTCTGTCTTTCCACCAAGGCGCTTGACCTGGAGGTCGTGAGCGACTTGAAGACCATGGCCTTCCTGGCGGCCTTCCGTCGGTTCGTTGCACGCCGAGGAGTGTGCAGCGAGCTGCTTTCCGACAACGGCACGACGTTCGTCGGTGCCAGCGCAGAGCTGCGCTCCATGTTCCATCAGGCGTCGCTGTTCTACCACGAAGTAGCTTCTACCCTTTCCGATTCCGGCACACGTTGGAGCTTCATTCCACAGTCTGCACCGCACTTCGGCGGCCTGTGGGAGGCCGGAGTCAAATCAGTGAAGAGTCTCCTCCGCAAAACCATTGGTGAGACGACCCTCACGTATGAGGAGCTATCTGCAGTACTGGCTCAGGTAGAGGCCTGCCTGAATTCCCGTCCGCTGACGCCGTCCTCGTCGAACACTGCGGACCTGTCCGCGCTGACCCCAGCGCACTTCCTGGTTGGTTCATCATTGCTGACCGTTCCAGAACCAGGTTCCCATGACGAGCCCAGCGACCTGGCGACCCGCTGGCGGCTCGTTCAACGACTCACACAGCACTTCTGGAAGAAGTGGTCAACGCAGTACCTGCACTAGCTGCAACTTCAGTGAGGGCCAGTTAGTGCTGGTTCACCACCCGCAGCTGCCTCCAGGTAGATGGGCACTGCGCCGAGTGACTGAGCTGCATCTAGGGGCAGACGGCCTCGTCAGGGTAGTCACCGTCAAGACTGCCACTTCAGAGCTTCGCCGACCTATCTCCCGGCTAAGCCCTCTGCCGATCGAGACGGACGTCATCCCCTCAGCCAAGCAGAGACTCGCCGCGCCGCCGTCGCCACCGCTGCGTCGTTCTACGGTGGGCAGTCCAGGTCATTCCCAGTCGGCCTGATGTCCACACGATCTTGCTTACTTAAGTTTCATTGTTCTTCCATGTTAATTGTTTAGTTTAGTCGCTTCTCGACTAGGTGGGCAGTATGTTTGAGATTCTAATTGTTCTCAGGTCCGTATATTGTCAAAGGTACAACAAATATTTGCCAATGTCAACGCCATATACGCTTCTCTGTATTTTTTGTAGTTTATTGTTAGTGGCGTTGTCGCTAGCGAATTTGGTTGTTTTTAAAAAATTGTACAAGGACAAGTCTGTTCGGTTCCGGCGTTGTTGCGCCAAAGTTGTTTTGTATCGGTCCGCAACAATCCATTGTTGTACTGCTTTTATATCTGTTATTTGTATAGTTTTGGTTGTGCTGTGTGTAAATAAATAAGTGTTTTTCGCGTGGTTGTGTGAAAGTGAGATTTACAACCTCACCAACTGTTCCATCATCCATACTCGATATCCTGGGTATCCATCCCTGTTATCCCGCACAGATACCAACATTTTTGATATTTTTGAAATATTTCATTATTTCTCCAAGCTTCTGGTAATTTATTCCATACCCAATCAATTTGGCTTTCTGCATAAACCATCACAAATTCTATTGGCAAATGTATAATATCTTCTTCAAACATATCATGAAGTAATTTATTTGCAAATAATTGAAATGAATTAAACATATTGAACCTTGATTGATACCATCGTCTTATATCTTCCACATTTTTAACAGCACGGTTTAAAACGTGAAGATAACAATTTTTAATTTCAACCGGAGAACATAATGCTGATATCGGTGGACATTCCAGTTGTTCTAAATTTATTATATTCTTGTGAATAAATGCTCCTAACCATTGTTTCTTATCTTCTCCCAGAACATAGATTTTATAAATTTCAGGTTGTTCAAGTACTTTCTTCAAAACTGATTGATGTTTACTGTATCGTATATTGCCTGTAGAGCAGTCTAAATTATGTGCAGATTTCACAGATAATTGCACACTGTTTTGAGTTTCTTTGGATAAACATGTAAACGTATATGGTTGCTTAAAAATTCCTATTTCATATTTACCAATTGTTATATTAATAACTGCAAATTCTTTGCAAATAAACTGATTTGTTTCTAGAATAATGAAACCTTGAATATCAACAATAACACTTGAAGTCATCTTAACGCTGTCAGTTGAACACAAGCAGAGAAACTAAATAATAGCGAATTAATGTTTTCCTTTTATACATAACTTTTCTTTTCAATTCAGCTGTTATGTGTGTTATCAAATCCTAACCATTTTAAGTAAATTTTACTATCTTATTTCTTCAAAATTTTTTCTACTAAATAAATATCGGAATATTTGACTTTTTGTAACTCGTTTTCATAAAACCCACCTTTAATAGGTTGCCCAAATTTATCACTAAGTAAATAGGTAATTGGATTAGTTAATTTTATATTTTTAATTACAAATATTTCATTAGACCTATTTGTTATGTAACCTTTTGTAAATAATCCCCTCTCTTTACTAATTCTAACATTATCACCTATTTTAAATTTGGATTTTATATTAACAATTTTTATGTGATTATATACAGTTCTTAATAAATCTTTTTCAATGCTCTTGGTTACGTCAACAGGTTTCATATGAATTGTACTATGTTTTTTATTGTTATATATTTCAGTAATTTTTGGTAATAAATCTAACCATTTATATGAACCTTGAAAACTAAATTCTTTCCACATTAAAGATTTTAATGTTCTATTTACACGTTCCACAATAGCTGCTTTTTTTGAGCTATATGTTGAAGAGTGAATAATTTTATATTTTTCCATTAAATAACTGAATTCTTTATTATAAAATTCTTTTCCCAAATCTGTTTGCAAATTTTTTGGTATACGATTATCAATTGCATTTTTCTTCTTAATAGGTCTTGTCTACACATATTTAGAAAAAATATCAATCACAACAAGAATATAGTTATAATTTTATCATTTCAACTAGATCAGCTTGACGAGTTTCATCTAATTGTTTTATTATTGTTCGCCTTCGTGGAAAATTTCATCTTGCTGGTTTATGTAGTTCTTCTACAACATGACGTTTTATATTAGACATTTTTTTTAGTTTGGTTCTGATAAATCATGAATATTTAATTCTTTTAAAATAAGTTTTATATCTTGTTGAATATTTTTTATAGTTTTATCGGTATCTTGTATGTATTTTTTAAATTCAGTAATTATACTTAGCAATTTTTTGTCTATATTTTCTGTTGTTATATTTATTTCATTCTCCAAATATTTTTTACTAATAGCATAAGAATCTAATAAAGGAGATGCAACCTTAACAACGCGCTATCTCAGAGTACTATCATAGTCGTTATCACTATTGTCACTACTAAATTTTGAGTAGTTATATTTTACAATATGACGTCCAAACTTATCAATAGACATTTTATTACTAAATATTATAGAATGATATTAGCCTCTCTTAACTCTTTAATTATGGAAAAAATTTCGTTATCAAGATTACTATTACCGGCGTTTTTAGATGCTATAATTTTTTTTTATTTTTCAAATAATTCATTAGGATTATCCCAATATTCATATTCAACTGGTTTATTATTATAATTTTAAAAAAAATCTAATCCATAACCAGTTCTCTTATGCAAAAAATTTTGCTGTCTGTGTTGCCGACGTTGGACTAAGAGAAAATTAGGAATGTCTCGTAAGGGTAAGTAATGTTTTTATTTGTATATTTGTACGATTGATTTCCTTTTAACTGTGCTGTTGGTATATTATTAAGACGCGCTGCGTTTGTTATATTTAAAATTTCTTTATAATTATTTCTATCATTATCGGTATATACATGTTCAGGATTTTTTTAAAAAATAAGTTCATATAAACCTACTGTTCCAGAAATGTTTTTATTATCAATTAATATATTATTTTCTTTAAAATCAATTTTCTTGTTATCCATTTTAAAAAATTCACCCTCATCAGTTTCGTTGTATGTAACTCCGAATTTATCATCGATATCTCTAGATTTCAGTATAATATTTTTAATATATGGTTTGAGTAATTCATGAAAGTCTTCTACATAGGAGTCTACAACATTCTGATTATACTTTCTATGCAGTACTATATTTTTATCATCTATAGATAAATCTGAGACTGGATCAGTTTCTAAAAAATTTTTACTAGGACTAGCAAATTTTGGATTCAATATATGTTTAATATCTTCTTCTTCCTCTTCTTGTTCTTCTTCCTTGTCCTCTTCCATTTGCTTGCTTTTATTATTATTTTTTGACTTTTGTAAATTTTCACTAATTTCTTTTAATTGTTTTGTTATAGGAATATAGGTTTTTTCCAAATTAATTTCTTTTTCCACTTCACCACTTTTTAATAATTCAAGTTTCTTTTTATCATTTCGTCGCGCTTCTACTAATTGTTTTTTTTATATTTTTATCTATATTACTCATTTTTAAGAGATAAACAAATTGTAAACTGCTCGTCAGTATACTAGCAAATAGGTTTAAACAGCTTGTAACTTTATACTGATTTGTAAACAGGTGTACACTGTTTTATATACTTATAAAATAATCGAAATCTTTACGATATCGACCTTCATTTATATTACATTCTTTGTTTATAACTAAAAATTTACAATTATCAGACCAACATATCGAACATAGATTTTTAAATTGATCGAAAGTCATATCAGCCCCAACGTGTTCATCGTATACATGTTTTAGATTTATATCATCCTGTTTGAATAATATTAGCATATTTGCATTATCACGAATTAAATGTTTCGGCATACGTGTATATGTTTGACATAAGTAAAAACAATCAATTGACTTATGTCGTCCCATGGAAAAATAATCTCTAATTATATCCTGTTTTTCACATGCGATATCGTCAAAAATAAAAAAGAGAGTTATATTTTGCTTTGCTTGGTTGAATTATATTCTCACTGTTATTATACGCATAATATCCTATATTTTTAATAGGTTTTAATAACTTTTCCAAGTAGACATACTTTGGTTGAAAAAGAGAATTTGAATATACATAAATATTTTCAAAATGTAATCCATTTAAATGTTCAATGAGTGCAACTATGACATTTGTTTTTCCACAGCCAGAAGGACCACTTATAAGACACCGAATTGTTGATGGAAGTAATACACTATGACGCGGTCTTATTTTTTTCTTTCAAATCATAATTATTACTTTAAGTGTATGTTTTTGTTTTCTAATATGGAACATATGTTTTTCTTGTAATTTCTTCATTGTGACTAATAGGAAATATATAAAAAGGCACTTTATATAAATAATATTTTAGTTAAATATTAAACTTAAATGATTAAACATCGGAAAAAAAATAATAACAAGCAAGCTTACGGTAGTGGCATATTAAACACAGCTATTAATAAACTCCCAATTGAACTTCATATACCTGGATATAATTACTGTGGTCCCGGAACAAAACTACAAAAAAGACTTTCACGTGGTGATCAGTTAGTAAATTCATTGGATAAGGCGTGTAAAATTCATGATATTGCATATTCTAAAAGTGAAAAATTAGAAGATCGCCATAAAGCTGATAAAATATTAGCTAATAAAGCATTTTAACGGTTTAAATCGAAAGACGCTTCTATAAAAGAAAAAATTGCTGCTCTTGGTGTTTCCGGAATAATGAGAGCAAAAACTAAATTAGGTGCTGGATATAAAATAAAACGTGTTAAAAAAATGAAACGTAATAGAATACACTCTCGAAAAAAAATTAAACGTGTTAAAAAAAGTACAGGTGGTAAACTTACATTCCAAAATGAAATGAAACGTATTCGTTCAACTCTACATAATAACAATTCTGATAGCAGAAACATTTTAATTGCTTTAAAAGAATTTAAGAAGAATAAAAAAAAATACGTAATCCAAGACTAATACCTGTACCGAAAAAAGGTGGCATATTACCACTTATACCAATATTTGCTGGATTAAGTGCATTAGGAACATTAGCGGGGGGTGTGACAGGTATCGCAAAGGCCGTAATGATGTGAAGTCAGCAAATAAACAATTACAAGAAAATCAACGTCATAATAAAACAATGGAAGCAATTGCTTTAGGAAAAGGTTTATATTTAAAACCATACAAAAAAGGGTTAGGATTATATTTACAACCCTCTTCATATTCACAAACAAAAATGCAAAAAAACTATTAAAGAAGCTACCAAAACATGCTCTAACTAATATTGAATTATTGAAATATGGAAAGATTTTAAAAATACAAAATTTTAGAGGAGTTTTTATGAGAAATAATTTACCTAAACGAATTAATTTTAAAGAATGTAGAATTATTAATTTGGATGATTCTAATAATCCAGGCACCCACTGGGTAGCATATAAAAAGTTTGGTAAAAATGTGTTATATTTTGACAGTTTTGGTAATTTAAAACCTCCAAAAGAAATTGTTAAGTATTTTGGTAGCTCTAATATTAAATACAATTATAATCAATACCAGTTATTGAACACTATTCATTGTTGATATCTTTGTTTAAAATTTTAATAATATAATAAACATTGTCTGTGAATAAGTATTTCACTAATACACAAACTGCAAGCAAGCAATGTCGTACACATTTACATTTTCGGGTAATAGTGCTCACTTATCTCAAACCATATCTCCAGCTATTCAACTCGATCCTAACAATCTATATGTAATAGGGTTAATAAATTTTGAATCTTATAATTCTATTCCAAACATTGATGCTCGAAACAATAAATTTTACGCAGGTGATTTTGAAATTGCTATACCAGAAGGATCATATGAACTAGAAGATATAAATAGATATTTAAAAAAGAAATGTAAAAGTGCTGACCCCACCAGGGAAAAACAAATATTTCAATTCAAGCGAATAATAATACTTTAAAATGTGAAGTGTTATGTAATTGGGATGTAGATTTTACTAAACCAAATACAATTAGAGAATTATTAGGTTTTAAATCAAAAGTATATCCGGGTGGGAGGTTTCATATATCAGAAAATCCTGTAAATATAATAAAAGTAAGTGCTATTCGTATAGAATGCAATATAGTAACAGGTTCATACGATAATTCAAAACAAGTTCATAGAATTCACGAGTTTTACCCAAATATTCCATCAGGATTTAAAATTATTGAAAATCCGTTAAATGTTATCTATCTACCAATCAATACTAGTATTATTGATAATATTTCGCTTAAAATAGTTGATCAGTAAGGTACATTAGTCAATTTTAGACAAGAACTTATCACGATAAGACTACATTTGAAAAAATGGGTATAATATATAATATACATACTAAATTACATATAAAGAGAAAACATTGTAATGCAGACGTCAGTAAAAACCAAGCAAGCCATCAACTAACAAGGGAGAATAAATCGACAGGAAAATTTATAAACAATGGGATAATGCACCTGTTTGATGAGATTCGCTATGAAATTGGTGGAATTGTTATAGAACGTATTCGTAATCCAGGAATTACAACAACTTTAAAAAATTATTCTTCATATTCACCAAATGAATGTCATGCATTAATAAACGCCTGTTGATCACCATCTACAGATAATATTGATATAAAAAACGATAAAGGCAATTTAAGCTTTTGCATTCCACTTCGTATGGTATTAGGTTTCGCAGAAGATTATAAAAAAGTTATTTTATATGTCCGTCAAGATTTAGTTCTTCTACGTAGCAGTTCTGATAAAAATGCTATAATCACAACAAGTGCTACGGATAACTTAAAAATAAAACTTTCCAAAATACAATGGCATATGCCTCATATAACAGTTGCAGACCAAGAAAAATTAAAATTGATAAAGTACCTGGATAACAACGTAGAACTATCAATTCCATTTCGAAGCTGAGAGTTACATGAATTTCCAGTGTTACCAGAAAACTCAACAACACACCTGGCCTGTGAAAACTCTGGCACAATCGGAAAAACCTAGATTTATCATTTTCGGATTACAAACAAGTCGTAAACAAAATTTTCTTAAAGATATGAGTTTATTCGACCACTGTAATTTAAAGCTGAGTTAAATTCTCAAGTTTTTCCATATAATAATATGAATTTAGATTTTGACAATAATCATTGTGCTATTTTATACTATATGTTTATACAATTTCAATTTGCATATTATCATAAAAATAATGAACCAATTTTTTCGCCAGAAGAATTTAAAAAAAAGTCCTATTATTGTACTAAATACACAATATCAAAATGAAACTATAAAATCAGGTGGAATAGATTTAACATTATATTTTAACACAAAGACAAGTATTCCTGCACAAACTACTGCTTACTGTTTATTAATATATGATAAAATTGTTAAATACACACCTTTAAAAAATAATGTACGAATTATGTAAATGTTTATAATAAAATTGTGAAATACATACCTGTAAGAAAAATGTAATGTTATAAAATAAATAAAAATATATATAATACTTTATTGTTTTTATTATTATTGTAATTACAAAATATTTTCATCTCCCATATCCCTTACAAATATAATTGGAATAGACTGCTGCGTTCATGGCTTGTAGATAGTTGGAATAGACTGCTTCGTTCATGGCTTGTAGATAGTTGGAATAGACTGCTTCGCTGCGATATTCGGAATGGGCTGCTTCATCCATACTAAGAATTAAAATTTTTTTGATAAAATATTTGAATTTGTAAGTATTTTTATTTGTTTATCATATACATTTTCTTTTCGTATTAAATTTTCTTTACAAAATAATTTTTTAATTTTGCAATTTCTTCTAAACTTTCATTTTTCTACAATAAGATGGTGCTATATGAGTACCAAATATTTCACGATTAATAATTCTCTTGGGAATTGATTGCAAGTTATTACTCACCGCAGGACTTTGCATTTTTAACTGACAAACAAATCACTTATTTTAAATATATTAATTTCTTTCCAAACACAAGAATATTTTAACCTTGGCACAACATGTCCAGGACGTGTACGAAACTCTTCTTCTTTCATATATATTACATTTTTAGATGGATCCCAAATATAAACACAAAGTGATTTGTTAAAAATATACTCCACGTCACTAAACTGACTGACTTCGTTCACCGGTATATATTTTCTTTTTTCGATATCACTAGAATCTTCAAAGTACTTCCTTGTTGTAGTAAAAGATTTGTATAACTTTTTAAAATCACTTTGCTTTATTAAAAAAATTTCACTATCTCTATGCAGAATAAAACTGGATGATTAATCCACACACGCACAACTAGCTGATAAACCGCCGCTTATTAAAATACTATTTAAATGTTGTACTTTTTTTACTGTTACACTTGAGGTGCATTTCGGCAAAGTAATTTTAATTAGCTTCATAATGCGATCAGAGCAGAAAACGAACTGAATAAACAGTAAGCCGTATATCCCAAAAAGGTTAAAGTTTATCGTTAAAAATTGTGTACAAAATGTTCAAGAAGTTCTTTGTTAATTACACGACATAGCAACACAAGTTTGCAGTTGTAATAATAATAAGCTGAAATATTTCATCAGAAAATGTTCTAAAAGAATTTTATGTACTTCTTCATTAATTACACAACATAGCAACACAAAATTATTTAAAGGAAATATGTTTTTATCTGATAAAAATTATCAGTCGCCACTGACACTCGAACCCAGGATCTCTGTCATTCTAAAAAACAACGCTCTACCACTGAGCCATAACCACAGGTGAAAACTATTTGTTTGCAGTTGTAATAATAAGCTGATATATTTCATCAGAAAATGTTGAAGAAGAATTTTATGTATATCTGCCAATGTGAGCTGATAAATTATTCAGATAAGTCTATAATTAGCTGATAGTTAACGCAATAAGGTTATCATATCAACTTGTTTACATTCGAAAACATCATGTCAACTTCAATTTCGCTGTGGACACAGCAACGACTAGTCGACGTCCTCGTTACATCTTAATACTTGGCCCCCGCCCCGTTAATTAGCTAAAAAATACACCTATATGACAGAAAACAGCCCACCTGTTCATTAAACAATAGCCGAAGACAGGTACCTACCTGTTAATTAATTAAACAATACACCTACCTGATACAGGTTAATTAAAAGAATATACCTACCTGATACAGGTTAATTAAAACAATACACCTACCTGATACAGGTTAATTAAAACAACACACCTAGAAGAAGAAGGGACTAGAAGTTACTGAAGAACTAAGGGGCTAGGGGTTGCTGAAGAACTGCTGAAGAAGGTGCAAAGGGTTGCTGAAGAACAGCCTCTAAGGGGCTAGGGGTTGCTGAAGAACTAAGGGGCTAGGGGTTGCTGAAGAACTGTCGAAAAAGGCGTTCAAAATCCCCTACCTGATACAGGTTAATTAAACAGGTACTTCAGGTTGCTGAAGAAGGGGTTGCTGAAGAACTGCCTCTAAGGCGTTGCTGAAGAACTGCCGAAGAAGGGGCTAGGGGTTGCTGAAGAACTGCCGAAGAAGGCCAAGAATTCACCCCTAAGTCCTAAGGGGTTGCTGAAGAACTGGCTAGGGGTTGCTGAAGAACTGGCTAAGGGTTGCTGAAGAACTGCCGAAAAAGGGGTTCACACAGCCAAAAATCCAAGAAATCCACCTCTAAGTCTTAAGGGGTTGCTGAAAAACTGCTGAAGAGTGGTAGATCTGGATGACCACGGTCATCGAGCTAGGACGGTCATCGAGTTTGAGTTAGAATCCCTACAGCATATCTACTCTTTAGGATCTATATTATGGATGGTTTTAAGCATTGGGCACGCAATAGTGACCAAAACATGGTATAAATCAGATAATAAACATTTAATTTTCAAGTGTCATTTAAATGAATACGTTGTATATTGTAAGCTACATGGGCTGGATTCTAGAATACCTACCACACTTGAAATAGCAATTTTCTTATTGCAATGTTTTCTTTTAGCTAAAATATGATGAAAACTTATCAAATTCGGGCACGGAAGCAAATATTTATATGATATTTTACAAAATAAAGTCAGATTATACCTATTCTTGATGAAAACGTTGTATATTGTAAGCTACATGGGCTGGATTCTAGAATACCTACCACACTTCAAATAGCAATTTTCTTCTTGCAATGTTTACTTTTAGCTAAAATATGATGAAGAATTATAAAATTCGGGCGCGGAAGCAAATATTTATATGATTTATTACAAAAATTAAGTCAGATTTTACCTATTCTTGAAATGGATATTTTTGTTAAAACAGTCATATTCATGCTTTAGGATCTATACTATGGATAATTTTAGCATTGGACATGCAAAAGTGACCAAAACGTGATACCAATCAGATAATAAACATTCAATTTTCGGGTGTCATTTTAATGAATACGTTGTATATTATAAGCTACATGGGCTGGATTCTAGAATACCTAACACACTTGAAATAACAATTTTCTTGTTGCAATGTTTTCTTTTAGCTAAAATATGATGAAGAATTAGAAAATTCGGGCGCGGAAGCAAATATTTACATGATTTTTTACAAAAATAAAGTCAGATTTCACCTATCCTTGATGAATACGTTGTATATTGTAAGCAACATAGGCTGGAGTCTAGAATACTTACCACACTAGAAATAGCAATTTTCTTGTTGCAATGTTGTCTTTTAGCTAAAATATGATGAAGAATTATAAAATTCGGGCGCGGAAGCAAATATTTATATGATTTTTTACAACAATTAAGTCAGATTTTACTTATTCTTGAAATGGATATTTTTGTTAAAACATTCATATTCATACTTTGGGATCTATACTATGGATAATTTTAGTATTGGACATGCAAAAGTGACCAAAAAGTAGTACCAATCAAATAATAAACATTCAATTTTCGAGTATCATTTTAATGAATACGTTGTATATTGTAAGCTACATGGTTTGGATTCTAGAATACTTACCACACTTGAAATAGCAATTTTCTTGTTGCAATGTTTTCTTTTAGCTAATATATGATAAAAAATTATAAAATTCGGGCGCGGAAGCAAATATTTATATGATATTTTACAAAAATAAAGTCAGACTTTACCTATTCTTGAAATGGATATTTTTGTTTAAACATTCATATTCATGCTTTAGGATCTATACTATGGATAATTTTAGCATTGGACATGCAAAAGTGACCAAAACGTGGTACCAATCAGATAATAAACATTCAATTTTCGGGTGTCATTTTAATGAATACGTTGTATATTGTAAGCTACATGGGATGGATTCTAGAATACCTACCACACTTGAAATAGTAATTTTGTTGTTGCAATGAATTCTTTTAGCTAAAATATGGTGAAGAATTATAAAATTCGGGCGCGGAAAAAATATTTATATGATTTTTTACAAAAATAAAGTCAGATTTTACCTATCCTTGATGAATACGTTGTATATTGTAAGCAACATGGGCTGGATTCTAGAATACTTACCACACTAGAAATAGCAATTTTCTTGTTGCAATGTTTTCTTTTAGCTAAAATATGATGAAGAATTAAAAAATTCGGGCGCGGAAGCATATATTTATATGATTATTTACAAAATTAAAATCAGATTTTGCCTATTCTTGAAATGGATATTTTTGTTAAAACAATCATATTCATGCTTTAGGATCTATACTATGGATGATTTTAAGCATTGGACATGCAAAAGTGACCAAAAAGTAGTACCAATCAAATAATAAACATTCAATTTTCGAGTATCATTTTAATGAATACGTTGTATGTTGTAAGCTACATGGGCTGGATTCTAGAATACCTACCACACTTGAAATAGCAACTATCTTGTTGCAATGTTTTCTTTTAGCAAAAATATGACGAAGAATTAGAAAATTCGGGCGCGGAAGCAGTTATTTATATATTTTTTTACAAAAATAAAGCTAGATTTAACCTATTCTTGAAATGGATATTTTTGTTAAAACATTCATATTCATGCTTTAGGATCTATACTATAGATAGTTTTAAGCATTAGACATACAAAAGTAACAAAAACGTGGTACCAATCATATAATAAACATTCGATTTTCGGATGTCATTTTAATGAATACGTTGTATATTGTAAACTACATGGGCTGGATTCTAGAATACCTACCGCACTTAATATAGCAATTATCTTGTTGCAATGTTTTCTTTTAGCTAAAATATGATAAAGAATTACAAAATTCGGGCGCGGAAGCAAATATTTATATGATTTTTTTACAAAAATAAAGTCAGATTTTACCTATTCTTAAAATAGGATCTATACTATGGATGGTTTTAAGCATTGGACATGCTAAAGTGACCAAAACGTGATATTAATCATTTAATAAACATTCAATTTTCGGGTGTCAAGATAAAGAATTATAAAATTCGGCCGCGGAAGCAAATATTTATATGATTTATTTACAAAATTAAAGTCAGATTTTACCTATTCTTAAAAAAGATATTATTGTTAAAACATTCATATTCATGCTTTAAGATCTATACTATGGATAGTTTTAGCATTGGACATGCAAAAGTGACCAAAACATGGTACCAATCAAAAATAAACATTCAATTTTCGAGTATCATTTTAATGAATACGTAGTATGTTGTAAGCTACATGGGCTGGATTCTAGAATACCTACCACACTTGAAATAGCAATTTTCTTGTTGCAATGTTTTCTTTTAGCTAAAATATGATAAATAATTTTAAATTCGGGCGCGGAAGCAAATATTTATATGATTTTTTACAAAAAATAAAATCAGATTTTACCTATTCTTGAAATAAACATTTTTGATAAAACATTTATATTCATGCTTTAGAATCTATACTATGAATGGTTTTAAGCATTGGACATGCAAAAGTGACCAAAACTTGTTATCAATCAGATAATAAACATTCTATTTTCGGGTGTCATTTTAATGAATACTTTGTATATTGTAAGCTACATGGGCGAGATTCTAGACTACCTACAACACTTAAAATAGCATTTTTTTTTGTTGCAATGTTTTCTTTTAGCTAAAATATGATGAAAAAATTATAAAATTCAGGCTCGGAAGCAAATTTTTATATGATTTTTTACAAAAATTAAGTCAGATTTTACCTATTTTTGAAGTAGATATTTTTGTTAAAACATTCACATTCATGCTTTAGGATCTATACTATTTATGGTTTTAAGCATTGGACTTGCAAAAGTGACCAAAACATAATACCAATCAGATAATAAACATTCAATTTTCGGGTGTCATTTTAATAAATACGTTGTATATTGTAACCTACATGGGCAAAATTCTAGAATACCTACTACACTTGAAATAGCAATTTTCTTGTTGTAATGTTTTCTTTTAGCTAAAATATGATGAAGAAATTTAAAGTTCGGGCGCGGAAGCAAATATCTATATGATTTTTTACAAAAATAATGACAGATTTTACCTATTCTTGAAATGGATATTTTTGTTAAAACATACATATTCAAGCTTTAGGATCTATACTATGGATAATTTTAGCATTGGACATGAAAAAGTGACCAAAACGTTGTACCAATCAGATAATAAACATTCAATTTTCGGGTGTCATTTTAATGAATACGTTGTATATTGTAAGCTACATGGGCTGGATTCTAGAATACCTACCACACTTAAAATAGCAATTTTCTTGTTGCAATGTTTTTCTTAGCTAAAATATTATGAAGAATTATCAAATTCGAGCGCGGAAGCAAATATTTATATGATTTTTTAGAAAAATAAAGTCAGATTTTACCTATTCTTGAAATAAATATTTTTGTTAAAACATTTATATTCATGCTTTATGATCTATACTATTTAAAATTTTAGCATTGGATATGCAAAAGATACCAAAACGTAATACCAATCCGATAATAAACATTCAATTTTCGGGTGTCATTTTAATGAATACGTTCTATATTGTAAGCTACATGGGCTAGATTCTAGAGTACCTACCCCACTTGAAATAGCAATGTTCTTGTTGTAATGTTTTCTTTTAGCTAAAATATGATGAAGAATTATAAAATTCGGGCGCGGAAGCAAATATTTATATGATTTTTTACAAAAATTAAAACAGATTTTACATTTTCTTCAAATGGATATTTTTGTTAAAACATTCATATTCATGCTTAGGATCTATACTATGGATGGTTTTAAGCATTGGACATCCAAAAGTGACCAAAACGTGGTACCAATCAGATAATAAACATTCTATTTTCGGGTATCATTTTAATGAATACGTCGTATATTGTAAGCTCATGGGCTGGATTCTAAAATACCTACCACACTTGAAATAGCAATTTTCTCGTAGTACTGGTTTCTTTTAGCCAAAATATGATAAAGAAATATAAAATTCGGGCGCGGAAGCAAATATTTATATGATTTTTTACAAAAATAAAGTCAGATTTTACCTATTATTGATATGGATATTTTTGGTAAAACATTCATATTCATGCTTTATGATCTATACTATTTAAAATTTTAGCATTGGATATGCAAAAGTTATCAAAACGTAATACCAATCCGATAATAAACATTCAATTTTCTGGTGTCATTTTAATGAATACGTTCTATATTGTAAGCTACATGGGCTAGATTCTAGAATACCTACCCCACTTGAAATAGCAATGTTCTTGTTGTAATGTTTTCTTTTAGCTAAAATATGATGAAGAATTATAAAATTCGGGTGCGGAAGCAAATATTTATATGATTTTTTACAAAAATTAAAACAGATTTTACATTTTCTTCAAATGGATATTTTTGTTAAAACATTCATATTCATGCTTAGGATCTATACTATGGATGATTTTAAGTATTGGACATCCAAAAGTGACCAAAACGTGGTACCAATCACATAATACACATTCAATTTTGGGTGTTATTTTAATGAATTACTTTATACAAGGTGGCCCAGTGAAAATTATCAGCGCAATTTTTGGCCACTTAACATTAATTTTGCAAAAAAACGCTCGAACACGTCAATTTTAATATAAAGGGGGACACCTAAATGGATTATTACCAATGGCATAACTTTAACCCTAAAATGGGTGTGAACTGCACCTCAAAAATTTTAAATGGAAAAGGGTGTCAAACATGACACAGTTCGAAAGGCCTTTCAATTCTCTTTTCAACAGTTTTTTTATTTTTCAAATCCGATCATTAGTTCCAGAGAAATATAGTTTAAAACAAATTTTGTCAGGTGTTCAAAATTCCCATCAAGCAGGCTATAACCAAAGACAGAAACTAAATAAACAATTCTTTCGACAAGTTGTTTGTAATAAACAAGTAATTTGTAAGTTGGATTTTTTTTTGTGGGGTTATTTGAAGTCTAAAGTTTATGCCACGCCACACGAATTTTTAGAAGATTTACGGCAACGTACCGTATCTCCAAAATTTAAAAAAAAATCTTTATTATTGTATGGAAGTTAGAAATTGTCATTTTGAACACCTAATAAACTGATATTTGAGTTTCTGTCATTTGTTTAAGCCTACTTGATTGCAGTTTTTCACACCTGATAAAATTTGTTTTAAACGATATTTCTCCGGAAGTAATGATCGGATTTGAAAAATAAAAAAACTGTTGGATAGAGAATTGAAAGCCCTTTCTCTCTGTGTCATATTTGACACCCTTTTCCATTTAAAACTTTTGAGGTGCAGTCCACACCCATTTTAGGGTTGAAGTTACGCCTTTGGTACTAATCCAGTTAGGTGTCCCCCTTTATATTAAAATTGACGCGTTCGAGCGTTTTTTGCAAAATTAATGTTAAGTGGCCAAAAATTGCGCTGATAATTTTCACTGGGCCACTCTGTATATTGTAATCTCATGGGCTGGATTCTAGAATACCTACCACACTTGAAATAGCAATTTTCTTGTTGCAATGTTTTCTTTTAGCTAAAATATGATAAAGAATTATAAAATTCGGGCGAGGAATCTAACTTTTATATGATTTTTTACAAAAATTAAGTCAGATTTTACCTATTCTTGAAATAGATATTTTTGTTAAAACATTCATATTCATGCTTAGCATCTATACTATGAATAATTTTAGCATTGGACATGCAAAAGTGAACAAAACGTGGTACCAATCAGATAATAAATATTCCATTTTCGGTTGTCATTTTAATGAATACGTTGTATATTGTAAGCTACATGGGCTAAATTCTAGAAAACCTACCACACTTAAAATAGCAATTTTCTAGTTCCAATGTTTCTTTTAGCTAAAATATGATGAAGAATTATAAAATTCTGGCGCGGAAGCAAATATTTATATGATTTTTTACAAAATTTAGGCCAGATTTTACCTATTCTTGATGAATACGTTGTATATTGTAAGCTACATGGGCTGGATTTTAAAATACCTACCACACTTAAAATAGCAATTTTCTCGTAGTACTGTTTTCTTTTAGCTAAAATATGATAAAGAAATATAAAATTCGGGCGCGGAAGCAAATATTTATATGATTTTTTACAAAAATAAAGTCAAATTTTACCTATTATTGAAATGGATATTTTTGGTAAAAAAATTAATATTCATGCTTTATGATCTATACTATTTAAAATTTTAGCATTGGATATGCAAAAGTTACCAAAACGTAATACCAATCCGATAATAAACATTCAATTTTCGGGTGTCATTTTAATGAATACGTTCTATATTGTAAGCTACATGGGCTAGGTTCTAGAATACCTACCACACTTGAAATAGCAATTTTCTCGTAGTACTGTTTTCTTTTAGCTAAAATATGATAAAGAAATATAAAATTCGGGCGCGGAAGCAAATATTTATATGATTTTTTACAAAAATAAAGTCAGATTTTACCTATTATTGAAATGGATATTTCTGGTAAAACATTCATATCCATGCTCTAGGATCTATACTATAAATAATTTTAGCATTGGACATGCAAAATTGACCAAAACGAGGTAGTAATCACATAATAAACATTCAATTTTCGGGTGTCATTTTAATGAATACGTTGTATATTGTAAGCTACATGGGCTGGATTCGAGAATACCTACCACACTTGAAATAGCAATTTTCTTGTTGCGATGTTTTCTTGTAGCTAAAATATGATAAAGAATTATAAAATTCGGGCGCGGAAGCAAATATTTATATGATTTATTACAAAAATTAAAACAGATTTTACATTTTCTTCAAATGGATATTTTTGTTAAAACATTCATATTCATGCTTAGGATCTATACTATGGATGGTTTTAAGCATTGGACATCCAAAAGTGACCAAAACGTGGTACCAATCAGATAATAAACATTCTATTTTCGGGTGTCATTTTAATGAATACGTCGTATATTATTAGCTCATTGGCTGGATTCTAAAATACCTACCACACTTGAAATTGCAATTTTCTCGAAGTACTGTTTTCTTTTAGCTAAAATATGATAAAGAAATATAAAATTTGGGCGCGGAAGCAAATATTTATGATTTTTTACAAAAATAAAGTCAGATTTTACCTATTATTGAAATGGATATTTTTGGTAAAACATTCATATTCATGCTTTATGATCTATACTATTTAAAATTTTAGCATTGGATATGCAAAAGTTACCAAAACGTAATACCAATCCGATAATAAACATTCAATTTTCGGGTGTCATTTTAATGAATACGTTCTATATTGTAAGCTACATGGGGTAGATTCTAGAATACCTACCCCACTTGAAATAGCAATGTTCTTGTTGTAATGTTTTCTTTTAGCTAAAATATGATGAAGAATTATAAAATTCGGGCGCGGAAGCAAATATTTATATGATTTTTTACAAATATTAAAACAGATTTTACATTTTCTTCAAATGGATTTTTTTGTTAAAACATTCATATTCATGCTTAGGATCTATACTATGGATGGTTTTAAGCATTGGACATCCAAAAGTGACCAAAACGTGGTACCAATCAGATAATAAACATTCTATTTTCGGGTGTCATTTTAATGAATACGTCGTATATTGTAAGCTCATTGGCTGGATTCTAAAATACCTACCACACTTGAAATAGCAATTTTCTCGAAGTACTGTTTTCTTTTAGCTAAAATATGATAAAGAAATATAAAATTCGGGCGCGGAAGCAAATATTTATATGATTTTTTACAAAAATAAAGTCAGATTTTACCTATTATTGAAATGGATATTTTTGGTAAAACATTTATATTCATGCTTTATGATCTATACTATTTAAAATTTTAGCATTGGATATGCAAAAGTTACCAAAACGTAATACCAATCCGATAATAAACATTCAATTTTCGGGTGTCATTTTAATGAATACGTTCTATATTGTAAGCTACATGGGGTAGATTCTAGAATACCTACCCCACTTGAAATAGCAATGTTCTTGTTGTAATGTTTTCTTTTAGCTAAAATATGATGAAGAATTATAAAATTCGGGCGCGGAAGCAAATATTTATATGATTTTTTACAAATATTAAAACAGATTTTACATTTTCTTCAAATGGATTTTTTTGTTAAAACATTCATATTCATGCTTAGGATCTATACTATGGATGGTTTTAAGCATTGGACATCCAAAAGTGACCAAAACGTGGTACCAATCACATAATGCACATTCAATTTTGGGTGTTATTTTAATGAATTACGTTATATATTGTAAGCTCATGGGCTGGATTCTAGAATACCTACCACACTTGAAATAGCAATTTTCTTGTTGCAATGTTTTCTTTTAGCTAAAATATGATGAAGAATTATAAAATTCTGGCGCGGAAGCAAATATTTATATGATTTTTTACAAAAATAAAGCCAGATTTTACCTATTCATGATGAATACGTTGTATATTGTAAGCTACATGAGCTGGATTCTAAAATACCTACCACACTTGAAACAGAAAATTTCTTGTAGTACTGTTTTCTTTTAGCTAAAATATGATAAAGAAATATAAAATTCGGGCGCGGAAGCAACTATTTATATGATTTTTTACAAAAATTAAAACAGATTTTACATTTTCTTCAAATGGATATTTTTGTTAAAACATTCATATTCATGCTTAGGATCTATACTATGGATAATTTTAGCATTGGACATGCAAAAGTAACTAAAACGTAGTACCAATCAAAAAATAAACATTTAATGTTCGGGTGTCATTTTAATAAATACGTTGTATATTGTAAGCTACATGGGCTGGATTCTAGAATACCTACCACACTTGAAATAGCAATTTTCTCGTAGTACTGTTTTCTTTTAGCTAAAATATGATAAAGAAATATAAAATTCGGGCGCGGAAGCAAATATTTATATGATTTTTTACAAAAATAAAGTCAGATTTTACCTATTATTGAAATGGATATTTTTGGTAAAACACTCATATTCATGCTTTATGATCTATACTATTTAAAATTTTAGCATTGGATATGCAAAAGTGACCAAAACGTAATACCAATCCGATAATAAACATTCAATTTTGGGGTGTCATTTTAATGAATACGTTGTATATTGTAAGCTACATGGGCTAGATTCTAGAATATCTACCCCGCTTGAAATAACAATGTTCTTGTTGTAATGTTTACTTTTAGCTAAAATATGATAAAGAAATATAAAATTAGGGTGCGGAAGCAAAAATTTATATGATTTTTACAAAAATAAAGTCAGATTTTAAATATTCTTGAAATGGATATTTTTCTTAAAACATTCATATTCATGCTCTAGGATCTATACTATAAATAATTTTAGCATTGGACATGCAAAATTGACCAAAACGAGGTAGTAATCACATAATAAACATTCAATTTTCGGGTGTCATTTTAATGAATACGTTGTATATTGTAAGCTACATGGGCTGGATTCGAGAATACCTACCACACTTGAAATAGCAATTTTCTTGTTGCGATGTTTTCTTTTAGCTAAAATATGATAAAGAATTATAAAATTCGGGCGCGGAAGCCAATATTTATATGATTTTTTACAAAAATTACAACAGATTTTACATTTTCTTCAAATGGATATTTTTGTTAAAACATTCATATTCATGCTTTAGGATCTATACTATGGATAATTTTAGCATTGGACATGCAAAAGTAACTAAAACGTAGTACCAATCAAAAAATAAACATTTAATGTTCGGGTGTCATTTTAATAAATACGTTGTATATTGTAAGCTACATGGGCTGGATTCTAGAATACCTACCACACTTGAAATAGCAATTTTCTCGTAGTACTGTTTTCTTTTAGCTAAAATATGATAAAGAAATATAAAATTCGGGCGCGGAAGCAAATATTTATATGATTTTTTACAAAAATAAAGTCAGATTTTACCTATTATTGAAATGGATATTTTTGGTAAAACACTCATATTCATGCTTTATGATCTATACTATTTAAAATTTTAGCATTGGATATGCAAAAGTGACCAAAACGTAATACCAATCCGATAATAAACATTCAATTTTGGGGTGTCATTTTAATGAATACGTTGTATATTGTAAGCTACATGGGCTAGATTCTAGAATATCTACCCCGCTTGAAATAACAATGTTCTTGTTGTAATGTTTACTTTTAGCTAAAATATGATAAAGAAATATAAAATTAGGGTGCGGAAGCAAAAATTTATATGATTTTTACAAAAATAAAGTCAGATTTTAAATATTCTTGAAATGGATATTTTTCTTAAAACATTCATATTCATGCTCTAGGATCTATACTATAAATAATTTTAGCATTGGACATGCAAAATTGACCAAAACGAGGTAGTAATCACATAATAAACATTCAATTTTCGGGTGTCATTTTAATGAATACGTTGTATATTGTAAGCTACATGGGCTGGATTCGAGAATACCTACCACACTTGAAATAGCAATTTTCTTGTTGCGATGTTTTCTTTTAGCTAAAATATGATAAAGAATTATAAAATTCGGGCGCGGAAGCCAATATTTATATGATTTTTTACAAAAATTACAACAGATTTTACATTTTCTTCAAATGGATATTTTTGTTAAAACATTCATATTCATGCTTTAGGATCTATACTATGGATGATTTTAAGCATTGGACATGCAAAAGTGACCAAAACGTGGTACCAATCTGATATTAAACATTCAATTTTCGGGTGTCATTTTCTTGAATACGTTTCATATTGTAAGTTAGGTGGTCTGGATTCTAGAATACCTACCACACTTGGAATAGCAATTTTTCTTGTTGCAATGTTTTCTTTTAGCTAAAATATGATGAATAATTATAAAATTTGGGCGCGGAAGCAAATATTTATATGATTTTTTACAAAATTAAAGTCAGGTTTTACATATTCTTAATGAATAAGATGTATATTGTAAGATACATGGGCTGGATTCTAGAATACCTACCACACTTGAAATAGCAATTTTCTTGTTACAATGTTTTCTATTAGCTAAAATGTGATAAAGAATTATAAAATTCGGGCGCGGAAGCAAATATTTATATGATTTTCTACAAAAATAAAGTCAGATTTTACCTATTCTGAAAATGGATATTTTTGTTAAAACATTCATATATATGCTTTAGGATCTATACTATGGATGGATTTAATCATTAGACATGCAAAAGTGCCCAAAACGTAGTACCAATCAGATAATAAACATTCTATTTTCGGGTGTCATTTTAATGAATACGTCGTATATTGTAAGCTCATGGGCTGGATTCTAGAATACCTACCACATTTGAAACAGCAATTTTCTTGTTGCAATGTTTTCATTTAGCTAAAATATGATAAAGAAATATAAAATTCGGGCGCGGAAGCAAATATTTATATAAATATTTACAAAAATAAAGTCAGATTTTACCTATTATTGAAATGGATATTTTTGTTAAAACATTTATATTCATGCTTTAGGTTCTATATTATGGATGGTTTTAAGCATTGGACATGCAAAATTGACCAAAACGTGGTACCAATCACATAATGCATATTCAATTTTGGGTGTCATATTAATGAATACGTTGTATATTGTAAGCTACATGGGCTGTATTCTAGAATACCTGCCACACTTCAAATAGCAATTTACTTGTTGCAATGTTTACTTTTAGTTAAATTATGATAAAGAATTATAAAATTCGGGCGCGAAAGCTAATATTTATATGATTTTTTACAAATGTAAAGTCAGATTTTACCTATTCTTTAAATGGATATTTTTGTTAAAACATTTATATTCATGCTTTAGGGTCTATAATATGGATGGTTTTAAGCATTAGACATGCAAAAGTGACCAAAACGTGGTACCAATCACATAAAACACATTCAATTTTGGGTGTCATATTAATGAATACGTTGTATATTGTAAGCTACATGGGCTGTATTCTAGAATACCTACCACACTTGAAATAGCAATTTACTTGTTGCAGTGTTTACTTTTAGCTAAAATATGATAAAGAATTATAAAATTCGGGCACGAAAGCAAATATTTATATGATATTTTACAAATATAAAGTCAGATTTTACCTATTCTTAAAATAGATATTTTTGTTAAAACATTCATATTCATGCTTTAGGTTCTATACTATGCATGGTTTTAAACACTGGACATGCAAAAGTGACCAAAACGAGGTACGAATCACATAATAAACATTCAATTTTCGGGTGTCATTTTAATGAATACGTTGTATATTGTAAGCTATATGAACTGGATTCTAGAATACCTTTTACACTTGAAATAGCAATTTGCTTCTTGCAATGTTTTCTTTTGGCTAAAATATTGATGAAGAATTATGAAATTCGGGCGCGGAAACAAATATTTATATGATTTTTTACAAAAATAAAGTCATGTTTTACCTATTCTTAACGAATAAGATGTATATTGTATGATACATGGGCTGGATTCTAGAATACGTACCACACTTGAAATAGCAATTTTCTTGTTGCAATGTTTTCTTTTAGCTAAAATGTGATGAAGAATTATAAAATTCGGGCGCGGAAGCAAATATTTATATGATTTTCTACAGAAATAAAGTCAGATTTTACCTATTCTGAAAATGGATATTTTTGTTAAAACATTCATATTTATGCTTTAGGATCTATACTATGGATGGATTTAATTATTAGACATGCAAAAGTGCCCAAAACTTAGTACCAATCAGATAATAAACATTCTATTTTCGGGTGTCATTTTAATGAATACATCGTATATTTTAAGCTCATGGGCTGGATTCTAGAATACCTACCACACTTGAAATAGCAATTTTCTTGTTGCAATGTTTCCTTTTAGCTAAAATTTGATGAAGAATTATAAAATTTGGGCGCTGAAGCAAATATTTATATGATTTTTTACAAAAATTAAGTCAGATTTTACCTATTCTTGGAATGGATATTTTTGTTTAAAACATTCATATTCTTGCTTTAGGATCTATACTATGGATGGATTTAAGCATTAGTCATGCAAAAGTGACCAAACCGTGTTACCAATCAGATAATAAACATTCTATTTTCGGGTGTCATTTTAATGAATACGTCGTATATTGTAAGCTCATGGGCTGGATTCTAGAATACCTACCACATTTGAAACAGCAATTTTCTTGTTGCAATGTTTTCTTTTAGCTAAAATATGATTAAGACGTATAAAATTCGGGCGCGGAAGCAAATATTTATATAAATTTTTACAAAAATAAAGTCAGATTCTACCTTTTATTGAAATGGATATTTTTGTTAAAACATTTATATTCATGCTTTAGGTTCTATATTATGGATGGTTTTAAGCATTGGACATGCAAAAGTGACCAAAACGTGGTACCAATCACATAATACACATTCAATTTTGGGTGTCATATTAATGAATACGTTGTATATTGTAAGCTACATGGGCTGTATTCTAGAATACCTACCACGCTTGAAATAGCAATTTACTTGTTGCAATGTGTACTTTTAGCTAAAATATAATAAAGAATTATAAAATTCGGGCGCAAAAGCAAATATTTATATGATATTTTACAAATATAAAGTCAGATTATACCTATTCTTTAAATAGATATTTTTGTTAAAACGTTCATATTTATTCTTTAGGATTTATACCACATTTGGTTTTAAGCATTGGACATGCAAAAGTGACCAAAAGGTGGTATCAATCAGATAATAAACATTCACTTTTCGGGCGTCACTTTAATGATTACGTTGTATATTGTTAAACTACATGGGCTGGATTCTAAAAAACCTACACCACTTGAAATAGCAATTTTCTTGTTGCAATGTTTCCTTATAGCAAAATATGATGAAGAAATATAAAATTCGGGCGCGGAAGCAAATATTTATATGATTTTATACAATAATAAAGTCAGATTTTATCTATTCTTGATGAATACGTTGTATATTGTAAGCTACATAGGCTGGATTCTAGAATACCTAAAACACTTGTAATAGCAATTTTCTTGTTGCAATGTTATCTTTTAGCTAAAATACGATGAAGAATTATAAAATTTTAGCTTACAAAATACAACGTATTCATTAAAATGACACCCGAAAATTGAATGTTTATTATGTGATTGGTACCTCGTTTTGGTCACTTTTGCAAGTCCAGTGCTTAAAACCATGCATAATATATAGGTAAAATCTGACTTTATTTTTGTAAAAAATCATATAAGTATTTGCTTCCGCGCCCGAATTTTATAATTTTTCATCATATTTTAGCTAGAAGAAAGCATTGCAACAAATAAATTGCTATTTCAAGTGTGGTAGGTATTCTAGAATCCAGCGCATGTAGCTTACAATATAACACGTATTCATTAAGAAAAGGTAAAATCTGACTTTATTTTTGTAAAAAATCATATAAATATTTGCTTCCGCGCCCGAATTTTATAATTTTTCATCATATTTTAGCTAAAAGAAAACATTGCAACAAGAAAATTGCTATTTCAAGTGTGGTAGGTATTCTAGAATCTAGTCCATGTAGCTTACAATATACAACGTATTCATTAAGAATAGGTAAAATCTGACTTTATTTTTGTAAAACATCATATAAATATTTGCTTCCGCGCTCGAATTGTATAATTCTTCAACTTGTTTTAGCTAAAAATATCAAGTTTGGTAGGTATTGTAGAATCCAGCCCATGTAGCTTACAATATACAACGTATTCATTAAAATGACACCCGAAAATTTAATGTCTATTATCTGATTGGTACCACGTTTCGGTCAATTTTGCATGTCCAATGTTTAAAACCAAGCATAGTACAGATCCTAAAGCATGAATATGAATGTTTTAACAAAAATATCCATTTCAAGAATAGGTAAAATCTAACTTTATTTTTTTAAAAATCATATCAATTTTTGCCTCCGCGCCCGAATTTTATAATTTTTCATCATATTTTAGCTAAAAGAAAACATTGCAACAAGAAAATTGCTATTACAAGTTTGGTAGGTAAATTTAAAATCCAGCCCATGTAGCTTATAATATACAACGTATTCATCAAGAATAGGTAAAATATAACTTTTTTTTTGTAAAAAGTCATATAAATATTTGCTTCCGCGCCCGATTTTTAAAATTCTTCATCATATTTTAGCTAAAAGAAAACATTGCAACAAGAAAATTGCTATTTCAAGTGTGGTAGTTATTCTAGAATCCAGCCCATGTAGCTTACAATATCCAACGTATTCATCAAGAAATGGTAAAATCTGACTTTATTTTTATGAAAAATCATATAAATATTTGCTTTCGCGCCCGAATTTTATAATTTTTTATTACATTTTAGCTAAAAGAAAACAATGCAACAAGAAAATTGCTATTCCAAGTGTGGTAGGTATTCTAGAATCCAGCCCATGTAGCTTACAATATACAAAGTATTCATTAAAAAGACACACGAAAATTAAATGTTTATTATCTGATTGATACCACGTTTTGGTCACTTTTGCATGTCCAATGCTTAAAACCATCCATAGTATAGATCCCAAAGCATGAATATGAATGTTTTAACAAAAATAACCATTTCAAGAATAGGTAAAATCTGACTTTATTTTTGTAAAAAATCATATAGTTATTTGCTTCCACGCCTGCATTTTATAATTCTTCATTATTTTTAGCTAAATGAAAACATTGCAAAAAGAAAATTGCTATTTCAAATGTGGTAGAAATTCTAGAATCCAGCCCATGTAGCTTACAATATGCAACGTATTTATCAATAAAAGATAAATCTGATATCATTTTTGTAAAAAAACATATAAATATTTGCTTCCGCGCTTGAAGTTTATAATTTTTCATCATATTTTAGCTAAAAGAAAACATTGCAACAAGAAAATTGCTATTTCAAGTGTGGTAGGTATTCTAGAATCCAGCCTATGTAGCTTACAATATACAAAGTATTAATTAAAAAGACACCGGAAAATTAAATGTTTATTATCTGATTGATACCACGTTTTGGTCACTTTTGCATGTCCAATGCTTAAAACCATCCATAGTATAGATCCTAAAGCATGAATATGAATGTTTTAACAAAAATAACCATTTAAAGAATAGGTAAAATCTGACTTTATTTTTGTATTTGCTTCTACGCCTGCATTTTATAATTCTTCATCATTTTTAGCTAAATGAAAACATTGCAAAAAGAAAATTGCTATTTCAAATGTGGTAGAAATTCTAGAATCCAGCCCATGTAGCTTACAATATACAACGTATTTATCAAGAAAAGATATATCTGACATCATTTTTGTAAAAAAACATATAAATATTTGCTTCCGCGCTTGAAGTTTATAATTTTTTATCATATTTTAGCTAAAAGAAAACATTGCAACAAGAAAATTGCTATTTCAAGTGTGGTTGATATTCTAGAATCCAGCCCATGTAGCTTATAATATACAACGTATTCATCAAGAAATGGTAAAATCTGACTTTATTTTTATGAAAAATCATATAGGTATTTGCTTTCGCGCCCGAATTTTATAATTCTTTATTACATTTTAGCTAAAAGAAAACATTGCAACAAGAAAATTGCTATTCCAAGTGTGGTAGGTATTCTAGAATCCAGCTCATGTAGCTTACAATATACAAAGTATTCATTAAAAAGACACCCGAAACTTAAATGTTTATTATCTAATTGGTACCAAGTGTTGGTCACTTTTAAATGTCCAATGCTTAAAACCATCCATGGTATAGATCCTAAGGCATGAATATAAATGTTTTAACAAAAATATCCATTTTAAAAATAGGTATTATCTGACTTTATTTTTGTATAAAATCATATAGGTATTTGCTGCCGCGCCCGCATTTTATAATTCTTCATCATATTTTAGCTAAAAGAAAACATTGCAACAAGAAAATTGCTATTTCAAGTGTGGTAGGTATTCTAGAATCCAGCCCATGTATCTTACAATATACAACGTATTCATTAAAATGACACCCGAAAATTAAATGTTTATTATCTGATTGGTACCACGTTTTGGTAACTTTTACATGTCCAATGCTAAAATTATCCATTGTATAGATCCTAAAGCATTAATATTAATGTTTTAACAAAAATATCCATTTCAAGAATAAGTAAAATCGGACTATATTTTTGTAAAAAATCATGTAAATATTTGCTTCCGCGCCCGAATTATATAATTCTTCATCATATTTTAGGTAACAGAAAACATTGCAACAAGAAAATTGCTAGTTCAAGTGTGGTAAGTATTCTAGAATCCAGCGCATGTAGCTTACAATATACAACGTATTCATCAAGAAAAGGTAAAATCTGACTTTATTTTTGTAAAAAATGATAAAAATATTTGCTTCCGTGCCCGAATTTTATCATTTTTCATCATATTTTAGCTAAAAGAAAACATTGCAACAAGAAAGTTGGTATTTTAAGTGTGGTAGGTATTCTAGAATCCAGCCCATGTAGCTTACATTATACAACGTATTCATCAAGAATAGGTAAGATCTCACTTTATTTTTGAAAAAAATCATATAAATATTTGTTTCCGCGCCCGAATTTTATAATTCTTCATCATATGTTAGCTTAAAGAAAACATTGCAACAAGAAAATTGCTGTTTCAATTGTGGTAGGTATTGTAGAATCCAGCCCATGTAGCTTACAATATACAACGTATTCATCAAGAAAAGGTAAAATCTGACTTTATTTTTGTAAAAAATCATATAAATATTTGCTTCCGCGCCCGAATTTTATAATTTTTTATCATATTTTATCTAAAAGAAAACATTGCAACAAGAAAATTGGTATTTCAAGTGTGGTAGGTATTCTAGAATCCAGCCTATGTATCTTACAATATACAACGTATTCATTAAAATGACACCCGAAAATTGAATGTTTATTATCTGATTGGTACCACGTTTTGGTCACTTTTGCATGTCCAATGCTAAAATTATCCATTGTATAGATCCTAAAGCATGAATATTAATGTTTTAACAAAAATATCCATTTCAAGAATAAGTAAAATCGGACTATATTTTTGTAAAAAATCATGTAAATATTTGCTTCCGCGCCCGAATTATATAATTTTTTATCATATTTTAGCTAAAAGAAAACATTGCAACAAGAAAATTGCTATTTCAAGAGTGGTAGGTAATCTAGAATCCAGCCCATGTAGCTTACAATATACAACGTTTTCATTAAGAATAGGTAATATCTGACTTTATTTTTGTAGAAAATCATATAAATATTCGTTTCCGCGTCTGAATTTTATAATTCTTCATCATATTTTAGCTAAAAGATAACATTGCAACAAGAAAGTAGCTATTTCAATTGTGGTAAATATTCTAGAATCCAGCCCATCTAGCTTACAATAAACAACGTATTTATCAAGAATAGGTAAAATCTGACTATGATTTTGTAAAAAATCATGTAAATATTTGCTTCCGCGCCCGAATTTTATAATTTTTTATCATATTTTATCTAAAAGAAAACATTGCAACAAGAAAATTGGTATTTCAAGTGTGGTAGGTATTCTAGAATCCAGCCTATGTATCTTACAATATACAACGTATTCATTAAAATGACACCCGAAAATTGAATGTTTATTATCTGATTGGTACCACGTTTTGGTCACTTTTGCATGTCCAATGCTAAAATTATCCATTGTATAGATCCTAAAGCATGAATATTAATGTTTTAACAAAAATATCCATTTCAAGAATAAGTAAAATCGGACTATATTTTTGTAAAAAATCATGTAAATATTTGCTTCCGCGCCCGAATTATATAATTTTTTATCATATTTTAGCTAAAAGAAAACATTGCAACAAGAAAATTGCTATTTCAAGAGTGGTAGGTAATCTAGAATCCAGCCCATGTAGCTTACAATATACAACGTTTTCATTAAGAATAGGTAATATCTGAGTTTATTTTTGTAGAAAATCATATAAATATTCGTTTCCGCTTCTGAATTTTATAATTCTTCATCATATTTTAGCTAAAAGATAACATTGCAACAAGAAAGTTGCTATTTCAAGTGTGGTAGATATTCTAGAATCCAGCCCATGTAGCTTACAATATACAACGTATTCATCAAGAATAAGTAAAATCTGACTATGATTTTGTAAAAAATCATATAAATATTTGCTTCCCCGCCCGAATTATATAATTCGTAATCATAATTTAGCTAAAAAAAAACATTGCAAGTAAAAATTGCTTTTTCAAGTGTGGTAGGTATTCTAGAATCCAGCCCATGAAGCTTACAATATACAACGTATTCATCAAGAATAGGTAAAATCTGAATTTATTTTTGTGAAAAAACAAATAAATATTTGCTTCCGCGGCCGAATTTTATAATTCTTCATCATATTTTAACTAAGAGAAAACATTGCAATAAGAAAATTGCTGTTTCGTGTGTGGTAGGTATTTTAGAATGCAGCCCATGTAGATTACAATACACAACGTATTCGTCAAGAAAAGGTAAAATCTGACTTTATTTTTGTAAAAAATCATATAAAAATTTGCTTTCGCGCCCGAATTTTATAATTTTTCAACATATTTTAGCTAAAAGAAAACATTGCAACAAGAAAATTGCTATTTCAAGTGTGGTAGGTATTTTAGAATGCAGCCCATGTAGCTTACAATATACAACGTATTCATTAAAATGACACCCGAAAATTAAATGTTTATTTTCTGATTGGTACCACGTTTTGGTCACTTTTGCATATCCAATGGTTAAAACCATCCATAGTTTTGATCCTAAAGCATGAATATGAATGTTTTAGCAAAAATATCCATTTCAAGTATAGGTAAAATCTGACATTATTTTTGTAAAAAATCATATAAATATTTGCTTTCGCGCCCGAATTTTATAATTCTTCATCATATTTTAGCTAAAAGAAAACATTGCAACAAGAAAATTGCTATAGCAAGTGTGGTAGGTATTCTAGAATCCAGTCCATGTAGCTTACAATATACAACGTATTCATCAAGAATAGGTAAAATCTGACTTTATTTTTGTAGAAAATCATATAAATATTCGTTTCCGCGTCTGAATTTTATAATTCTTCATCATATTTTAGCTAAAAGATAACATTGCAACAAGAAAGTAGCTATTTCAATTGTGGTAAATATTCTAGAATCCAGCCCATCTAGCTTACAATAAACAACGTATTTATCAAGAATAGGTAAAATCTGACTATGATTTTGTAAAAAATCATGTAAATATTTGCTTCCGCGCCCGAATTATATAATTCTTTATCATATTTTAGCTAAAAGAAAACATTGCAACAAGAAAATTGCTATTTCAAGAGTGGTAGGTAATCTAGAATCCAGCCCATGTAGATTACAATACAGAACGTATTCATCAAGAAAAGGTAAAATCTGACTTTATTTTTGTAAAAAATCATATAAACATTTGCTTTCGCGCCCGAATTTTATAATTCTTCAACATATTTTAGCTAAAAGAAAACATTGCAACAAGAAAGTTGGTATTTTAAGTGTGGTAGATATTCTAGAATCCAGCCCATGTAGCTTACAATATACAACGTATTCATCAAGAATAGGTAAAATCTGACTATGATATTGTAAAAAATCATATAAATATTTGCTTCCGCGCCCGAATTATATAATTCGTCATCATATTTTAGCTAAAAAAAAACATTGCAACAAAAAATTGCTGTTTCAAGTGTGGTAGGTATTCTAGAAACCAGCCCATGAAGCTTACAATATACAACGTATTCATCAAGAATAGGTAAAATCTGAATTTATCTTTGTGAAAAAACAAATAAATATTTGCTTCCGCGGCCCAATTTTATAATTCTTTATCATATTTTAGCTAAAAGAAAACATTGCAATAAGAAAATTGCTATTTCGTGTGTGGTAGGTATTCTAGAATCCAGCGCATGTAGATTACAATACACAACGTATTCATTAAGAAAAGGTAAAATCTGACTTTATTTTTGTAAAAAATCATATAAACATTTGCTTTCGCGCCCGAATTTTATAATTCTTCAACATATTTTAGCTAAAAGAAAACATTGCAACAAGAAAATTGCTATTTCAAGTGTGGTAGGTATTCTAGAATGCAGCCCATTGTAACAGTGGAGGTTGACTACGATGAAGGCGATGGTATGTTGTCGTTTTACTTTCGATGGAGGACATGATGATGCTAGATGATACTAACTGGTGATGACGGTTGAACCAGGATAACGACAACATGGCACACACATATTTGCTTTAACTAACTTTAAATTTATTTACATTATTTACAATAAGAACACTAAAATAAAACCAAAACAAATACTACAGAGCTAGTCACTCTGGACTAAAGTCAGGCTGAACCATGTCAGATGACTGCTACTGAATCGTTGACTACATTGCGATATCAACTTACCACTTAAGACTCTACTCTGCTTAACCGACTCTACTGACTCTGACTGTCTCTGACTGTACTGAGCTCTACTAAATTAAATCCTATTTATATCCTAAAAAGTGCTAGGGTTGGCAATGTAACTATTACGCACATCGCACGTGGAAAAGTTACAAAACGTTAATAGGTTATTAAACTTTACGAAATATAACTTGTCCACGGTGCATTTTTGTTAACGCGCAATTTATATTCTGAAATCTATCAAACAATAATGATTTGGAATAATTCGTCAATTACTGTTACATTACGACCCCTTAAAGATTTAATTATATCTTCTGCGAAGATATAATTAAATCCATTGTTCTGAATCTATGACTCGTGTTCTGGCCGGTATTATCGTAGTCTGCTTAATCAGCAAAGACGGCCGTTGCTATTTGCTGAAGTCAGCACTTTGCTGACCTACTAACACCAGAGTCATAGACCTCAGAAACTATGACAAGCCGTAACAAGATGAAAAGCCTTGTCACTTTTCAAATATACAACGTATTTATTAAAATGACACCCGAAAATTAAATGTTTATTATCTGATTGGTTCCACGTTTTGGTCACTTTTGCATGTCCAATGGTTAAAACCATCTATAGTTTTGATCCTAAAGCATGAATATGAATGTTTTAACAAAAATATCCATTTCAAGAATAGGTAAAATCTGACTTTATTTTTGTAAAAAATCATATAAATATTTGCTTCCGCGCCCGAATTTTATAATTCTTCATCATATTTTAGCTAAAAGAAAACATAGTAACAAGAAAATTGCTATTTCAAGTGTAGTAGGTATTCTAGAATCCAGCCCATGTAGCTTACAATATACAACGTATTCATTAAAATGACACTCAAATATAGAATGTTTATTATCTGATTGGTACTACGTTTTAGTCACTTTTGCATGTCCAATGCTTTAAACCATCCATAGTATAGATCCTAAAGCATGAATATGAATGTTTTAACAAAAACATCCATTTCAAGAATAGGTAAAATCTGACTTTATTTTTGTAAAAAATCATATAAATATTTGCTTCCGCGCCCGAATTTTATAATTCTGTATTATATTTTAGCTGAAAGAAAACATTGCAACAAGAAAATTGCTATTTCATGTGTGCTAGGTATTCTAGAATCCAGCCCATGTAGCTTACAATATACAACATATTCATCAAGAATAGGTAAAATCTGACTATATATATATATATATATATATATATATATATATATATATATATATATAAGTTAGAAGTACAACTTCTCACGGGAACTGCTGAGCATGCTGAGTCCCAGACGCTACTCGAATCCACATTTCCTCTATTTTTGCATACTCAATATTTTTCATATTTTTGTAACATTACTTAATTCTATTCAGTTACATTCTGTATTATGTACAATAAACATTGTTATATTTCACTGCTGAATCTTTGTACTTTCGTTTAATAAAATCATTTTTTTTGTTGTTAACTTACTCCCGTAACTTAACTGGCGCAGTCGGTAGGATATCCAGGCGTAATTATTCAAAATTAAATTTTGCGTTTCGTTTCTACGATTTACTGGATATCGCAACGGAAGTGTCCGCGAACCTGCATCAAAGACTTTTACAAGTACGAGAGCACATCGTGCAGAAGTAGAAGTCGCCAACCAGCCCTGAAGAATACAGAGCTGCCACGACCAGGTTCATCGTTCCAGCACAGAGAAATCGTCGGAACAAATCAATGGACAAATTGATTTTGATCAAGTAAGTGCACATGTCATTTAGAAAATTGATTGATATCAATACCGATTCAGTAAGTGAAACAGAATCAGATTCTGACCAATCCTGTAACTCACCAAACCAAAATTATAATAATAATCAAAATAACTTATTATTTGACGATCTAGCAAATAGAATAGATAGTCTAAACTTAACAATCATGGCAACCCCTGTAATAAAAAGAGAATACCTCGACATGATTCCCGAATTTCACGGCGATACTAAATTACTCTCCAGATTCATTGAAATCTGCGAAAAATTAGTTACTAAATTTTATGTCACAGCTGACCCCGCTGATTTTCAAAACGAATGGCTTATGTCTAGCATATTAACAAAAATCAAAGGCGAAGCTGCGGTTAATATCGCCAGTTGCACAATCTCTGATTGGAACAGTCTAAAGACAACGTTATTGAACACATATCAAGATAAACGCGATTGTTTTACTTTAAATATCGAAATGACAGAATTGAGACAAACAAATGAAAATGCTTTTGAATTTTTCAATAAAGTTCAGGATCTACTTAATTTGCAAGTTTCTTATTTGACAAATAAGATAGAACAAGCCAGTGCTAAAGTATTAATTGCCTATTTTCAAAAATATGCAACAAGAATTCTCTTGCGTGGTTTAAAGGATCCCCTAGGACATTTGTTAAGAACTAAAAATCCTGAAGATCTAAATTCTGCTCTCAATATGCTCACTAACGAATTTCAGTTAGAAAGCAAACAACGTCATCAAAATTTTAATTTAAAACAAAAACCAATACCGATCAACCAAAGTACCAGCCATCGATCACCCGTTACACGAAATATTCCTCAATTAATGTACCGACCATTACCAAATAACAGCTTTAATAAACCTCAATTTCAAAATCAAATGGTCAAACAAAATTCTTTTAAGCCAAATTCAAATAACAATTTTATTCCTAAACAACCGAAACCAACACCAATGAGCATAAGCACTAATCAGACTTTTAGACCTAAACCCGGACCATCTGGTTATAATAATTATAGACAACAACATAATTACTTTCAAAATCATACCCAACGTGCACCGGACTTCACTTTTGAAGAATTGCATAACACCGAAATACAAGACTTAGACCCAGTAGACCCCGACAATAGTAATGCTATCATTGAAGAAATCGACTCCGAATACGATAATTACAACCAGCAATATGACGAAAATTATTTTTTAGAGAAGAATGCCTCGGAAACAGAATAGAATCACTAAATTTATCTCACAATCAAAGTGAATTGCCTTTTATTATTTATCCCGAACATAATCTAAAAGTATTAATTGACACAGGCAGCACTCGATCGTTTATCAAACCAGAAATTGCTTATAAATATTTTCAAAACAAAATTCAAAACGACTTCTTCAAAATTACAACAGCACATGGCACTTCAACCGAAAATTCTAGTGTCATATTACCATGTTCAAAATTGTTTCAAAAACCTGATATATTCCTTATATATTATTTATTTGATTTTCATAGTCAATTCGACATTTTATTGGGGCTAGATAATTTAAAATTATTAGATATTATTCTTGACCTTGGCCGAGATAAAATGATAACACCAACTCAGACTATTAAATTACATTATTTAAAAATTATGCCACGACCCAACTATATAAACATTCCTGCAAAATCAGAGAAAATTATTAGCTTTCATATCAATAATATAGAAAACGGCGAAGTTTTTATCTCGGAAACATTTGTTGATAATTTAATTATTCCAGAGGGCATAGCCAAAATTGAAAACCACATACTCTACTACCCAATTATTAATCCCGAGAACGTAGAATGCGTGACCGACACAACAAATAATATTACCGTTGAACCCCTCGAAAATTTTGAAATAAATAATGTAAATTTCCAAAACACAAATTTAGACAATGATCTTGATATCACCAAAATTAGAACCGATCATATGAACCCGGAAGAGAAAAACGAAATTTTAAAATTAATAACAGAATATTCAGACATCTTTCATACTAATAATAAATCTCTTACATTTTCTAACGAAGTCAAACATCACATCCGAACAAAAGATGAAATCCCAGTTTACAGTAAAACCTATAGATATCCGGAAGTACATCGGAAAGAAGTAAAAAATCAAATTGACAAAATGTTAGAACAAAACATCATCAGACCGTCCCACTCTCCTTGGTCCTCTCCTGTATGGGTAGTGCCAAAGAAATTAGACGCGTCGGGAAAAAAGAAATGGCGTATAGTTATTGACTATCGTAAGCTCAACGAGAAGACGATAGATGATAAGTATCCCATTCCTAATATAAATTCACTTTTGGATAAACTCAGTAGATGTCAGTATTTCACAACTTTGGATTTAGCATCTGGATTCCATCAGATAGAGATGCATCAAAATGATATTCAAAAAACAGCGTTTAGTACCGAATCTGGGCACTATGAATTTCTTCGGATGCCATTTGGATTAAAAAATGCCCCTGCGACATTTCAACGAATAATGGACAACGTACTTCAAAATTTGACTAACGAAATTTGCCTAGTTTATTTGGATGATGTAATAATCTTTAGCACTAGCCTGCAGGAGCACATCCAAAGTTTACGCGCGGTATTTGACCGATTGAGAAAAGCTAATTTAAAAATTCAACTCGATAAATCAGTGTTCTTTCAACGCGAAGTTGCATATTTAGGCCATATAATTACCCCACAAGGTGTAAAACCAAACCCGGAAAAAATTAAAGCAATCAAAAACTATCCCATACCAAAAACAGTAAAACAAATAAAAGCATTCCTCGGTTTATTAGGGTATTACAGAAAATTTATAAAAGATTTTGCGAACATTACAAAGCCGTTCACGAAATGTCTGAAAAAGGGAGCAGTAATAAATATAAAAGATCAAAATTATATTAATTGTTTTAATAAATGTAAAAACCTATTAACAAACGAGCCGATACTGCAATATCCCGATTTCACGAAACCGTTCAATTTAACAACCGATGCAAGCAACGTGGCTATTGGTGCTGTTTTATCGCAAGGACCGATAGGCTCTGACCTACCGATCGCTTATGCGAGTCGAACCCTCAACGATTCGGAACAAAATTATTCAACCATCGAAAAGGAACTCCTCGCTATAGTTTGGGCCACAAAATATTTTCGCCCCAATCTATTCGGACGAAAATTTAAAATTATAACAGACCACAAACCCCTCCAGTGGTTATCCTCACTCAAGGAACCAAATTCTAAATTAATACGATGGAGATTGAAATTGGAGGAATTCGACTTTGAAATTTTATATAAAAAGGGTTCATTAAACAAAAATGCTGATGCACTATCACGTATCGAATTGAATGTAAATTCTGTAGAACCGGAAGTTCAAAATTTCTTTGATTACATAAAAAATTTTAACGACAACTTTAACCCTGATAACGAATCAATGATTGCGGAACCCGACAATGACCGAAATTCTGACTCTGACAATACGATCCACTCCAACCAAGAAAATCCTATTTTTGGTATCACAATTAGCGACTCCCCTGTGAACGTTGGCAAAAACCAACTGTTTATATCTGAAGTCACTCACTCACCAGCCAAACCCAAATACAGTAAAATTCACACTGACAAAACAAGAATTTACGTACAAATCTCACAAGAAAATTTCGAAACAGACGTTATAACTTTCGTAAAAGAATTCATAATTCCAAAAGTCAAATATTCCTTGTTTTTTGAACAACCAATATACGAAAAATTCTCTATTGTGATGCAAACACACTTTAAGAATTCAGAAATAAATTTTGTTAAGTGTAATAATAAATTAATTGATGTTGAATTAGATAACGAAATTAATAATATAATTAAACAATTTCACGAAGGAAAAACGAATCATCGTGGAATCCTCGAAACACACAACCAAATTAAAAATATTTACTATTGGCCAAATCAACATAGAACCAGTACAAACTATATTAACCAGTGTGAAATTTGCTTACAAGCAAAATACGAAAGAAATCCTATCAAAACCAAATACAATATAACACCAACACCCGACAAACCCTTTCATACAATACACATAGACACACTCACTTTAGAAAACTCTAAATTTTTGACGATAATAGACGCATTTTCCAAATACGCGCAAGCCTATAAAGTAAATTCGACAAATGCTATCGAGATCACAAATAAATTAACCAAATTCTTCTCACATCACGGAATTCCCAAATTAATAATTTGCGACAATGGTTTAGAATTCAAAAATAATATTTTAAAAGAATTATTAGCTATTCATAAAGTTGACGTACACTTCACGAGTTCTCAACACCCGGACTCAAACGGAATGATAGAGAGATTCCACTCGACACTAATTGAACACATTCGTCTTTTTAACATACAAGAAAATTTCAAAAACGAGCCTATTAAAACCAAAGTAAATTACGCTTTATTAGCTTATAATAATACCAATCACACAACAACTGGACTGAAACCCGTAGAAATTATATCCGGACATTTTGACTCAAATTCACCCCTCGAAATAGATTTAGAAAAACAAGTGACTCAAGATTACGTTCAAAACCATAGAGAAAGGATGAAATTGACCTATAAATCAATCAACGAACGAATACAAAATAATAAATCCAAAACAATTCAAAATTTAAACGAAAACCGCGAAAATCTTCCCGAAATTCCCGACACCGTGTTTGTTCATAATAAGCAAAAAGTAAACAAAACTCGAAACCCAAAATTTAAAAAGGAACAAGTTGTAAAAGTAAACAAAAAACTTAAAATTGCAGAAATTAAAGTAGATGAGAGAAATAAAAAACAACCCAAAATTCACTTATCAAATATAAAACGACCACGAAAGATTACTGACAAGAAATCCGATATTCCAGGTCCCTCCTCATCACAATAACCCTTGGACTAGAAATTAAAGACATTACGAATTATCTCGGACTACTAACGCTGAAATTAGGAACAGCCAGACTACAACAGACGAAACACACCCTCATTTATTACTATGACTTGAAACCTATTCTGATAAATTAAATACAAAAGAATTTGACAATAACAATAAAATAATTCATTACTTACAAAATTCCATAACCAACAAATTTGAACACCTCAATATTCACTATACAATAAAGAGAAATAAAAGAGGAATTTTGAATGGCCTCGGATCGATCGTAAAATCGATAACTGGTAATTTGGATGCAGAAGACGAAAAACGGTACGATAAAATCCTGAAACACCTGCAATCTAATCAAAACAAATTAAACGAACAAATAAAAAATCAATATTCTGTCAATCACAAACTGATCGATCAATTTAATAAAACAATCGAAATAATCAGGCACAACGAATTAGAATTAAAATCAAAGGTTGAGCAATTGTCGCATGTTGTCTCAAACGATTTCCAAAGTAGTATTTTCTACATCTTCGAAATTTATAATCAATTAGCGACACTATTCACATTAATTCTAAATACTTTACAAGAAATCGAGAATTCTCTAACTTTTTGTAAATTGCATATAATGCACCCCAGTGTAATCAAAATCAATGAACTAAATTTAGAATTGAATAAAATTTATAAACATTATGAAAACAAAATTCCTTTAGAACCAACCCCAGAAAATATGCTAGAAATTGAAAAATTACTTAATCTGAATTGCAAATTAGAATCAGATAAAATTATTTATTTTATTGACATTCCTATAAATTATGAAAAAGATTTTGAGTTACTCTATGTCATTTCAACCCCATCAAAATTTAAATCTGATTTTATAACAATTATTCCCGATAAAGGTTACTTTCTGAAATCGGTTGACGATCAGTTAATTTCTCTGAATGATATTTGCACCAAAAGTATCAATTACCAATGTCCCAACAAAATAAATCACATACCAAACGACACCTGCGAGAAGAACATAATCCTGCACAATAATAACAAAAATTGCCAGTACACTAAATTAAATTTGAAACAAAATCACGTCGAATATATTGAAGAAATAAATCAATACTTGGCTATCTTTCCAACAGAAGAAACTGTTCAAGAAATTTGCGAACAAAAGGAAGAAATAAGAAAACTAAAAGGAATTTTTCTATTAAAAGAAAACAACTGCGAAATAAAAATTAAAAATCAATTACTAAATTTCAAAGCAGGAACATTTGGGAAGCCCATCTTATTGGAAAATTTCAAGATCCAAATCAACACCAGTCAAATCCCAAAATTGGCAATCGAACTCAAGAATATTCAAGATCTGAACCTTCCAATCAACAAGTTCGAGGACTTAATCACCGATGACGACTTCGAGCTCAACACCACTAATTATTTAATTATAATCCTGTACGTATTACTGATGTTGACAGGTATTGCAATCATTAGTTCCCTTCTGTGGAAGAAACTCTCAAGCCAGAAGAAGCCCAGGAGCCAAGACGAAGAACTCCGATCAAGGCCAACCCCATCTCACTCCCAGGTGAACCTCCCCGGCGATGCCAGATTCTAAGGGTGGAGGAGTTAGAAGTACAACTTCTCACGGGAACTGCTGACCATGCTGAGTCCCAGACGCTACTCGAATCCACATTTCCTCTATTTTTGCATACTCAATATTTTTCATATTTTTGTAACATTACTTAATTCTATTCAGTTACATTCTGTATTCTGTACAATAAACATTGTTATATTTCACTGCTGAATCTTTGTACTTTCGTTTAATAAAATCATTTTTTTTGTTGTTAACTTACTCCCGTAACTTAACTTATATATATATATATATATATATATATATATATATATATATATATATATATATATATATATAGTCAGTCATCCTTCTACCTTCAGGTGTAGGATGTATACATTTTCACTTAATCTTAATTTAATTTGCATAATTTAATGTCCAGTAATTTCACATGTGCACTAATTTTGCCCATTGTTTCTTGTCCTTTGCGATTGTTCTTGCTTCTTGCATCGGGATGTTTGTTTCCGTCAGTATCTTCTTTATTACGTTATCCCATGTATCCCTTTTCGGTGTAACGTTGGTCATCCACACTTGGCGTACCGGTCTACTTTCGTTCATTCGTATCATGTGTCCCCACCAGGCTAGTTGTCTTGTTTCTATGAAATCTAGTATTGGTTTGCATTGCAGTTCTTCCCTGATGGCTTCATTCCTTACTCTATCTAACATTGTTACTCCTTTAACTCTTCTTAGATATTTCATCTCTATCGCGTGTATTTTACTTTTCGTTCTATTTGACAATATCCATGATTCACACCCGTACGTCAATATCGCTCTATATATTGTGTTAAATACCGTCATTTTTGTTTTATTGCTTATTTCTTTTTTTCCTATAAAATTGTGTTTCATTGCGTGATATATTTTTGTCGTTTTAATTATTCTTTCGTTTATGTCATCATCTTGCGTGCCGTTACTACCTATTGTTATGCCTAAATATTGGAATTTATTAACTTGTTCTATTGTTTTACTATTTACTGTTATATTAGCAGTTGTTGGTTCGTTAGAGATTACCAATATTTTGGTTTTAGTCGCATTTATTTTCATATTGTATTTCTTTATAATTTCGTTCCAGGTGTTAACATTTTGTTGCATTTTTTCCTCGCTGTTTGCCATAATTACTACGTCATCGGCGTAAGCACATATTGATATTTTTACTGGTAGTAGATTTCTATACCCTACATGTATCTTATTGAATTTTTGATCGCACTTCTTTATTATCGCATCCATAAATATCGTAAATAAGACTGGGCTCATTACTCCTCCTTGTCTCAAACCGTTCTTTAATTCGAAGAGCTCGCTTTTCCTATTTTGGCTAATTACGTAGTTCGTGTTTTTGTTATACAGTCCTTTTATAGCATTTAGAAGATTGGTGCTTATACCTTTTCTTTTTAGGATTTTCCACATTATCTCTCTTTGTACTCTGTCAAACGCTTTTTCTAAATCTATGAATGTCATGTATGTTTTTGTGTTAGTGATCTTAGTCTTATGTATTAAGTCCTTAACAGTGAATATATGGTCTTGGCTACTGCGTCCTTTCCTAAATCCACTTTGTACTTCGGACATTGTTGATTCTATTTTGTTTCTTAATCTTTTTTCTAATATTCTTTCAAATACTTTCAGTGTCGTACAAAATAACGATATTCCTCTGTAGTTGTTGCATTCTTTAGTGTTTTCTTTCTTGTGTATCGGCACAATTATTGCTAATTCCCAATCGTTTGGTATTTTATCTCCATTCCAAATTTTGTTGAAAATTGTTAACAATATTTCTATGCCCTTTTCCCCCATGTACTTTAACATTTCTGGCGTAATTTTGTCATGCCCTGCTGCTTTACCATTTTTAAGTATACGTAGTGCTTCTTTTAGTTCCTCTATTTGTATTTCCTGCGTTTCGCATTCATTCGCATTTTCTACCTGGTCTATTAGAATTTGTTAAACAGGTTCTATCTGATTATCTTCATCTGTGAATAATAGCTCTTGAAAATATTGCTTCCATCTGTTCATGATATTATGTTCTTCCGTTAATATTGTACCTTCTTTGGATTTGACTGTATTTGCTACTTTCCTCTTCTCACTTCTTAATGATTTCAGTGTTTTATAAAATAATTTTTGTCTTTCTTTACTGTTGTCTTCCATTTGTTTTCCAAATTGTTCCCATCTTTTTTCTTTCGCTTGTGCTACTAATTCTTTAACCTTCCGTCTTTGTTGTTTGTATTGATCATAGTTTTCATTTGTTCTATTACTAAGATATTTTACCCATGTTTTCTTTTTCTTTTTTACTTCCTCTTTTATTTTCTCATTCCACCAGGACGTCATTCTTTTATTAGCTTTCTTTTTACTGCTTCCACATATATTCTTTGCTGCTTGTGTTATTATTTTTTTAAAAATATGCCATGTTTCTTCTATATCCTTGTCGTTATAGTTAATTTTCTCAATGTCAGTTAATCTATTTATTTCTTGTGCATATTTTGTCGCTGTTATTATATCTCTAAGTTTGTATGTTTTTATTGTCTCATATTCTATTATCCTTGTTTCTTCAGTTTTAGTGTTCGCATCTTTACTCATTTTTTTAATTCTTGCTTCTACGAGAAAGTGATCGCTGAAGATTTCTGGACCACGCCTCACTCTACAATCCTCTACTAAATTTCTCTTTTTGTTTTCCACAAGTATATAGTCTATTATTGATCTATCTTCTCCTCTTGGCCCTTGTCTTGTGTATTTATGTACATTTTTATGTTGAAAAAACGTGTTAGTAATTAACAAGTCATTTAATATACAGTAGTCTATCAGTCTTCTTCCGTTATTATTTCTTCGGTTTTCTCCATATATCCCCACAGTATTTGCAGTGTTTTCATCTCGTATGCCTACTCTTCCATTAAAGTCTCCGATTACATAAATTTCCCCTTTATTATTCTCTGTAACTATATTTAATTCTTCCCAAAATTTGTCTTTTATGTCAACTAACTCATCTTCATCCGGTCCATATATTATTATTATTGTTTTTTCACTTTCTTTTTCAATTTTCAACTCGATTTTTAGGATCCTCTCACTACATCCTTCCCAGGACTGCACGTAGTTTATTAACTTTTTATTTACTAGGCAAGCTACTCCTGCTACTGCTCTGTTTTCTTTCGGCACTCCACTGTAAATCAACATATGCCCATTATCTATAATTATTTCTCCCTTACCTTTCTTTTTTGTTTCTGTTATTCCTAATATATCTATATTTAATTTATTAAATTCATCGTACAGTTCATGTTCTTTCCCATTCATACTTCTAACATTCCACCTTGCTAGTTTCCAAATACTTTTCTTTTTGTGAGTATTCATGTCGATCGTCGCCTGTATATCAGTCCTAGATTTTTTATTCCCATTTATGTTCTTGAGTTTTTTGGATCGTGATTCGGTTCTGTCTCTGTTTTTGTTTTTTCCAATTTATTAGTATTCTCATTCCATACATATTTTTCTCCGTCTATAATTAGATGTTGGTACTTAATTTTTACTTGTTTGTTGGCTTGTTTCTCGTTATATGCTAATTTCCTAATTGTTTTTTGTATGTCTTGTTCCCTTTTTGTCATATCATTATTTATATAAACTTTACTGTATACGCCTCTCTTTAATTTTGATTTATTTTTAAAGATTTCAATCTTTTTTTCCAAGCTTAGTATTTCTGCCATGACTATGTGATCCTTGATCTTTACTGCTTTCATTACTTTAGCGTTAACTTGCATTTGTAAAAACATAAAGCTTTCTAGTTTCTAGTCTCATTATTTTCGACTATTTTTAATCCGCTAATTATTATGATATGTCTTCTACTTGCTTTGTCTACCCTTTCCAGTCTGTTGTTCATTTGATCTAGAAGATCCACCCGTTTTTTTGGATGTTCTATTTCCTTCTTCATAACAATATTTTCTTCCATAACCTTACTTATTGCATCTTTGTATTCTTGGTTTTCTCTGCGTACTTCTTTAATTTCCTGTAACAAAGTGTTCATTAGCTCTTTCATGTCTGCCATGTCGTTGGACTTATCTGTTTTTGTGGGGGTCCTTAATGTTTTTTTACTCCTTTTAAAAAATCCGTCCTGTTGCCCTTCACGTTTGCGTTTACTGTCTGATTCACGTGTAGACACAATACGTTGCCTAACTTAAGGCGCAAAGTCGCTACATTGACGGCGATAGAAGCCAGCTCAGATCGACTCTTCAGAAGCTAACTTCTCTCCCGTCACGTAGCACTTACTTGCTTTATCTTTATTTTTTCTTATCTCCGGTCAACGTCTCTTAAGATAATAACTGGCGATGCAGTGTTGTTGTAGATACACATGGAGAATCAGCTGTTCGTAATAAATTGCTCGTGGTATACCCTTTTAGAGTTAAAAACCACGGAGCTCACACACGTGCACTGACTATATTTTTATAAAATATTATATAAATAGTTGCTCCCGCGGCCGAATTTTATAATACTTCATCATATTTTAGCTAAAAGAAAATATTGCAACAAGAAAATTGCTATTTCAAGTGTGTTAGGTATTCTAGAATCCAGCCCATGTAGCTTACAATATACAACGTATTCAATAAAATGACACCCGAAAATTGAATGTTTATATTCTGATTGGTACCACGTTTTGGTCACTTTTGCGTGTCCAATGCTTAAAACCGTCCATAGTATAGATCCTGAAGCATATATATGAATGTTATCACAAAAATATCCATTTAAAGAATAGGTAAAATCTGACCTAATTTTTGTAAAAAATCATATAAATATTTGCTTCCGCGCCCGAATTTTATAATTCTTCATCATATTTTAGCTAAAAAAAACATTGCAACAAGAAAATTGTTATTTCAAGTGTGGTAGGTATTCTAGAATCCAGCCCATGTAGCTTACATTATAAAACGTATTCATTAAAATGACACCCGAAAATTGAATGTTTATTATCTAATTGGTACCACGTTTTGGTCACTTTTGCGTGTCCAATGCTTAAAACCGTCCATAGTATAGATCTTGAAGCATATATATGAATGTTTTAACAAAAACATCCATCTAAAGAATAGGTAAAATCTGACCTAATTTTTGAAAAAAATCATATAAATATATGCTTCCGCGCCCGAATTTTATAATTCTTCATCATATTTTAGCTAAAAAAAAACATTGCAACAAGAAAATTGTTATTTCAAGTGTGGTAGGTATTCTAGAATCCAGCCCATGTAGCTTACATTATAAAACATATTCATTAAAATGACACCCGAAAATTGAATGTTTATTATCTGATTGGTACCACGTTTTGGTCACTTTTGCATGTCCAATGCTTAAAACGATCCATAGTATAGATCCTAAAGCATGAATATAAATGTTTTAACAAAAATATCCATTTCAAGAATTGGTAAAATCTGACATTATTTTTGTAAAACGTCATACAAATATTTGCTTCCGCGCCCGAATTTTATAATTCTTTACCATATTCTAGCTTACAATATACAACGTATTTATCAAAAATAGGTAAAATTTGACTTAATTTTTGTTAAAAATCATATAAATATTTGCTTCCGCGCCCGAATTTTATAATTCTTTATCATATTGTAGCGAACAGGTCAGAACACGTCCGTCCGCTCCCCATTGTTCTGATTTACAAGGAATCAAAGAATGTTCTAGAATGAAGTGTTTTAATATAAATACCCTTAGCAAAAGATCGCGAGGACAGTCTTGTGTAGATACGTGTATTGAACAGATGGTGATATAAATAAAAAGATAGTGATATAAATAGACGGTGATATAAATATTGTTGAAATAAATATCGCATAGTTTTAATTGTTTAAATAAACTAACTTAGCGTTTAAGTCTTTAGTAATAATAATTAGTTCTTAAATTAGTGTTTATATTTGTTAATTCTTAGTGTTAGTTATTTTCATTATTCTTTATAATTCATATTTCTTTAATTAAACTTAGTTATATGAATATTTGTGTTTTTAATCAATTTTACACTTCACCTAAATAAATAAAACTTTACAATATTTTAGCTAAACGAAAACATTGCAACAAGAAAACTGCTATTTCAAGTGTGGTAGGTATTCTAGAATCCAGCCCATGTAGCTTACAATATACAACGTATTCATTAAAATGACACCCGAAAATTGAATGTTTATTATCTGATTGGTACCACGTTTTGGTCAATTTTTCATGTCCAATGCTAAAATTATCCATAGTATAGATGCTAAAGCATGAATATGAATGTTTTAACAAAAATATCCATTTTAAGAATAGGTAAAATCTGACTTTATATTTGTAAAAAATCATATAAATATTTGCTTCCGCACCCGAATTTTATAATTTTTCATCATATTTTAGCTAAAAGAAAATATTGCAACAAAAAATTGCTATTTATAGAAGTTTTTATGTCATATTTATTAAGAATCCTCTTCATATAAATCAAGTTTAAAAATCCGTGATCTTCTTGGCAATGTCAAAGATACAGTTCCTCTACACTGTTCTGGCATTTATAAGATTCCTTGTCAGTGTGGTAAAATTTATATTGGTCAAACTGGTAGAACTGTAGTAACGAGATTAAAGGAACACAAACGGCATATTAGATTAAACCAACCTGAAAAGTCTGCCGTTGCAGAACATGCAATTTCAGGAATTACATGGAATTGATTTCGAAAACACGAAGATTCTTGCAAGAGAAAATCATTGGATAAGAAGAATTATTAGAGAAGCAATTGAAATCAAGAAATCTCCTAATAATTTTAATTTAAATACAGGCTTTGAACTAAACAAGTCGTGGTTACCTGTCATCCGTTTTTAATTTTGTCAATGTCATTTGTATGTTTTCATTTGTTACCTATGTTACGTGTTGTCTTGACTACTTATTTATTTGTTATTTACCTGACGAAGGCAGCCCTGAGCTGTCGAAACGTTGTAATTAATAAATTTTTACAGAACTAAAACCCAAATATTGTCTATTTATTAATTATGAGTTCTGAAAGCTTCTTTCAATAGGTAAAATCTGATTTTTTTTTTGTAAAAAAATCATATAAATAATTGCTTCCGCGCCCGAATCTTATAATTCTTCATTATATTTTAGCTAAAAGAAAACATTGTAACAAGAAAATTGCTATTTCAAGTGTGGTAGGTATTCTAGAATCCAGCCCATGTAGCTTACAATATACAACGTATTCATTAAAATGACACCCGAAAATTAAATGTTTATTATCTGATTGGTACCACGTTTTGGTCACTTTTGCATGTCCAATGCTAAAATTATCCATAGTAAAGATCCTAAAGCATAAATATGAATGTTTTAACAAAAATAACCATTTCAAGAATAGATGAAATCTGACTTTATTTTTGTAAAAAATCATATAAATAATTGCTTCCGCGCCCGAATCTTATAATTCTTTATCATAGTTAAGCTAAAAGAAAACATTGCTACAAGAAAATTGCTATTTCAAGTGTGGTAGGTATTCTAGAAGCCAGCCCATGTAGCTTACAATATACAACGTATTCATTAAAATGACACCCGAAAATTGAATGTTTATTGTGTGATTGGTACCACGTATTGGTCACTTTTGCAAGTCCAATACTTAAAACCATCCATAGTATAGATTCTAAAGCATGAATATGAATGTTTTAACAAAAATATCCATTTGAAGATTAAGTAAAATCTGACATAAATTTTGTAAAAAATCATATAAATATTTGTTCTCGCGCCCGAATATTATAACTCTTTATCATATTTTAGCTAAAAGAAAACATTTCAACAAGAAAATTGCTATTTCAAGTGTGGTAGGTATTCTAGAATCCAGCCCATGTAGCTTACAATATACAACGTCTTCATTAAAATGACACCCGAAAATTTAATGTTTATTATCTGATTGGTACCACGTTTTGGTTACTTTTGCATGTCCAATGCTAAAATTAACCATAGTGTAGATCCTAAAGCTTGAATATGAATAATTAACAAAAATATCCATTTCAAGAATAGGTTTTAATCTGACATTATTTTTGTAAAAAATCATATAAATATTTGCTTCCGCGCCCGAATTTTATAATTCTTCATCATATTTTACCTAAAAGAAAACATTGCAACAAGAAAATTGCTATTTCAAATGTGGTAGGTATTCTAGAATCCAGCCCATGTAGCTTACAATCACAGCTGAAATGTATCTCTATATTTAAATCTTTTTCGTGATTTAGATCATATTAATGATTTAAATCATTGTATTTAAGATATTTATTTTTCAAATGATTTATGATTTAAGATTTAAATATTTTCCAAAATGATTTAAAATCTTTCTTCAACAAATCATGATATAAATCTTTTTCAAAAAGATTTAACTATTTTTTGTGATTTAAATGATTCAGATCGTTTGAAATAATTTAGATCTTTTGAAATGAATTAAATCTTTTAAAATGTATCTGAAATATTTGAAAAATTTAAAAAAATTAGAGAGTTATAGGAATCACATTACGCACGAAGTGGTAAAGTTGCACACGAGCCGCCAGGTTAGTATGTAACTAGCGAATTCTCGGCTACGCCGAGCATTCTCTAGAGCTCCGCTGTCAGTGCAAAAAACAAATGCCGATCGACATGAAACAATTATTTCATATTTGCACATCAGGCCTCTCCAAGACCTTTCATTAGATTGCAAACACGATATACTTCCAATAATTTTTTGCAAAAAACAAATGCCGGTCGGCATGAAACATTTTTGTCATTTATGTACCCCAGCCCTCACCGAGACCTTTCAGTTGATACCAAACACGACATACTTCTGACAACTTTCTTTATAAAACAAAAGTCGATCGACATGAAACATTTTTATCATATCTGTACGCTAGCCCACACCAGGACTTTTCATTTGATACCAAACACTATATACTTGTGACAACCTTTTGCAAAAAACAAAAGCCGATCAATATTGACAATTTTTGTTAATTCTCCCACAAGCCCTCATTGAAACCTTTCATTTGATACCAAACACCATACACTTCTGACAACTTTTTGCAAAAAACAAAAACCGATCGACATAGACCATTTTTGTCAATTCTTTACGCGAGCCCTTATCGAGCCCTTTCATTTGAGACCAAACACAACATACTTCTGATATCTTTTTGCATAAAACAAAAGTCAATCGACATGGAATATATTTGAAATTTCTACAGGCTAGCCCACACCGAGAACTTTCATTTAATACCAAACACTATAAACTTCTGAAAACTTTTTGTAAAAAGAAAAGCAGATCGTAATGGATTATTCTTGTCAATTCTGCATGCAAGCCCTCAACGAGACCTTTCTTTTGAGATTATAGTTGACATATTTCTGAGAACTTTTCGCAAAAAACAAAAGCCGATCAAGATTGAGCAATTTTGCTAATTTTTCACGCAAACCTTCATCGAGACCTTTATTTTGATACTAACCACCACATACTTCTGACAACTATTTGCGAAAAACAAAAACCGATTGGCATGGACCATTTTTGTCAATTCTGCAGGCTAGCCCTCAACGAAACCTTTCATTTGAGATCAAACACCACACACTTCTGACAACTTTTTGCAAAAAACAAAAGGCGATTGACATGGCACATTTTTGTCAACTCTGCACGCTAGCCCTCAACGAGACCTTTCATTTGAGACCAAACTCAACTTACTTTTGAGAACTTTTTGCAGAAAACAAAAGCCGATCGGAATGGAACATTATTGTCAATTCTGCTCGCTAGCCCTCAACGAGACCTTTCATTTGAAATCAAACTCGACGTACCTTTGAGAAAGTTTTGCAAGAAACAAAAGCCGATCAACATTGATCATTTTTGTTAATTCTAAACGCCAGCCTTTATCGAGCCCTTTCATTTGATACTAAACACCACATACTTCTCACAACTTTTTTCAAACAACATTTTTCTGACAACATTTTGCAAAAAACAAATTCTAATTTACGTAGAACATTTTTGTCATTCGTGCACACCCGTCCACATTGTGTAGTTTCCTTAAAACCCAAAGACAATCTACTTCTAACAACTTTTTCCGAAAAACAAATGCAGATCGACATGACACATTTTTTTGCCATTATGGTTTTCTTTCTTTTGATATCAAACACAGCAAAGTGTTCCATTTAATTAGGTACATTTAATTTTTATTTAGTTACTTCACTAGCGAATTCTCGGCTACGCCGAGCATTCCCTAGAGCTCCGCTGTCAGTGCAAAAAACAAATGCCGATCGACATGAAACAATTATTTCATATTTCCACCTCAGGCCTCACCAAAACCTTTCATTAGATTGCAAACACGATATATTTCCAATAATTTTTTGCAAAAAACAAAAGTCGATCGACATGATACATTTTTATCATATCTACACGCTAGCCCACATCGAGACCTTTCATTTGATACCATACACGACATACTTCTGACAACTTTCTGTATAAAACAAAAGCCGATCGACATTGACCATTTTCTTTAATTCTGCACACCAGCCCTCATTGAAACCTTTCATTTGATAATAAACACCACACACTTTCTGACAACTTTTTGTAAAAAACAAAAATCGATCGACATAACACATTTTTGTCAATTCTGCACGCTAGCCCTGAACAAGACGTTTCATTTGAGACCAAACTCGACATACCTTTAAGAACTTTTTGCAGAAAACAAAAGCTGATCGGAATGGAACATTTTTGTCAATTCTGCAACCTAGCCCTCAATGAGACCTTTCATTTGAGACCAAACTCGACATACTTTTGAGAAATTTTTGCAAGAAATAAATGCCGGTCGACATGAAACATTTTTGTCATTTATGTTCCTCAGCCCACACCGAGACTTTTTATTTGATACCAAACACCACACACTTTCTGACAATTTTTTGCAAAAAACAAATACCGATCGACATAGCACATTTTTGTCAATTCTGCACGCTAGCCCTCTCCGAGACCTTTCATTTGATACCAAACACGACATACTTCTGACAACTTTTTGCATAAAACAAAAGCCGTTCGACACGAAACTTTTTTGTCATTAATGCATGCTAGCCCACAATGAGACCTTTCATTTGTCACCGAACATGACATATTTCTAACAATTATTTGAAAAACAAAAACCGGTCGATGTAAAATATATTTGTCATTTATGCAAGCCAGAAAACATACATTTTTAAAATAATTTTACAATTTTACAAAATTAATAATAACAACATAATAACAATAATAAACTCTCAGATAGAAATTGTTTTTTATTTCCGAAAGAGGTACATATTATATTTAATATATTTCATAGAATAGACGTGCGGTTCCATCGGTTATGATTTTATCTGATGTAGAGTTCAAATATGAACAAGTTTGTACTTTTGTAGTTTGGCTCTAAATATATCAGAAGAGATAGTATTTGCAATTTTTTGAATACTTAGTTTTGTTAAGAGATCATAACTGTCAAATGAAATTAAAAGAAAATTTAAAAAATAATGAAATATTAAAATAAAAATTATAAACTGTTTTATCTACAACTATTGAAATATGGGCACATTATACGTGTGATACTACATATAATATACTACTCATATTACACAAGTGTAATATGAAATGTTATATTACACGCTACACTTTTCTGTAATAAATAGAGCATATAATTTAACACATAACATTTTAATAAACTGTAAATTTATTAATAATATATTTTTTATTATAAATACCAATATAAATGATTATAAAAGTATAATAAATACAATTTGAATAGTTATTTTGACATTTAAGTGCTACTGTGGTGCCATCTGTTAAGCTATATATGAACTACTCACACCTAACTGAATATTTAACAAATAATATCAGATTTTTTATATGCCTGTTTGTTGTAGATAAAGTATAGTAGTTGACTCGCATAATATGGCTACATTACACTCGGATGATTAAATATACTCGCTGCCGCTTGTATTCTTAATTACATCCTCGTGTAATATAGCCTACATATTATGCTTGTTAAATAATATACTATTATTTCATTCCTTATAGTTTTATTCACATATTTAATTCAAGGCACTCTAATTCCAGGTTAAACAATGACATGTATTTTGTTTTCTCCGTCATGGCACTGTTATTATTGTCATATTTTAATCAAAAAATCGTTATGTTAGGGTATGATAATATTATATCATTGAATTCAGAATAATATTATCTATTGAAGAAGCAAATGAAAAAATTGGTTCACATTTAAAATAAAAAAGTTGGGACAAGTATTTTGAGAACCACTGGTTTAAAAAAAATTAGTTTGTCTCATGTTAATAGTGTTGTAAAATAGAAATTATTTGCTAATTTAACTGACCTTGTAGCTCTTATAGTTCTCGAGATAGCATTAGTGGACAAAATAAAATGAACACCTTTATACACATAATTTTTATAGGTTTAACAATACCGTTTAAAACAGTATTTGTAAAATTTGTTTCAGTGTACATCTGAGAAAATCAATAATTTTAATAGTTAAAAAAAATCACATAGATGGCACTAATTAAGAAATTTATTGCATCTGCTAAGGAAGGAATCGATATAATTATTAAATTAATTTAATATTTTTATATTTAATTTCATATGTATATGATTTAAAATATTATTAATATATTAACTGGTAGTGATAGTGTTGTTATATTTATTTCCAAATCACAAGTATGATGTGAAAAGAAAAAAACCTGAATCTCCAGAGTAAATACAAAGGGCTCTTATAATATTTATTATTGAAAATTATGTCATGAAATAAATATAATACATATATATATATATATATATATATATATATATATATATATATATATATATATATATATATGTCGCAGCGCGCGAATATAACGGAATGTCAAACGCCAACTTCAGGGTCTTCATCGGGTAGTTCGTCTTGTAGTTGGTGTTTGGGTAGAACCGGGAGGAGGGGAGAGTACTTATAAGACTCGGACATGCTAGTTGGGGCAGTCTACGTTACATCCCGGGATTACCGACATTTCTGTTGATTTGTATTGTTCCATAATAGTACATAATTGTGTTGTGATTAATTTGAGATAGTGTTTCATAACAGTTGATTATTGTGTTGTAATAAATTTAGGGATTATTAAAAAGTGATAAAATATTCAAGTGTGCGTTTTTGTGTGTGGGTGAAATGAATGACGACGGTAGTTTTCCGATGGCGCAAGGCCTCCCCTCGACATCAGAAGTGGGATCTGCACCACCACCACCAGAACCACCAGAAGAAGAGAAACGTAACAGCAGTGACGATCAGTGGAGATCACTTCTAGAGTTGCAAAATCGAAATTTCACTGCACTGTTACAGTCAATGGGTACATCGACAAGAAAATCAGATATTGTACTGCCAGCATTTGATCCAGAAATTGTAGAAGATGCACGTTCATGGATGACAACAGCAGATATGTGCATTCTAGATCAACCGTTACAAGGTGCCGCACTAATGATTATTCTTAGTCGAGCTATGAAAGGAGCAGCATCTACCTGGTTGTCTCAAGTATCATTCCCTGGAATGACATGGACTCAATTTAAAGATCTGTTTGTTGCGAGGTATGATTATTCTGAAACTGCTGCGGCTTGCTTTCTTAAGTTGAACAACGGAAAACCAAAAGAAAACGAATGTCTCTCGACTTACGCAGCTCGCTTGATGACGACATTGATGTCAAGATGGAAAGACCTGACCATAGAGCAGATTTGTGTTTCGACCGTGCTAGCACATGTAGCACAATTTGAGCCTCGTCTTCAACGAGTTGCTTTCACACAGGAAATCTTAACGAGGAATGAATTACAGCAAGAGCTAAAAGCATTTTCTTTCCTTAAAAGAAAAACCACCGCTGACATAAACAAAGAAGACATGTCCGCAAGCAAGCGATTAAAACCAGTACCTCACTCTTCAATTATGAAATGTTTTCAGTGTGGCAAGTTAGGTCATAAGGCGAATGATTGTCGCTCAAACAGGAGGAATCAGTTTAAAAAAGATGAAAGACATGATAAACATAGGATCCAACCCTCAAACAAATCATCGCATCGAGATGTCACCTGCTTCAATTGTAGGGCTGTCGGTCATTTTGCCTCACAATGTCCTGTCAGGAACAAGAAAGATAGGGTCACGAGCAACACGGCATCATCAACCGAACGACGCGTGGACCTGTGTCACATTAAAACGCCTGAGGGCGTATTACATCATCATGGTGAGAAATTCCCTTTTATTTACGATTCTGGGGCAGAATGTTCTCTTATAAAAGAGTCGACGGCTTGCAAGTTTAGCGGGAAACGGTTTAATAACGTAATAACTCTGACTGGTATTGGCCAGAGTAGTATACGTAGTGTCCAACAAGTTCTATCCACTATCAATGTTGATGATGTTATGTTTGACATTCTTTTTCATGTATTGCCTGATAATTGTTTGAAAAATAATATCCTAATTGGTCGCGAAATTTTAAGCCAAGGTCTAGCGGTACATATGACCTCAAATAAGTTAATGTTACATGAGGATAAAGAACACGTCGTTGGCCTATGCAATTTAGAAGAACATAGTAGTATTAATTTCGACAAAGTAGATACAGACGTTTCATTACAGTTTAAGTCTAAATTGCTTTCGATATTAAATGATTTTAAAAATTTTTTCATCCATAGTATACCAAATTGCCGTGTTAATACAAATCCTATGCAAATACGCCTAAAAGATCCGAATAAAACCGTTTGTCGACGCCCTTACCGGCTAAGCCCCGAGGAAAGAAACATTGTTCGCGGTAGAATTGCTGAACTATTAAATGCCCAAATAATTCGGCCTAGTTGTTCACCATTCGCAAGTCCTATATTACTTGTCAAGAAGAAAGACGGTTCAGAGCGTATGTGTGTAGACTACAGGGAATTAAATGATAATACTATACCCGATAGATACCCTCTCCCTCTTATTTCTGACCAAATTGCGAGATTACATAATTGTCATTATTTCACTACTCTGGACATGGCTAGCGGCTTCCACCAAATTCCCATCGACCAAGAGTCTGTTGAACGAACTGCATTCGTTACCCCTGATGGCCAATATGAATTTTTGACCATGCCTTTTGGCTTACGTAATGCGCCTTCCGTATTTCAGCGCGCTGTCATGAAAGCGCTAGGAGAGCTCGCATATTCGTTTGTTGTAGTTTATATGGATGATATCCTTATCGTTGCTAGTACGGCTGAAGAGGCTTTACAAAGACTTCGAGTTGTGTTGGAAACACTGACTAATGCTGGATTTTCGTTTAATTTTAATAAGTGTACTTTTCTAAAGAAAAAAGTAGAGTACCTCGGATTTGAAGTTTGTGCAGGAGAAATTAGACCGAACTCAAGGAAAATAGAGGCGTTAACTAGGCTACCCCCACCCGAAACCGCGACTCAATTACGTCAATTTATAGGTTTAGCATCATACTTCCGTCAATTTGTACCCAAATTCTCACAAGTCATGGCCCCTTTGTATCTTTTAACATCTATGGGTAATAATATAATTTGGAAACCGTGTCACGAAAACGCTAGACAAAAGGTAATATCCGTGTTAACTAATGAACCGGTTTTAACAATATTTGATCCAAATAATCCAATTGAACTACACACAGACGCGAGTTCTATAGGATACGGTGGGATTTTAATGCAAAAGAAGGATAAAAAACTTCACGTAGTCGCTTACTTCATTAAGCGAACTACAATTTCAGAGTCGAAATATCATTCATACGAGTTAGAGACCCTCGCAGTTGTTAATTCCATAAAACACTTTCGTCACTACCTTCACGGACGTAAATTTGTGGTCGTCACAGATTGTAATTCGCTACAATCTTCACGCAAGAAGTTAGACCTTACACCTAGAGTGCATAGATGGTGGGCTTTCCTGCAAGCGTTCCATTTTGACATTATTTACAGAGATGGTAAGCGCATGAGTCATGCTGATTTCTTTTCGCGAAATCCCTTACCAATTTCCAATAATAAAAGCCTCATGAGTATGCCACATAAAGAAATTAATATAGCCCAGGTCGCCACTAATTGGTTACTCGCGGAACAACAATCTGATGATGAAATTTCTAAACTCATTAGCGATCTTAACAATGAAGAACTTAACATCAACTTAGCTAAAACTTATGAATTACGCTCCGGTATTTTATATCGAAAAATTCAAAGAAACGGGAGAACACGATGCTTACCCATAATACCCAGAGCATTTAGATGGTCAGTTATCAATAACGTGCATGAATCACTCATGCATGTTGGTTGGGAAAAGACTCTGGAGAAGGTTTTCGATTCTTATTGGTTTGATAGTATGACCAAGTATGTTAGAAAGTTTGTAGATAATTGTATTACTTGCAAGGTATCAAAGTCAAACTCTGGTAAAGTTCAAGCAGAACTGCATCCCATACCAAAGGTAGCAATTCCGTGGCATACAGTGCATATAGATGCGACGGGCAAGCTCAGTGGCAAAAATGACAAAAAGGAATACGTTTTTGTGCTAATCGATGCGTTTACAAAATTCGTTTTGCTACATCACACACTCAACATTGATTCGGGAAATAGTATTAAAGCCTTACAATCTGGAGTCTCTCTCTTTGGCACACCAACGCGTGTAATTGCCGACCAGGGTCGTTGTTTTACCAGCAAGGAATTTCGTGAATTTTGCGATTCGCACAAAATTAACTTGCATTTAATAGCTACGGGCGGTTCACGCTCCAATGGTCAGGTAGAACGCATTATGGGCACCTTAAAAGGGATGCTGACTGCCGTAGAAACAAGTAACAATCGATCTTGGCAAGATGCTTTACCTGATGTTCAATTAGCACTCAATTGTACGGTAAATCGAGTTACAAAATCTAGTCCATTAGAACTTATGATTGGTAAGGTTGCAAGGCCTTTAACGCTGATGATGGCGGATGAATTAGAGCCTGAAATAGACATAGTTGAGATCAGAGCACAAGCCCTAACCAATATTGACAAAAGTGCCGCTTATGAAAAACAAAGATACGATAATACCAAAGCAAAAGTAAAAAGATTCTCAGTAGGCGACTTTGTATTGTTACAAAATGAAGAACGCAATCAGACAAAGCTTGATCCAAAGTACAAAGGCCCGTATAAAGTTGTGGAGGTCTTAGAAGGTGATAGATACATTTTAAAAGCACTGAACAACAATCGTACCTACAAATATCCTCACGATAGGATGAGGATAATGCCTCAGGGACAAATTCTGGTTGAGTCAGGAGATGATTTGGAAGAATGTAAACATGGTGATGCAAAAGGTGGTTATACTCATTTAAATTAGTCTAAATGGGGGTATTTCTAAATTGTAGATTGTATCACTAGATGGAAGTGATGATTTGTGTTTCTGTTAGCGTGCTGGATGGAAGTACCTAACAATCCTATCACTAGATGGAAGTGATGATTTGTGTTTCTGTTAGCGTGCTGGATGGAAGTACCTAACAATCCTATCACTAGATGGAAGTGATGATTTGTGTTTCTGTTAGCGTGCTGGATGGAAGTACCTAACAATCCTATCACTAGATGGAAGTGATGATTTGTGTTTGTGTTAGCGTGCTGGATGAAAGTACCTAACAATCGTATCACTGGATAGAAGTGATGCGTGAGTGCGTTACTGGCGCTAGATAAATGTGTCACTGAATAGAACCGATGATTTTAATTTTATTTGCTTTGGTGACACTGGGTGTAAATGCTATTTATGATTATTAGAGATATAGTATAGTAATGGGTTTCTGATTAGTAGAGGTGATTCGATTATGTGTCAAGGGTCTGTTTAAATGAGTAGGGACCTATTTTGAGTGTCAGGTATGACCGAGTATGTTTTTTTATTGATTACAGATGCATCACACGAGGACGTGTGACTTGTCAGAATGGCCGTGTCGCAGCGCGCGAATATAACGGAATGTCAAACGCCAACTTCAGGGTCTTCATCGGGTAGTTCGTCTTGTAGTTGGTGTTTGGGTAGAACCGGGAGGAGGGGAGAGTACTTATAAGACTCGGACATGCTAGTTGGGGCAGTCTACGTTACATCCCGGGATTACCGACATTTCTGTTGATTTGTATTGTTCCATAATAGTACATAATTGTGTTGTGATTAATTTGAGATAGTGTTTCATAACAGTTGATTATTGTGTTGTAATAAATTTAGGGATTATTAAAAAGTGATAAAATATTCAAGTGTGCGTTTTTGTGTGTGGGTGAAATGAATGACGACGGTAGTTTTCCGATGGCGCAAGGCCTCCCCTCGACATATATATATATATATATATATATATATATATATATATATATATATATATATAAATATGCGTTGCTAACATAAATGTACAATTAAATATTATTTAAAACAATCTGTACGAAATATTTAAAAAAAAGTCGTGAATCTTTTGAATAAATGTAGATAGAAACTTCTCATCTCTCTCTACGAATAATGAAATGGCAAACGGTAATATAAAGCATGTGCTTTGAAAAGTGGACTTGTGTGTAATCTTTGTCGGACTTCTTGACTTTAACGTTACTATTTTCATGTTAAGTATGTTTGGTTAGATAATATTATAACAAGTCCATTTTCATGTATAAAATATTAGTTAAAACTTGAAATACTGATCTCGCTTCACTTTCGGTTTCCAAGCCATAACACATAGCTTGATTACAATAAAAATTGTAGCCATTGATTCTTATCAACAACATTTTCATTATAATAATCATTGTCATATTTTCTCCGTACCAGTCTAATTCTATTGGTACATATGTACAGCTACAATGAAAAAGTTGATTGCAGAATATATAGAATTATTGCGAATTTGTCTACGTATGAAATTTTTAATACGGTTTTATTTTTTGATTTATACTTTTTACTCATTCTCTCATTTAAAAAATCTCATACATGGCACTAATTATGTATTTTATTGTATCTGCTAAGGAAGGAATCGATATAATTACTCTTGTATTTGATTATGTATATGAATTAAAATATTATTTTTAGGCATAAATGAAATTTATTATTCTAAGCAAAGACAAGAACATAATAATATTTTGAATACTTTGTGACGTATCAAACTAACTGGTGGCGTTAGTATTGTTTTATTTATTTCCAACACAAGTATGATGTGAAAAGAAAAAAAATCATTTACAGCTGACTTCTTATTTTGTAAATCTAGAATGAATTTGTTTTAATAGGAATAAGGACATTTTATTTCCAGACTTTCAAATCCGGTTTCTGTTTTCATAAAACCAACATCACTATATGCTAAGTATGGTTGGTTAGATAATATTACAACACAGCAAGTCCAATTTCATGTATAATATATTAGCAGAAGCTTGAAATACTGATCTCGCTTCACTTTCAGTTTTCAAGCCATAACGCATAGCTTGATTACAATTAAAATTGTAGCCATTGATTCTTATCAACAACATTTTCATTATAATGTAACGGCCACGTGTGTGCCTTCGGAAATTTTATTAATTTTCTGTTTATGGTGCACCGTGTTCGTTGCACTCGCTGACTCGCGGCTGGCGAGTTTCCGCACACGTAAATTCTAGTAGAACCGCGGAAACTTACCGGCCGAAAATTGTTAACGTGGTCAAATGAACCAGCTTGCAAAGACTGTGCGTTTCCAGCAGAGAGGATTCTCGATTCGGTCGTGGAAGCGAACAGTCGCACGTTTCCAAATTTGTATTCTTATATTAGATTTTGTTATTAATTAATCTTTAATTATATTTATATTTTTTCAACTTGTTTCGTTCTTTCGTGTGTGCACCCATTATCCGATTCTGCAGCAGTGTGTCTACCCAGGCAGCGTAGTGACACAGGTAAGTATAAATTTCATTATTCTTTCTGTGGTTGTCCGGGTAATAGTTCAATACGTCAACGACAGTGCGGTTCACTACCCAAACGCACTGACTGTTACAATTGGCGCAATCGGTAGGATCTAGTAAAAAAATAATTTGTTATTACTAGATAAGCAAACGATCGATTGAATTAGTTTGACACAAAACCAAAATGTTAAATCACACGGACGTAGTGACTCCAACCACGACTACGACGACTGTTCTTAATCCGCTTACTTCCACGACGGTGGTATATTCAACCACTACGACTACGACAACAGTAGAGAATCCGACCGCTCCTCCAGTTACAATGCCCTATTATTATCCTTACGAATATTTAACGCAACCTGGCCCGTCCCTTGTCCCACCACCAGAACTTCATATGGCACCTTTTTCATATCACCTCCCAAATTATAAACCAAATATTGGTCTACCTACAGAACAACCGATACAAACCAGTTCTCCCCAAGCGAGACAAGCATTTACTGACCCGACGTCCATATCAGCCCTTAAAACGATTGATACTTATTCCGGTGGTCCTGATCTGGAAGCCTTTCTAGATAATGTAGCGACGGTAGCCGAATGTTATAGATGGACCGATAGTCAGGTGGTTACGGCCATAAAATTGAAATTAAAAGGGGAACCTCAAAATTGCTTTTATTCACTTCCGGTAGATAAACGGCCAAATTCAATTATTAGTTTTCGTGAATGGTTAGTTAAATTATTTGGAAAGAAAACAGATTTTGCAATAGCCGAAAAGAAATTCTTCAAAATTTTCCGTAGAAAAGATGAACCACTGCAAAAATTCGCATTACGTTTGGAAATTGCAGCCGCAAAACTGTTTCCTGTGTCAGATGGCAGCGATTTGACTAGTTTGCGAAATCGAATAAAACGCGAGACGATGATGATTAAACAATTTTTCGAGGGCCTGGATACTAAATTAGCAAATGAAGTTAGTAGAATTCGGCAATTTGAAACTGTTGAGGAGGCATTACCGTACGCGGAGCATTGCGAGGAGGTCTTAGCGCGTCTTTATCGTGAAACGAAAGCCGACGCACATAAAGCACATGTCCGCGCGTTGAGTTCGTCTCAAAATAATAAAGGCACACGGGTTGCATCAGTAGTTACACCTTCGGAATCCCACCGTAAAATAACACCAAAGAAGAACACAGTGTTACGCACGGATCAGCGATACCACAATATGAGAGGTCGTTGCTTTAACTGTGGTAGTACTGACCACATATCGAAAAAGTGTCCTCAACCTAAGCAGATATTATGTTACAACTGCGTTAAAGTCGGTCACCGTGCGGATGATAAATCGTGTCCTTTAAACACCATATCTGTCTCGACGGCGACCCAACGTCAGACAGTTTAGAAGAACACCGCTTTATTGTTCCACGGGTCGCAGATTCTAACACAGATAAGACTAAATTTCTCAGTTTGGAAATAAATCAATCAGATCGTACGTTTTTAATAGATTCCGGTGCCGCCGTATCGCTATTAAAACGAAGTGTAGTTGACGAGTTAAATTTATCTAGCACACCCTCGAACGATATATTAGTAGACGTTTCTGGAAACCAAATGAGTAGCCACGGGGTTACTAATGTAGAATTGACCGTGAGTTCCAGTAATCTAATACATCGTTTTGTAGTTTGTCCCGATGAGCTGCATTTACCAGCTGACGGACTGATCGGAATAGATTTTTTAATCCGCCATAAAGTAACCATTGACTTTGGGAAAAATCGATTTAAGATTTATAATCAGGTCTTATCTATGTTAGATCATATAACACGGAACAATTACAGTTCAGGCGAGAACGTGCGTGCTATCTCTGCTGACGAAGCAATGGAGATAAGCAGTAAAGTATGCTCGACAAATTTGTTTGAATCCCAGGATCAAATTAATAATACTATAGATCGCAGTAACGTTGATGAACGAGGCTGTGATCAACATTGTTCGGATCCTGTACCGTCAAACCAAAATTCGAGAGCATTGACCGAAGAGTGTTTAACCAAAAATGAGTCGCACCCTGTAAATACTCGTAAAATTAATATTAGCCCGGCGATTTCGAACACTCTTTATCAAAATTTTGTAGTTCGTTTGAAAGAAAATTTAAAAATTTCCGCGAGACATATCGCTATTGTCGAGTTATCTCTTGATAACAGGATGCCCGATAAGACATACGTAATAGAGCCGCATGATATAAACTCGCCCGGCATTCTAATAGCACGAACGCTGTTTCAAAAAACAAGTAGCCCTTCATTTATTAATATAATAAATGTTAATAATGAGGAAGTAGTCATTCCTAAACGTACACCTGTAGGTTTGGCAGTAGAAGCCGAAGTGCAATTAGAAGCCGACGAGAATCATAGCAACAGTATCAATACCTTGAATATGATCAGCCCTCATAAATTTAATTTAGATCATTTGCCAGACAACGAACGAGATAAATTTGAAAAATTTTTAAATGAATATGCTGACATATTCAAAGTAAAGACCGCACCGCTCAGTAAGACGACACTAGTACAACACCGGATACACACAAGCACTGACGTCCCAGTGGCACGCGCTCCTTATCGTGTACCTTTTAGTCGCCGACAAGTATTGAAAGAAATTGTAGATGAGATGTTACAAAATAACATCATTCAGCCATCGATTAGTCCTTATTCCGCTCCAGTAGTTTTAGTAGAGAAAAAATTAAGCAATGGGGAAAGTTCATTTCGATTTTGTATAGATTATCGCGAATTGAACAAAATTACTAAACGCGACTACTTTCCCATACCAAATTTACAAGACACGTTAAATCAATTAGGAAAAGCCGTTCGTTTTAGCACTTTAGATTTGGCGAAAGGTTACTGGCAAATAGAGATGGACCCGCGAGATAAAGAAAAGACCGCTTTTTCCGTACCTTGGGGTCACTATGAATGTAACCGGATGCCATTTGGACTAATCAATAGCCCCAGTACTTGGCAGCGACTGATGTACACCGTTTTGGCTGGATTAACGGATTCACACTGTTTTGTGTACCTGGACGATATTATATGTTTCAGCTCTGATAGTTTGGATGAACATATTGAAAAATTAAAATTAATTTTTGATCGCCTTAGAGAAGCTAACCTCTCATTAAATCCTGAAAAATGTAAATACATGATGAGCGAAACAAAATATCTCGGACACATTGTCAGTAAAGACGGCGTGAAGCCTGATCCGGACAAAATAAAAGTAGTAGAAGAATTTCCAGTCCCACGTGACGTTACCGAAATTAGATCATTTTTAGGGTTAATTGGCTTTTATAGACGGTTTATTCCAAATTTTGCGAATGTAGCTTTACCATTAACCGCTCTAACTAAGAAAAATTGTAAATTCTCCTGGACAGCGGAAGCAAATGAAGCGTTTAATACGCTACGAAGTCTTTTGACAAAATCGCCCATTTTGAAATATCCGGATACCAAAAAACCTTTTATACTTTGTACCGATGCTTCCGCTTACGCGATAGGTGCTGTGTTGTGTCAGGTGTACGAGGGTCATGAGTTTCCCGTGGCATATGCGAGTAGACAACTCAGTTCGGCTGAACGTAACTACGATACTACGCAAAGAGAATGCCTTGCATTAGTATGGAGTATTAAACTTTTCAGAATTTACTTGTATGGTCATAAGTTCATAGTGTATACTGATCATCAGCCACTTAAATGGTTAATGAAAACATCGGAGCCATCAAGCAGACTGATCAGATGGTCATTGCTCTTATCAGAGTACGATTTCGAAATTAATTATCGTCCTGGTAAGAAGCATACTAATGCAGACGCTCTCTCGCGTATCAAGCCCGTACGGCTTATGTTTCATCAGAAACATTACGAGCCAGTGATATGGGATCGCGATGTCATGAAGGCCGAACAAAGAATAGATGCTCAAGTTTACGACCTACTTAGATAAAATCCGTAACCAACCCCACTGTGACTTTTATTTTGATGACGACGGACTTGTTTATCGTAAGTCGGACGATGAACGCTATGAAGATCGCCTAGTAGTGCCTGCCAAATTTCGGAAACCAATTTTGAAAGCGTGCCATGACTCACCTTTATCAGGTCATTGTGGAACGGAGAAAACCTTCGAAAAAGTAAATTCAAGATTCTTTTGGCCAAATCTCCGTTCCGACGTTCAGGACTATGTAAAGAAGTGTATGTCGTGCGCACAACGGAAAACGTCTCCTCATTTGAAACCGGCCCCTTTAAAAAAAGTTTAATCCCGTCACTCGACCGTTCGAACGCATTGCCATGGATGTAGTTGGTCCGTTAGTTACTACTGACTCAGGTAATAAATACATCCTGACAGTACAGGATGCCGCAACTCGTTATCTAGAGGCATTTCCTTTGAAGGATCAAACTGCTTATACTGTCGCTAAAACTTTTGTAAAGGGCATAATCTTACGTCATGGGACACCTCGACAATTACTGACCGACCTTGGTACAAATTTCCTTTCTAAACTTATGAAAGAAATTTGTCAAATATTACAAATAGAACGATTACACACGACCGCATTTCGACCACAGACTAATGGTATTATAGAACGTAGTCACAGGACATTGAAGGATATATTGTCGCACTATGTAAATTCGAGCCATACTGACTGGGATGAGTGGTTACCGTTTGCCGTGTCTGCCTTCTGCAGTACTGTCCATTCTATGACTGGAGAAACTCCATTTTTCCTTATGTATGGACTAGACATAGAGTTACCATTTGACGAAATATTCCGCCCCTTTAAGACGCGGTATGACACAGATCTCAATTATGCGAGCGAAATGATACAACGGTTAAAGATCGCACACGCCAATGCCCGAGAACAGTTGGATAAAAACATAGATCGTGTACAACTTTTAACAAAAAAAAGTGGCGATGTTAAATTTAAAGTAGGTGACAGGGTGCTCCTATTTACTCCAACAGTTAAAGTGGGCACTAGTGCGAAATTGGCAAAGAAATGGTCAGGACCGTATCGCATAATTGAGTTGCGTGAAGTAAACGCTGTCATAAAAGAAATTTATGGAGGAAGACAAATGACCGTACATGTTAACAGATTAAAACCCTGTTACGTGTCAATAAATGACGTTGACTTAACACCCCCACTCGATTATATCAACTCGCCTAAGACGGTTGAACTGTTAAACGGACAAGAAGGGATTACGCCTATTATACCGTGGCATAAGCCGGCCCAGCAACAGAATATCGTAACACATGCTAATAATTTGCCAGTTTCAGATAGCAGTTCCTTAACAGTAGTTACCGAATCTCCTGAGGCGATAGACTCCACCTTGCAAACCTCGACATCCTCAGACTCCTATTCGACGGTAGAAGAAAATACACCGCCACAAAACGCCCGCTACGCCACAAGGAGTCGCGGAGCTGTTCCAGACCACTCTTGGATCCGGTCGAATAGAATCTGAATCATGTATAGCGTTAGAATACCTAGTATTATATTAGTTGTAAGTTATACTGGACTATGGGCTGAACTAATAGCATATGACTGTGCAGACACCGACTCAGAGATATCAAGGATATCCTTACTGGACGTACAGCCTTGTCGAGACCCCATGAAGGATTCGACCGAGACCACCACCAAGATACAGTTGGTACAAGAACTACGCTACTCGGAAATACACGTGTTTAACTGTCTTGTGACAGTTCGACAACTAATTGAACACTGTGGTATGCATTCCCACACCAGTGCAGTTTCAGGTGGTCTGGCACGGTATGTGCATCTAGTAAAGGGAGAACGATGTCTAGAGGCCCACCGTTTCCAAAGAATCGATCTCAACGGCCTGGGAGCCGGAATTGTATCTGGATTACTAGTAAACGGGACTACAGAGGTATCAACAACGATAGCCGGTCACTTGGAACCTAGTGGACGTTGTTCTGGGGTACAATATACGCAGCAAGGCACCAGCTACAAAGACGTCATTGTCAGCGCGGCGATTACTATAAAATTGTCGGATTACGTCACCATCGCAGATGTCGAAGAGAATACCGTACGGCTACGATCCGGAACCGTATGTACTTACACCGATACTTACTGTTTTGATGATCTGGCGGGTGAAGTAACCTGGAAAACCCAAGTCAATGACCGATGTTCGGCTGAGGGGATCGACGTCCTGTATGAAGGAGCCGCTGTGGCGCTAACTATTAACAACACCACAAAGTATGTCGTCGTAGAGGCTCAAGATACGGTTTTCGCCCTCCGATTAGTTCGACAGGAGCTGCTCTGCCACCAACCAGCTTGGCGGACTGAGCAGAATCGACTTCTAATTATCACGGAATCCTCTCTAGGCTTCTACTTCAAGAAATCTAGAAGAGTGAGCCAAAATACGGACTTGATGACACAAGTCCTTAGCAAACTATTGTTTTTGGAAATAGCATTTAAACAACAGGCTAAGGATTTTGTGTATGATGCTATATTGAAACGGTGTCATCTAAGAGAACAGATCATGCGGAACCGTATCATGCTAGCCCTAGAGAACCCAGACGTGGTAAGCGGCTTAGTGAAAGAAGCATCAGGACATATGGGGCGAGTAATGGGCGAGGTCCTGTATGTGATAAAATGTAGCCCGAAAGTCGTAGACTATCGGAAAACGACTTCGTGCTACCAAGAACTGCCGATCACGTACAAGAACATAAGCAAGTTCATGGCACCCATTACACACATAATCCAGGACCATGGCACGCAAGTCGATTGCGGGAACCAACTTCCAGTTATGTTCCACTTAGAGGGCAAGTGGTTGGAGTTGGATCCAGACCTACGCAGAACACAACCTGACCCAACGACACTGGACGCTAATGACGCTAACGAAGCGATCCCTATGACCAAGATTGCACCCATAAGCGCACACGGTGTTTACACCCAACAGGATATGGCTGCGTTTCAACAAACACTGCTCTTCCCGAACGAGCGGCGTGCCGTAACGAACATTATGACGCGTCGAGTGATCGGAGCCGAAACTGATGGACAAGACCTCCACATCCCCAACGTCTTCAGTCAAAAGGAGTTCGTGAAGATGGCTTGGGGTGCCGCAGCAGAAGTTTGGGGATTCCTGTCATATACCGGGAACCTGTTCAGTGTATTTATGCTCCTATACACTCTATATAATGTGATACGGTACGTATGTTTAGTCATACTAAACATGTTTAGTTTGAGGAGGGCAGCAAACAACCAACCCCAACGCAGATGGTTCCTGTTGGCGAGACTATGGGATGCAATGACGACGCGGTATTTGGTCAACCTCATCCAACAACAGAGCGCCGAGACGACAGACCGTGCCACCCCGGCGACGGACACGACCAACATCGGATCCACGTTAACCATGTACCCGAGCCTGCAACAGATAGCGACTCACCCTCCTGCGTACGCCACCGATCCGCCAGCCGATGTCGGTCCGCTCCGTCAGCATGTAGTGCCTTAGTTCAGTCAGTCATTAAGCGTAGTTCAGTAGGGACATTAAGTTTACTTGTAGAGAATTGAAATGTAGCCATTGTTAGTTTAGAGTAGTTAAGTAGATTGTAAGTTGGTTCATTTGCTGCTTTGTGCTCAACTGTATTGGTTTTATACAGTTGAGTTCAAAGGGGAAGGCAGTGTAACGGCCACGTGTGTGCCTTCGGAAATTTTATTAATTTTCTGTTTATGGTGCACCGTGTTCGTTGCACTCGCTGACTCGCGGCTGGCGAGTTTCCGCACACGTAAATTCTAGTAGAACCGCGGAAACTTACCGGCCGAAAATTGTTAACGTGGTCAAATGAACCAGCTTGCAAAGACTGTGCGTTTCCAGCAGAGAGGATTCTCGATTCGGTCGTGGAAGCGAACAGTCGCACGTTTCCAAATTTGTATTCTTATATTAGATTTTGTTATTAATTAATCTTTAATTATATTTATATTTTTTCAACTTGTTTCGTTCTTTCGTGTGTGCACCCATTATCCGATTCTGCAGCAGTGTGTCTACCCAGGCAGCGTAGTGACACAGGTAAGTATAAATTTCATTATTCTTTCTGTGGTTGTCCGGGTAATAGTTCAATACGTCAACGACAGTGCGGTTCACTACCCAAACGCACTGACTGTTACAATAATAATCATTGTCATATTTTCTCTGTGCCAATCTAATTCTATTGGTACAAATGTACATGTACAATGAAAGAGTTGATTGCAGAATATATAGAATTATTGCGAATTTGTCTATCGTATGAAATTTTTAATACGGTTTTATTTTTTGATTTCTACTTTCAAAATGACAACATAATTTGACAACTTTATTTTGGATGCGTTCAAACATGTATTATACAGTCGGATTATTGAATGTGACCAATAAATGTAAATTTTAAAATTCAAGACATTTGTTAACAAATTTAATTAGAACACAATATCTTTTTTAATAAAAATATTATAAATATACCTTAAAAAATAACAATGGGCCTTTAGGGTCCCGAAAATTTAAAAAAAGAGCAAAGCCGGCCATTTTCTTTTAAATTTTCGGGAATCTAAAGGCCCATTGTTAAACGTTAAATATTTTTGATTTCTAAATAAATCATTTTAAAATATATCTTATTATTTTAATAGGTACACTTCATTTATGAAAATGAATTTTAGATGTCACATTGACAAATTTGAATTGAATAAAATAAGTAAAATATATGAAATAATAATGTTCATAAAGTAATTTTTATTTACTCTCCAATGATTATAAAAGTATAATAATATATATAGTAAAATGAAATATGTTTATAATTAGAGAATAATAACTAAAACTAACTATGGGAATTGCAAACCTTACTATCAAATTTCATCATCACAAATTTTGGCATAAATAATCCATTATTTAAAAACTTTATGGTTGTATATGAAAGAATATATTAAATTTACTGTTTTTATAGCATTATTTATTATTAAAATAACTTCTTTGAATTTCATTTGATTACACTCTGAACCAGTAACCTAATATGACACCTGTAAGTGATAAAAATTAAAAATGTACTTAATAATATTTATATCGTACCTTAAACTAATATCCAACAATTATCAAACATTTTTTTGCATTATTTTGTAGTAAACATTTGAATTTTCATGTAATCCATTCACCTGGGAGCACATATCATCAAAAGTATTTCTCGATTAATATTTGGTTTCAGAAAGTGTTTATTGTTTATAATATCAATGATAATTGAATAATTGGATAGATACTTTGTTTTTGTATACGTTTTCATTTAAAAAATTATCTCATTCCATAAGAAAATACAATAGAATTTTTAAATATCCAATCGTAGTTGTAATCAACTACTTTCATCTGAAATTTGATGAAAGAATACATAAAGAATGTATAAAATGAAGTTACTTACAGTTTAATATAATCCAGATACGTAATTGAAAATAATTATTGTACAATAAATTATTAAACATTTCTTCCCAGGGGGTACGAAGGAAAGGTTTGTCAGTATTTTTAAATAAATATGTTTATGACTGAATACGACGCGCCTTGTTTGATTTCTATAATTAAATTTTTGCCAATAGTGTTATTATCCGTAATTTTATGTTATTCTTTTCTATGAATATATTCTTGTTTGGATAACTAGAACTGAAATGAAAACACATATTTAAATACATTCAAGAAAATATAAAATTACATATTTACATTATAAAATGTAGTGTAATTTTACTATATATTTCTCCAAGCAAATGCAAGACTTGCATGATGATTTTTTGATTAGAGCTGACGTTTTGACAAACGTTATATGTCATGAAAATTTAAATATTGTAAATAAGGTTTGCCGTAAATTAGTATGTACAATGCACTTTTATGATAATCAGTTACAATTCAGTAGAGTTATTATCAGTAATTTTATGTTATTTCTCTTCTACAAATGTACTCTTGTTTGGGTAACCAATTAAAAATTGTAACTGAAATGAAAATACATATGTAAATACAGCGAAACATATTTTAAATGATATACCTACATCACAAAGTGTATTGTACATGTTCTTTTAAACATAGTTTACTTTATATTTCTGTATATTTCTCCTTGAAAATATAAAACTTGTGGCACGAATTTTTTGATTGACTGACCCAACGGATGATAAAACGTCAGATGTCATAAAATTAAATATTTTAAATACACCACACTTAACATTCAGTGTATTTCTATATATTTCGCTTACTATTATAATGTGTAAAATTATAATTACCTTTACAATATCTCTTTTCATTTTCAAAATAAATCAAATAAAATTTCATGTTGAATTGTCAAAAATGACGGATGGCACAGTAATTCTTTTTAAATTTAAACCTGGCATCGAGGATATTTTTTTCAGTTTTGTTCCAGTTATACTTTTTAGCTTAGTTTTCGATTTTTTACACAAAAACAATGCACGGTAAAAATATAAGACACCCAAAAGCGATTGGTCCTCATTAAACCACATCTAATAAAATAATATTAAAATTATTACATGAATGGTTTGACCTGTACCCGTGAGCAAAGTTTTTGCGATGCTCGAGATGAATCCAACTATATATAGAAATATAGATAATGAATCTATCAAAATAGTATATGACTAGCGAATTCTCGGCTACGCCGAGCATTCCCTAGAGCTCCGCTGTCAGTTCAAAAAACAAATGCCGATCGACATGAAACAATTATTTTATATATCCACGTCAGGCCTCACCGAGACCTTTCATTAAATTGCAAACACGATATACTTCTAATATATTTTTGCAAAAAACAAAAGCCGGTCGACATGAAACATTTTTGTTATTTATGTACCCCAACTCTCACCGAGACCTTTTATTTGATATCATACACGACATACTTCTCACAACTTTCAGCATAAAACAAAAGTCGATCGACATGAAACATTTTTATCATATCTTCACGCTAGCCCACACCGAGACTTTTCATTTGATACCAAACACTATATACTTGTGACAAGCTTCGGCAAAAAACAAAAGCTGATCGACATTGACCATTTTCGTTAATTCTGCATACCAGCCTTCATTGAAACCTTTCATTTGATACCAAACACCGCACACTTCTGACAACTTTTTGCAAAAAAACAAATACCGATATAGCACATTTATGTCAATTGTGCACGCTAGCCCTCTCCGAGATCTTTCATTTGATACCAAACACGACATACTTTTGACAACTTTTTGCATAAAACAAAAGCCGTTCGACATGGAACATTTTTGTCATTTATGCACACCAGCCTTTAACGAGACCTTTCTTTTGATGCCAAACATGACATATTTCTAACAATTATTTGAAAAACAAAAACCGGTCGATGTAAAATATATTTGTCATTTATGCAAGCCAGAAAACATTTATATAGAAAACATACATTTTTAAAATATTTTCAGAATTTTACAAAATTAATAATTAATATCAAATATAACATTAACTAGAATGACATAATAACAATAATAAACTCTCAGATAGATTTTTTTATTTCCGTAACTGTCTAATTTTTGCCGAAAAAAGGTACATATTATATTTAATATATTTCATACAATAGACGTGCGGTTCCATCGGTTATGATTTTATCTGATGTAGAGTTAAAATATGAACAACTTTGTACTTTTGTATATTTGCTCTAAATATATCAGGAGAGAGAGTATTCGCAATATTTTGAATACTTGGTTTTGTTAAGTGATCATAACTGTCAAATGAAATTAAAATAAAATTAAAAAAATAATGAAATATTAAAATAAAAATTATAAACTGTTTTATTTCATTCATTATACTTTTCTTCACATATTTAATTCAAGGCACTCTAATTCCAGGTTAAACAATGACTTGTATTTGGTTTTTTCCGTCATGGCACTGTTATTATTGTCATATTTTAATCAAATTAATATAAAACTTCAGATGCATTTTTCTCAAAAAAATCGTTATGTCAGGGTATGATAATATTATATCATTGAATTCAGAATAATATTCTCTATTGAATAAGCAAATGCAAAAATAGGTTCACATTTAAAATAAAAAAGTTAGGACAGGTATATTGAGAACCACTTGTTTTAAAAAAAAATAGTTTGTCTCATGTTAATAGTGTTGTAAATTAGAAATTGTTTGCTAATTTAACTGACCTTGTAGCTCTTATAGTTCTCGAGATAGCATTAGTGGACAAAATAAAATGAACACCTTTATACACATAATTTTTATAGGTTTAACAATACCGTTTAAAACAGTATTTGTAAAATCTGCTAAGGAAGGAATCGATATAATTATTAAATTAATTTAATATTTTTATATTATATACATATTTCATATGTATAGGAATTAAAATATTATTATTATATTAACTGGTAGTGATAGTGTTGTTATATTTATTTCCAAATCACAAGTATGATGTGAAAAGAAGAAAACCTGAATCTTCAGAGTAAATACAAAGGGCTCTTATAATATTTATTATTAAAAATTATTTTATGAAATAAATATAATAATATATATAAATATGCGTTGGTAACATAAATGTACAATTAAATCTTATTTAGAACAATCTGTATGAAATATTTAAAAAAAAGTCGTGAATCTTTGGAATAAATGTAGATAGAAACTTCTTATGTCTCTCTACGAATAATGAAATATCAAACCGTAATATAAAGCATGTGCTTTAAAAAGTGGACTTGTGTGTAATATTTGTCGGACTTCTTGACTTTAACGTTACTGTTTTCATGTTAAGAATTGTTGGTTAGATATTATTATTATAACATAACAGGTCCATTTTCATGTATAAAATATTAGTTGAAACTTGAAATACTCATCTCGCTTCACTTTCGGTTTCCAAGCCATAACACATAGCTTGATTACAATAAAAATTGTAGCCATTGATTCTTATCAACAACATTGTCATTATAATAATCATTGTCATATTTTCTCTGTACCAGTCTAATTCTATTATTACATATGTACATCTACAATGAAAGAGTTGATTGCAGAATATATAGAATTATTGCAAATTTGTCTGTCGTATGAAATTTTTAATACGGTTTTATTTTTTGATTTCTACTTTCTACTCATTCTCTTTATGATAATACAGCAAAATGAATATCTAGTCTTATTGATTTTAAATACATAACACATTCTCATACTTATATTTTCAGCAATGTCAAAATGACAAGATAATTTGACAACTTTATTTTGGATGCGTTCAAACATGTGTTATAGAGTCGGATTACTGAATGTGACCGTTAAGTGTAAATTTTTAAATTCAAGGAAACTTGTTAATAAATTTAATTAGAACACAATATTTTTTTAATAAAAATATTATAAATATACCTTAACAAATAACAAAGGGATTTTAGGGTTTTGAAAATTTACAAAAAGAACAGCTATCTTTTCATGCAATCCATTCACCTGGGAGCACATGTCATCAAAAGCATTTCTCAATTAATATTTGGTTTCAGAAAATGTTTATTTTTTGAAATATCAATGATAAATGAATAATTAGATAGATACTTTGTTTTTGTAAACGTTTTCATTTAAAAAATCATCTCATTCCGTAACAAAATACAATAGAAATTTAAAAAATCTAATCTTTGTTGTAATCAACTATTTTCATCTGAAATTTGATGAAAGAATACATGAAGAATGTATAAAATGCAGTTACTTACAGTTTAATATAATCCAGATACATAATTGAAAATAATTATTGTACAATAAATTATTAAACATTCCTTCCAAAGGGGTATGAAGAAAAGGTTTGTCAGTATTTTTAAATAAATGTGTTTATGACTCAATACGACGCGCCTTGATTAAATTTCAGAATTTATTTTTTTGTCAATAGTGTTATTATCCGTAATATTATGTTATTTCTTTTCTATAAATATATTCTTGTTTGGATATTTTAACCAGTTAAAAACTATAACTGAAATGAAAACACATATCTTAATACAGCCAAGAATATATAAAATTACATACTTACATTACAGAACGTAGTGTAATATTAATATTAAACTAATTTTACTATATATTTCTCCAAGCAAATACAAGACTTACATTTTGATTGTTTGATTATATTGTAAATAAGGTTTGCCGTAAATTATTATGTACAATGCACTTTTATGATAATCAGTTACACTTCAGTAGTGTTATTATCAGTAATTTTATGTTATTTCTCTTCTATAAATGTACTCTGGTTTGGGTAACCAATTAAAAATTGTAACTGAAATGAAAATACATATTTAAATACAGCGAAACAAATTTAAAATGATATACTTACATCACAAAGTGTATTGTACATATTCATTTAAACAAAGTTTACTTTATATTTCTGTATATTTCTCTTTGAAAATATAAAACTTGTGTAACGACTTTTTTGGTTATAGACCAACGAATGATAAACGTCAATGTAATAAAATTAAATAATTTAAATACACCACACTTAATATTAAGTGTATTTGTATATATTTCGCTCACTATTATAATGTGTAAAAATATAATTACATTTACAATATCTCTTTTCATTTTCAAAATAAATCAAGTAAAAGTTTCATATTGACGGATGGCACAGTAATTCTTTTTAAATTTAAACCTGGCATCTAGGATATTTTTTTCAGTTTTGTTCCAGTTTTCCTTTTTGGCTTAGATTTCGATTTTTTACACGAAAACCAGTCAAAGTAAAAATATAAGACCCAAAAAGGCCCTATTCCACTTTAAACCACATCAAATAAAAAATATTAAAATTATTCCATGAATGGTTTGACCTGTACCCGGAGCATTCCCTAGAGCTCCGCTGTCAATGAAAAAAAACAAATGCCGATCGACATTAAAAAAATAATTTATATCTACTTGTCAGCCCCCAATGAGACCTTTCATTAGATTCCAAACATCATATACTTCTATTAACTTTTTGCATAAAACAAAAGCCGATCGGCATGGAACATTTTTGTCAATTCTGCACGCTAGCCCTCAACGAAACCTTTCATTTGAGACCAAACACCACACACTTCTGACAACTTTTTGCAAAAAACAAAAGCCGATCAACATTAACCATTTTTGTTAATTCTGTACACCAGCCTTTATGGAAACCTTTCATTTGATAACAAACACCACACACTTCTGACAACTTTTTGCAAAAAACAAAAACCAATCGACATAACACATTTTTGTTAATTCTGCACGTTAGCCCTCAACCAGACGTTTCATTTGAGACCAAACTTGACATACCTTGGAGAACATCTTGCAGAAAACAAAAGCCGATCGGAATGGAACATTTTTGTCAATTTTGCACGCTAGCCCTCAACAAGACCTTTCATTTGACACCAAACTCAACATACCTTTGAGAAATTTTTGCAAAAAACAAAAGCCGATCAACATTGACCGTTTTTGATAATTCTACACGCCAGCCCGTATCGAGCCTTTTTATTTGACACCAAATACCACATACTTCTGACAACTTTTTGCAAAAAACAAAAACCAATCGACATAGCACATTTTTGTCAATTCTGCACGTTAGCCCTCAACGAGACGTTTCATTTGAGCCCAAACTCGACATACCTTTGAGAACTTTTTGCAGAAAACAAAAGCCGATCGGAATGGAACAGTTTTATCAATTCTGCACGCTAGGCCTCAACAAGACCTTTCATTTGAGACCAAACTCGACATACCTTTGAAAAAGTTTTGCAAAAAACAAAAATCGATCAACATTGACCATTTTTGTTAATTCTACACGCCAGCTCTTATCGAGCTCTTTCATTTGATACCAAACACCACATACTTCTAACAACTTTTTCTAAAAAACAAAAGCCGTTCGATATGGAACATTTTTGTTCATTCTGCACGCTAGCCCTCATCAAGACCTAGCCTAATACAAAATAAACTGTCTGCAGTAAAGTTTATTTGGGCATACTTGTTCTTTGTTTAGTTACTTCATTACGCATTTGCCAACATTGACTTATGTAATTCAAAAATACCCAAACACGACATTTTTTTGACAATATTTTGCAAAAAACAAGTTATAATGTACCTAGAACATTTTTGTCTTTCGTGCATACCAGTCCACATTGTGCCATTTTCTTAAAACCCAAGGACGACCATCTTCTAACAACTTTTTACGAAAAACAAATGCAGATCGACATGACACTTTTTTTTTTTGTCATTTCAAAATCGGCCCTGATGGTTTTCTTTCTTTTGATATCAAACACAGCAAAGTGTTTAATTTAATTAGGAACATTTGTTTTTTATTTAGTTACTTCATAATTTAGCAACAATGTTTGTATTAAAATATTGTAGTTAATTTTTAAATTTATAAATTACCATCGGCAATCGTAATATAACAGCCACTGTCTTCAGTGAAGTTCATTTAGGAATATTTGTTTTTTGTTTAGTTATTTCATCACACATTTGGCAACATTGACTTATGTAATTCGAAACGTCAAAATTTAAAATAAATAAATGTGTTGTGTTATAAACTTAAAATATTGGTAAAACCTTTGCTCAGGACTATTATTCATGACACTGTTTTCAGATCTTTGATATCAATGTTCTATTAAAAGATACAATCGGTTAAAGTTCATAGACAGATTGTCAAAAGTGACGGATGACTGCGTGGTTCTTCTTAAATTTATACATGGCATCTAGGATATTTTTTTCAGTTTTGTTCCAGTTATACTTTTTAGCTTAGTTTTCGATTTTTTACACAAAAACTATGCACGGTAAAAATATGAGACACCCTAAAGCGATTGGTCTTCATTAAACCACATCTAATAAAATAATATTAAAATTATTACATGAATGGTTTGACCTTTATATATATATTATTATTATATTTCATTTGTATATTTCAATATATTTCCGTTTGGCGCTACTAAAGTGTATCCGTGCGAAATGGACTGGCGCGCCACTGGAGAAACGGACGGTGTGACTAAACAGGACGGGTCTTGGATTTTTGGCACTTATGTTGTACATGTCGTTAGAAGAGGTTGCAAATAAAATAGTTGGTGAATGGTGCATCCGAATTACATTTATTTCTTACACACCCATCCGAGTTACATTTATTACATACACCCCCACAAACACAACAGAATTGGCGACGAGGATAAAAAAAAAAAGAAGAGAGGTACAAGTTACGCAGCACGTGGTCACCTGGACATCTCTTTAACGGCATATCAAGGGCAAGTCTATTTAAAATTATTCTAAATAATGGCTCCTACTACTACGATACAAACGGTTTTCAATATAGAGCCGTATGAAACCAGAACATCGTGGACATGATGGGTTTCGCGCCTAGAAGGCGCATTTAAAGTTTTTGATGCACCAGACAATAAGAAAATATATTACTTATTGCATTATATGGGCGCTGATGCGTACGATATCTTAAGTGATAAATTAGCACCTATAAAACCAGAAACGAAAGAGTACCAAGACTTAGTGGATATAATGACGTTACATTTCTGCCCAGAGCCGCTAGAAATAGCCGAAAATTACCGTTTTCACTTAAAGAAACAGGGTGAAGGCGAATCAATCAAGGATTTTTTCACAAACTTGCAAAAACTAGCTATAAATTGCAAATTTGGGGCGTATCAGTCGACCGCCTTAAGAAATCAGCTGGTTTTCGGATTGAGAAGTGAAAGAATACAAAGCCGTCTATTAGAAACGAAGAAGTTAACCCTGGAGAAGGCGTTGGAAATCGCATACGGGATGGAACTTTCCGCACGTGACGCAGCGTTCCTGCACAAACCAACTTCTTCCACCATTGGGACTATCAACCTGCAGAAACCCGCTGTGCGAGTTAAGTACAATTCCAAATCCGCGAATAAAAATACAAATCGTTCAAAAAAATGTTTAAAATGTTTCAGATGTGGCGCTTCCGATCATCTGGCGAACGTATGCAGCAAAATCAACACAGTGTGCAGTTTTTGCAAGATAAAGGGTCATTTGCAGTCAGTTTGCAGGAAAAGAATGGCTCAAAATAATCATGCTCAGGTGAACTATTTAGATGTACTTGATATAAATACAATCTCTAAAGAAAATTCTAATCGAAACTTGCAAAATGATTTATCAAATAAAATTATGATTGAGTTATTAGTTAACAATGTTCCTGTAAAAATGGAATTGGATACGGGGGCTGCTGTATCAATCATGAGCTTGTGCGATGTACAAAATCTTTTTAAAGAAATTTCGATCCAACCAACCAATGTTCAATTAGTTTCTTATTGCCAAAATAAATTAACTGTTTTAGGCTTTATTACAGTCAATGTAAAGTATAACAATTTGCAAAAAGATTTAAAACTGTTTATTGTTGATCAGGGAAAATACCCTTTAATTGGAATGGACTGGATAAGACAAATACAAATTCAAATACCCCAAGGGGAATATATTCATTCTGTCAATGTAGATAAAAAATTGCAAAATTTATTTTCAAAATACCCGGAACTTTTTGAAAAGAAATTAGGAAAAATTAAAGAAGTTCAAGTTGAACTTAAAATTAAAGATAATGTAACCCCTGTATTTTGTAAAGCACGTCCAATGCCGTTTGCACTAATTAAAAAAGTGGAAAAAGAATTGGATGAAATGGTTAGGGATGGTATCCTAGAAAAAGTTGAAACTTCACGTTGGGCTTCGCCGATAGTACCGGTTCATAAAACTGGCGGTAAAATTCGAGTTTGCGGTGATTTTAAAGTTTCAATAAATCCATACTTGTTAATTGATGAGCATCCATTGCCAACAATCGATGAATTATTAGCTTCAATGGCGGGGGGCGATAAATTTTCGAAAATAGATTTAAGTAAAGCTTATTTACAATTAGAGGTCCGTCCGAGCGATAGGCATTTACTGACCTTAAATACATGTAAAGGGTTGTATCAACCAACTCGTTTAATGTTTGGGGTAGCGTCTGCTCCAGCTATTTGGCAAAGGGAGATAGAAAAAATCTTACATGGGATACAAGGGTTAGCAATTTTTATCGACGATATTGAAATTACAGCCCCTGATGATGAAACTCATTTTCAAAGATTAGAAAAAGTTTTGGAAAGATTACAAAAATTTAATTTAAAAATTAATATAGATAAATGTACTTTCTTGCAAAATAAAATAGAATACTGCGGGTATGTTATAGATAAACATGGAATTCATAAATCAAAATCTAAAGCAGAGGCTATTGAAAATATGCCACGTCCTAAAAATAAAAAAGAACTGAAATCTTTTCTCGGATTGGTAAATTATTATGGAAGATTTTTAAAAAATGCTAGCACTATTATGTACCCGCTAAATAAATTAACTAAAGATAATGTTAGATTTCAATGGAGTAATAAATGCGAGCGGAGTTTTAAAATCATTAAAACAGAAATGCAGTCTGATAGTTTTTTAGTACATTACGATCCGAAATTACAAATTGTTTTATCTACAGACGCCAGCCCTTATGGGGTGAGCGCAATTTTGTCACACATATGTGAGGATGGTGTAGAACGTCCTGTTTACTTTGCTTCTCAAACTCTGTCTCAAACACAGCAAAAGTATAGCCAAATTGACAAAGAAGCTTATGCAATCATTTACGGTGTAAGAAAATACTACCAATTCCTTTACGGTCGAAAATTTATTTTGTATGTAGATTGTCGTCCTTTATTACAAATATTCAGCATGAATAAAAATTTACCTTTGTTAACAGCTACGCGTATGCAACATTATGCAATATTTTTGCAAGCTTACCAATACGATATTCGTTACAAGAACACTAAATTACACGGCAACGCCGATGCGTTATCTCGTCTTCCTGTAAATTCTGATGAAATGATAGATTTTGATACGTCCGACGTAGTTAAAATTAATCAAATATCAACTCTACCTGTTACTACACAATTGCTAGCGCAGGAGACAAAAAAGGATCAGTCCTTGTTACCATTGCTACAAGCGCTCAGACAGGGGGGCACATTCCTAAAGAAATTCGATTTAATATTGAACAATTAGAGTTTAGCTTGCAACAAGATTGCATTATGAGGGGTTTAAGGGTAGTAATACCTTACAGTTTACGCAATAAAATCTTAGAAGAATTGCATTCAGCTCATTTTGGCATAGTAAAAATGAAATCGTTAGCAAGAAGTTACTGTTGGTGGCCGGGTATTGACAATGATATAGAACAATTAGTAAAAAAATGTACCGATTGTAATAAATATAAACACAATCCCAAAAAAGTTACACACCATTGGCATTACCCTACAGCACCGTTTGAGAGAGTTCATGTAGATTTCGCGGGACCTTTTTGCGGAGTTTATTTTTTTATACTCGTAGATGCGTATTCAAAATGGCCGGAAATACATATTTTAAACAAAATTACAGCTTGCAAAACAATAGAAATTTGCAGAAAAATTTTTTCGTCGTATGGATTACCACGTTTGTTGGTCAGTGACAATGGGACTCAATTTACAAGTTACGAATTTCAAAATTTCCTTAAAATAAATGGTGTCCAACACAGATTAACGGCACCATATACACCCAGTACTAACGGCCAAGCCGAACGTTTTGTACAAATGTTAAAAGATTCTCTAAAAAAAATGAAGAGTGATAAAAATAATTTAGAATTACACCTAAATAAACTGCTCCTACAATACAGAAAAATACCGCATTGTGCTACAGGGCTTTCACCGTCTAAGCTATTTCTAAATAGAGAAATTCGTTCCCGTATTGATTTAGTACAGCCAAATTTTCAAAATAAAATGAATGACAAAGTTGTACAAGAAAATGAATTTCGAAACTTAGAGATAGGTGCAAAAGTAATGGTACGTAATTATAATAGAGATGTAAAATGGGTTCTTGGGAGAGTTGTTGAAAAATTAGGCAACTTACATTATATAGTTTTAGTAGAAAATGGGCAAAGATGGAAAAGACATGTTAATCAATTATTTAAGATTGGAAAAAACAATAATATAGTTGATGATAACCGTAGTAACGAAATTATTCCTAAATTTGATAAAGATTTTGATAAATCTGATGTTGCACAAGCTCATGACAATGACACAGGAGGTTCCGAATTAAATCTAAATCCTCACCTAGATGACAATGCAGCTACTACAAATGATTCTGTAAATGTAGAGTCAAATAAAAATGATTTAGTACCTTCTGTACCGTTGCGTCGTTCCCAGAGAGAAAGGAAGCCGCCAGAGCGTTTAATGTATCATTAAAAATGTATATTTTGAATGTATAATTAATAATATTGATAATATAAGATATATAGTTTTAAGAATATCTATGTTAACTTTTGTATATAAATGTTGAACTAATTAATGTAAGAGCTTACATATATGTATTGTATTTTCTTTTCGCTAAGAAGAGAGAGAGATGTTATATATTTCATTATTATATTTCATTTGTATATTTCAATATATTTCCGTTTGGCGCTACTAAAGTGTATCCGTGCGAAATGGACTGGCGCGCCACTGGAGAAACGGACGGTGTGACTAAACAGGACGGGTCTTGGATTTTTGGCACTTATGTTGTACATGTCGTTAGAAGAGGTTGCAAATAAAATAGTTGGTGAATGGTGCATCCGAATTACATTTATTTCTTACACACCCATCCGAGTTACATTTATTACATACACCCCCACAAACACAACAGACCTGTACCCGTGAGCAAACTTTTTGCGATGCTCGAGATGAATCCAAATATAGATATATAGTGAATCTATCAAAATAGTATATGACTAGCGAATTCTCGGCTACGCCGAGCTTTCCCTAGAGCTCCGCTGTCAATGTAAAAAAACATATGCCGATCGACAATAAAAAAAAATTATATCTTCTTGTCAGCCCTCAATTAGACCTTTTATTAGATTCCAAACATGATATACTTCTGATAACTTTTTGCAGAAAACAAAAGCCGATCGGAATGGAACATTTTTGTCAATTTTGCACGCTAGCCCTCAACGAGACCTTTCATTTGAGACCAAACTCGACATATTTCTAAAAACTTCTTGCAAAAAAAAGCCGATCAACATTAACCATTTTTGTTAATTCTGTACACCAGCTCTTATCGAAACCTTTCATTTGATACCAAACACCACACACTTGTGACAACTTTTTGCAAAAAACAAAAACTAATCGACATAGCACATATTTGTCAATTCTGCACGCTAGCCCTCAACGAGACGTTTCATTTGAGCGCAAACTCGACATACCTTTGAGAACTTTTTGCAGAAAACAAAAGCCGATCGGAATGGAACATTTTTGTCGAGTCTGTTCGGTAGCCCTCAACGAGACCTTTCATTTAAGACCAAACTCGACGTACCTTTGAGAAATTTTTGCAAAAAACAAACGCCGATCAACATTGACCGTTTTTGTTAATTCTACACGCCAGCCCTTATCGAGCCCTTTCATTTGATACTAAACACCACATACTTCTCACAACTTTTTCCAAACTCAAAATATTTCTGACAACATTTTACAAAAAACAAATTCTAATCTACGTACAACATTTTTGTCATTCATGCACACCCGTCCACATTGTGTCGTTTCCTTAAAATCCAAGGATGATCTACTTCTAAGAACTTTTTACGAAAAACAAATGCAAATCGACATGACACATTTTTTTTGTCATTTCAAAACCGGCCCTTATGGTTTTCTTTCTGTTGATATCAAACAAAGCAAACTGTTTTAATTTAATTACAAACATTTGATTATTATTTAGTTACTTAATAATTTGGCAACACTGTATTAAAATATTCTAGTTAATTTTTAAATTTATAAATTACTATCGGCAATCCTAATATATGTATAATCGCCAATGTCTTCAGTAAAATTCATTTAGGAATATTTGTTTTTTGTTTAGTAATTTCATCACACATTTGGCAACATTGACTTATGTAATTCGAAACGTCAAAATTTAAAATAATTAAATGTGTTGTGTAATAAACTTAAAATATTGGTAAAACCTTTGCTCAGGACTATTATTTATGACACTGTTTTCAAATCTTTGATATCAATGTTCTATTAAAAGATACAATCATTTAAAGTTCATAGACAGATTGTCAAAAGTAACGGATAACTGCGTGATTCTTCTTAAAGTTAGACATGGCCTCTGGGATCCATTGTATCTAGGTACCAATTATGCACTGTTTTTGATTTTTTACACGAAAACTACTCACAGTAAAAATATGAGACCCCAAAAAGGCCCTATTCCACTTTAAACCACATCTAATAAAATAATATTAAAATTATTCCATGAATGGTTTGACCTGTACCCGTGAGCAAAATTGTTGCGATGCTCGAGATGAATCCAACTATATATATATATATATATATAGAAATATAGAGAGTGAAACTACCATTTTGGTATATAAGACTAGCGAAGGCTCAGCTACGCTGAGCTTCCCTAGGCCTCCGGCATCAATGAAATATTTACAGTTGACGGCTAATTTCATTCCTGTACACCAGCTCTCGACGAGACCTTTCATGTGATACCAAACACGACATACTTCTGACATATGTTGCAAAAAAACAAAAGCCGATCGACCTGGCAAATTTTTGTTATTTCAATATGACTGCCCTACTTGAGTGCTTTCATTTGATACCAAACACGGCATACTTCTGACAACTTTGTGCATAAAACAAAAGTCGATCGATATGGAACATTTTTGTAATTTCTGCACGCTAGCCCACAACGAGACCTTTCATTCGATACGAAACATGACATATTTCTAACAATTTTTTGAAAAATACAGAAGCCGGTCGACGTAAAATATATTTCTCATTTAGAGCCTTTTCACACACTTTGGATCCGACGGCCGGCAGCCGGGTATTTATTCCAAGTAGCACTGCGATTGCCTATTTACCCCGGTCAATAAATTTAATTTACATTTTGTCTTACGACAATGCCGCGTGAACGCATTAATGCTTTGTAGATTTTATACAGACGACTTTGCCGTCGAAAAATAATTGTCCTTCAATTCATTAAAATGTTGCCTCAAATGAGTGCATATTTCTGCTCACGCTTTTGTTTTTGTATATTCCTTCTATCTTATCCCATAGTACTGGTCTAGCCAGCCTGATACCATTAAATAAAAAAAAACAGGGTCGAGGTGGTCTCGAACCAGGTCTTGTAGATTATTTATATTATGAATCCGCCCTCTTATCCACTCGGCTATGAAGCATTTTGTTTTAGACGTTTCTTATTCGAAAATATGAAGGATAACCTTCAAAATACAATTTATTTTATCAAATATTTCAGTTAGAAAAGGCCATATTACACAACATTTGGTTTTATTAGATGCAAAATTAACTAATCTAACTAACGATACCATATACACCCGATTTTATTTACCGGGACAGATGGAAACAGCAAAAAACTGTTTTCCCATGTTATTTCCATATGTCAAGGTTTTCAGTACTCACCCTGTACTCCTGTACACATAATTTTTATAGGTTTAACAATACCGTTTACACCAGTCTTTGTAAAATTTGTTTGTATGTATATCAGAAAAAAGAACAATATTTTTAACAGTTTAAAAAAATCACATAGATGGCACTTATTATGAAATTTATTGCATCTGCTAAAGAAGGAATCGATATAATTACTTAACAATTAAATGTTTTTATATTTAATTATGTATATATTTTAAAATAATATTTTTAGGCATAAATGAAATTTATTATTCTAAGCGAAAACAAGAACATAATAATATTTTGAATACGTGACATACCTAACTAAATGGTGGTGCCAGTGTTGTTTTATTTATTTCCAAATCACCTGTATGATGTGAAAAGAAAAAAACTTGAATCCCCAGAGCAAATCTTAAGGGCTTTTATAATATTTAATATTGAAAATAATGTTATGAAATATTTGATCAAAATGCATAAAAATTGATTACATTATAATTAAAACTTATTTAGAACAATCTGTATGAAATATTTAAAAAAAAAGTCGCTAATCCTTGGAATTATTGTAGATAGAAACTTCTCATCTTTTTCTACGAATAATGAAATGGCAAACGGTAATATAAAGTATGTGCTTTGAAAAATGGACTTGTGTGTAATATTTGTCGGACTTCTTGAGTTTAACGTTACTATTTTAATGGAATTCTAAATCATTTACAGCTGATTTTTTATTTTGTAAATCTACAATGAATTTGTTTTGACAGGAATAAGGACATTTTATTTCCAAAAGTTCAAATCCGTTTTCTGTTTTGATAAAACCATCATCACTACATGCTTAGTATGGTTGGTTAGATAATATTACAACACTACAAGTCCAATTTCTTGTATAATATATTAGCTGAAGCTTGAAATACTGATTTCGCTTCAGTTTTGGTTTCCAAGCCATAACGCATAGCTTGATTACAATAAAAATTGTAGCCATTGATTCTTAATAACAACATTTTCATTATAATAATCACTGTCATATTTTCTCTGTACCAATCTAATTCTATTGGTACATATGTACATCTACAATGAAAGAGTTCATTGCAAAATATGTAGTTTTATGGGGATTTTTTAATCTGCATTTAATTTCCCTATAGGTATAATACTTTATGCACTCGTTTCAGACAAAATTTCTTTGCTTATGTTCTGAAAATGTAAAAAGAATATCAAGAAAATTTCCAGTCGTGTTTTTGTAGAATGGTTTTATTGAAACTTTGTGATATTTTTCAACCTGCGTTTATAAAGTCTTGTTCCAAATGATAGACTGATCAGTTTTGGACTGTATTTTAGAATTCTTATTTAAATGTGACTTCACTACACAGATACAATTGAAGGTAAAATTATAGAAATAACACATATGTAAACAAATACTTTGTTTCTTGCAGTAGTTTCATTTGTACAAGTTGTGATACACAATACATTGCTAACTTCTTTACATTTCTTAATAAAATAAATTCTCTTTATGATAATATAGCAAAATGAATTCTGGATTCCGCAAAAATCGCTCCTGTGTAGATAACTCCTAATAGCCATGTCTAAATTTAAGAAAAATCACGCAGTCATCCGTCACTTTGACAATCAGACTATGAACGATTATATCTTTTTATAGAGTATTGATATCAAAGATTTAAATACAATTTCATGAATAATAGACTTGAGCAAAGGTGCTACAACTAATTTCAGTTTAAAACATAACGTATTTAATTAATATAAATTTTGACGTACCCAATGTCAACAGTCAATATTGCCAAATGTATGACGAAGTAACTAAATTAAAACCCAATATTCCTAGACTAACTTCACTGAAGACGCTGGCAGTTGTATTAGGATTGACAATATTAATTTATAAATTTAAAAACTAACTACTATTTAATTTTATTTCGTGTTTGTTTTAAAATGAAATATAAATATAGTAGTAATAAAATTTCCTTGAATAAATGTGTATTTTTATAGATAGTTATTTGAAATTCCACTGTTTGAGAACCGATTTTTTATTCAGTTTAACGTTTAAAAATTCAAATATTATTTGGAAACAATAGTACTATTTACAGTTAAAAGTAAGCAATTCTTAATTTTAATATATTATACTGGAGTTTTTCTCAGTTCTCTACTTACATTTTTATTCCAAAGAAAAAATATGAACAAAAATTGTATAAAATGAAACTGTCAACTAACTTTCGGAATGTCGGTAACATAGGTATCATAATTAAAACATGACTACTAATTTTATTCCGTGGAAGCTAATTTTTTTTCATTGTAATACTGCAGTCTTTTCATTAACGATATTTAATTTTATTTCGTGTTTGATTAAAAATGAAATATAAATCTAGTAGTAATAAAATGTCCTTGAATAAATGTGTAATTTTATAGTTATATGAAACTCCACTGTTTGAGAACCGATTTGCTTCAAAATTTACTTCACACAACATTTCTAAAAATAAATTTACAAATAACAATTAAAACTTTTTAAAACGACACATCGCTATTAAACATTTCTTTGTACTATAACTTTGATCAGTTAGATTTGATTATGTTATTATAAAAACGTTTCAGAACTGCTGTGCTTACAAAAGAAATTTTTATAATGAAGCGTATGAATTGCAAGTGTAAATAATGTCATTTTAAAATTAGGTTTTACTTTTATATTTGTTAGATAATAAAGTTAAAATTCACCTCATGAAGATGATTATTTCATTATTTTTACTTACTTAAATTTCGCCGATATGCCACTATTTTTCTCGGGCGGGAAAATTAAATTATGCAGTACTGACCCAAGATGAATTTTTTGTTTATCGATAATACGAATAAATACGAAATATTTTTTTTAAGAAAATTGTATTAAAAGAAAGAAATTTGAAGCATTTAAAATCAGTTTGCTTTAACAGATGTATAATTATAACTTAGATACACAAAATAGGAAAGTTATATATTATTAAAATATTACAATAAATAATAATGACAATAAACTATGTAGTAAAAATCGTCTGGGCGGAACGAATTAGTCTTCAGGATTCCCTGTAAATGCTAACGGAAAACCGCCAAAAACGTTAGCAAAATACGATAACTAAACAAAAAGAATAATGTGAAAGAATGAATCAAACCGGTAATAACACTTACATTATTTAAATATATTGGAATTGCCATAAAGAAAGAGCGTTTTCCGAAGAAGCAGTGGGCAAAACGACCAATTCAGATTTAACCTTTTCAAATTTTCTTTTAGTTTCAGAGAAAAACGAAAATAGGTCGACTTATTTGAAAATAACTGGAATTATTTATTTAATTTCATTGACTGTGAATTAGGAAAATCTGTTGTAATCGTTGAAAATGTTGTCAAAAAACAACGATTTTACCTAATTCAATGCTATGGCAATCGGTCTCATGTTTATCTTTGGGGCCGTTGGAAACAAATAGTTTATGCAAATTATCTTCGACCGAATGTAGAGAATTTAAAGGAGAGATTTAGAGACGCTGTGACGTCTTTAACTCTGCGGAAGAAATTCAAAGAAGTTAAATAATTGCATCGAAGACTACAATTGTGCGCTCAACAAACCGTGAATCGATTGAGTAGAATAGTTACTGTTTATATTATTTTTGTTGTTAAATTTATGAAACTAAAGTTAAAGTCATGTTAACAATAATTTCTATGATAACGCAAACTTGTTTTTTGGGGCTTACAATTAGAAAAATTCTAAGTCGAACTATGTTCGACTTTTGTCTAAGACTAAAACAAGATTTGAAAAGGTTAAAACTGAATTATCAGTATTGAAACATGTAAAAACTTTTATTAAGAATACATGTTTCTCGTAAAATAAAAAATAAAAATGTTTTCCTTCTTTCTAACTCGATCCGATGACATACTGTATATCAAGGCCACAGAGAATGTTAATATTAATTTTAATACACTTTATTTGGACATTGCAAAGTTTTCTCGTAGAATTTGTCACGCAAAATTTGAAGAATGTTTCTTTCATTTCATGTAGTAATTTATATGTTTACTTTCTGAAAATACGACGAAATTTTCCTCCAGTGATCAAACAGATATGCGTTCTGTTAAATAAAAAATAGTAATTAGTTAATATTTTTTTTTCTTTAAATATAAATGTATTTACCATTCTTGTACAACTTCGTCAATAATAATATAGTTTTTCCGATGGTAGCAGAATCGTCAGCGAATAGAGTGGTTTCCATTTTAAGTTCCAAAATATTCAATATCGCTTTCCAAAGGAGGTTATTCTTGACAAGTTTTCCAAAAATATATTTTTTGTGAAACTGCTACCCTATAAACAATGAAAACTTATATAATAAAGGAAGATAATTTTTATTCAAATGATGCCTTCGTTTTAAAATGGATTCATTTTTCCAAATATTGTTTAACATCAACGTAGTGTATATTTGATTTGGACTAATACTCCATATGCTTCCATTGAAATTTAATCCTTTTCTTGTAATATTGAATGAAGGAAATTTCCATCTCAGGATTTGATCCATTTTTCTGTATTCAGAAGGAAATATTACTAATTAATAAAAAATATGTAAACATTGAACACTTTTTTATGAAAAAAGTTTCGCCTCAGATGAAAGAACTTCTATATTAATTGCAATAGTCCAAATAAGGATATAACTCGTATTTATAATCTTCGATGTACTTCACAGGTACAATGCAATGTATACTTCAGTTTCCAATATCTATAAATATAAAATTCACAAATGATATTTTTTAGAACATAAGAAAAACATACCATTTCACATTGTTATGAATCATGAAGATTTTTGGTATTTGTGTATCTTTATTATATATTATGAATTTAACTTTTAATTAGTTACATTAGTTTAAGGTTTTTCTACAATTTTTTTTTTTAAATTTAGAAATTTTGTTATGATATTATATATCATTTATTTTAATAAATTATTTGAGTTGCCAGAATACTTTGATTAAATAAAAAGTTTAATAATTTACAAATATAAATGTATAACAATATTATTATTATTTTCATTTACATTTTAAGTTACAGAATTATTTTATTCAATTAAAAGTTTAAAATAGATTACAAAATGAAGTTCTTGTTAAAATTATAAAATCTTTCATATAAAATTAAAAATAAATTTTTATAACCTGGCAACTCGATTACATACAAACATTCACACAAACATTCATACTTTTGCGATTTATTACTCTCTTATTTTTCTTTTATTTGATCGCTTTGTGGTTTTTTTATTTATTATAATGTTGTAATATGCTTCATTAGCTTCATATCCACCAGCCGGTTTGTGACGAGTAATTATTATGAAGCTTATTTTTTCTTATTTATAGTTTTAATTTTTTTAACCACGGGCTATTATAATATTGAAGCAAAGTACAGCAAAAATCCCAAATACCACTGGTATAGGGTTTTAAAGTATTATGTAACAAGTCATTGTCTTGCCAAGTCTACCGAGGAATTATAGATAATATGGTACACATTATGTACATAAAAATGTAATTTAAAACAAAAAATATAAATTGAATGTACTCTTACCAAATAAATTGTAGTTAATATTTGTACTTTTGTAGTTTTTTAAAAATGAAAATATTGTTACTCAAAATCATACAACAATGACAATGACTTGCTTACATAATACTTCAAAACCCACCAGCAGTAGATGGAATTTTTACCATACTTTGCGGTTTTGTAGTAGTATGTAGTATATTGCCAAAAAAATGTGTATTTATATTCTGTTGCATGAATTTTGAGGTACAATGGTAGACTGGCCTGCCCACATGTTGCGATTTATTATATACTTTTGTTTAACGTCACATTTGTAATACATATTATAAAGAGACGCAACATGTTTTAACTTAAGCCTGCTATTAGATAGTTTTCGTATAACGTCTTTATTTTTAGATGGTATTAACTAAAAATTATTGACAGCAGTATTGTTTAAGCGCTATTACATTTTTTATTGTTGATGAAAAATATTAATGTTAACTAATGACTGCTGTATTATAATAAAAAAGTATTGCTTAACCAATCTTTTAGTAGTAGTAGAAGGTAAAATATGTATTTAAATATAATTTTATTATAATTGTATTTTAATGTAAAAAATTAAAATTATTTTTTTTATGCTTACATATAAAATAGGTTTTCATTTAACTATTAAATGTAGGGACCTTCTTATCATTAAATAAAATTTTTAATGTATATTATTGAAAATATTGGTAAAACATACAATATACCAGAATGTAGACGCTATAGAAAATTTTTCTAATACTTAACCATTGCTTTATACTATTTATTTTATTTATGTTTTTCATTGTTAATAATATTTTATTAACTTTTATGTAAAGAATAGTTTTATTTATAATTGCCTTTTATAATTCTTTTTATTGTATTTTCATTCTGGCAAGGTCCGTAAAATTTGTAAAAGGAGCAATGGTATTATCAGACTTAAGTTCTTTTTTATTACCTTTTACAATATTTTACGAACCACTTTTCATGTTGGAATAATATTTAATACTTATATCAATTACATTTATTAAATATATTGCATATATTATTTAACAAATCAAATTTTACCATCATAACATTTTTTATTATTTATATTTTAAATTATTTTTATTCCTTTTTATATTATTAAGTATTTCTAAATCACATTTTTAAATCATAATTATTGCTTCAACATGCTTTTATTTTATATTTTAAATTTATCATTATTGCATTCTTATATTTTTATTTTATATTTCATATATACCATCAATAATCCTTTTTATAATATTACATGTTTTTCCGATATTCTAAAAATTTTAAATTTAAAAATTTAAGGTTTTAATGAGCTTCATATGCCTAATTTCAACCAGCCATTATGTGGCGAATAATTTTGATAAAGTTTATTTTTTAATGTATTTAATTTCTCTTGTATTTATTTATTTAATCACGGGCTATAATACTAAATCAAAGTACAGCAAAAATTTAAATACCACTGGTATTGGGTTTTAATGCATTATGTCCAAGCCATTGTTTTGCCATCTACCAAAGTAATTAAAAATAAAAAGGTATTTTTACCAAAAAATGTATGTTTAAATAAATTGTAGTTAATATTTGTACTTTTATAGTTTTATGAATATCAAAACCTTAATTCTCAAATTCATGCAACAGTCACAATGACTTGGAACATAACACATTAAAACCCCCAATGGTACTTGAAATTTTTACCATACTTGGCGGTTTTGTAGTAGGTATAATGCCAAAAACATAAGTACAAATTAGTATTCTGTTGCATGAGTTTTGAGATACAATGGTAGAATGGCCTGGTTGTCTGTTATCATTTATTATATACTTTTGTATATTAAATGTTTTTAAATTTTACGTCCATTCATTAATTATTAAATGGATTGCAATTTTTTATATATTTTTATATGTATTTGCTAGATTTATTTAGTTTTAGTAAATTTTATTTCAATGTCTTTGACTTCAAACATTAAATATTCTTTTATATAGTTTTAAAATTAATTATAATGAAATTTATGTATTATTGATATTTTGTTCATAATTTTGCAATAAGTTACGAAATGACTATGACATTGTAAATATAACAATTTTTTATCATGATATCTACTTGTTGAATTTAATTTTTTTCTAAATACTCCATTTGTTCACAATTCAAATCTTTATTTTTAATATTAAAATCTGATAATTTTATCTTTAAGGTTTTTAATAACCTGGCTACGATACTGCATAATGTTCATCATGTGAAAAGATTGGTTTAATTCTTGCACTTTAACTTAAATTTTTTGAAAATTTGTTTATGAAATGCTCTATACAATGTTTTTAAATTTTGAAATAATGTTTATAAATATGTACTTCATATAATATTGTTATCTTATCTAATTTTTTACTGATTAAAATTTAATTGAAATTATTTCATTATGATTTTAATATCTTGTTTAGTTTAAAATTTCTTTAATTACCACATTCGTGTTTATTCCTTCTTTAGAATTTTCATTAATATTTGATTCCGGTAATTTAATTTTTAAGTTTTTAGATGACCGTACTCTCGACATTGCAACATATAATTGGCCATGAGTGAAAACTGTATTTTCTAAATTAATTCCAACAAAATTAAACGTTTGACCTTGTGATTTATTAATTATCATTGAAAATGCTAATCGAATTGGAAATTGGCGACGTTTTAAACTGAATGGTAAATTTGTATCGGTAATTAAATCAAATCTTGGTAGATAGAGTCGGGTACCTGCACTTTGCCCGGTTAATACTTCTACATCAAGGTAATTAGTTTTCATATCTTTTATAATAAATCTTGTACCGTTACATAGCCCACGTTTTGGATTCATGTTTCTTAGTAACATTACTATTGCCCCCACTTTTAACGTTAATTTGTGAGGAGGCATTCCGGTTGGTGTTAACGCATTTAATAATTCGGTTGGATAACTAATTTTATTTTTATCATCGCCTTCACAAAAATCAGCACTGTAATATATTTTTTATTGTCCTATGATTTTATTTAATACTTGTTCGTTTATTACCATTGTATCGTCATTTGTTGGTGCTAAAATGGCGCGGTCTGTAAATTTGTGTATATCATTTGGCTCTATATCATTATCTCCAAATATATCATTAGCTAATGACGTTTGTGATACACAGTGTGCAGGAATTTTGACAACTTCAGTTAAACCATTGCCGATTTTTAGTAAATACTCAGAAAATTCTTTTTCGTCCCTATTTACACGCATGTTTTGTTTTAAAGAAAATTTTTGAAAGAGTTGCCATAAGTGACTTGTTATTACACAAGTTTCTATTATTGTGGTACGATTATTTGTATAATTTACTACCGGTAAACATTGTCTAAAATAACCACCTAATACTATAACTTTCCCGCCAAATGGTACCGTATTGTTCATTAAATCTTTTAAAAGTAAATCTATTGCATTTATCGCGTGTTTCGGTATCATTGTTACTGCGTCACAGATGATTACACTTGCATCTTTTATTAGTTTGCCTGCATTACTATTCGCTTTAACTTTACATACGCAGCCGTCATTTACAGGTACTGGTAACTTGAAAACAGAATGTACAGTTTGTCCACCTTTTAATAAAGTAGCTGCTATTCCTGTCCACGCCACGGCTATTACCTTAATATTGTGACCTCTTAAAATACTGATGAGGGTATTATATAAAAATGTCTTTCCTGTACCACCAGGACCGTCTACAAAGGAATATCTATTTTTGCTATTACTATCTGATACGGCATTTAAAATTAAATCTAAAATTTCTCTTTGATCATTATTAAACAACGCTACATTTTGTTCTCCCTCTAATTTCTCTGCTACAGTATCAATCAAATCGTTTTCATTTTCATCTACGTCATCTGGCAGCGGTAAACCGAAATCGCTTAATGTGAATCTATGTATTTCTAATATTTCTTGAATTTTTCTTAAACATTTATTTTGCGCTACTTTTTCGGAATTGTGCAATAAATAATCCTCCATCAAATACTCTTTAAATTTTTCCCACAAAGCTACGGCATTGGTGGACGTGTGGAAACAAATTAAATATGCAAACAATTCTCTTAATTGTCTCGGAAATTTATTTATCACTGCCTCACCTAAACAATTTTCGCATTCTTTATCATTTGCTAAAAGACCTAATGCGCGGGCAGCTTCTTGGTATGTGTTATACAACTTACCATCTACGGTACGCAAGTCTTCGAAACTTGTGGCCCCTTTCGCGTGTACTAATATTAAACGTAGATGAAACCTTTCTATATCTCTGGGACTGACGGAAATCATTCGGCCTATTGGTGGTTTTGACTCGCGTTGCCTAGCCTTCCAAGCGTTGTTAACAAATACATAATATTTTGGAATTTGCATATAAACATACTGCCGAGCATTTACATCTGTGCTATTTAAGATGAAACACGCAGTTAAAGTTGTATTTTTTTTCGGTGCCCGTTCTACTGCTTTTTTCTCTTGGCCCACCATTAACGAAAAATACCGCCTGTTGGTATTTCAAATGAACAGCTAACTCAAATATTGTATGTGATTTATCATGTAAAGGATATTCTAGTAGCCTCCAACAACATTCTGGAGCAGAAACATACCTCGCATCTAAATAACCGTTGATTTCATCCCATTGAATTACTTTATCTTTATCTGGTTGACCTAATTTAATACTTGCGCAGTCATGATCCTTACACAGATAATCGCAAATATATTTAACACTTTTAACCGAAGAGCATATTTCAATATTAATATGAGCTTTATACTTTTTTAGCAAATATGGATTGTAAGGTACTATCCATCTGTTATCTACTGTATATTTTACTAAACCGTTTTTCCAGAGAATATATATCTTTGCATTATTATCTGGCCTTTTGTAAAGAGGATAACCGTTAATATTTTCGTGTGTTTCGTTTCAAAATTCTTTAGGGTATCTTTTTGTGCATTTATTTTCATTCATGCAAGGTGAATATTTATTTAATATACCGCAGGGACCGTGGATCATGTGCGTTCGAACTAATTGATACAACTCTGGTTCATCGTCTTCATCTGGAATTTCGGCACTTACAATTTCGTCTATTTCATCTTTGTTACGGATTTTACTTTCGCTATCTAATGTCAACAACAAATGCATATGTGGTAACCCACGTTTTTGGAATTCTATTACAAAAATAAAAGCTACGACTTTTCCAAAAATATCATCGTGAAGAATTTCATTCATCATACTTTTAATTTTGCCGTTGAAAACTCGCGCTAGTATATCTGGCCGATCTGCAGAACTTTGACCTTCGCGTAACTGTTCAACTATTTCTGGCTATTTTGGATTACACGTTACTGTTATGAACAAATCAGGTCTGCCGAATTCTCTAACAATTGACATTTTTAACATAAAACGACTGCCACCTTGGAATGTGGATGGTAAAATAACCATTGTGCCCGCCTTACCGCCCTCATTATCTGCTAAATTATTTACATGGTCCATTAATCCACTATACAGCTCTACTCTAAGGGTAGGCTGATTTAATCTAATATAAGTCAATCTTTCAGCCTCGACTTTCACGTATGCATCTACAATGTACTGCTGAGTTAGTTTCCCGGCTTCTAAACACGGATTAAATGTATCTCTAACTGCTAATCTATTCATGTAAAATTGTAGCATGCTTTGTTTTTTAATACCGTCGGCATGCTTTAGGTTCATGTTCCAGCCACATTCACCGCGAGGAAAAAGTATGGGATATGTCATGGGGTCGCAGTTTTCGCTGAATTGATTAATTCTAACAGAACCGCCTGCTCTTGGGTGAACACAAATGTCTCTATCTATTGGTGGCTCTCCGTCATTTGATGTAAAAACTACGGCCACTTCATTACATGTTGGTACATTATACCTACGCTTATGTTTTCGTCTGTCACTAACTATCCACAAATTAATTTCTGGCGCTGACTGATTATTAATATTTGCCCTAGCTATTTCTCTTTGCTCTACTTCTTTTAACATCATGTACGCTTGAGAATACGGATTAATTTCTCTAATAATATCATCTAACTGCCCCATTATATTTGGTTTACACTGTTTATTGTATTCTACATTCATTCTTTTCTCTAACGCTTCCGCAGAATTTATAATGTATAACTGCGCATATTTTTCAACATTATTATTAGTTGGATATAACGAACTGGCTGAATCATGATAAATTTGACCATGTATCCGGAAACAATATGGTCCTCTCCCAGGAGGCATTAAAATTTTTGCTCCAAATGAAGCAAATGCTAACGCACTATTGTACTGTCTAATATGATCTTTAAAATTTCTACTGTCCGCGTTATTACTGATCATTAGAGTTTTTATGTATTCCGGAAACTCGCCTAATTGATCTGCGTTTAACTTGCCTTTACGGCAGCAGTGTGTGAATTTCCCGTCCGAGGGCTTTTCATACGCGAAGTTTTTGGATGAACAGTAAGTGCACAGTGCAGACATTGGACCCAACGAATGCGGTTCAATTTTCATTCCTATACCTTTGCTAGCTAATCTAACTTTATCAATAACTTTATTTTTGCGTGCCTTTATTTTATTTTTATTTATTATATTATTTTTTAACAAACGCTGTTCTTTCTGTTCCGGTGTTTCAGGTTGAATTACTTTTTTAAAATTATCTTTTAACATATTTAAACGACGTTCTTTTTGTTCAGGTGTTTCTATTTCTATAGATTTTTTAAAATTAGTTTTTAACTTATTTAAACGATTTTCTCTTTGTTCCGGTGTTTCTATTTGAATTATATTTTGAATATTATATTTTAATCTATTTAAGCGATTTATTTTTAGTTCAGGTGTTTCATTTTTAATATATTCTTTGAAATTAAATTTTAATTTATTTAACCTATTTGTTTGTTGATCAAGTGTTTCATTAGCTAAAATTTTTAATTTATTTTCTGTATTTAATTTAGATCGTTCTTCGTCTGTTTCATTCTCTTTGCGTTTTAAATAATTTTCTCTTAATTTTTGTTGTCGAGTTACCGGATATACTGTTAAATTACGTGTTTGAAATATATTTAAAGTATGTGACCTAAGCCTATTGATATCATAATTTCCGTTTTCTGGATTACGATTAAAAATTATACTCGTAAAAAATGCAATGGCAAACAACCCGCAATCGTAAGTATTTGTCTGCTGTTGAACTCGGACAAATCTAACTGTTGGTCTATAAGGAAACAATCTTTCTAAATATAAACTTGCATTCTGATTTAAACATTGAGAATTCATGCTATTATAAATTATTATCTCTGAACCGTCATAGTACGCTGTGAACCAATGACCAATGCTATCAATATTTGCACCTGGCACGAATAAAATTTGTAAGTGTTTAGTTCCTTGTTGAACTGGAATGATACGGTCCGGCGCATTTACATATACTGTAGGCTGAGGGTTGAACATTATTGATATTATTGTCCGCTACTGAAATGACAGATATACTCCTACAACCTGATTGAACCTGACTATTAATAAAGTTTTCTTCTATATTTCCCGTATTATCATTTTTATTATTTTTTGCCGCATTTTTCTCCTTGTTTTGCTTGCGCTTAAGACGGTTAATTCTATCTTTACTTGGCATTTTGTTATTTACTTACAAATTATACAAAACTTACAATTTTTGAGTGCGTTGTTCTTTTCAATATTTATAATTACCAATAATTACGTCAGGCCTTCGATTATAAGTCGATCAGGTTCTTTTCTGTTAGGATAATGGAATTCTGCACTCTTTCTCTTACTCTGCTGCAGTCAAGTTGTAAACCTACAGTAAAATTAATATTTAAAATATATGCATAGCATTATAAAAAATTAATACGAAATAAATGTGTATTTGTATTATTAGATTGCTAAATTACTAAATATTGCAAACTATGTACAATGTCTAGGCCGTGAAACTGCTTTCATCATAATCGAGCGGCAATTACATAACGTGAAATATAATAATATATTTGAGATTGTGTTTGTAGTGAACAAACTATAACCACGCAATTTAAACAACTGTCATCTGTTGTGTTCTTATGTATAGTTGGTAAGATAATGATATATTTCACGTTAATTATTAATTAAATGCATGTTCATATAAAAATATGTTTATAATTTAATAGTAGAGGTATTTAAGACATGGTATCATGGTTGGACTTCAAAAAATTTGCGAATAGTTTACATTGTGTGTTTTATTTGTAAATAAATAAAATTTAAATGAAAATATTGTTTTCGGTAAATAGATATATGTATTTTAAAGATTTTTCACAAAAAATATATTTATAGATTGCTAATTATCTATAACAATAAAATAGTCAACTTTTCGCAATTTTCATCTTTTTTTGGATGTAACAGAAACGTCTGCAACATTTTAAAATTCTAAAAATAAAAAAAATTGCGAGATAATAGTACTATTAAAAATGGCCAAGAATCAACCACCTAATGAATTTAAACAAGAAAAACATAGAATGTAATAAGAAATTAAATAATATTAAAAAAAATAGTGAAATCACAAATTAAAATTTCTATTGGCTTGGTTGCAAATGACATTTTTCTACTTGTAAATTGCTAACTTGCAAGTTGATTTTTCGAGGGTTGTAAAAGATATAAAATATTTCTCACCTTAGATTTGAATTTACCGGCACACTAAACGGGATTTATTTTATTGTAACTACTGCAGCTCAGATCAAAGATAATGAATATTAATTCGCAATATAAATATATTGTAACAAAGCACAATGAAATTACTCTACACACAGGTGAAGAAGCAATATTTTTAATAAACAAATTTTGTTTTCTATGGTGTCCCTGATCTAAAATTAGTATTTCCGAAATGTCGGTAAATGTGAAATAATTAATACCGACAGCGTACATACCGATAAATATAAAAATTAAATTATTAAAAATTCAAAAATTTTAAATAATAATTTATTAGTAATGTTATAACACAAATATACTTTTAATTTAAATGAGAATTTTCCTTTAAAACGAAATGAACGTGTTATATACAATAACGAAATAATTATAATACACTTACTTTTAGCGTGGGTGTCACAGATGCAAGGTTTGTTGTTTGAATCTTTAACTTCTTTTTTAATTGATCATAAGACAAGGACGAACCTTTGAGCGAAAACTGATACTCTGGCATTAGTGGTTATGTTCTAAATGCTAGCAGTTTTCAAATGGTTGCAACATGAACTTCTTCACTGATTCATACTAATAACATTATAACTGTTAATAAAATTAAACGTATTGGTAGAAATTAATTGAACTAAAATGTATACTTACATGAAATACATTGAAAATTTGTGTATAATCATTCATATTGTATTTTTGTTGCAACTATTGTTCAGTGTAACTACATTATTATTTTTTTACATTCATAGCTGTAAAATGAAAATTACAAATTAAAACAACAGGGGAAGGTCTTTATTGCAGTTACTGTAATTTAATAAAATCCATTAATATGTATATTAGTGGATTTTATTAGATGATCGCAACTCCAATAAAGACTTTCTTCATATTAACAACCAGTCGATAAACTAATCCTGCATTAAAAACATATTCATCATAAAACGTATTTTATTAAATTTATTTTAAATTCTACTTCGTTCGTTTCATAATAATTATTTTATAATAAAAATAAAAATAGTACATCCCCTCCAGCTTGTATTATTTTTTTCATAATAAAGATGTTTTAGGACAAAACAATGTGTTATGTACATACATTCATTCGAAGTTAAAACATATCTTCTGGTACTTACAGATTTTATTAACAGATTGCAGGAAATTAATACCACGTATTGTTTGTCTAGCATTGTGAACGATTTTAGCTCAGAATTGAAAATATCCGATAGTCGATTTTAAGTCATAATCTTCTAATGATATTATGTAGTTTTTTATTATCATTAGTTAATTTTTTATCGCCTGTCTAATTTAAAATGAAGTACAGTACTTAGGACAGTACTAAAAAACACCTATAATAAATAACTTGTTATTCAATATAATAGGAATTTATTTGAAACTTACTATTTCTAATAGGTATGCAAAATATGTTCTGGCTTACAATTATAGGTGTACTTGTCATTTTGCAAATACAATAAACAACAATGTGCTGCAAGACTTTTAAGTAAATTATGAAGGTCTGACAACTAACATATTTTGACAAATGATTAATTTCTTCGAACTTGTCGTTCACTAAATAAAATAGAGGGTTGAAACGCATATGAATCAAAATAAGAATACCTGCTCAAAAACTGCGCGTTATTTGAATTATTCCTATAACTCTCTTGTATATAAAGAACAGAATGTCAATTAATTGAATTATTTTTTGAAAAATAATGTTTCTGCTTTTGTAGGAATAATAAATTGTACTCTTTCGTATTTCATATTCTTTAGTACTGCTTATTTCCAATCTTTTGTATATGTCTTTCCTTTTTATATCTTTCTCTATATTTCTTATACATACATATATATCATTTTATATATATTTAAATAAAATATTATTTAATAAGTACAAACCAACATATGTTCTGAGTGTTTGTATCAAGTTGCAAAATTTCTAGTATAAATTTATATGTTATAACCAATTATAACAAACGTTAAATGTCAGAAAATTTTAATTATACCATATACAATTTCTAAAATAATAATATATATTTTGCACAATATTACGGATACATAGTTCAGTTAATTATGTCTTTGTCCATTTCCAAATTATTGTAGTTCAATATTCGTACTTATACTTGTCAAAGTTACTTCATCATACATTTGGCATCATTGACTTTTGATATTGGAAACGTCAAAATTTATATTAATTAAATACGTTATGTTTTAAACTTAAATTAGTTGTAACACCTTTGCCAAATGTGTGATGAAGTAACTAAATTAAAACCAAATATTCCTAAACTAACTTCACTGAAGACGGTGGCAGTTGTATTAGGGTTGACAATATTAATTTATAAATTTAAAAATTAACTACTATTTTTTAATGCAAACAGTGTTGCCAAATTATAAAGTAACTAAATAAAATCAAATATTCCTAAATAAAATAAATTGAATACTTTGCTGTGTTTGTTATCAAAAGAAAGGAAACCATAAGGGCCAGTTTTAAAATGACAAAAAAAAATGTGTCATGTCGATCTGCATTTGTTTTCCGTAAAAAGTTGTTAGAAGTAGGTCATCCTTGGGTTTTAAGGAAAGTTATATTAGGCTAGGTCACGATGAGGGCTAGCGTGCAGAATGAACAAAAATGTTCTATATCGAACGGCTTTTGTTTTTTGGAAAATGTTGTAAAAAGTATGTGGTGTTTGGTATCAAATGAAATGGCTCGATAAGGGCTGGCGTGTAGAATTAAGAAAAAAGGTCAATATTGATCGGCTTTTGTTTTTGCAAAAATTTCTCAAAGATATGTCGAATTTGGTCTCAAATGAAAGGTCTCGTTGAAAGCTAGCGTGCAGAATTGACAAAAATGTTCCATGTCGATCGGCTTTTGTTTTATGCAAAAAGTTGTCAGAAGTATGTCGTGTTTGGTATCAAATGAAAGGTCTCGGAGAGGGCTAGCCTGCAGAATTGACAAAAATGTACTATGTAGATCGGTTTTTGTTTTTTGCAAAAAGTTGTCAGAAGTATATCGTGTTTGATATCAAATGAAAGGTCTCGGAGAGGGCTAGCGTGCAGAATTGATAAAAATGTGCTATGTCGATCGGTATTTGTTTTTTGCAAAAAGTTGTCAGAAGTATGTCGTGTTTGGTATCAAATGAAAGATTTTGGAGAGGGCTAGCGTGCAGAATTGACAAAAAATGTGCTATGTCGATCGGCTTTTGTTTTTTGCAAAAGGTTGTCACAAGTATATCGTGTTTGATATCAAATGAAAGGTCTCGGAGAGGGCTAGCGTGCAGAATTGATAAAAATGTGCTATGTCGATCGGTATTTGTATTTTGCAAAAAGTTGTCAGCAGTGTGTGGTGTTTGATATCAAATCAAAGGTTTCAATGAAGGCTGGTGTGCAGAATTAACGAAAATGGTCAATGTCGATCGGCTTTTGTTTTTTGCAAAAGGTTGTCACAAGTATATAGTGTTTGGTATCAAATGAAAAGTCTGGGTGTGGGCTAGCGTGTAGATATGATAAAAATGTTTCATGTCGATCGACTTTTGTTTTTTTGCAAAATATTATTAGAAGTATAACGTGTTTGCAATCTAATGAAAGGTCTCGGTGAGTCCTGACGTGCAAATATAAAATAATTGTTTCATGTCGATCGGCATTTGTTTTTGCACTGACAGCGGAGCTCTAGGGAATGCTCGGCGTAGCCGAGAATTCGCTAGTCCCTATACTAAACGATTAGATTCACTATCTATATATCTATCTATAGATTTATCACGAGCATCGAGTAACTTTTGTAATCGCCTACAGCCTGAACCATGCAAGTGATTGTTGTAATTTTTTTTTAATATGTGGGGGCTAATGAGATCTGGTGCCTTTTGGGTGTCTCATATTTTACTATTAGTAGTTTTCGTGTAAAAAATTAAATCTTTGCACAAATGCTGCCTTGAAACAATGGATCCCAGAGGCCATGTCTAACTTTAAGAAGAATCACGCCGTCATCCGTCACTTTTGACAATCTGCCTATGAACTTTAAATGATTATATCTTTTAATAGAACATTGATATCAAAGATTTAAAAATAATTTCATGAATAATAGACTTGAGCAAATGTGTTACAACTAAATTAAGTTTAAAACATAACGTATTTAATTAATATAAATTTTGACGTTTCCAATGTCAAAAGTCAATGTTGCCAAATGTGTGATGAAGTAACTAAATTAAAACCAAATATTCCTAAACTAACTTCACTGAAGACGGTGGCAGTTGTATTAGGGTTGACAATATTAATTTATAAATTTAAAAATTAACTACTATTTTTTAATGCAAACAGTGTTGCCAAATTATAAAGTAACTAAATAAAAATAAAATATTCCTGAATAAAATAAATTGAATACTTTGCTGTGTTTGTTATCAAAAGAAAGGAAACCATAAGGGCCAGTTTTAAAATGACAAAAAAAATGTGTCATGTCGATCTGCATTTGTTTTCCGTAAAAAGTTGTTAGAAGTAGGTCGTCCTTGGGTTTTAAGGAAACGACATAATACGGACTGGTGTGCACGAATGACAAAAATGTTCCATGTAGATTAGAATTTGTTTTTTGCATAATGTTGACAGAAAAATATCGTGTTTGGGTATTTTCAAATTACAAAAGTCAGTGTTGCCAAATGTTTAATAAAGTAACTAAACAAAGAAGAAATATTCCCAAATGAACGTTACTGAAGACAGTGAATGTTATATTAGGCTAGGTCACGATTAGGGCTAGCGTGCAGAATGAACAAAAATGTTCTATATCGAACGGCTTTTGTTTTTTGGAAAAAGTTGGGAGAAGTATGTAGTGTCTGGTATCAAATGAAAAGGCTCGATAAGGGCTGGCGTGTAGAATTAACAAAATAGGTCAATGTTGATCGGCTTTTGTTTTTTGCAAAAATTTCTTAAAGGTATGTCGAGTTTGGTCTCAAATGAAAGGTCTCGTTGAGGGCTAGCGTGCAGAATTGACAAAAATGTTCCATGTCGATCGGCTTTTGTTTTATGCAAAAAGTTGTCAAAAGTTTGTCGTGTTTGGTATCAAATGAAAGGTCTCCGAGAGGTCTAGCGTGCAGAATTGACAAAAGTGTGCTATGTCGATCGGTATTTGTTTTTTGCAAAAATTTGTCAGAAGTGTTTGGTGTTTGCTATCAAATGAAAGGTTTCAATGAAGGCTGGTGTGCAGAATTAATGAAAATGTTCCATTCCGATCGACTTTAGTTTCCTACAAAAATTTCTCAAAGGTATGTCAAATTAGGTCTCAAATGAAAGGTCTTGTTGAGGGCTGGCGTGCAGAATTGACAAAAATGTTCCATGTCGATTGGCTTTTGTGTTATGTTGTCAGAAGTATGTCGTGTTTGGTATCAAATGAAAGGTCTCGGAGAGGGCTAGCGTGCAGAATTGACAAAAATGTGCTATGTCGATCGGTAGTTGTTTTTTGCAAAAATTCTCAGAAGTGTGTGGTGTTTGGTATCAAATGAAAGGTTTCAATGAAGGCTGGTGTGCAGAATTAACGGAAATGGTCCTTGTCGATCGGCCTTTGTTTTTTGCAAAAGGTTGTCACAAGTATATAGTGTTTGGTATCAAATGAAAAGTCTCGGTGTGCTCTAGCGTGTAGATATGATAAAAATGTTTCATGTGAATCGAATTTCATTTTATGCAGAAAAATGTCAAAAGTATGTCGTGTATGGTATCAAATGAAAGGTCTCGGTGAGAGTTGGGGTACATAAATGACAAAAATGTTTCATGTCGACCGGCTTTTGTTTTTTGCAAAAAAAAATTAGAAGTATATCGTGTTTGCAATTTAATGAAAGGTCTCGGTGGGGCCTGACGTGGAAATATGAAATAATTGTTTCATGTCGATCGGCATTTGTTTTTTGCACTGACAGCGGAGCTCTAGGGAATGCTCGGTGTAGCCGAGAATTCGCTAGTATTTTAGCTAAAAGAAAATATTGGTACAAGAAAATTGCTATTTGATGTGTGGTATGTATTCTAGAATCCAGCCCATGTAGCTTACAATATACAACTTATTCATTAAAATGACACCCGAAATTTGAATGTTTATTATCTGAATGGTACCACGAATTGGACACTTTTGCAAGTACAATGGTTAAATTATCCATAGTATAAATCCTATAGCATGAATATGAATGTTTTAACAAATATGTCCATTTCAAGAATAGGTAAAATCTGACTTTATTTTTGTAAAAAATCTTATAAATATTTGCTTCCGCGCCCAAATTTTATAATTCTTCATCATATTTTAGCTAAAAGAATACATTGCAACAAGAAAATTGCTATTTCAATTGTGGTAGGTATTCTAGAATCCAGCCAATGTAGCTTACAATATACAACGTATTCATCAAGAATAGGTAAAATCTGACTTTATTTTTGTAAAAAATAATATAAATATTTGCTTCCGCGCCCGAATTTAATAATTTTTCATCATATTTTAGCTAAAAGAAAACATTGCAACAAGAAAATTGCTATTTCAAGTGTGGTAGGTATTCTACAAGCTAGTCCATGTAGCTTATAATATACAACGTATTCATTAAAATGACACCCGAAAATTGAATGTTTATTATCTGATTAGTACCACATTTTGGCCCTTTTGCATGTCCAATGCTTAAAACCATCCATAGTATAGATCCTAAGGCATGAATATGAATGTTTTAACAAAAATATCCATTTCAAGAATATGTAAAATCTGACTTAATTTTTGTAAAAAATCATGTAAATATTTGCTTCCGCGCCCGAATTTTACACTTCTTCATCATATTTTAGCTAAAAGAAAATATTGCAAGAAGAAAATTGGTATTTCAAGTGGGGTAGGTATTCTAGAATCCAGCCCACGTAGCTTACAATATACAACGTATTCATTATAATGACACCTGAAAATTGAATGTTTATTATCTGATTGGTACCACGTTTTGGTCACATTTGCATGTCCAATGCTTAAAACCATCCATAGTATTGATCCTAAAGCATGAATATGAATGTTTTAACAAAAATATCCATTTCAAGAATGGGTAAAGTCAGACTTTATTTTTGTAAAAAATCATATAAATATTTGCTTCCGCGCCCGAATTTTATAATTCTTTATCATATTTTAGCTAACAGAAAACATTGCAACAAGAAAATTGCTATTTCAAGTGTGGTAGGTATTCTAGAATCCAGCCCATGTAGCTTACAATATACAACGTATTCATTAAAATGACACCCGAAGTTTGAATGTTTATTATCTGATTGGTACCACGTTTTGGTCACTTTCACATGTCCAATGCTAAAATTATCCATAGTATAGATCCTAAAGCATGAATATGAATGTTTTTAAAAAATATCAATTTCAAGAATAGGTAAAATCTGAGTTTATTTTTGTAAAAAATCATATAAATATTTGCTTCCGCGCCCGAATTTTATAATTCTTTATCATATTTTAGCTAACAGAAAACATTGCAACAAGAAAATTGCTATTTCAAGTGTGGTAGGTGTTCTAGAATCCAGCCCATGTAGTTTACAATATACAATGTATTCATCAAGAATAGGTAAAATCTGACTGTATTTTTATAAGAAATCATATAAATATTTGCTTTTGCGCTCGAATTTTATAATTTTTAAAAATATTTTAGCTAAAAGTAAACATTGCAACAAGAAAATTGCTATTTCAAGTGTAGTAGGTATTCTAGAATTCAGCCCATGTAGCTTACAATATACAACGTATTCATTCAAATGACACCCGAAAATTGATTTTATATTATTTGATTGGTACCACGTTTTGAAATAGCAATTTTCTTGTTGCAATGTTTTCATTTAGCTAAAATATGATGACGAATTATAAAATTCGGGCGCGGAAGCAAATATTTATATAATTTTTTACAAAAATTAAGTCACATTTTACGTATTCTTGAAATGGATATTTTTGATAAAACATTCATATTCATGCTTTAGAATCTATACTATGGATGGTTTTAAGCATTGAACATGCAAAAGTGACCAAAACGAGGTACCAATCAGATAATAAACTTTCAATTTTCGGGTGTCATTTTAATGAATACGTTGTATATTGTAAGCTACATTGGCTGGATTCTAGAATACCTACCACACTTGAAATACCAATTTTCTTGTTGCAATGTTTTCTTTTACCTAATATGATAAACAATAATAAAATTCGGGCGCTGAAGCAAATATTTATATGATTTTTTACTATTAAGTCAGAACTTGTCCTTGACGCATCTTACTAGATGTAAAATGTTTTATATATCAACTTTTATTGTTAAAATTTATATGTTTTTATTTTTATATCACTTGTTCTGAGCTGAAGATGACGCTGGTTGCTTCGAAACGTCCTCGATGAAAATAAAAATTGTTTAAAACCGTTCGTCACGTTTCTTCTGATCCTTCGCCACACAATTTCCTACAAAATTTTTAACAAAAATAAGGTCAGATTTTACCTCTTTTTAAAATAGATATTTTTAATAAAACATTCATCTTCATGTTTAGGATTTATACTATGAATGGTTTTAAGCATTGGACATGCACAAGTGACAAAAACGTGGTACCAATCAGTGTCATTTTAATGAATACCTTGTATATTTTAGGCTACAAGTGCTGGATTCTAGTATACCTACCACTCTTGAAATAGCAATTTTCTTGTTGCAATGTTTTCTTTTAGCTAAAATATGATGAATAATTATAAAATTCGGGCCCGGAAGCAAATATTTATATGATTTTTACAAAAATTAAGTCAGATTTTACATGTTCTTGAAATGGATATTTTTGTTAATACATTCATATTCATGCTTTAGGATCTGTACCATCGATGGTTTTAAGCATTGAACATGCAAAAGTTACTAGACCGTGGTACCAAACAGGTAATAAACATTCAATTTTCGGGTGTCATTTTAATGAATACGTTGTATATTGTAAGCTACATGGGCTGGATTTTAGAATACCTACCTCACTTGAAATAGCAATTTCCTTGTTGCAATGTTTTCTTTTAGCTAAAATATGATTAAGAATTATAAAATTCGGGCGCAAAAGCAAATATTTATATGATTTTTCACAAAAATAATGTAAGATTTTACCTATTCTTGAAATGGATACTTTTGTTAAAACATTCTTATTTATGCTTTAGGATCTATACTATGGATGGTTTTAAACATTGCACATGCAAAAGAGACCAAAACGGGGTACCAATCAGATAAGAAACATTCAATTTTCGGGTGTCTTTTTAATGAACACGTTGTATATTGTAAGCGCCATGGGCTGTATTCTAGTTTACCTACCTACCGCACTTGAAATAGCAATTTTCTTGTAGCAATGTTTTCTTTTAGCTAAAATGTGATGAAGAATTATAAAATTCGGGCGCAGACGCAAATATTTATATGATATTCTACAAAAATAAAGTCAGATTTTACTTATTCTTGAAATGGATATTTTTGTAAAACATTCATATTCATGCTTTAGGATCTATACTATGGATGGTTTTAAGCATTGGACCTGCAAAAGTGACCAAAACGTGGAACCAATCAAATAATAAACATTCAATTTTCGGGTGTCATTTTAATGAATACGTTGTATATTGTAAGCTACATGAGCTGGAATCTAGAATACCTACCACACATGAAATAGCAATTTTCTTGTTGCAATGTTTTCTTTTAGCTAAATTATGATAAAGAATTATAAAATTTGGGCGCGGAAGCAAATATTTATATGATTTTTTACAAAAATAAAGTCAGATTTTAACTATTCTTGATAAATACGTTGTATATTGTAAGCTACATGGCTGGATTCTAGAATACCTGCCACACTTAAAATAGCAATTTTCTTGTTGCAATGTTTTCTTTTAGCTAAAATATGATGAAGAATTATAAAATTCAGCGCGGGGAAGCAAATATTTATATGATTTTTTACAAAAAAAAGTCAAATTTTACTTATTCTTGAAATGGATATTTTTGATAAACTTTCATATTCATGCTTTGGGATCTATACTATGGATGGTTTTAAGCATTGGACATGCAAAAATGACAAAAAAGTGGTACTAATCAGATAATAAACATTTAATTTTCGGGTGTCATTTTAATGAATTCGTTGTATATTGTAAGCTACATGGGCAGGATTCTAGAATACCGACCACACTTGAAATAGCAGTTTTCATATTGCAATGTTTTCTTTTAGCTAAAATATGATGAAGAATTATAAAATTCGGGCGCAGAAGCAAATATTTATATGTTTTTGTACAAAAATTAAGTCAGATTTTACCTATTCTTGAAATATGGATATTTTTGTTAAAACATTCATATTCATGCTTTAGGATCAATACTATGGGTGGTTTTAAGCATTGAACATGCAAAAGTGACCAAAACGTAGTACCAATCAGATAATATACATTTCATTTTCGGGTGTCATTTAAATATATCCGTTGTATATTGCAAGCTACATGGGGTTGATTCTAGAATACGTACCACACTTAAAATAGCAATTTTCTTGTTGCAATGTTTTCTTTCAGCTAAAATATAATAAATAATTATAAAATTCGGGCGCGAAAGCAAATATTTATATGATTTTTTACAAAAATAAAGTCAGATTTTATCTATTCTTGAAATGGATATTTTTGTTAAAACATTAATATTCATGCTTTAAGATCTATACTATGGATAATGTTAGCACTGGCCATGCAAAAGTGACCAAAACGAGGTACCATTCAGATAATATACATTCAATTTTCAGGTGTCATTTTAATGAATACGTTGTTTATTGTAAGCTACATGGGCTGGATTCTAGAATACCTACCACACTTGAAATAGCAATTTTCTTGTTGCAATGTTTTCTTTTAGCTAAAATATGATGAAGAATTATAAAATTCGATCGCGGAAGAAAATATTTATACGATTTTTCACAAAAATTAAGTCAGATTTTACCTATTCTTGATAAATACTTTGTATATTGTAAGCTACATGGGCTGGATTCTAGAATACCTACCACATTTGAAATAGCAATTTTCATGTTGCAATGTTTTCATTTAGCTAAAATATGATGAAAAATTTTAAAATTCAAGCACGGAAGCACGGACATGCAAAAATGCAAAAACGTGGTACCAATCAGATAATAAACATGCAATTTTCGGGTGTCATTTTAATAAATACGTTGTATATTCTAAGCTACATGGGCTGGATTCTAGAATACCTACCACACTTGAAATAGCAATTTTCATGTTGCAATGTTTTCTTTTTGCTAAAATATGATGAAGAATTATAAAATTCGGGCGCGGAAGCATATATTTATATAATTTTTGCAAAAATTAAGTCAGATTTTACCTATTCTTGAAATGGATATTTTTGTTAAAACATTCATATTCATGCCTTAGGATCTATACTTGGATAATTTTAGCATTGGACACGCAAAAGTGACCAAAACGTGGTACCAATCAGATAATAAACATTTAATTTTCGGGTGTCATTTTAATGAATACCTTGTATATTGTAAGCTACATGGGCTGGATTCTAGAATACCTACCACACTTGAAATAGCAATTTTTATGTTGCAATGTTTCCTTTTAGCTAAATTATGATGAAGAATTATAAAATTCGGGCGCGGAACCAAATATTTATATGATTTCTTATAAAAATAAAGTTATATTTTACCTATTCTTCAAGTGGATATTTTTGTTAAAACTTTCATATTCATGCTTTAGGATCTATACTATGGATAATTTTAGCATTGGACTTGCAAAAGTGACCAAAACGTGGTACCAATCAGATAATAAACATTCAATTTTCGGATGTCATTTTAATGAATACGTTGTATACTGTAAGCTACATGGGCTAGATTCTAGAATACCTATCACAAATGAAATACCAATTTTCTTCTTGCAATGTTTTTTTTTAGCTAAAATTTGATGAAGAATTATAAAATTCAGGCGCAGAAGCAAATATATATATATATATGATTTTTTACAAAAATTAAGTACAATTTTACCTAATTTTGAATTGGATATTTTTGTTAAAACATTCATATTCGTGCTTTAGGATCAATATTATTAATGGTTTTAATCATTGGACATGCAAAAGTGACCAAAACGTGGTACCAATCAGATAATAAATATTCAATTTTCGGGTGTCATTTTAATGCAGACCTTGTATATTTTAAGCTACATGGGCTGGATTCTAGAATACCTACCATACTTGAAATAGCAATTTTCTTCTTGCAATGTTTTCTTTTAGCTAAAATATGATAAAGAATTATTAAATTCGAGCGTGGAAGCAAATATTTATATGATTTTTACACAAACAATGTTAGATTTTACATATTCTTGAATTGGATATTTTTGTTAAAACATTCATATTCATGCTTTAGGATCTATACTATAAATGGTTTTAAGCATTAGACATGCAAAAGTGACAAAAACGTGGTACCAGTCAGACAATAAACATTCAATTTTCGGGTGTCATTTTAAAGAATACATTGTATATTGTAAGCTACATGGGCTGGATTCTAGAATACCTACCACAATTAAAATAGCAATTTTCTTGTTGCAATGTTTTCTTTTAGCTAAAATATGATAAAGAATTATTAAATTCGGGTGCGGAAGCAAATATTTATATGATTTTTACAAAAACAAAGTCAGATTTTACCTATTCTTGAAATGGATATTTTCGTTAAAACATTCATATTCATGCTTTAGGATTTATACTATGGAAGTTTTTAAGCATTGGACATGCAAATGTGACCAAAACGTGGTACCAATCAGAAATTAAACATTCAATTTTCAGGTGTCATTTTAATGAATACATTGTATATTGTAAGCTACATGGGCTGGATTCTAGAATAACTACCACACTTGAAATAGAATTTTTTTTGTTGCAATGTTTTATTTTGGCTAAAATATGATGAAGAATTATAAAATACGGGAGCAGAAGCAAATATTTATATTATTTTTTACAAAAATAGAGTGAGATTTTACCTACTCTTGAAATGGATATTTTTGTTACAACATTCATATTTATGCTTGAGGATCTATACTATGGATAATTTTAACATTGGACATGCAAAAGTGACCAAAACGTGGAACCAATCGGATAATAAACATTCAATTTTCGGGTGTCATTTTAATGAATACGTTGTATATTGTGTAACTGTACGTACCCACCTCTTCCGTACATACAATTATACTTTAGCCAAAGATCATCTAGTGGAAGGTTTAACTTACCCTACGTTGTGTTTATTTAAATAAGTAACCCTTCATCGTCGTTATACAGAGTAGCTGTTAAGAGTGGAGGAATCGGGACAGGTATCTGATAAAATAAAAGAATGATATTCACTCTAAAAGATAGATAAAATATCTAACTTGTGCATTTATTTATAATTAAGAAAATCGTAGAGTGCTGTGGAATATTACGCTCTCCGGTATTCACCTTAATAACTTGGGGGAAACCACAGCCAAAACCCCAGGTAGAGAGACAATTTGACCATATAACAATTATATAAAAATATTGCATTCAATTCATAAAGAGTTGTCCCAATAATTTATGATAAACATATTTGTTAAAATTATATGATTGAGATCCAAACTGATATTGTTGCTCACAACTGCAATTGTGTGTGTGCTGGTTTGTATAATTATATTTGTTGGTTCTTTCGTTTATAGGGCGCTCTGTTTTGTCAGAGGGCAATTGTTTATCTTTCGTATGGTCTGAATCGCAATGACTGGCCCTTGAGCTCACAGTTCTCCCGGCCACAATAGCTCTCAGTCAAATGAACCGGCCACGGCGGGTCACAGTCAAAGAGATCAGAAATAGTTATTGATAGTTTGATTGGTGGCAGACACCCAGATTTACAATTGTTAGTCAGTCAATATCAGATCGTTTATATTTAATAAAAATATGACATCATTGTGACAACTATAAAACAATTCAAATAACACATACCTGGCTTGTCAGAGCAGCGACGTAGTTGACAGGGATTTCATAGGATTTAGTAATAAATACGGAGACGGAGACTATCGTGGTGCCAGGCATAGCCGGATAAGCTACACACGACAGCGGTTTCAGAGGTGCACTAGGTGGTCTTGGTGCCAGGCATTGCCGGATAAGCTACACATAGACGTCCCAGTGTGGAGGAAAACTATCGTGGTGCCAGGCATTGCCGGATGAGCTACACACGACAGCGGTTTCATAGGTGCACTAGGTCGTCTTGGTGCCAGGCATTGCCGGATGAGCTACACATAGACGTCCCAGTGTGGAGGAAAACTATCGTGGTGCCAGGCATTGCCGGATAAGCTACACACGACAGCGGTTTCATAGGTGCACTAGGTCGTCTTGGTGCCAGGCATTGCCGGATGAGCTACACATAGACGTCCCAGTGTGGAGGATTAGGGAGGTAGAGAAGTGGAGTCAAGGAGATCAGGAAAACATACCTCGGACAAGCCAAGCATACGTGGAGTCCTGGATCAGACTCCTCGAGTACCGATTTGGACTCGGGTTATATACAAAAATATCCCTCTTCTCTCCTTCAGAATGAGGGCGTTTCGGGGGTACCCAGCCACGCTCCAGACGCGTGATCGTGGAATCTTCTCGAATCTGCATATCAACCATGCAGATACAGGCTCAGCGTCTCGAAGTCTGTCCCTTTCAAGTGGTTGGGCCATCTGGCTTTCACGCCAGGACGTGGAGTCCATGGGCGTACGGATAATCCTTTTAGTACTTTGGTGCATTTCAAAATATAAACAAAAACATTATACTTTCTGTTATGTTATATATTTATTTAAATTAACAGTACCATCTGCAAATATTATATTGTGTCACCTGTACTAACGTGACATAGGTAAATTTATATTAGTTAAAATCTAATATTCTATTTATTTAGTACGTATTTTATTAAGGAATATTTGAACTGATGTGTTGTAATAACACATCATTTTAGAGAATTTAAGAATGATTGAAATAAATAATAATTTATCAACTTTACGTTGTAAAATTTATTTGCAGTTAAATGATAACTGAAAGGACATGATTTTTAGCAATATGATACTGAAATAGATATTTCTGTTATTTAAAATACTTGATTTACACATCCGAACTTATTTAAACAACGATATAATTTTATATAATAATCTAAGGAAATATGAATACCGTATAGAAAATTGTGAAATCTACGCCTATGCTCCAAATACAGATAGTGGAATGCATACAATATTTCCGTATGTCAAGTGTTTTCTGACCTGGCCTACTAAATGTAAACAAATCCAACCCTTGACTAGTTTAAAATGAAAAGAGATGTTCGTAAAATAATTATTCACAAAAATATTTCATCATAATAAAAATTATTTCTAATATTATTAATAACAAAATTATACATGCTAGCAGTACTGCTTCAAACTCCCCCAGATATTTAATTGTATTAGCCAACAATCAGGTGAGCGGATACATTAAATATCTCATGCATTATTATTTTGTTAGTTTATAGTCATTTCTTGGCGTTCACTATTCTTATAATTATTTACTTCTATCTACATCGAGTACCGTGCACAACCGTAAATAGAACTAAAGAAATAAATATTTGGTGTTTTTTTTCTATAATGAAACATCGGTGAGATTAGGCAATACATTTCCTTTTTTTTTTTTTAGTATGTAACAATTGATTTTAATTTATAACAAAGTATAATTTTTCCTAACTTACTACTATCTTTTGTCACCAACCACTGTTCTTCCCGCGATGTTTCTTTGTGCTGATTTTGATATGGCCACGAATGTGGAAACCAAAGTTATTGTAGATTGTTGATAATTTTGGTTGATTTTTTTCTTCAATTCTTAATCTTGTCTGACAGTTGTAGATGAAGGCGGCGTCGTTGGCGCTACTGGAGATGTATTTTTGTCCTCTAGTCCTGCAGATGATTGATTTGGTGTTTTACTTAACTTTAATGATGATTTCTACTGGGTTTGATAAAACCGAGTTGATGAAACGTACTATCGTTGTTTTGAGCGTCACTAGTTTTATTGAATTTTAAAGCTGATCCTTTTGTCCTCTTCATTTATGGTTGTCGGTGGGTGTGCAGATGTTTTCTCCATTTGTGATAGTCAGTAGATGTACTTATGTTTTCTTAATTTGTGGTAGTCGGTGGATGTACTGAGGATTTCTTCATTTGTTGTAGTCGATGTATGTACTGATGTTTTCTTCATTTGTGGTAGTCGGTGTCTGCACTCCCCCGATAACATACTATATCTGCAAACCTTTCAATCCGTGTTCTTCTTATATGTGGTGACGATGACTGTTATCTTCTTGGTATATTATATATTATCCTCGAGCTATTTATGTAGCTTTCATCACTTCAATAACAATAGAACCATTTTTTTATATTTCATTGCACTACACACTACACTGAACTAAATTTCACTGATATATATTTCATTACACCAAACTGCACTACGAATATATAATACTGACTTACCATATCTACAATTGAGTAGAATAAATTGATGGTACAGATCCTTTACCCAATATCTGGTGTAATTCTATTCTTCATCTAAAGCTGAATTATATTCTTGGATTTTTGTGATAACACGTCCTGTTGTACTTTGGAATAATTTCCCATATCCGTTGATTGCAATGTAAATCCTTTGTATTTTTGTGGCATTTTCGAATTTAACACTTTCTAGTAAACCTGTGCTATACTATTTGTTTATTAACATAGTTTGTGCTCCTTCTTGATTCTCTAATTTCTTCAATCTGATTTAATTAATATTCACATAATGAATTTTTAAGATATTACCGATCCTTTTCCTTTGGTTTTCCTGGTATTTGTTTATTAGGTCATGACCTATTTTATCTCATTCTTCCTTCGGATGCAATGGTTTTTCTACGAACTACCTACTCAAGTGTTTGGGGTCGATGTCCTTCTTCGGGGTGATAATTTCCTAGTTGCTGTCTGTAATCCGATCTCCTTGTTCGGTACACCGGCACACGTCTTGTTTTTTGAATTTCTGTTCCTAGCTGGACACTGGACACTAAAGTTCTTCATGGTTGTTCGTTATTGTTTACAACACACTTTAATCACCGTATCATTTCAAACACTTCAACCCGTCGAAAAATATTCCAGATGTTTCACAAAACTTGGAATATTTTTAAACTCATTTCTTCACGCAGGTCAAAAGACCTTTTCAAGTGTTATGGATTGCTTCACGATATAAGGGAATGCATCTGCGTTACTAATGTAAATTTTATTTCATTGTTGATTACAAGCATAATTTTAATTTGTTTTTAAATTTTAGTTTTATATAACTAATGTTTTTTTTTTTCTAAACAAAGAAAAGAAATTAGAATCTCTTTTTATAAACAAACATGATTTTAATCAGGTAAATTTTTATTTTGACAAAAATAATTATTGTTAGAATAATTATTATTTTTTTTTTTGTTTAATCTATACGAAAGTTAATATTTTATTTCTGAATCAAAGGTCTCGTGCCTTTATAATAAGTTTTAGTTGTATTTTATTCGCATAGCGATCAACATCTAAGAGTGTTTTCGAATCACTCGTATGCAGCGGTTTATAATTAACGATTTATCGATGCTGGGATTTGTACCACAGACCTCACATTATTGTTAATTTAAATAATTGAATTCAATTTTAATTTTGGAACGGGCAACAAGTGACAAATAATTTATAGACAACATAAAATAATTATTAAACAATTTAGCAATTTTTTTCTTCATCTTGTTTTTATTTAATTATTTTGACTTATTTCATTATTTGCAATTTACTTCGGAACATCTGGTTATTATATTACAATTTGAGATGTCTCGGTCAATCCCTTATACCCCGAAACATACCATCTGGCGCGCCGAACCGATTCCGAAATTTAAGATTTCACATAACGCGCTGAATTTGTTAATTGATAGATATCACTCTTCTATCAAATATTCCGTCCTCTCCCCCAATTAACAGCTTTTAAGACTCTGTATCCTGGTCACGGCACCATTTTTGTAACTGTACGTACCCACCTCTTCCGTACATACAATTATACTTTAGCCAAAGATCATCTAGTGGAAGGTTTAACTTACCTTACGTTGTGTTTATTTAAATAAGTAACCCTTCATCGTCGTTATACAGAGTAGCTGTTAAGAGTGGAGGAATCGGGACAGGTATCTGATAAAATAAAAGAATGATATTCACTCCAAAAGATAGATAAAATATCTAACTTGTGCATTTATTTATAATTAAGAAAATCGTAGAGTGCTGTGGAATATTACGCTCTCCGGTATTCACCTTAATAACTTGGGGGAAACCACAGCCAAAACCCCAGGTAGAGAGACAATTTGACCATATAACAATTATATAAAAATATTGCATTCAATTCATAAAGAGTTGTCCCAATAATTTATGATAAACATATTTGTTAAAATTATATGATTGAGATCCAAACTGATATTGTTGCTCACAACTGCAATTGTGTGTGTGCTGGTTTGTATAATTATATTTGTTGGTTCTTTCGTTTATAGGGCGCTCTGTTTTGTCAGAGGGCAATTGTTTATCTTTCGTATGGTCTGAATCGCAATGACTGGCCCTTGAGCTCACAGTTCTCCCGGCCACAATAGCTCTCAGTCAAATGAACCGGCCACGGCGGGTCACAGTCAAAGAGATCAGAAATAGTTATTGATAGTTTGATTGGTGGCAGACACCCAGATTTACAATTGTTAGTCAGTCAATATCAGATCGTTTATATTTAATAAAAATATGACATCATTGTGACAACTATAAAACAATTCAAATAACACATACCTGGCTTGTCAGAGCAGCGACGTAGTTGACAGGGATTTCATAGGATTTAGTAATAAATACGGAGACGGAGACTATCGTGGTGCCAGGCATAGCCGGATAAGCTACACACGACAGCGGTTTCAGAGGTGCACTAGGTGGTCTTGGTGCCAGGCATTGCCGGATAAGCTACACATAGACGTCCCAGTGTGGAGGAAAACTATCGTGGTGCCAGGCATTGCCGGATGAGCTACACACGACAGCGGTTTCATAGGTGCACTAGGTCGTCTTGGTGCCAGGCATTGCCGGATGAGCTACACATAGACGTCCCAGTGTGGAGGAAAACTATCGTGGTGCCAGGCATTGCCGGATAAGCTACACACGACAGCGGTTTCATAGGTGCACTAGGTCGTCTTGGTGCCAGGCATTGCCGGATGAGCTACACATAGACGTCCCAGTGTGGAGGATTAGGGAGGTAGAGAAGTGGAGTCAAGGAGATCAGGAAAACATACCTCGGACAAGCCAAGCATACGTGGAGTCCTGGATCAGACTCCTCGAGTACCGATTTGGACTCGGGTTATATACAAAAATATCCCTCTTCTCTCCTTCAGAATGAGGGCGTTTCGGGGGTACCCAGCCACGCTCCAGACGCGTGATCGTGGAATCTTCTCGAATCTGCATATCAACCATGCAGATACAGGCTCAGCGTCTCGAAGTCTGTCCCTTTCAAGTGGTTGGGCCATCTGGCTTTCACGCCAGGACGTGGAGTCCATGGGCGTACGGATAATCCTTTTAGTACTTTGGTGCATTTCAAAATATAAACAAAAACATTATACTTTCTGTTATGTTATATATTTATTTAAATTAACAGTACCATCTGCAAATATTATATTGTGTCACCTGTACTAACGTGACATAGGTAAATTTATATTAGTTAAAATCTAATATTCTATTTATTTAGTACGTATTTTATTAAGGAATATTTGAACTGATGTGTTGTAATAACACATCATTTTAGAGAATTTAAGAATGATTGAAATAAATAATAATTTATCAACTTTACGTTGTAAAATTTATTTGCAGTTAAATGATAACTGAAAGGACATGATTTTTAGCAATATGATACTGAAATAGATATTTCTGTTATTTAAAATACTTGATTTACACATCCGAACTTATTTAAACAACGATATAATTTTATATAATAATCTAAGGAAATATGAATACCGTATAGAAAATTGTGAAATCTACGCCTATGCTCCAAATACAGATAGTGGAATGCATACAATATTTCCGTATGTCAAGTGTTTTCTGACCTGGCCTACTAAATGTAAACAAATCCAACCCTTGACTAGTTTAAAATGAAAAGAGATGTTCGTAAAATAATTATTCACAAAAATATTTCATCATAATAAAAATTATTTCTAATATTATTAATAACAAAATTATACATGCTAGCAGTACTGCTTCAATTGTAAGCTACATGGACTGGATTCTCCAAACCTACTACACTTGAAATAGCTATTTTCTTGTTGCAATGTTTTCTTTTAGCTGAAATATAATGAAGAATTATAATATTTGGGCGCGGAAGCAAATATTTATATGATTTTTTACATAAATAAAGTCATATTTTACCTATTCTTGATGAATACGTTGTATATTGTAAGCTACATGGGCTGGATTCTAGAATACCTACCACACTTGAAATAGCAGTTTTCTTGTTGCAATGTTTTCTTTTAGCTAAAATATGATGAAGAATTTTAAAATTCGTTCGCGGAAGCAAATATTTATATGATTTTTTACAAAAATTAAGTAAATTTTAACCTATTCTTGAATTGGATATTTTTGTTAAAACATCCATATATTCATGTTTTAGGACCTATACTATGGATGGTTTTAAGCATTAGACATGCAAAAGTGACCAAAACGTGGTACCAATCAGATAAAAAACATTCAATTTTTGGGTGTCATTTTAATGAATACGTTGTATATTGTAAGCTACATGGGCTGGATACTAGAATACCTACCACACTTGAAATAGCAATTTTCTTGTTGCAATGTTTTCTGTTAGCTAAAATATGATAAAGATTTATAAAATTTGGGCGCGGAAGTAAATAATTATATGATTTTTTACAAAAATAAAGTCAGATTTTACCTATTCTTGATGAATAGGTTGTATATTGTAAGCTACATGAGCTGGATTCTAGAATACCTACCACAGTTGAAATAGCAATTTTCTTGTGACAATGTTTTCTTTTAGCGAAAATATGACGAAGAATTATTACATTCGGGCTCGGAATCATATATTTATATGATTTTTTACAAAAATTAAGTCAGAGTTTACCTATTATTGAAATGGATATGTTTTTAAGCATTACGTATATTGTATATTGTAAGCTACATGGGCTGGATTCTAGAATACCTACCACACTCGAAATAGCAATTTTCTTGTTGCAATGTTTTCTTTTAGAATAATTATAAAATTCGGGCGCTGAAGCAAATATTTATATGATTTTTTACAAAAATAAAGTCAGATTTTAACTATTCTTGAAATGGATATGTTTGTTAAAACATTCATATTCATGCTTTAGGATCTATACTATGGATAGTTTTAAGCATAGGACATGCAAAAGTGACCAAAACATGGTACCAATCAGATAATAAACATTCAATTTTCGGGTCTCATTTTAATGAACACGTTGTATATTGTAAGCTACATGGGCTGGATTCTAGTATACCTACCACACTTAAAATAGCAATCTTCTTGTTGCAATGTTTTCTTTTAGCTAAAATATGATAAGGATTTTTAAAATTCGGGCGCGGAAGCAAATAATTATATGATGAGTCAGATTTTACCTATTCTTGATGAATACTTTATATATTTTAAGCTACATGGGCTGGATTCTAGAATACCTACCACAGCTGAAATAGCAATTTTCTTGTAGCAATGTTTCCTTTGAGCTAAAATATGATGAAGAATTATATAATTCGGGCGCGGAAGCAAATATTTATATGATTTTTACAAAAATAAAGTCAGATTTTACCTATTTTTGAAATGGATATTTTTGTTAAAACATTCATATACATGCTTTAGGATCTATACTATGGATGGTTTTAAGCATTAGACACGCTAAAGTGACCAAATCGTGGTACCAATCAGATAATAAACATTCATTTTTCGGTTGTCATTTTAATGAAAACGTTGTATATTGTAACCTACATGGGCTGGATTCTAGAATACCTACCACACTTGAAATAGCAATTTTCTTGTTGCAATGTTTACTTTTGGCTAAAATATATTGATATTTTTTTTTATATTTTGGTTGGCGTGAAGTCCTCTGATTAAGAGTATTCTTTGTGTGTTCCTCAATTTTTTCAATTTTTTTGAGAGTTTCTTTTTCAAATTAATAATAATTTTTATACCAATCTGTTTACAAAAAATTGTGCCATCATTTGAACTAATTATTTCGTGTTGGTTTAATTAATGTGAAGAATTATAACACCTTTTAATAATATTTTTGGGGTAAAATCCAACTTACTTAAGTCAAAAGTGCGTGAAGGATTTAAGTTGTTTTGTGGTGGCTGATTCCAAGATGTCGTCAAAGTGTCTCATATGCAAAAATAATTATGATAAGGCATCTGCTATCTCCTGTGATAAATGCGGTCTTTCAGCCCACTTAAATTGTGCTGATTTCTCTCAAGCTGATGTTAGAGTGTTACGATCCAAAAAAAATTGTAAATGGTTCTGCAACAATTGTTTGAAAGATCCAACTGCTCAACAAGATCTCCCTCTTAATGAAGATATTGATGGACTAAAAAAATTTATATTAACCCTTCAAGCAACGGTTTTATCACTGCAAAAAGATTGAAATGAATTTAGAAATAAATATAAATCTGATGGAAAAACCAACCTTGATAAACATGTTGAAATGGAGGAAATTATAAAGGAGATGGGTGATCGTAAAAATCGAGAACGAAACATTATCTTACGAGGCCTTCCTGAAAAGTCTTCAGCTGCTGAAGAGCGTAACGTGGTCGATAACATGCTGGCTAATTTAGTTGCTGATACAGAATTATATAATTATAACTTACGTCAATTAGGTAAAAAACCAGAAAACAACAAACCTCGCATTTTAAAATTATCGTTTAATAACACAAAATACGTCAAACAAATATTTAAAAATATTCGTAAGTTGAAAGAACTTTCCTTATTTAAAAATGTAATCATTACCAACGACAAAACACTCAAGCAGCGTGAACATCTTGCCCTGTTAAAAGAAGAAATTAATACACTTAATAGTGATGGCAATAAAAAATTTACCATTAAGTATATGAAAGGTGTCCCCCAGATTGTTAAGGCAAAAAACTAAACACAAGCACATTAAGAAATCCTGATCAAAAATTGCTTTCGGTATACTATCAGAATGTGCGTGGTCTTAATACCAAGCTTACTCAATTTTATAATAATGTACTTCTAAACAATTTTGATTTGTTTGTTCTCACGGAAACATGGTTGAAAGACAATATTCACAGTTCTGAGTTGTTTCACAGCCGATATGTAGTGTTGCGTTGTGATAGAGACCTTGATCGGACAGGTAAAATCTGTGGTGGTGGTGTGCTTATTGCGGCCAAGGAGGAACTCAACCCAACGTATGTCCCCTTTTCGTGCAATGTTGATAGTGTGGAATACACTTGTGTGAAACTGTCTACCGACAATATCAATTTTTACATCATTGCAGTGTACTTTGCCCCTCCTACCCATGTTTCAACATATGAACTATTTTTTGATGCATTATTAGCCCTTCCTTTCATATTTTCGTCCAATATTATTGTTATTGGTGATTTGAACCTAACTAATTTAAGTCAATTTTCTAATTATACTTATTGTAATGATTTAAAATTAATTAAATTTGTTAATTATTTAAATCTCTTGCAAATGGATCAATTTAATAATGTAAATAATATAAATGGCAGACTTTTAGATATTGTTGCTTCAAATTATAAATGTACTGTTTCCAAAAATCACGATCCTTTTGTAAATGAAGATGGTCATCATCCATTATTAATTGTAGAATTTGTCCGTCCAATAAACACTACAGCTCAGTCGTGTAGAAATAATGATTCGTATTACCAGTTTAAAAAGGGTAACTATGAATTATTGTATAGCTTATTGAGTGAAGTTGATTGGTCGTGGATTTCAGAATGTAATGACGTGAATTTAGCTGTTGATAAATTTTATGAAATTATATTTAATGGTTTTGATCAGTGTATACCAAAAATTCAATGGTCTAAACGTAAATACCCTATATGGTTCAATAATTACCTTATTAAATTGATTAAAATGAAGGACAAATTTAGAAAATTGTTTCACAAAACTGGTAGTTTATCTTCTTTATCTAAATTCAAGGATACTAGGTCAAAATGTAAAACTCTGGCTGACAATTTATATAAGCAACATACAATTGATTTGCAGGCTAATGTTGAATTAAACAATGATGTACACAGTCTTTATAATTTTTTAAATAGTAAAAAAGGGGGAAAGTGTATTCCTTCTCACCGGCAGTGTTTACAACGCCGGACTTGGTTCAGACTCGTTCAGTGTGTACAGGTGCGATCGAGATTTTACTGCATGCCGTCTTACTAGGGGAGGAGGTGTTCTTTTACTGATCAAAAATCATCTTTCATCCTCTGCAGTTGATCTCACTGATTATACTGACATTTTACCCGTTAATGTTGACAATGTCTGTGCAAAAATACCAACTGTTAATTCTAATCTTTATGTATTTACTGTATATATGCCACCAGCTTCACCTGTGAGTTCATATATTGCGGTTAACGATTTTTTTGAACATCTCCCATCCTTAAGTAACAGCAATTTCTTGATTTGTGGTGATTTTAATATCCCTGAATTAACATTAAATTCAGATTCTCCCAAAGTTAATGAACTAAATTTGTTACTTGAATTTTTTAATGCAAGTCAGATCAACAATGTAAGAAACGCTAATAAGAGGTTATTAGATTTAGTTATTTGTAACAGTCAGTGTAATGTCTCACGGGCTACTGATCTGGTGTTTGATATAGACTATCCCCTTCATCACCCTGCACTTACTATCACTCTAGATCTCAACTTTGCACATTATTCGAATCCTAAGACTTTACCATCTGTTAAATATGATTTTAAAAAAGCAAATTTTGTGAAACTGTATGAACTTATTGGTAATTATAATTGGAATTATCTTGAGGAATTTTCTGACGTTAATCTTGCCTATGAGTTTTTGTATTCTAAATTATATTCTTTTATAGACTTATGTGTTCCCACTAAAATTACGAATGGTAGCAACTACCCACACTGGTTTAATAAGACTATCATTCGAAAACTCAAGGCTAAGATTCGCGCCAGAAAGATATTGAATCGGTTTTCACATAATCAGTCGTATATTACTAAATTTAAATTATTAAGATCTGAAGTAAAATCTCTCATAAAAAAATCGTACGCTGACTATGTGAAAGCCAGTGAAAACGCAATTAAGTCGGATCCTAAAAAATTTTGGAATTATGTCAACTCTAAGAAAAAAATATCTAGCTACTCTAACTCTTTCGTCTATTACAAAACCATTTCATCTAAACCTAATGATATATCTAATGCTTTCGATTCCTTTTTTCAATCTACTTATCTTCTTTCCTCTTCCCCCCTACTACTACCTCTTTACTTCCTTTACTACCTCAACTTCGTTTTCATCCTCAACTCTGTCATACCCTCCCATCTGTCTTGATCATATAAGCATTCGTGAAATTGAATCATCCATTAAGTCTCTTAAATTTTCTCTCTCTTGTGGCCCTGACCTCATTCCCAGCCTGTTGATTAAAGACAGTGCTCATCCTCTATCCAAAGCTCTTTACTTCATCTTCAAACTATCCCTCAAAACGAATACTTTCCCCAATATCTGGAAAATGACTCGAATAACTCCCATCCTTAAATCTGGTGACGCTTCGGCAGTAGGTAATTACCGTTCTATAGCCATACTGTCCAGTTTTAGCAAAGTTGTTGAGAAGGTGATATATAACAATATTTATCCCGCAGTAAGACATCTCATCTCGCCTTGTCAACATGGCTTCATTGGTAAACGTTCCACGATTACTAATCTGATGTTTTTCACGCAGAAAGTTTCCTCCATTTTTGATTCCTGTGGTCAAGTAGATTGTATATACACCGACTTCTCTAAAGCCTTTGACAGACTGGATCACAACATCTTAACCAGTAAACTTGAATCTTTTTCTATTTCCTTCTCCTTAATTAAACTAATATCTTCCTATCTTCATGGACGTGAGTTATTTGTCAATTTTCATGGTTCCAACTCTCTCAGTTATTTTGCCACCTCTGGCGTTCCTCAAGGCTTAAATCTCGGTCCTTTACTTTTCCTTCTTTTTACAAATGACATCTCAAATTCCTTACATTGTCTTAAATTACACTTTGCGGATGATCTCAAAATTTTCCATTCCATCTCGACGATTAGAGATTGCCTTCTTCTACAACAAGACAAATTATCATCTTGGTGCACTGATAATAAACTTCATCTTAACCTAAATAAATGTTCAGTTATGTCCTTTTGTAGGAAAATGTCGCCAATTAAATTCGAGTACACAATTAATGATGTTACCCTGTCCCGCCCTAAAACTATCATGGATCTTGGTGTGAAATTTGATCCCAAACTTACCTTCACGGACCACATTCGTGATATCCGTAACTCTGCAGCTCGTTTGTTGGGTTTCGTGATTAGAAACACAAAGGATTTTCATAATATTTCCGCAATTTTAGTTCTCTATTATGCCTATGTCCGCTCTAAACTAGAGTATTGCAACATTATCTGGAACCCAATCTACGAAGTAAACCAAAATCTTCTGGAATCTCTTCAAAAAAAAATTCTTAAATATTTATATTTCAAACTTCATCTTATCTACCCCAACCGAAATCTTCCTTATCCTAATCTATGCCATATGTTTAATATTAAAAGCCTCTTCTAACGCCGTGAGAACTTCGCCATTATTCACCTCTATAACCTTATTAACAATCGCATTGATGACCCCAATTGCCTGTCTTTCCTTAATTTTCATGTACGTGCTATCTCCACTCGATCATCATTCGTTTTCTACATTCCACTCTGTCGCACCAATCTTCTCATCTCATCTCCTTTATATCGCATGTGTGCCTTATATAATACAAAATTTTCTAGCATAGATATTTTCTTCTTGAATTTTAAGTTACTTTTAAAATTACTCAACAAGACTTAATTGCTTTTCTCTGTCAGTGTAATATGTTTTTGTATATTTGCTATTTGCTAATGTTCCTATTGCTATCCTCTATTGGGCTTGTCCTGTTAGGATAGTTGTAAGTTAATAAATAAATAAATAAATAATTAAATGTTTAACTGTGATGTTATGTATAAAGGTGGAGATCAGATTTGTAATGGGTTTGCTAATTATTTTATGAGCACATTTTCCAATGTCACTGACACATTTGTTTATAATAATCCTTCTTCATCTGATAACAATTACATCTTGTTAGATGCAACAACTGTCTCAATAGTTGCTGACGCAATTAAAGCTCAAAGTAACAGTAAATCCCTCGGTCCTGACAACATTCCTGTTTACATAATAAAAGGTTGTACCCAATTTTTTTCTGAAGCTCTGTGTTTAATTTATAATTTATGTATTAAATTGAAATCATTTCCAGATAAATTTAAAGAAGCTAGAATTCGACCTATTCATAAATCCGGTACCAAAAACCAATTCAAGAATTACCGGCCAATTTCTTGCTTAAGTCCCCTAGCTAAAATTTTTGAATATATAATGTTTCAGGCAATTAAAAGTCAGACTCAATTTATTATATCTGAATATCAACATGGTTTCGTGTCTGGCCGCTCTACAGTCACCAATTTGCTTTGTTTTACCCAATTTGTTTCTAATGCTTTTTCGAATAATAAACAAAATGATTGTATATATAGTGACTTTGCAAAAGCATTCGACAGTGTCTCTCATAAAATTTTAATTAGTAAATTGGATGCTATTGGATTTTCTAACAATACACTATCTTTAATTAATTCATATTTACTAAATAGAAAGCAGTATGTTTTCATAGACGGTTTCCAGTCTACTCCTTTTATTGCAACTTCAGGTGTACCGCAGGGCAGTATTTTAGGCCCGTTACTTTTCATCTTCTTTATTAACGATTTAATTCGTAACTTATCTTTTTGTAGCTGTTTACTTTACGCAGATGATTTTAAGATGTTTGCCACGATCGAAGGCATTGATGACTGTACCAATCTACAAAATAATCTTAATAAAATTTTTGAATGGTCTATAAACAATAAATTATATTTCAATTTAAATAAATGTAAAATAATAAGTTACACCAGAAAAACTACAATTATTGAATATAATTACACAATGAATGACACGTCTTTAATTCGCAAACAACATAAGAATGATCTCGGTGTATTATTTGATACAAAATTAAGTTTTCATTCACATATTAACACTATTATTAATGCTGCTTGTCGTACTTTAGGCTTTATCTTACGAATGACTTATACATTCAAAAATATAAAATGCTTAAAAATATTATTTGACACACTGGTAAGAAGTAAATTGGAGTATGCAAGTATAATTTGGTCTCCTTTTTATAAATGCTATATTCTATCTTTAAAAAATGTACAAAAGAAATTTTTGAAACATTGTCAATTTAGATTAAATTCTGAATGGCCTGATTCTGATTATGACCTCCTATTATTGAGTTTCAAAGCTGAATACCTTGAAATTAGACGAAGTAAACATCAAATTCTATTTTTGTACAAAATTATTAATAATAAATTCTCAGTATCTGATATTCTAGCTCAACTTAATTATTACATTCAACAGTAACGTTCGCTTGTGGTGTGCCAAAACTAACTATATTAAAAATTCTCCGATTTATTCAATGTGTTGGACTTATAATAAATACTGTAAGGAACTTAAAATAGCAATTTTCTTGTTGCAATGTTTTCTTTTAGCTAAAATATGATAAAGAATTATAAAATTCGGGCGCGGAAGCAAATATTTATATGATTTTTTACAAAAATAAAGTCAGATTTTACCTATACTATGGATGGTTTTAAGCATTGGACATGCAAAAGTGACCAAAACGTGGTACCAATCAGATAATAAACATTCAATTTTCGAGTGTCATTTTACTGAATACGTTGTATATTGTAAGATACATGGGCTGGATTCTAGAATAACTACCACACATGAAATAGCAATTTTCTTGTTGCAGTGTTTTTTTTTTAGCTAAATTTTAATGAAGAATTATAAAATTCGGGCGCGGAAGCAAATATTTATATGATTTTTTACAAAAATTAAGTCATATTTTACCTATTCTTGAAACGGATATTTTTGTTAAAACATTCATATTCATGCTCTAGGATATATACTATGGATAATTTTAAGCATTGGACTTGCAAAAGTGACCAAAACGTGGTACTAATCAGATAATAAACATTTAATTTGCGATTGTCATTTTAATGAATACGTTGTATATTGTAAGCTACATGGGCTAGATTCTAGAATACCTACCACACTTGAAGTAGCAATTTTCTTGTTGCAATGTTTTCTTTTAGCTAAAATATAATGAATAATTATAAAATTCGGGCAGGGAAGCAAATATTTATATGATTTTATACAAAAATAAAGTCAGATTTTACCTATTCTTGAAATGGATATTTTTGTGAAAACCTTCATATTCATCCTTTAAGATCTATAATATGGATGGTTTTAAGCATTGGACTTGCTAAAGTGTCCAAAACGTGGTACCAATCAGATAATAAACATTCGATTTTCGGGTGTCATATTAATGAAGACGTTGTATATTGTTAGCTACATGGGCTGGATTCTAGAATACCTACCACTCTTGAAATAGCAATTTTCTTGTTGCAATGTTTTCTTTTAGATAAAATATGATAAAAAACTATAAAATTCGGGCGCGGAAGCAAATATTTATATGATTTTTTTACAAAAATAAAATCAGATATTACCTATTCTTAAAACAGATATTTTTGTTAAAACATTCATATTCAAGCTTTAGGATCTATACTATGGATGGTTTTAAGAATTGGACATTCTAGAATACCTACCACACTTAAAATAGCAATTTTCTTGTTGGAATGTTTTCTTTTAGCTAAAATATGATAAAGAATTATAAAATTCGGGCGCGGAAGCAAATATTTATATGATTTTTTACAAAAATAAAGTCAGACTTTACCTATTCTTGATGAATACGTTGTATATTGTAAGCAACATGGGCTGGATTCTAGAATACCTACCACAGTTGAAAGAGCATATTTTTTTATGCAATGTTTTCTTTTAGTTAAAATATGATAAGTAATTATAAAAATCGGGCGCGGAAGCAAATATTTATATAATTTTTTACAAAAATAAAGTCAGATTTTACCTATTCTTGAAATGGATACTTTTGTTAAAACATTCATATTCATGCTTTAGGGTTACCCGGTAGTTTTTTCCAAAAATTAACGTATAACATTAAAGTAAAATTACAAAAATCAGTGAAAACCATTTCTAAACTGTCCTGAAATATAGTACATATAAATAAATTAGTCTGTGCAGAAGTTCAGTGTAAAAAACATCAAATCTGGCAACCAAGGTCATATTTGTTTGAATCAACTGCTGAGCGAAAAGGCGCGTTGCCTCAAGTCAGGCGTGAGTACGCAGTGTTTAAAACTGTTTTAAAAACAAAATGTAATGACGAAAATAAAACTAAGTTGCAAAAACTTGAAGAGGAAATAAAAGCTAAAGATAAGCAAATAGAACATCTCGAATTAAAATTAAGAGAGAAAAATGTATTGATTTTCAGCATACAACAGGAAAAAGGAGAAAGTTTAGATAATAAAATTTTGAAAGTACTAACGGACACAATGAAACTAACTAATATATCTACAAATAATTTTGAAGACTCCAGAAGATTAGGCAAAAAACAGACAATAAAATAAGACCCATTCTAGTCGAATTAAAATTGAAAAAATACATTTTCCAAAACGTTCATTTATTGAAAAACTCAAAGATATCAGTATAAGAAGATTTCCCTCCTAAAATTTTGCAGGAAAGAAAAATATTAAAAACTCATTTCATAAAAACGAAAAAAGATGGCTATAAAACATCTCTTTATCAAAACATCTTATTTGTGAATGGTACAAAATAAACGGCACAAGATTTCATCGAAAATACTTACGACATAACAAATGAAAATAACGCAACTTCAACAGACACTATTGATAAACGAACCTAAAAAAAATACGCCGAAAAATAGCAACCCCCAAGTTATAACCGGTCTCTTAGATAAGCATTTGTTACCAAGATTAAGATCGCAAGTAAACACATCCCCAAAAAACTAAAAATTTAGACAAATGATACAACAAGTTATCATAATGTTCTATTTTGGAACGTACAGGGAATTAAAAATCTTCACAATCTATGCACTCAAGACGAGAGAATTATCCTTAATCACGAAATTATTTGCATTACAGAAACTTGGGCTAATTATAAGGTTGAAAATCCGTCTTTTTTAAAAACTTATAATAAATACGAAAAAAAAGCTGTGAAAGAAGCTAGTATTTGTAGGGCGATCGGTGGCATCATAATTTTTTCTTCACTCCATCCCAGAAATATTTGTGTTATAGAAAAAGAGGTACACTGGATGTTCTTAAGGTATCAGAATGATGTACAAAATTTCATAATTTGTGTTACCTACTTTTCACACTCTTACAATTACGATTTTTTAATAGAGTTATTTTGAGAAAGTTTAAAAAATACAATGATTTAATATCCTAGTCATGGTTTTATAATTGGTGGGGATTTCAACGCAAGAATTGGGGAAAAAAACCAAGTCGACGAAGGATTCCCTACCAACAATAACTGGAATGCCAAGAGAATGGCAATGGACACAAATATAAACAAAATGGGCAAAGACTTAATGGAGGTATTAGAACAAGAAAACTTTGTTGTACTGAATGGCAGATCTCGGAGTGACATACCCGACAAATACACATACAAAGGCTCAGCAGGAAAAAGCCCCATAGATCTAGTATGGACTGACATACAGTCACTACAGTACATTATTGATTTCTCTATTCTTGACAATGTCATTATATCAGACCATCTAATATGCTTAACAAAATTCAGCAGTTTACTTAATAATAATAAAAAATCGAATAACAAAGAAATAATAACTATAACAAAAACAAAATGGGATACAACAAATGCTGACCTTTACAAGCAATAACTTCAGACAAAATACTATACTAGTGTTAATGAAAATGCTGAGGAAACATATGACTGCATTAAGAACGCTATTACCTGATGATAAAGAATTATAAAAGTCGGGCGCGGAAGCAAATATTTATATGATTTTTTACAAAAATAAAGTCAGATTTTACCTATTCTTGAAATGGATATTTTTGTTAAAACATTCATATTCATGCTTTAGGATCTATACTATGGATGGTTTCAAGCAATGGACATGCAAAAGTGATCAAAACGTCGTACCAATCAGATAATAAAGATTAAATTTTCGGGTGTCATTTTAATGAAAACGTTGTATATTGTAAGTTACATGAGCTGCATTCTAGAATACCTTCCACACTTGAAATAACAATTTTCTTGTTACAATGTTTTCTTTTAGCTAAAATATGATGAAGAATTATAAAATTCGGGAGCGGAAGCAAATATTTATATGATTTTTTCCAAAAATAAAGTCAGATTTTACCTATTCTTGATGAATACGTTGTATATTGTAAGCTACATGAGCTGGATTCTAGAATACATACCACAGTTGAAATAGCAATTTTCTTGTTGCAATGTTTTCTTTTAGCTAAAATATAATAAAGAATTATAAAATTCGGGCGCGGAAGCAAATATTTATACGATTTTTTACAAAAATAAAGTCAGATTTTACCTATTCTTGACGAATACGTTGTATATTGTAACCTACATGGGCTGGATTCTAGAACGCCTACTACACTTGAAATAGCAATTTTCTTGCTGCAATGTTTTCTTTTAGCTGAAATATGATGAAGAATTATAAAATTCTGGCGCGGAAGCAAATATTTATATAATTTTTACAAAAATAAAGTCAGATTTTACCTATTCTTGAAATGGATATTTTTGTTAAAACATTCATATTCATGCTTTAGGATCTATACTATGGATGGTTTCAAGCAATGGACATGCAAAAGTGATCAAAACGTCGTACCAATCAGATAATAAACATTAAATTTTCTGGTGTCATTTTAATGAAAACGTTGTATATTGTAAGTTACATGAGCTGCATTCTAGAATACCTTCCACACTTGAAATAACAATTTTCTTGTTGCAATGTTTTCTTTTAGCTAAAATATGATGAAGAATTATAAAATTCGGGAGCGGAAGCAAATATTTATATGACTTTTTACAAAAATAAAGTCAGATTTTACCTATTCTTGATGAATACGTTGTATATTGTAAGCTACATGAGCTGGATTCTAGAATACATACCACAGTTGAAATAGCAATTTTCTTGTTGCAATGTTTTCTTTTAGCTAAAATATAATAAAGAATTATAAAATTCGGGTGCGGAAGCAAATATTTATACGATTTTTTACAAAAATAAAGTCAGATTTTACCTATTCTTGACGAATACGTTGTATATTGAAACCTACATGGGCTGGATTCTAGAACGCCTACTACACTTGAAATAGCAATTTTCTTGTTGCAATGTTTTCTTTTAGCTGAAATATAATGAAGAATTATAAAATTCTGGCGCGGAAGCAAATATTTATATAATTTTTACAAAAATAAAGTCAGATTTTACATATTCTTGAAAAGGATATTTTTGTTAAAACATTCATATTCATGCTTTAGGATCTATACTATGGATAATTTTAGCATTGGACATGCAAAAGTGACCAAAACGTGGTACAATTCAGATAATAAACATTCAATTTTCGGGTGTCATTTTAATGAATACGTTGTATATTGTAAGCCACATGGGCTCGATTCTAGAATACCTACCACACTTGAAATGGCAATTTTCTTGTATCAATGTTTTCATTTAGCTAAAATATGATGAAGAATTATAAAATTCAGGCGCGGAAGCAAATATTTATATGATTTTTTACAAAAATAAAGTCAGATTTTACTGAATCTCGATGAATACGTTGTATATTGTAACCTACATGGGCCGGATTCTAGAATACCTACCACACTTAAAATAGCAATTTTCTTGTTGCAATGTTTTTTTTTTGGCTAAAATATGATGAAGAATTATAAAATTCGGGCGCGGAAGCAAATATTTATATGATTTTTTACAAAAATAAAGTCAGATTTTACTGATTCTCGATGAATACGTTGTATATTGTAAGCTACATGGGCTGGATTCTAGAATATCTACCACACTTGAAATAGCAATTTTCTTGTTGCAAAGTTTTTTTTTGGCTATATTATGATTAAGAATTATAAATATCAGGCGCGGAAACAAACATTTATATGATTTTTTAGAAAAAATAAGTCAGATTTAACCTATCCTTGAAATGGTTTTTTTCGTTAAATTATTCATATTCATGCTTTAGGATCTATACTACGGATTGTTTTAAGTATTGAACATGCAAAAGTGACCAAAACGTGGTACCAATCAGATAATAAACTTTAAATTTTCAGGTGTCATTTTAATGAATACGTTGTAATTTGTAAGCTACATGGGCTCGATTCTAGAATACCTACCACACTTGAAATGGCAATTTTCTTGTATCAATGTTTTATTTTAGCTAAAATATGATGAAGAATTATAAAATTCAGGCGCGGAAGCAAATATTTATATGACTTTTTAGAAAAATTACGTCAGATTTTACCCATTCTTCAAATGGATATTTTTGTTAATACATTCATATTCATGCTTTAGGATCTGTACCATCGATGGTTTTAAGCATTGAACATGCAAAAGTACACTAGAACGTGTTACCAACCAGATAATAAACATTAAATTTTCGGGTGTCATTTTAATGAATACGTTGTATATTGTAAGCAACATGGGCTAGATTCTCGAATACCTACCACACATGAAATAGCAATTTTCTTGTTGCAATATTTTTTTTTAGCTAAAATATGATAAAGAATTATAAAATTCGGGCGCGGAAGCAAATATTTATATGATTTTTTTTTACAAAAATAAAGTCAAATTTTACCTACTCTTAAAATAGATATTTTTGTTAAAACATTCATATTCATGCTTTAGGATCTATACTATGGATGGTTTTAAGTATTGGATATGCAAAAGAGACCAAAAATGGTACCAATCAGATAATAAACATTCAATTTTCGGGTGTCATTTTAATGAATACGTTATATATTGTAAGCTACATGGGCTCGATTCTAGAATACCTACCACACTTAAAATGGCAATTTTCTTGTATCAATGTTTTCTATTAGCTAAAATATGATGAAGAATTATAAAATTCAGGCGCGGAAGCAAATATTTATATGACTTTTTAGAAAAATTATGTCAGATGTTACCCATTCTTGAAATGGATATTTTTGTTAATACATTCATATTCATGCTTTAGGATCTATACCATCGATGGTTTTAAGTATTGAACATGCAGAAGTGACTAGAACGTGGTACCAAACAGGTAATAAACATTCAATTTTCGGGTGTCATTTTAATGAATACGTTGTATATTGTAAGCAACATGGGCTGGATTCTAGAATAAATACCACATTTGAAATAGCAATTTACTTATTGCAATGTTTTCTTTTAGCTAAAATATGATGAAGAATTATAAAATTCAGGCGCTAAAGCAAATATTTATATGATATTTTAGAAAAATTATGTCAGATTTTACCTATTCTTGAAATTATTATTTTTGTTAATACATTCTTATTCATGCTTTAGGATCTATACTACGGATGGTTTTAAGCATTGGACACGCAAAAGTGACAAAAACGTGATACCAATCAGATAATAAACATTCAATTTTCGGATGTCATTTTAATGAACACGTTGTATATTGTAAGCTACATGGGCTGGATTCTAGAATACCTACCACACTTGAAATAGCAATTTTCTTGTTGCAATGTTTTCTTTTAGCTAAAATATGATGAAGATTTATAAAATTCGGGAGCGAAAGCAAATATTTATATGATTTTTTACAAAAATAAAGTCAGATTTTACCTGTTCTTGATGAATACGTTGTATACTGTAAGCTACATGAACTGGATTCTATAAAACCTACCACAGTTAATATAGCAATTTTCTTGTTGCAATGTTTTCTTTTTGCTAAAATATGATAAAGAATTATAAAATTTGAGCGCGGAAGCAAATATTTATAAGATTTTTTACAAAAATAAAGTCAGATTTTACCAATTCTTGAAATGGATATTTTTGTTAAAACTTCATATTCATGCTTTAGGATCTACACTATGGATGATTTTAAGCATTGGACATGCAAAAGTGACCAAAACGTTGTACCAATCAGATAATAAACATTCAATTTTCGAGTGTCATTTTGATGAATACTTTGTATGATGTAAGCTACATGAGCTGGAATCTAGAATACGTACCACACTTGAAATAGCAATTATCTTGTTGCAATGTTTACTTTTAGCTAATATATGATAAAGAATAATAAAATTCGGGCGCGTAAGCAAATATTTATATAAGTTTTACAAAAATTAAATCAAATTTTACCTATTCTTGAAATGGATATTTTTGTTAAAACACTCATAATCATGCTTTAGGATCTATACTACGGATGGTTTTAAGCATTGGACACGCAAAAGTGACAAAAATGTGGTACCAATCAGGTAATAAACATTCAATTTTCGGGTGTCATTTTAATGACTACTTTGTATATTGTATGCTACATGGGCTGGATTCTAGAATAACTAACACACTTGAAATAGCAATTATCTTGTTGCAATGTTTTCTTTTACCTAAAATATGATGACGAATTATAAAATTTGTTCGCGGAAGCAAATATTTATATGAATTTTTACAAAAATAAAGTCAGATTTTTCCTATTGTTGATGAATAAGTTGTATATTGTAAGATACATGGGCTGGATTTTATAACACCTACAACAGTTGAAATAGCAATTTTCTTGTTGCAATGTTTTCTTTTGGCTAAAATATGATGAAGAATTATAAAATTCGGGCGCCGAAGCAAATATTTATATGAATTTTTAAAAAAATAAAGTCAGATTTTACCTATTCTTGATGAATTCCTTGTATATTGAAAGCTACATGGGCTGGATTCTAAAATACCTACCACACTTAAAATAGCAATTTTCTTGTTGCTATGTTTTCTTTTAGCTAAAATATGATGAAGAATTATTAAATTTGGGCGCGGAAGCAAATATTAATATAATTTTTTACAAAAATAAAGTCAGATTTTACCTATACTTGAAATGGATATTTTTGTTAAATCATTCATATTCATGCTTTAGGATTTATACTATGGATGGTTATAAGCAATGAACACGCAAAAGTGACCAAAACGTGGTACCAATTAGATAATAAACATTCAATTTTCGAGTGTCATTTTAATATATACGTTGTAATTTGTAAGCTACGTGGGATGGATTCTAGAATAACTACCACAAATGAAATAGCAATTTTCTTGTTGCAATGTTTTCTTTTAGCTGAAATATGATAACGAATTATAAAATTCGGGCGCGGAAGCAAATATTTATATGATTTTTTACAAAAATTATATCAGATTTTAGCTATTCTTGAAATGGATATTTTTGTTAAAACATTCATATTCATGCTTTAGGATCTATACTATGTATAGTTTTAAGCATTGGACATGCAAAAGTGACCAAAATGTGGTACCAGTCAGACAATAAGCAATCTATTTTCGAATGTCATTTTAATGAATACGTTGTATATTGTAAGCTACATGGGCTGAATTCTATAATACCTACCACACTTAAAATAGAAATTTTCTTGTTGCAATGTTTTCTTTTAGCTAAAATATGATAAAGAATTATAAACTTCGGTCGCAAAAGCAAATATTTATATGATTTTTTACAAAAATAAAGTCAGATTATACCTTTTCTTGAAATGGATATTTTTGTTGAAACATTCATATTCATGCTCTAGATGCTATAATATAGATAATTTTAGCATTAAACATGCAAAAGTGACCAAAACGAGGTACCAATCAGATAATATACATTCAATTTTCGTGTGTCATTTTAATGAATACGTTGTATATGGTAAGCTACATGGGCTGGATTCTAGAATACCTACCACACTTGAAATAGCAATTTTCTTGTTGCAATGTTTTCTGTTAGCTTAAATATGATGAAGAATTATAAAATTTAGGCGCGAAAGCAAATATTTATATGATTTTTTACAAAAAAATGACAGATTTTACGTATTCTTGAAATGGATGTTAAAACATTCATATACATGCTTTAGGATCTATACCATAAATAATTTTAGCATTGGACATGCAAAAGTGACTAAAATGTGGTACCAATCAGACAATAAACATTCAATTTTCGGGTGTAATTTAATAAATACGATTTTACCTTTTCTTGAAATGGATATTTTTGTTAAAACATTCATATTCATGCTTTAGGATCTATACTACGGATAATTTTAGCATTGACCATGCAAAAGTGACCAGAACGTGGTACCAATTATATAATAAACATTCAATTTTTGGGTGTCATTTTAATGAATACGTTTTATATTGTAAGATACATTGGATGGATTCTAGAATACCTACCACACTTGAAATAGCAATTTTCTTGTTGCAATGTTTTCTTTTAGCTAAAATATGATGAGAATTATAAAATTCGTGCTGGGAAGCAAATATTTATATGATTTTTTACTAAAATAAAGTCAGATTTTACCTATCCTTGAAATGGATATTTTTGTTAAAATATTCATATTCATGCTTTAGGATCTATACTATGGATGGTTTTAAGCATTGGACATGCAAAAGTGACCAAAACGCGGTACCAATTATATAATAAACATTCAATTTTTGGGTGTCATTTTAATGAATACGTTGTATATTGTAAGCTACATGGGATGGATTCTAGAATACCACCACACTTGAAATAGCAATTTTCTTGTTGCAATGTTTTCTTTTAGCTAAAATATGATAAAGAATTATAAAATTCGGGCGCGGAAGCAAATATTTATATGATTTTTTACAAAAATTAAGTCAGATTTTACCTATTTTTAAAATGGATAATTTAATTAAAACATTCATATTTATGCTTTACGATCTATACTATGGATGGTTTTAAGCATTGGACATTGACATGCAAAAGTGACTAAAATGTGGAACCAATCAGATAATAAACATTAACTTTTCGGGTTTTATTTTAATGAATACGTTGTATACTATAAGCTACGTGGACTGGATTCTAGTATACCTACCACACTTGAAATAGCAATTTTCTTGTTGCAATGTTTTCTTTTAGCTAAAATATGATGAAGAATTATTAAATTCGGGCGCGGAAGCTCATATTTATATGGTTTATTAGAAAAATTTAGTCAGATTTTACCTCTTCTTGAAATAGATATTTTTTTTAAAACATTCATATTTATGCTTTAGGATCTATACTATGGATGGTTTTAAGCAATGGACATGCAAAAGTGACGAAAACGTGGTACCAATTAGATAATAAACATTCAATTTTCGGATGTCATTTTAATGAATACGTTGTATATTGTAAGCTACATGGGCTGGATTCTTGAATACCTACCACACTTGAAATAGCAATTTTCTTGTTGAAATGTTTCCCTTTAGCTAAAGTATGATGAAGAATTATAAAATTAGGGCGCGGAAGCAAATATTTATATGATTTTTTACAGAAATAAAGTCAGATTTTACCTATTCTTGAAATGGATATTTTTGTTAAAACATTCATATTCCTGCTCTAGGATCTATACTATCGATGGTTTTAAGCATTGGACATGCAAAAGTGACCAAAACGTGGTACTAATCACATAATAAACATTAAATTTTCGGGTGTCATTTTAATGAATACGCTGTATATTGTAAGCTACATGGGCTGGATTCTAGAATACCTATCACACGTGAAATACCAATTATCTTGTTGCAATGTTTTCTTTGAGCTAAAATATGATGAAGAATTATAAAATTCAGGCGCGGAAGCAAATATTTACATGTCTTTTTACAAAAATAAAGTCAGATTTTACCTATTCTTGAAATGGATATTTTTGTGAAAACATTCATATTCATGCTTTAGGATCTATACTATGGATAATTTTAGCATTGGACATGCAAAAGTGACCAAAACGTGGTACTAATTAGATAATAAACATTCAATTTTTGGGTGTCATTATAATGAATACGTTGTATATTGTAAGCTACTAGGGCTGGATTCTAGTATACCTACCACACTTGAAATAGCAATTTTCTAGTTGCATTGTTTTCTTTTAGCTAAAATATGATAAAGAATTATAAAATTCGGGCGCGGAAAGAATATTTATATGGTTTTTTACAAAAATTAAGTCAGATTTTACCTACTTTTGAAATGGATATTTTAGTTAAAACATTCATATTCATGCCTTAGGATCTATACTATGGATGGTTTTGTAGCAGTACGTTACCTACCTTCTCCGGACACATGCATAAATAGGCCAAAGATCGTCTAGTGGAAGGTTTAACTTACCCTACGTTGTGTTTATTTAAATAAGTAACCCTTCATCGTCGTAATACAGAGTAGCTGTTCAGAGTGGAGGAATCGGGACAGGTATTTGATAAAATAAAAGAATGATATTCACTCCTAAAGACAGACAAAATATCTGACTTGTGCATTTATTATAATTAAATAAAATCGGAAAGGGCTGTGGAATATTACGCTCTCTGGTTTTCACCTTATAAACCTGAGGGAAACCACAGCCCAAACACCAGGTGAAGAGACAATTTTGAACATTGAACAATCATATAAAAATATTGTATTCAATACATAATGAGTTGTCCCAATAATTTATTATAAACATTTATGGTAAAATTAAGTGATTGTGACCAAACCAATATTAGAAGTCATTGACAGTTGTAAGTGTGTGAGTGTTGGTTTGCGTAAGTTTTTATTATTTATTTCAGAGTCAGCATGCCGTTGCTCTGATATCTTTTGTTTCTCGGGGCGCTCGGCATGGTCTGAGGGCCGTTGTTTTTGGGGTAGACACCCAGCTGAGCTGGCGAGTCTAAAGCGATTACCACTGAGTGGTCGCACGCTCCTCGTAGTGCCGGTGCCGCACTACGGTTGTGTATTGTTTATTAATACCCAAGTGAACGTTCGTTCGTGCTGATACGGCACATTCTTGAGCCTGAGAGTTTGTGCAGAGCACAAAGTCTCGCAAATTACAATTGTTAGACAACCAATATTAGATCGGTTATATTTAATAAAAATATGATATCATTGTGACAACTATAATCCAAAACAAATAACACATACCTGACTTGTCCGAGTTGAATCGTGAGTAAATGGTAATTTATGTGAGGATTAATTACGGGGAGAGGAAGGGTTAACTCTATACCTGGCGCAGCCATAGAACCGAGTTAATAAGAGAGAAAGGGTTAACTCTATTCCTGGCGCAGCCATAGAACTGAGTTAATAAGAGAGGAAGGGTTAACTCTATTCCTGGCGCAGCCATAGAACTGAGTTTATAGGAGAGGAAGGGTTAACTCTATTCCTGGTGCAGCCATAGAACTGAGTTTATAGGAGAGGAAGGGTTAACTCTATTCCTGGCGCAGCCATAAAACTAAATTAACAAAAGAGGAAGGGTTAACTCTATTCCTGGCGCAGCCATAGAACTGAGTTAATAGCAGAGGAAGGGTTAAGGTTGACTTACCCCGGACAAGCCAGGCATAAGCGGAGCCTTGGATTCGACTCCTCGAGTACCGACTTGTCTCGGGTTTATACAAAAATATCCCTCTTCTCTCCTTCAGAATGAGGGTGTTTTGGGGGTAACCAACCACGCTCCAGACGCGTGATCGTGGAATATTCTAGAATCTACATATCAACCATGCAGGTACATGTTCAGCGTCTTGCAGTCTGTCCCTTTCAAGTGGGTTGGCCATCTGATTTTAACGCCAGGACGTGGAGTCCATGGGATTGTGGATGATCCCTTTAGTACATTTGTGCATTTCAAACAAAAACATTATATTCTCTGTTATATTATATATTTATTTTAATTAGCATTACCATCCTCAAATATTATATTGTGTCACTTGTCTTAGCGTGAACTAGTTAAATATATATTAGTTAAGAACTAATGTGTTATTAATTCAGAGCGTATTTTATTACGGAATATTTGAACATCATTTTAGAGACTTTAAGAATGATTCAAATACATAATAATTTATCTACTTTATGTGTTTAAAGGTATTTGTAATTAAATGATAACTGAAAGGACATGGTTTTTTTACCAATACGATAATAAAATAGATATTTCTGTTATTTAAAATACTTGATTGGTACATCCTAAAGTATTTAAACGACGAAATAATTTTATATATAAATCTACGGAAGTATGAATACCGCATAGAAATTCGTGAAATCAACGCCTTTGCTCCAAATACAGACAGTAAAATGCATATATTTGCAAATATGTCAAGTGTTTTCTGACATGACCTGCTAAATGTAAACAAATCCAACCCTTGACTAGTTTAAAAATAAAAACAGATGTTTGTAAAATAATTATTCAAAAAATTATTTTATCGTAATAAAGATTCTTCCTAATATTATTAATAACAAAATTATACATGCGAGCAGCACTGCTTCAGTTTTAAGCATTGGACATGCAAAAGTAACCAACATGTGGTACCAATCAGATAATAAACATTCAATTTTCGGGTGTCATTTTAATGAATACGTTCTATATTGTAAGCTACATGGGCTGGTTTCTAGAATACCTACCACACTTGATATAGCATTTTTCTTGTTGCAATGTTTTCTATTAGCTAAAATATGATGAAGATATAAAAAATTCGGACGCGGAAGCAAACATTTATACGATTTTTTACAAAAATAAAGTCAGATTTTACCTATTCTTGAAATGGATATTTTTTTAAAACATTCATATTCATGCTTTAGGATCCATACTATGGATGGTTTTGAGCATTGGACATGCAAAAGTGACTAAAACGTGGTACCAATCAGATAACAAACTTTCAATTTTCAGGTGTTATTTTAATGAATACGTTGTATATTGCAAGCTACATGGGCTGGATTCTAGAATACCTACCACACTAGAAATAGCAATTTTCTTGTAGCAATGTTTTCTTTTAGCTAAAATATGATAAAGAATTATAAAATTCGGGCGCTGAAGCAAATATTTAAATGATTTTTTACCAAAATAAAGCCATATTTTACCTAATCTTGATAAATACGTTGTATTCTGTAAGCTACATGGGCCAGATTCTAGATTACCTACCACACTTGAAATAGCAATTTTCTTGTTGCAATGTTTTCTTTTAGCTAAAATATGATAAAGATTTATAAAATTCGGGCGCGGAAGCAAATATTTATATGATTTTTTACAAAAATAAAGTCAGATTTTAACTATTCTTGATGAATACGTTGTATATTGTAAGCTGAATTCTGGAATACCTACCACACTTGAAATAGCAATTTTCTTGTTGCAATGTTTTCTTTTAGCTAAAATATGATAAAGAATTTTAAAATTCGGGCGCGGAAGCAAATATTTATATGATTTTTTACAAAAATTAAGTCAGATTTTACCTATTGTTAAAATGGATATTTTTGTTAAAACATTCATAATCATGCTTTAGGATCTATACTATGGATGGTTTTACGCATCGGACATGCAAAAGTGATCAAAACGTGGTACCAATCAGATATTAAACATTTAAAATTTAGTCAGATTTTACCTCTTCTTGAAATAGATATTTTTGTTAAAACATTCATATTCCTGCTCTAGGATCTATACTATGGATGGTTTTAAGCATTGGACATGCAAAAGTGACCAAAACGTGGTACTAATCACATAATAAACATTAAATTTTCGGGTGTCATTTTAATGAATACGCTGTATATTGTAAGCTACATGGGCTGGATTCTAGAATACCTATCACACGTGAAATACCAATTATCTTGTTGCAATGTTTTCTTTGAGCTAAAATATGATGAAGAATTATAAAATTCAGGCGCGGAAGCAAATATTTACATGTCTTTTTACAAAAATAAAGTCAGATTTTACCTATTCTTGAAATGGATATTTTTGTGAAAACATTCATATTCATGCTTTAGGATCTATACTATGGATAATTTTAGCATTGGACATGCAAAAGTGACCAAAACGTGGTACTAATTAGATAATAAACATTCAATTTTTGGGTGTCATTATAATGAATACGTTGTATATTGTAAGCTACTAGGGCTGGATTCTAGTATACCTACCACACTTGAAATAGCAATTTTCTAGTTGCATTGTTTTCTTTTAGCTAAAATATGATAAAGAATTATAAAATTCGGGCGCGGAAAGAATATTTATATGGTTTTTTACAAAAATTAAGTCAGATTTTACCTACTTTTGAAATGGATATTTTAGTTAAAACATTCATATTCATGCCTTAGGATCTATACTATGGATGGGGACAGGTATTTGATAAAATAAAAGAATGATATTCACTCCTAAAGACAGACAAAATATCTGACTTGTGCATTTATTATAATTAAATAAAATCGGAAAGGGCTGTGGAATATTACGCTCTCTGGTTTTCACCTTATAAACCTGAGGGAAACCACAGCCCAAACACCAGGTGAAGAGACAATTTTGAACATTGAACAATCATATAAAAATATTGTATTCAATACATAATGAGTTGTCCCAATAATTTATTATAAACATTTATGGTAAAATTAAGTGATTGTGACCAAACCAATATTAGAAGTCATTGGCAGTTGTAAGTGTGTGAGTGTTGGTTTGCGTAAGTTTTTATTATTTATTTCAGAGTCAGCATGCCGTTGCTCTGATATCTTTTGTTTCTCGGGGCGCTCGGCATGGTCTGAGGGCCGTTGTTTTTGGGGTAGACACCCAGCTGAGCTGGCGAGTCTAAAGCGATTACCACTGAGTGGTCGCACGCTCCTCGTAGTGCCGGTGCCGCACTACGGTTGTGTATTGTTTATTAATACCCAAGTGAACGTTCGTTCGTGCTGATACGGCACATTCTTGAGCCTGAGAGTTTGTGCAGAGCACAAAGTCTCGCAAATTACAATTGTTAGACAACCAATATTAGATCGGTTATATTTAATAAAAATATGATATCATTGTGACAACTATAATCCAAAACAAATAACACATACCTGACTTGTCCGAGTTGAATCGTGGGTAAATGGTAATTTATGTGAGGATTAATTACGGGGAGAGGAAGGGTTAACTCTATACCTGGCGCAGCCATAGAACCGAGTTAATAAGAGAGAAAGGGTTAACTCTATTCCTGGCGCAGCCATAGAACTGAGTTAATAAGAGAGGAAGGGTTAACTCTATTCCTGGCGCAGCCATAGAACTGAGTTTATAGGAGAGGAAGGGTTAACTCTATTCCTGGTGCAGCCATAGAACTGAGTTTATAGGAGAGGAAGGGTTAACTCTATTCCTGGCGCAGCCATAAAACTAAATTAACAAAAGAGGAAGGGTTAACTCTATTCCTGGCGCAGCCATAGAACTGAGTTAATAGCAGAGGAAGGGTTAAGGTTGACTTACCCCGGACAAGCCAGGCATAAGCGGAGCCTTGGATTCGACTCCTCGAGTACCGACTTGTCTCGGGTTTATACAAAAATATCCCTCTTCTCTCCTTCAGAATGAGGGTGTTTTGGGGGTAACCAACCACGCTCCAGACGCGTGATCGTGGAATATTCTAGAATCTACATATCAACCATGCAGGTACATGTTCAGCGTCTTGCAGTCTGTCCCTTTCAAGTGGGTTGGCCATCTGATTTTAACGCCAGGACGTGGAGTCCATGGGATTGTGGATGATCCCTTTAGTACATTTGTGCATTTCAAACAAAAACATTATATTCTCTGTTATATTATATATTTATTTTAATTAGCATTACCATCCTCAAATATTATATTGTGTCACTTGTCTTAGCGTGAACTAGTTAAATATATATTAGTTAAGAACTAATGTGTTATTAATTCAGAGCGTATTTTATTACGGAATATTTGAACATCATTTTAGAGACTTTAAGAATGATTCAAATACATAATAATTTATCTACTTTATGTGTTTAAAGGTATTTGTAATTAAATGATAACTGAAAGGACATGGTTTTTTTACCAATACGATAATAAAATAGATATTTCTGTTATTTAAAATACTTGATTGGTACATCCTAAAGTATTTAAACGACGAAATAATTTTATATATAAATCTACGGAAGTATGAATACCGCATAGAAATTCGTGAAATCAACGCCTTTGCTCCAAATACAGACAGTAAAATGCATATATTTGCAAATATGTCAAGTGTTTTCTGACATGACCTGCTAAATGTAAACAAATCCAACCCTTGACTAGTTTAAAAATAAAAACAGATGTTTGTAAAATAATTATTCAAAAAATTATTTTATCGTAATAAAGATTCTTCCTAATATTATTAATAACAAAATTATACATGCGAGCAGCACTGCTTCAGTTTTAAGCATTGGACATGCAAAAGTAACCAACATGTGGTACCAATCAGATAATAAACATTCAATTTTCGGGTGTCATTTTAATGAATACGTTCTATATTGTAAGCTACATGGGCTGGTTTCTAGAATACCTACCACACTTGATATAGCATTTTTCTTGTTGCAATGTTTTCTATTAGCTAAAATATGATGAAGATATAAAAAATTCGGACGCGGAAGCAAACATTTATACGATTTTTTACAAAAATAAAGTCAGATTTTACCTATTCTTGAAATGGATATTTTTTTAAAACATTCATATTCATGCTTTAGGATCCATACTATGGATGGTTTTGAGCATTGGACATGCAAAAGTGACTAAAACGTGGTACCAATCAGATAACAAACTTTCAATTTTCAGGTGTTATTTTAATGAATACGTTGTATATTGCAAGCTACATGGGCTGGATTCTAGAATACCTACCACACTAGAAATAGCAATTTTCTTGTAGCAATGTTTTCTTTTAGCTAAAATATGATAAAGAATTATAAAATTCGGGCGCTGAAGCAAATATTTAAATGATTTTTTACCAAAATAAAGCCATATTTTACCTAATCTTGATAAATACGTTGTATTCTGTAAGCTACATGGGCCAGATTCTAGATTACCTACCACACTTGAAATAGCAATTTTCTTGTTGCAATGTTTTCTTTTAGCTAAAATATGATAAAGATTTATAAAATTCGGGCGCGGAAGCAAATATTTATATGATTTTTTACAAAAATAAAGTCAGATTTTAACTATTCTTGATGAATACGTTGTATATTGTAAGCTGAATTCTGGAATACCTACCACACTTGAAATAGCAATTTTCTTGTTGCAATGTTTTCTTTTAGCTAAAATATGATAAAGAATTTTAAAATTCGGGCGCGGAAGCAAATATTTATATGATTTTTTACAAAAATTAAGTCAGATTTTACCTATTGTTAAAATGGATATTTTTGTTAAAACATTCATAATCATGCTTTAGGATCTATACTATGGATGGTTTTACGCATCGGACATGCAAAAGTGATCAAAACGTGGTACCAATCAGATATTAAACATTTAAAATTCGGGTGGCATTTTAATGAATACGTTGTATATTGTAAGCTACATGGGCTGGATTCTAGAATCCCTACCACACTTGACGCAAATATTTATATGATTTTTTACAAAAATAAAGTCAGATTTTACCTATTCTTGAAATGGATATTTTTGTTAAAACATTCATATTCATGCTTCAGGATCTATACTATGGTTGGCTTTAAGCATTGGCCTTGCAAAAGTGACTAAAACGTGGTACCAATCAGATAATAAATATTCAATTTTTCAGGTGTCATTATAATGAATGCGTTGTATATTTTAACCTACATGGGCTGGATTCTAGAATACCTACTACACTTGAAATAGCATTTTTCTTGTTGGAATGTTTTCTTTTAGCTAAAATATGATGAAGAATTATAAAATTCGGGCGCGGAAGCAAATATTTATATGATTTTTTTTCAATATAAAGCCAGATTTTTCCTAAACTTGATAAATACGTTGTATATTGTAAGCTACATTGGCTAGATTCTAGATTACCTACCACACTTGAAATAGCAATTTTCTTATAGCAATGTTTTCTTTTAGCTAAAATATGATGAAAAACTATAAAATTTGGACGCGGAAGCAAATATTTTTATGATTTTTTAAAAAATGGATATTTTTGTTAAAACATTCATAATCATGCTTTAGGATCTATACTATGGATGGTTTTACGCATTGGACATGCAAAAGTGACCAAAACGTGGTACCAATCAGATATTAAACATTCAATTTTCGGGTGTCATTTTAATGAATACGTTGTATATTGTAAGCTACATGGGCTGGATTCTTGAATACCTACCACACATGAAACAGCAATTTTCTTATTGCAATGTTTTCTTTTAGCTAAAATATGATAAAGAATTATAAAATTCGGGCGCGGAAGCAAATATTTACATGATTTTTTACAAAAATAATGTTAGATTTTACTTATTCTTGAAATGGATATTTTTGTTAAAACATTCATATTTATGCTTTAGGATCTATACTATGGATGGTTTTAAGCATTGGACATGCAAAAGTAACCAAAACGTGGTACCAATCAGATAATAAACATTCAATTTTCAGGTGTCATTATAATGAATACGTTGTATATTGTAAGCTACTTGGGCTGGATTCTAGAATACCTACCACACTTAAAATAGCAATTTTCTTGTTGGAATGTTTTCTTTTAGCTAAAATATGATGAAGAATTATAAAATTCGGGCGCGGAAGCAAATATTTATATGATTTTTTACAAAAATTAAATCAGATATTTCCTATTCTTGAAATGGTTAATTTTTGTTAAAACTTTCATATTGATGCTTTAGGATCTATACTATGGATGGTTTTAAGCATTGAACATGCATAAGTAACCAAAACGTGGTACCAATCAGATAATAAACATTCAATTTTCGAGTGTCATTTTAATGAATACCTTGTATATTTTAAGCTACATGGGCTGTATTCTAGAATACCTACCACACTTGAAATAGCAATTTTCTTGTTGAAATGTTTTCTTTTACCTAAAATATGATGAAGAATTAAAAAATTCGGGCGCGAAAACAAATATTTATATAATTTTTTACAAAAATAAAGTCAGATTTTATCTATTCTTGCAATGGATATTTTTGTTAAAACATTCATATTCATGCTTAAGGATCTATACTATGGATAATTTTAGCATTGGACATGCAAAAGTGACCAAAACTTGGTACCAATCGGATAATAAGCATTCATTTTTTGGGTGTCATTTTAATTAATACTTTGTATATTGTAAACTACATGGGCTGGATTCTAGAATACCTACCACACATGAAATAGCAATTTTCTTGTTGCAATGTTTTCTTTTAGCTAAAATATGATAAAGAATTATAAAATTCGGGCGCGGAAGCAAATATTTACATGATTTTTTACAAAAATAATGTTAGATTTTACTTATTCTTGAAATGGATATTTTTGTTAAAACATTCATATTCATGCTTTAGGATCTATACTATGGATGGTTTTAAGCATTGAACATGCAAAAGTAACCAAAACGTGGTACCAATCAGATAATAAACATTCAATTTTCGAGTGTCATTTTAATAAATACCTTGTATATTTTAAGCTACATGGGCTGGATTCTAGAATACCTACCACACTTGAAATATCAATTTTCTTGTTGAAATGTTTTCTTTTAGCTAAAATATGATGAAGAATTATAAAATGCGGGCGCGGAAGCAAATATTTATATGATTTTTTACAAAAATAATGTCAGATTTTACCTATTCTTGAAATGGATAATTTTATTAAAACACACATATTTATGCTTTAGGATCTATACTATGGATGGTTTTAAGCATTGGACATACAAAAGTGACAAAAACGTGGTACCAATCAGAGAATAAACTTTCAATTTTCGGGTGTCATTTTAATGAATACGTTGTATATTGTAAGCTACATGGGCTAGATTCTAAAATACCTATTACACTTGAAATAACAATTTTCTTGTTGCAATGTTTTCTTTGAGCTAAAATATAATGAAGAATTAAAAAATTCGGGCGCGAAAGCAAATATTTATATGATTTTTTACAAATATAAAGTCAGATTTTAAATATTCTTGATGAATACGTTGCATATTTTAAGCTACATGGGCTGGATTCTAGAATACCTACCGCACATGAAATAGCAATTTTCTTGTTGCAATGTTTTCTTTTAGCTAAAATATGATAAAGAATTATAAAATTCGGGCGCGGAAGCAAATATTTACATGATTTTTTACAAAAATAATGTTAGATTTTACTGATTCTTGAAATGCATATTTTTGTTAAACATTCATATTCATGCTTTAGGATCTATACTATGAATGGTTTTAAGCATTGGACATGCAAAAGTGACTAAAACGTGGTACCAATCAGATCATAAACATTCAATTTTCAGGTGTTATTATAATGAATACGTTGTATATTGTAAGCTACATGGGCTGAATTCTGGAATACCTACCACACTTGAAATAGCATTTTTCTTGTTGCAATGTTTTCTTTTAGCTAAAATATGATGAAGAATTATAAAATTCGGGCGCGGAAGCAAATATTTATATGATAATAATAATAATAATAATAAGTTTATTTGCCCAACAGTTTAAACCAATTACAGGACAAAAACATAACAAGTTTACATGACATACAAATACATAAATTAACAATATTAAAGTATACAAATGGAATATTACAGGGAGAAAAGTAATGAATAAAAAATAAACAAATATTATTGAAATAATATTTAATAATGGGCTTCTGCATTCCGGCACATGATATGGACTGGAGATCTGTGGAGAACGTCAGTTCTTGGAGTGGGTAGGTAGAAAATTCTGGAGAATCTGGAATCTAATTTGGGAACATGAAAGGGAATGCAAGAGAGAAGAAAAGAACAATCGATTTTATTACATAAAAGTTTTTTTAAAAATTTAGCAGACGATATTTCTCTTCTTTCTATGAGAGAGGGCATATGATGATGATTCAGTAGAATGTTGATATTGATGCCTCTATCGGGATACACTCCATCTTGTTTGTAAGTTAGATATTTCAGAAACCTTTTGTGCACACGGTTGAGAGCCAAAGATTGGTAAGTGTAGATAGGATACCAAATAAGGATCGAATATTCTAATTTACTCAGGACATAAGCGAAATAAAGTGACTTGATTGCTTTTAGATTTGAAAACACTTTTGTGGTGCGGATAATGAGACCTAACATCTTATTAGCAGCCACACAAATATTATGCGTATGTTCAGAGAAACTGAAATTATAACTAAAAGTTACACATCAGTGAAATATTTTTTACCAGATGTAAATTTATTAGAAAGTTTAGACATAATTCTAATAATATCATCACTTGACACTGAACGAAGCATAAATGTCTGATCATTCGACTGAGTTACAGTAGGTGCCTTAGGTGTATTCATTACAAAGAAATTTGAAAAAAGAGTAGCAAAGGCATCTACTATTTCCTGTGGTGTCGTATATTCTTTATAATCATCAGTAAGTTTGCCAGGTATGCGTGATTTACCTTTTTTCAGATTTGTAAATTTCCATAGGCCAGATGGATTGGTTTGAATATTAGTTTCCACTGATTGAATATAATTATTGTAAGCGATATTTATTTGATTTTTTACTAATATTCTAAGACGTTTAAATTCCCTGTGATAGTAGTCATTCTTGAACGTATTCCACTTTCTCCTGTAGGCTTCCTTAGTTTTGATGTTAAGTTTAATTTCAGGAGTATACCAATGCGGAAATTTACTTTTAATATTTCTCTGTTTGGGAACAAATAGATTCAAGGAGGTATACAATTTATTATAAAAGAAACCCACTGCGTCATTAACGTTTTTGTAATTATATAAAGAACACCAATCAAGTGACGAAATATGATCATAAAGTTGTATAAAATTAGCTCTCCTGAAATTATAAAATAGAGTATCAGAGACTGGAAAATTTGTGTGTATTGGAGAAGTAGATTCAATAGATACTGAAAGTGCTGGATGGCAATTATCTTCCGGAACAAGTGGTGAATCTACTTTATTAACAGTCATAACATTACAGATGTTAGAGAAGACAAGATCTAATTTATTCTTATTAATATTAAGTATACCATTATACTGTTTTAAATCTAGTGTATTACACAGTTGAAGCAGAGATAAACATTTACCACAATGAGTAGAAGGGGATTGAAACTGGGGTGTATTAAAGTCACCAATAATTATTACATTTTTATTTATTAACATATGTTCAAGTTCTTCCATGTAATTTTCGAAATCAACAATGCTTATATCCGGTGGTATATATAGAGCACAAATAAAACAGAATTTATTTGAAATCATACACTTGCAAATAATGACATCAATTAATGGATTAAGTAATCGTAAATTAGAAACATCAAAAGTAGTGTACGAGATGTTATTGGCTAGCGCTATTAAAACACCACCACCCGTAGAACGTCCAGTACGATACCTATCTCTATCACAGCGTTCTACATTATAATTCAGCGGTATTAATTCTGAATTATATACTGAATCAGATAGCGAAGTTTCAGTTAAGATAATAATGTCGTAGCACGCAGCACAACAATTAACATAAAACATATTACATTTAGTATTGAGACCCCTGGTATTTTGATAATACACATTTAGAATAGACACAGAACTGTTGGGCAAAATTAGTTTTCCGACTTCACTATCTTCGGTGAACCATTGACATATTTAATAATTATGTTGTTTTCACCCTTCGATTGACGTTCGGCAAGCTCCATTTTTAATGTTTTATAATAGTTTATTTGACTATTCGTGCGGTCGTTAGAGACAGACATGCTCGCCCAAAAGTCTGAGGTTTTTTAGTCTACGAATATTCTTAAGAATTTTAGCGACATCATCTGAAGAGGACAGTTGTATTTTAATTGGGCGGCAACGTGTGGAGGTGGAGTCAAATCTGCCCAAACGAGTGACTCTGATTGGTTTAGAGGTGAGGCCAGTCTCAGTTAGAAGACGCGTTACTAGACTTGAATCATATTCCGTTTGAAGTTGCTTGGAGAGTGAACTATATTCCTTAGAATTGAAAATTAAAATATTACGAGATCGCCTTTCACAATCAACTATTTCAGATATGATAGTTTCAGTCATGGCGGGTGTTAGTTCTGAATTCATAAAACACAAAACAAAATAGATGATCACAATGTTGAAGATAACAGCAACAACCAGATATCAAATTTGAAAAATTAGAGTAACAATAAACCATAGAAAACCAAGTTGTATACAGAGCAAGAAACAGACGTCCGTCATGTATAGAAAAAATATATATAATCTAATGATTTTTTACAAAAATTAATTCAGATATTTCCTATTCTTGAAATGGATAATTTTTGTTAAAACTTTCATATTCATGCTTTAGGATCTATACTATAGTTGGTTTTAAGCATTGAACTTGCAAAAGTAACCAAAACGTGGTACCAATCAGATAATAAACATTCAATTTTCGAGTGTCATTTTAATGAATACCTTGTATATTTTAAGCTACATGGGCTGGATTCTAGAATACCTACCACACTTGAAATAGCAATTTTCTTGTTGAAATGTTTTCTTTTAGCTAAAATATGATGAAGAATTAAAAAATTCGGGCGCGAAAGCAAATGTTTACATAATTTTTTACAAAAATAAAGTCAGATTTTACCTATTCTTGAAATGGATATTTTTGTTATAACATTCATATTTATGCTTTAGGATCTATACTATGGATGGTTTTAAGCATTAGACATGCAAAAGTAACCAAAACGTGGTACTAATTAGAGAATAAACATTCAATTTTCGGGTGTCATTTTAATGAATACGTTGTATATTGTAAGCTACATGGGCTGGATTCTAAAATACCTATCACACTTGAAATAAGAATTTTCTTGTTGCAATGTTTTCTTTGAGCTAAAATATGACGAAGAATTAAAAAATTCGGGCGCAAAAGCAAATATTTATATGATTTTTTACAAAAATTAACTCAGATTTTACCTATTTTTGAAATAATTATTTTAGTTAAAACATTCATATTCATGCTTAAGGATCTATACTATGGATGGTTTTGTTACAGTACGTTACCTACCTTTTCCGGACACATGTATAAATTGGCCAAAGATCGTCTAGTGGATGGTTTAACTTACCCTACGTTGTGTTTATTTAAATAAGTAACCCTTCATCGTCGTAATATAGAGTAGCTGTTAAGAGTGGAGGAATCGGGACAGGTATTTGATAAAATAAAAGAATGATATTCACTCCAAAAGACAGACACAATATCTGACTTGTGCATTTATTATAATTAAATAAAATCGGAAAGTGCTGTGGAATATTACGCTCTCTGTTATTCACGTTATGAACCTGAGGGAAACCACAGCCAAAACACCAGGTAGAGAGACAATTTTGAACATTGAACAATCATATAAAAATATTGTATTCAATACATAAAAAGTTGTCCCAATAATTTATTATAAACATTTATAGTAAAATTGAGTAATTGTAACCAAACCAATATTGGAAGTCATTGACAGTTGTAAGTGTGTGAGTGTTGGTTTGCGTGGGTTTTTTTTCATCTAAAGCTGGATTATATTCTTGGAATCTTGTAATAGCACGTCCTGTTGTATTTTGGAGTCATTTCCCATATCCGTTGATTGCAAATTGTCATGTAAATCTCGTGACCTCATAGTTTGTGTTCGTTATTCATTCTTGAAATTTTCCAATATGTCTTAATATTAGGTTTCTGTAATTAATTGTTTTAAAAATTACTAATATTCTTCCTAGGCTTTCCTGGTCTTTGTTTATTAGGTCATGACCTATTTTATCTCATTCTTCCTTCGGATGCGACGGTCGTTTTTCCTACAAACTACCTGCTCAAGTGTTTAGGGTCGAAGTCCTCTTTCGGCGTGATAATTTCCTAGTTGGTGTTGGTAATCCGATCTCCTTTTCGGCACAAGTCTTGTCTTTTTAGAATTTTTGCTACTAGCTGGACACTGGACACTACAGTTCTTCATTGTTGTTTGTTATTGTTTACATCACACTTTTAATCACCGTATCGTTTGAAACACTTCAACCTGTCGTAAAATATTCCAGATGTTTCACAAAACTTTGAATATTTTTAAACTCATTTCTGCACTCAGATCAAAAGACCTGTTCAAGTGTTATGGATTGCTTCACGATATAAGGGAATGCATCTGCGTTACTAATGTTAATTTTAGTTCACTGTTGATTACAAGCATAATAATTTTAATTCGTTTTTAAAATTTAGTTTGATATAAATAATGTTTTTTTTTCCAAATAAAGAAAAGAAAATAGAATCTCTTTTTATAAACAAACATATGATTTTAATCATGTCAAATTTTAATTTGACAAAAATAACGATTGTTATGATTATTATTTATTTTATTTTTTGTTTCTAATATATACGAAAGTTAATGTTTAACTCTCTCCGTTTATTTTCTATGATATTTAGCCTTTGGATCCAGAGCTTTTTATTTCTGGATCAAAGATCTCATGCCTTTATGTACTTGTATTTTATTAGCATAGGGATCAACATCTCCGAGTGTTTCGAATAACTCGAATGCAGCGATTTCTTCATTAACTAAATATTTATCGATGCTAGGATTTAAACCACAGATCTCACATTATCGTCAATTTTAATAATTTAATTTTAGTTTTGAAACCTGTAACAAGTTGAAAATAGTTTATAGACAGTATCAAAAAATGATTAAATTCTGAAGATCAATTTATCTAATTTTTTTCCGTTTATTATTATTTAATTACTTTGACTTACTCAATTATTTGCAAATTTACTTCTAAACATCGAGTTATTATATTACAACTCGAGATGTCTCGCTCAATCCCTTATACCACGAAACATACCATCTGTCACACCGAACCGATTCCGAAATTTAAGATTTCACATACCGCGCTGAATTTGTTAATTGATAAATATCACTCTTCTATCAAATATTCTGTCCTCTCCCCCAATTAACAGCTTTTAAGACTCTGTATCCTGGTTACGGCACCATTTTTGTAACAGTACGTTACCTGCCTTCTCCGGACACATGAATAAATTGGCCAAAGATCGTCTAGTGGAAGGTTTAACTTACCCTACGTTGTGTTTATTTAAATAAGTAACTCTTCATCGTCGTAATGCAGAGTAGCTGTTAAGAGTGGAGGAATTGGGACAGGTATTTGATAAAATAAAAGAATGATATTCACTCCAAAAGACAGACAAAATATCTGACTTATGCATTTATTATAATGAAATAAAATCGGAAAGTGCTGTGGAATATTACGCTATCTGGTATTCACCTTATGAACCTGAGGGAAACCACAGCCCAAACACCAGGTGGAGAGACAATTTTGAACATTGAACAATCATATAAAAATATTGTATTCAATACATAATGAGTTGTCCCAATAATTTATTATAAACATTTATGGTAGAATTAAGTGATTGTGACCAAACCAATATTAGAAGTCATTGACAGTTGTAAGAGTGTGAGTGTTGGTTTGCGTAAGTTTTTATTATTTATTTCAGAGTCAGCATTCCGTTGCTCTGATATCTTTTGTTTCTGGGGGCGCTCGGCATGGCCTGAGGGCCGTTGTTTTTGGGGTAGACACCCAGCTGAGCTGGCAAGTCTAAAGCGATTACCACTGAGTGGTCGCACGCTCCTCGTAGTGCCAGTGCCGCACTACGGTTGTGTATTGTTTATTAATACCCAAGTGAACGTTCGTTCGTGCTGATACGGCACATTCTTGAGCCTGAGAGTTTGTGCAGAGCACAAAGTCTCGCAAATTACAATTGTTAGACAACCAATATTAGATCGGTTATATTTAATAAAAATATGATATCATTGTGACAACTATAATCCAAAACAAATAACACATACCTGACTTGTCCGAGTTGAATCGTGGGTAAATGGTAATTTATGTGAGGATTAATTACGGAGAGAGGAAGGGTTAACTCTATTCCTGGCGCAGCCATAGAATCGAGTTATTAAGAGAGAAAGGGTTAACTCTATTCCTGGCGCAGCCATAGAACCGAGTTAATGAGAGAGGAAGGGTTAACTCTATTCCTGGCGCAGCCATAGAACTGAGTTTATAGGAGAGGAAGGGTTAACTCTATTCCTGGTGCAGCCATAGAACTGAGTGTATAGGAGAGAGAGGGTTAACTCTATTCCTGGCGCAGCCATAGAACTGAGTTTATAGGAGAGGAAGGGTTAACTCTATTCCTGGCGCAGCCATAGAACTGAGTTAATAGGAGAGGAAGGGTTAACTCTATTCCTGGCGCAGCCATAGAACTGAGTTTATAGGCGAGGAAGGGTTAACTCTATTCCTGGCGCAGCCATAGAAGTGAGTATATAGGAGAGGAAGGGTTAACTCTATTTCTGGCGCAGCCATAGAACTGAGTTTATAGAAGAGGAAGGGTTAACTCTATTCCTGGTGCAGCCATAGAACTGAGTTAATGAGAAAAGAAGGGTTAACTCTATTCCTGACGCAGCCATAGAACTGAGTTTATAGGAGAGGAAGGATTAATTCTATTCCTGGCGCAGCCATAGAACTGAGTTTATAGGAAAGGAAGGGTTAACTCTATTCCTGGCGCAGCCATAGAACTGAGTTTATAGGAGAGGTAGGGTTAACTCTATTTCTGGCGCAGCCATAGAACTGAGTTTATAGGAGAGGAAGGGTTAAGGTTGACTTACCCCGGACAAGCCAGGCATAAGCGGAGCCTTGGATTCGACTCCTCGAGTACCGATTTTGTCTCGGGTTATATACAAAAATATCCCTCTTCTCTCCTTCAAAATGAGGGTGTTTCGGGGGTAACCAACCACGCTCTAGACGCGTGATCGTGGAATCTTCTAGAATATACATATCAACCATTCAGGTACATGTTCAGCGTCTTGCAGTCTGTCCCTTTCAAGTGGGTTGGCCACCTGGTTTTAGCGCCAGGACGTGGAGTCCATGGGCGTGCGGATGATCCCTTTAGTACATTTGTGCATTTCAAACAAAAACATTATATTCTCTGTTATATTACATATTGTAACATTTGAATTTCCAAAATAAAAAAATGAAAAAGAATTCAATAAAATTTTGGACTTATGTTGTTACAATAACGCACACACAGATGGACGGGTATGCGGCCGCTAGCTTAGTGAGATTGCTCTGAGATTAAGGGGTGGGTAAAAGAAAATATATACAATATTAAGTTGCCGTAATAAGCAAAGTACTTGCTTGTACAAAGGGCGCCACGTAATTGTTAAAAAAAATAATGTTTTGACACACAAGCTCGAAAATGCCAGAATAAGGAGGGCACTGAAAGTTATTAGAAGGTAGTTAGAAGTAAAACAAAATAGACTGGATATAAAGTTTAACGAGTTTAATTATATTGAGTAAAAGTTTCAATATAAGATATATAAATATAGTAATTATTAATATAATGAAGAGATTGGAGTGAATTCCATAAAAATTAACAAAACGATATATAAAGATTGCAGAGAGTAACGTATAAATAATCAATTTGACTTGATCGTAAATAAAAATATATAAAATACTGAAAGTTATAACCCAGGCGAGGTTAACGAAAATATATTTATACTCGTAAATGAAATCTGCATCTGCAAGTGATCTGCATCAAACAGGGGATGCGCGATGGGCGGACGATCCAGGACTTCAATTAAAGCAAAGGTAAATAAATAAATAATACTTTAAACATACTCAAATATCGTGCACGACGGGTGGTTGGTCGACTAAGCAAGGTAGTGCGGGCGTAAAGTATAATGAAAGAACGTAAATAAGAATCCTGATTCTCCTATAACTGAACAATCCCTACTTGAGTGATCCTTTATATCGATATATGAACACAAAGTAAGTAAACTCGCGTGAGCTGTACAAATTTTAATATTAATTTAGTATTTCAAATATTAAACAACTAATAGAAACCGTAATGATAATAAGAAAAACAATTGTTAAACTTTAGTGTCAATACAACAAATTTTAATAAAAGGAGCTAACAAATAAATAAGAAAATCAAGCTTATCTGGTCAAGATGATGACGTTCGAGTGACGTAGTGGGTGGGGGTGACGAATGTGACGTGACTTCCGCTTCCCAGAGAGCACGTGTTTTTAACTTCTAATAACTCCAGTATATTCCTTTTGATGATACAGCCTTCCACGGTTATTTCCAAAATTCCAGTGCAAAGGGATAAACATCCATAAATAAGGATAATGTAGAATAAAAGAAAAAGCCTGAAAGAAACTTATTAGACCTCACCAGTTCACTGAGATAATAATTTTCAAAAAAAAGATATTGAAATAGAATTTACATTGAATTTACGAGAATTGTTCTAGATTTACCTTAAGATGTTAATCGGCTTGTAGTAAATTTATTGACCTTGTAGTTTTTAATCCGGACTTCTTCCGAGAAAATAAAACTATTTTCTTTGATGCTCTATATAATTTATCCCTCAACAAAGGCAATCGAAATAATAACAAAATTCACAAAACATCAAAATTCAATACGCTTTATAAAGAACAATCTAACACAAAGGTCAGTAAACGATTGACTCGGCAAAATCTCTTAAAGATTATTCTCGCATATTTTGTTAATTAATTAAGAATACAGGTAAAAAGTATTTATCTCTCCTTAGTGAACCAGGGATACTAAAATGTTTCTCAGTGAAATATACTTCTAATAAAAAAAAAGTTAATAATTCACATTTGCACGTAACAATATTTATTTAAATTAGCAGTACCATCTTCATATATTATTTTGTGTCACTTGTCTTAGCGTGACCTAGTTAAATTTATATTAGTTAAGAACTAATGTCTTATTAATTTAGAGCGTATTTTATTACGGAATATATGAACATAATTTTAGAGACTTTAAGAATGATTCAAATACATAATAATTTATCTACTTTATGTTTTTAAAAGTATTTGTAATTAAATGAAAACTGAAAGGACATGGTTTTTTTACCAATACGATAATAAAATAGATATTTCTGTTATTTAAAATACTTGATTGGCACATCCAAACGTATTTAAACAACGATATAATTTTATATAATAATCTACGAAAGTATGAATACCGTATAGAAATTCGTGAAATCTACGCCTATGCTCCAAATACAGATAGTAAAATGCATATATTTCCGAATATGTCAAGTGTTTTCTGACCTGACCTGCTAAATGTAAACAAATCCAACCCTTGACTAGTTTAAAAATGAAAGCAGATGTTTGTAAAATAATTATTCACAAAAATATTTTATCGTAATAAAGATTATTCCTAATATTATTAATAACAAAATTATACATGCGAGCAGTACTGCTTCAGATTTAAGCATTGGACATGCAAAAGTAACCAACATGTGGTACCAATCAGATAATAAATATTCAATTTTCGGGTGTCATTTTAATGAATACGTTCTATATTGTATGCTACATGGGCTGAAATCTAGAATACCTACCACATTTGAAATAGCAATTTTCTTGTTGCAATGTTTTCTTTTAGCTAAATATGATAAAGAATTATAAAATTCGGGCGCGGAAGCAAATATTTATATGAATTTTTACAAAAATTAAGTCAGATTTTACCTATTTTTGAAATGGATATTTTTTCTAAAACATTCATATTCATGCTTTAGGATCTATACTATGGATAATTTTAGCATTGGACATGCAAAAGTGACCAAAACGTGGTACCAATCAGACAACAAACCTTTAATTTTCGGGTGTCATTTTAATGAATAAGTTGTATATTGTAAGCTACATGGGCTAAATTCTAGATAACCTACCACACTTGAAATAGCTATTTTCTTGTTGCAATATTTTCTTTTAGCTAAAATATGATGCAGAATTATAATTCTCGGGCGCAGAAGCAAATATTTCAATGAATTTTTACAAAAATTATGTCAAATTTTTCCTATTCTTAAAATGGATATTTTAGTTAAAACATTCATATTCATGCTTTGCGATCTATACTATGGATAGTTTTAAGCATTGGACATGCAAAAGTGACCAAAACGTGGTAACAATCAGATAATAAACATTCAATTTTCGGGTGTCATTTTAATGAATACGTTGTATATTGTAAGCTAGATGGGCTGGATTCTAGAATACATACCACACTTAGATAGCAATTATCTTGTTGCAATGTTTTCTTTTAGCTAAAGTATGCTGAAGAATTATAAAATTCGGGCGCGGAAGCCAATATTTATATGATTTATTACAAAAAAAATCAGATTTTATCTATTCTTGATGAATACGTTGTATATTGTAAGCTACATGGGCTGGAAACTCATAATACCTACGACACTTAAAATAGCAATTTTCTTGTTGCAATGTTTTCTTTTAGGTAAAAAATTATTAAGAATTATAAAATTCGGGCAAGGAAGCAAATATTTCTATGATTTTTTCCAAATATAATATCAGATTTTACCTATTCTTCATACGGATATTTTTGTTAAAACATTCATATTCATGCTTTAGGATCTATACTATGGATGGCTTTTTGCATTGGCATTGCAAAAGTGACCAAAAAGTGGTACCAATCAGATAATAAACATTCAATTTTCGGGTGTCATTTTAATGAATATGTTGTATGTTGTAAGCTACATGGGCTGGATTTTAGAATACCTACTACACTTGAAATAGCAATTTTCTTGTTGCAATGTTTTCTTTTAGTTAAAATATGATGAAGAATTATAAAATTAGGGCGCGGAAGCAAATATTTATATGAGTTTTTACAAAAATAAAGTCAGATTTTACCTATCCTTGATGAATACGTTGTATATTGTAAGCTACATTGGCTGGGTTCTAGAATACCTACCACACTAGAAATAGCAATTTTCTTGTAGCAATGATTTCTTTTAGCTAAAGTATGATAAAGAATTATAAAATTCGGGCGGGGAAGCAAATATTTATATGATTTTTTACAAAAATTATGTCAGATTTTACCTATTCTTCATATGGATTTTTTTGTTAAAACATCCATATTCATGCTTTAGAATCTATACTATGGATGGTTTTAAGCACTGGACATGCAAAAGTAACCAAACCGTGCTACCAATCAGATAATAAACATTCAATTTTTGGTTGTCATTTTAATGAATACGTTGTGTATTGTAAGCTACATGGGCTGGATTCTAGAATACCTACCACACTTGAAATAGCAATTTTTTTGTTGCAATGTTTTCTTTTTTGCTGAAACATGATGCAGAATTATAAAATTCAGGCGCGGATGCAAATATTTATATGATTTTTTATAAAAATAATGTCAGATTTTACCTATTCTTAATATGGATTTTTTTGTTAAAACATTCATATTCATGTTTTAGGATCTATACTATTGATGGTTTTAAGCATTGGAAATGCAAAAGTGACCAAAACGCGGTACCAATCAGATAATAAACAATATATTTTCGGGTGTCATTTTAATGAATACGTTGCAAATCGTAAGCTACATTGGCTGGATTCCAGAATACCTACCACATTTGAAATAGCAATTTTCTTGTTGCAATGTTTACTGTTAGCTAAAATATGATGAAGAATTATAAAATTCCGGCAATGGAGCAAATATTTATATGATTTTTTACAAAAATAAAGTCATATTTTACCTATTCTTGAAATGGATATTTTTGTTAAAACATTCATATTCATGCTTTAGGATCTATACCATGGATAATTTTAGCATTGGACATGCAAAAGTGACCAAAACGTGGTACCAATCAGATAATAAACATTCAATTTTCTGATGTCATTTTCATGAATACGTTGTATATTGTAAACTACATTTGCTGGATTCTAGAATACCTACCACACTTGAAATAGCAAGTTTCTTGTTGCAATGTTTTCTTTTAGCTAAAATATGATGAAGAATTATAAAATTCGGGCGCGGAAGCAAATATTTATATGATTTTTTACAAAAATTAAGTCAGATTTTACCTATTCTTGAAATGGATATTTTTTCTAAAACATTCATATTCATGCTTTAGGATCTATACTATGGATAATTTTAGCATTGGACATGCAAAAGTGACCAAAACGTGGTACCAATCAGATAACAAACCTTTAATTTTCGGGGGTCATTTTAATGAATACGTTGTATATTGTAAGCTACATGGGCTGGATTCTAAAATACCTACCACCCTTGAAATAGCAATTTTCTTGTTGCAATGTTTACTTTTAGCTAAAATATCATGAAGAATTATAAAATTCGGGCGCGGAAGCAAATATTTAAATGATTTTTTTCAAAAATAAAGCCAGATTTTACCAATTCTTCATATGGATATTTTTGTTAAAACATTCATATTCATGCTTTAGGATCTATACTATGGATGTTTTTTTTGCATTGGCATTGCAAAAATGACCAAAACGTGGTACCAATCAGATAATAAACATTCAATTTTCGGGTGTCATTTTAATGAATATGTTGTATGTTGTAAGCTACATGGGCTGGATTCTAGAATACCTACCACACTTGAAATAGCAATTTTCTTGTTGCAATGTTTTCTTTTAGCTAAAATATGATGAAGAATTATAAAATTCGGGCGCGGAAGCAAATATTTATATGAGTTTTTACAAAAATAAAGTCAGATTTTACCTATCCTGGATGAATACGTTGTACATTGTAAGCTACATGGGCTGGATTCTAGAATAACTACCACACTTGAAATAGCAATTTTCTTGTTGCAATGTTTTTTTAGCTAAAATATGATGAATAATTATAAAATTCGGACGCGGAAGCAAATATTTATAAGATTTTTTACAAAAATTGAGTTAGATTTTATCTTTTCTTGAAATGGATATTTTTGTTACAACATTCATATTCATGTTTTAGGATCTATACTATAGATAATTTTAGCATTGGACATGCAAAAAAGACCAAAGCGTGGTACCAATCAGATAATAAACAGTTTTCGGGTGTCATTTTAATAAATACGTTGTATATTGTAAGCTACATGGGCTGGATTCTAGAATAACTACCACACTTGAAATAGCAACTTTCTGCTTGCAATGTTTTCTTTTAGCTAAAATATGATGAAGAATTATAAAATTCGGGCGCGGAAGCAAATATATATATGATCTTTTACAAAAAGAAAGTCAAATTTTACCTATTCTTGAAATGGATATTTTTGTTAAAACATTCATATTCATGCTTTAGAGTCGATATGCTGTAGGGATTTTAACTCAAACTCGATGACCGTCCTAGCTCGATGACCGTGGTCATCCAGATCTACCACTCATCAGCAGTTCTTCAGCAACCTCTTAAGACTTAGGGGTGGATTTCTTGGATTTTTTGGCTTTGTGAACCTCTTCTTCGGCAGTTCTTCAGCAACCCCTAGCAAGTTCTTCAGCAACCCCTAGCTAGTTCTTCAGCAACCCTTTAGGAATTAGGGGTGGATTTCTTGGCCTTCTTCGGCAGTTCTTCAGCGACCCCTAGCCCCTGCTTCGGCAGTTTTTCAGCAATGCCTTTAAGGCAGTTCTTCAGCAACCCCTTCTTCAGCAACCTCAAATACCTGGTTTATCCAGGTAGGTGTGTTGTTTTAATTAACCTGTATCAGGTAGGGGATTTTGAACGCCTTCTTCGGCATTTCTTTAGCAACCGCTAGCCCCTTAGAGGCTGTTCTTCAGCAACCTCTTGCACCTTCTGCAGCAGTTCTTCAGCAACCCCTAGCCCCGTAGTTCTTCAGCAACTCCTAGCCCCTTCTTCAGCAACCCCTAGCCCCTTCTTCAGCAACCCCTAACCACTTCTTCAGCAACCCCTGATTTATACAGGTGAGGGAGACTGGTCAGGTAGGTGTGTTGTTTTAATTAACCTGTATCAGGTAGGTGTATTGTTTTAATTAACCTGTATCAGGTAGTTGTATTCTTTTAATTAACCTGTATCAGGTAGGTGTATTGTTTAATTAATTAACAGGTAGGTACCCGTTTACGGCTATTGTTTAATGAACAGGTGGGCGGTTTTCAGTCAGGTGTATTGTTTTAATTAACCTGTATAAGGTAGGTGTATTGTTTATTTAATTTACAGGTAGGTACCTGTCTTCGGCTATTGTTTAATAAACAGGTGGGCTGTTTCCAGTCATATAGGTGTATTTTTTAGATAATTAACGCGGCGGGGGCCAAGTATTAAGATGTAACGAGGACGTCGACTAGTCGTTGCTGTGTCCACAGCGAAATTGAAGTTGAAATGATGTTTTCGAGTGTAAACAAGTTGATTTGATAACCTTATTGCGTGAACTATCAGCTATTTATAGACTTATCTGAATAATTTATCAGCTCACATTGGCAGATGTACATAAAATTCTTCTTGACCATTTTCTGCTTATTATTACAACTGCAAACAAATATATATCAGCTTATTATTACATATGCAAACAAAAATTTTGTGTTGCTATGTTGTGTATTTAACGAAAAACTTCTAGAAAATTTTCCTTAGTCTGTAAACTATCAGCTCATTGCGGACTGATCTATAACCACAATGACTTCAATGCAACTTGTAAAAATATCAATGGCGGTGCAAAAACACCTCATTGAACGATTGAATGTAAGTTATAAATTTATTAGTATTTTAAATATAACATTTATAATTTGACTTTGTTTATTATATATATATATATATATATATATATATATATATATATATATTTCAGATGCTTGATATTGACTGTATAGAATTAAGTAAGTTGCTTCCACCGGAGGCAACCTGCATCTATGCGGATGAGGTAGACGACATCCTGTAGCCACTCCAATTATGGAGGAGTAACAAAGTTGTCTATGTCATTTCTAAGGAGTAACAAGGTTGTCTATGTCTATGTCTACGTGTAAATGTATGTATGTATGTATTATCTACTTTTTAAATATTGTAAATTACGAGTAATTATATTTAAAAAATATTTCAAAATAATTTAATATTTTTTTCTTTTGTTACAGAACTGAAATATATAAAAAAGAATGTCATAATATAAATTTACATGAATTAACATTTGCAAACAAATAAGTTTTCATAGTTGTTTGAACTGAATTATTGCAACTTCTCTTCACAAGAAGCAGGTAAAATAAATTTTTATTAAATAATTAACTTATTAATAACCGGTAGTTCATCAATAGGTTGTTCTTATACAGTCGGTGTATTTGAAAGTAAATTATTTGGAATAACTAATATACGTAGAGCAACTTTAAAATTCCCTTCACACGTGTAGGTAAAACAGTTATAAATAAATAAATAACATATTATTAACCGGTAGTTCATTTCTAGGTTGTACTTATACAGTTCGGTGTATTTCAAAGTAAAATATTTTGAATATAGAATATACATATTTCAATAAAAATGTCAGAAGAAACTATTAGTTGTCTAAGTGATAGTCTTATAAAAACGTTGCAAGCAACAATAGATTTAATAAAAACTAAGGAAGAGGTAGCAAGATGTAAAAATATAATAAATAAGTTTATATTATAACTCATAAAATTTATAAAGAATCAACGTGTTAAAAAAATTAAAAATGAAAATTTATTTAAATTAAAAATTCGGCTAATGTTATCACGAATTGTGGATATAAATAGCCCTGTTGCTTCTGGTTCGGGATATTCCAATCAAAAAAATCAAAATAAAAATTCAAAAAAGAAATTAGTTTGGGTAGATTTGTGTTCAGCATTTAATGGGAGAATTAAAACGGGGATAATTCTCAATAATTATTATGTTGATCCTATATTGTTTTTGGAAAAAGTAAAAACCATATTCAGACATAGAATTATTGAAGAATTAAAAAAATCTTTCATAAAAGTAAATTGTGTGTTGAGTGCTGAATTCATTTTACCTACCAAAGGAATAAAAGAGGTGAAAAGCTTTAATACATCTAATGCTGTTATCACGCGGTTAACAGATTTAAATGATTGGTATTGGGAAAATGTGAAAGATAAAATTTTAACAAAATTAGAAGAATTTCAAGAAAGGAACAGTGGTTGGGCATTGTTAAAAATAATGCATTTAAAAGTAAATATCAATACCTATACTGAACTACCTAAGAGTATAAGCAATAAACGTGCTGTAATAAATATAAAAAATAACGATCAGTATTGTTTTTTGAGAGCCGTGGTATCAGCATTACATCCGGTTAAAAAAAAATCTGAGCGTTTTACTTCATATCCACCTTTTCAAAACGTATTAAAATATAATGGGATAAATTTTCCAATGCAATTAAAAGATATTTCGAAATTTAAAAAATTAAATGAATAAAGTATTAGTGTATATACGTTAGAAAAAATTCAAAAACAGATATTTCAGGTTGTTCCTATAGCAATAAGTAAAAGTAATTATAATAGAGTAATTAATTTATTAATAGTTGAATCAAATAGCGAATATTGTCATAGCACAGAGGACAGTGAAACGGAAGAACAAGAAATGAAAACAGATAAATGTGTAAAGTATCATTATATGTGGATAAAAAATTTATCACGTTTAGTGGGAAATCAATTCTCAAAGTACAAAGCTAAGAAATGGCTTTGTAATATTTGTCTAAATTATTTTGTAAGTGAAGTACTATTACAAAAGCATACTGAATATTGTAATACTGTAAATAAAAATAAATGTCGCATTGATTTACCGGAAGAAAAGAATAAAATTTTAAAATTTAAAAATTTTCGTAACAAAGAAAAGATACCGTTTGTTATTTACAGCGATGTAGAATCACTTTTAAAGCCTTTAGATAATAGTAACTTGAATTGTAATACTTCTTTTATTCATAAACATACACCTTTTAGTATAGCTTATTATTAAAAATGTTCTTATGATGATATTTTATCACAATTTAAAATATATAGGGGAAAGGATTGTTTGCAATGGTTTTGTAAAGAGCTGATATATATAAGTAGTAAATTAGATGTAATTGCAAAAAATGTACAACCAATCACTATGTCTGAAGTAGAGGAAAAATTATTTAAAAATTCAAATAAATGTCATATATGTGGCAAACCATTCACCTTAGAAGATATACGTGTTAGAGATCATTGTCATTTTACTTCAAAATTTAGAGGTGCCGCCCACAAACATTGCAATTTAAAATGGTCACAGTCTTATATGTTTCCTGTAGTATTTCATAATTTAAGTGGATATGACGGTCATTTTATAATTAAAAGTATAGCCACTGAAATGGAGGGTAGCATATCATTACTTCCAATTAATAAAGACCGGTATATTTCATTTACAAAATATTTAAAACACACAAAAATTAATTTTCGGTTTATTGATTCTTTTTGATTCATGGCTAGCAGTATTGATAAACTTTCCTCATTTTTACAAGATTCAGAATTGAAAATTACAAAATCATTTTGTAAAAATGAAGAAGAATTTCAATTACTCAGAAAAAAAGGTATATTTCCATATGAATATATGAGTGTTTGGGATAAACTCGATGAAAAATCTTTACCTTCAAAATTACATTTTTATAGCACATTAAAAAATGAGAATATTAGCAATACCGACTATGAACATGCTTTACATGTATGGAATGAGTTTAACATTAAAACGTTGGGAGAATATGCAGATTTATATTTGAAATCTGATGTTGTTTTGTTAGCAGATATATTTGAAAATTTTCGAGAAAGTTGTATAGAAACATATGGATTAGACAGTTTATGGTATTTTACTGCTCCAGGCCTTGCTTTTGATGCCATGTTAAAATGTACTGATATAGAACTTGAATTACTGACTGATATTGATAAAATTTTATTCACCGAGAAGGGAAGTAGAGGCGGTGTTTCACAATGTTCAAATAGGTATGCAAAAGCAAATAACCGATATATGGGAAATTTATATAATTCACAGGAAGATGAAATTTTTTTGATGTATTTTGATATAAATAATTTATATGGAGCAGCAATGTCTCATTTTTTACCATATAAAGATTTTGAGTGGGTGGAGGAAAAAGATTTCTATAGTATTGACTATTTTAATTTAAGTTGTTCTTCTGAAACTGGTTATATTCTTGAGGTTGATTTGGACTATGGAAAACAATTACATGAAGCTCATAAAGACTTGCCGTTATGTCCTGAACATTTTATTCCACCCAATTCGAAGATTGCAAAATTAATTACAAATTTATACTCCAAACAAAATTATATTATTCATTATCATAATTTGAAACAATGTTTAGAGTTAGGAAAGAAATTGACTAAAATTCATCGAATACTTCAATTTATACAAAGTGATTGGTTGAAAAAATATATTAATTTGAACACACACTTAAGGACAATATGTAATAATGAGTTCAAAAAAAATTTTTACAAATTAATGAACAATGCAGTAATTGGAAAAACTATGGAAAATGTGCGGAAGCACAAAGATGTGAAAATTGTTACAAAATGGTCTGGTAGATACGGAGCTAAGTATTACATTTCAAAACCAAATTTTTATAATTGTATTGTTTTAGATAAACAATTAGGAAAATCTGATATTGTAATTATTGAAATGAAAAAAACTAATATCTATTTTAATAAACCAATTTATGTAGGCTCCTCAATTTTAGATATTTCAAAAGCATATATATATGACTTCCATTATAATTATATTAGAAAGGAAATGGGTGAAAAAGCAAAATTATTGTATACAGATACAGATAGCTTAATATATAAGTTTGCTAATATCAACATATATGAATTGATGTTGCGAGATATTTTCTAAATTTGACACATCTGATTAGAACGAAAATAATTGTTATGGTCTACCTTTAGCCAATAAAAAAGTAATTGGATTAATGAAAGACGAATGCAATGGGCAGTTATTATATGAATTTATAGGATTAAGATCAAAAATGTATACCTATAAAATATTAAATTGTAATAAATCGTTTAAGAAAGCTAAAGGTATAACATCCAGAGTTTTGAAAACAATTACATTTGAAGATTATTATAATTGCTTATTTAACAATATAATTATTTTTAAAAATCAGCAACATATCACATCTAAACTGCATAATGTGTATACAACAAGACAACAAAAAATTATTTTGAGTCCTCATGATGACAAAAGAGTTGTGAATTATTTGTACACAAGTACATTGCCATGGGGATATGAACTCAATACTACATAGTGTTAAAATATACCCCACTATCAATAGTGGGGATTGTTCTATAAATTATAGTACCTGTAAATATATGCATAGTATTTTGCAAACATTAATATGTATTGTTGCATTATAAATAGTGCTGACATTTTTTGTCAGCTATTACAAGTTCGTGGTATGTATATTCTATATAACAAAATAGTATTTTTTACAAGTAAAAATTATAGTTTTTCATTAAAAATAAAATATCATCAACCGAGAATAAATGGATTAGTAGATTTATGGATTGAGGTAGAAGAAGAGAAGTCACAATTGAATCCACTTATTAAATTTAATATCAAGTTACAGAGAGGTCAAGTTAATTGTTTTAAACTTGATTATATAAAAATTAAATATGAGTGTATGTTGACTGCTAAATATTATAATGGAAATAACATTTACTATGTTTTACCTGAGAATATGAAAAATGTATTCTTATATGATATGTGGATTTTAAATCCGTATAGATTGGAAGAGGAGAAGGAGGAGGAAGATGAGTGTAATCGTCGAATTGTAGTATGTCTTTTAACTGGTCATGAAGACTGTGTTAATTGCAATCATATAAAACGATGATTTTTGCAAAAAATTAACTATAAAACCAAAGTTACAATGCATTTAGATTTCAGGTATCGTAAACCCAATGGAAATATAGTTTTAGTAGTAGATGATCTATTTTATAATATTTTATGGTCTGAAATGAAATTATCTAATAAAAATTGTTTTACCTGCAAATAGCAACACTATTTGACTTATCAATATTTGGAATAAATTGTTCTAATATATCTGTTCTGAAACAATTAAAAAAATTATTATTAAGATTAGAAAATAAATATTCTTACTAAATCAATTTTATGTTTCTAGTTAAAAAATGTCTACATCTAATTCCAAGTATGATCTTTTCAACAAAAACTCTAAACCGAAGGAGATCTGGGGTCTTAGAATGTTAGAAGAAAACAAAAAATTCTATATTAAAAATATGGAAAAAGTGGAATCGAAATTCGGCTTACGGATACGAGTAGAATTAAAGAATAGTTATATCTTTCTAAGTGAAAGATATAATCACCACATCGGTGAGCAGGAGCTGAGTTGTATGAAAGAAGATATCGACAAAGGACTTCTGTCCATGCTGGTTAAATAAAATTGTAATTATGATATGAAATAATAAATATATATGTCTTGTAATACACGTTTTATTTAATACTAATATATTTATATATATATATATATATATATATATATATATATATATATATATATATATATATTATTTTCGTGGTTCTGGTTTATGAGTTTTTAAAAATAATTATTTTATTCACAAATATTAAATTTAATGTTTTCAAAGCAAGTTACAAGTCCAGACTGAATATAATATTTCTTTACAATCTTTTACATGTGTTTTTGATACAGAGTAATACAATATGATAACATGATAACAGGATGTCGGGAACTGCTGATGGATGCAACTCCTGGGCAGGTAACATATATATATATATATATATATATATATATATATATATATATATATATATATATATATATTGAGCGGGATAATATTTGTATAGTTTTGGTTGTGCTGTGTGTAAATAAATAAATGTTTTTCGCGTGGTTGTGTGAAAGTGAGATTTACAACCTCACCAACTGTTCCATCATCCATACTCGATATCCTGGGTATCCATCCCTGTTATCCCGCACAGATACCAACATTTTTGATATTTTTGAAATATTTCATTAATTCTCCAAGCTTCTGGTAATTTATTCCATACCCAATCAATTTGACTTTCTGCATAAACCATCACAAATTCTATTGGCAAATGTATAATAACTTCTTCAATCATATCATGAAGTGATTTATTTGCAAATAATTGAAATGAATTAAACATATTGAACTTTGATTGATACCATCGTCTTATTTCTTCCACATTTAAACAGCACAGTTTAAAAGATAACAATTTTTAATTTCAACCGGAGAACGTAATGCTGATATCGGTAAACATTCCAGTTGTTCTAAATTTATTATATTCTTGTGAATAAATGCTTCTAACCATTGTTTCTTATCTTCTCCCAGAACGTAGATTTTATAAATTTCAGGTTGTTCAAGTACTTTCTTCAAAACTGATTGATGTTTACTGTATCGTATATTGCCTGTAGAGCAGTCTAAATTATGTGCAGATTTCACAGATAATTGTAATTGTTTTGAATTTCTTTGGATAAACATGTAAACGTATATGGTTGCTTAAATTTACGTATATTTTACTATCTTTTTTCTTTAAATTTTTTTCTACTAAATAAATATCGGAATATTTGACTTTTTGTAACTCGTTTTCATAAAACCCACCTTTAATAGGTTGCCCAAATTTATCACTAAGTAAATAGGTAATTGGATTAGTTAATTTTATATTTTTAATTACAAATATTTCATTAGACCAATTTGTTATGTAACCTTTTGTAAATAATCCCCTCTCTTTACTAATTCTAACTTTATCACCTATTTTAAATTTAGATTTTATATTAACAATTTTTATGTGATTATATACAGTTCTTAATAAATCTTTTTCATTGCTCTTGGTTACGTCAACAGGTTTCATATAAATTGTACTATGTTTTTTATTGTTATATATTTCAGTAATTTTTGGTAATAAATCTAACCATTTATATGAACCTTGAAAACTAAATTCTTTCCACATTAAAGATTTTAATGTTCTATTTACACGTTCCACAATAGCTGCTTTTTTTGAGCTATATGTTGAATAGTGATTAATTTTATATTTTTCCATTAAATTACTGAATTCTTTATTATAAAATTCTTTTCCCAAATCTGTTTGCAAATTTTTTGGTATACGATTATCTGTTATGTATATATTTTTTAAAGCATTTGTTACCTCAATGGCATTTTTCTTCTTAATAGGTCTTGTCCACACATATTTAGAAAAAATATCAATCACAACAAGAATATAGTTATAATTTTATCATTTCAACTAGATCAGCTTGATGAGTTTCATCTAATTGTTTTATTATTGTTCGCCTTCATTGAAAATTTCGTCTTGCTGTTTTATGTAGTTCTTCTACAACATGACGTTTTATATTAGACATTTTTTTTAGTTTGGTTCTGATAAATCATGAATATTTAATTCTTTTAAAATAAGTTTTATATCTTGTTGAATATTTTTTATAGTTTTATCGGTATCTTGTATGTATTTCTTAAATTCAGTAATTATACTTTGCAATTTTTTGTCTATATTTTCTGTTGTTATGTTTATTTCATTCTCCAAATATTTTTTACTAATAGCATGAGAATCTAATAAAGGAGATGCAACCTTAACAAGTTTTTCACTGGAATCACTATCATAGTCGTTATCACTATTGTCACTACTAAATTTTGAGTAGTTATATTTTACAATCCTGGGAAGGATGTAGTGAGAGGATCCTAAAAATCGAGTTGAAAATTGAAGAAGAAAGTGAAAAAACAATAATAATAATATATGGACCGGATGAAGATGAGTTAGTTGACATAAAAGACAAATTTTGGGAAGAATTAAATATAGTTACAGAGAATAGTAAAGGGGAAATTTATGTAATCGGAGACTTTAATGGAAGAGTAGGCATACGAGATGAAAACACTGCAAATACTGTGGGGATATATGGAGAAAACCGAAGAAATAATAACGGAAGAAGACTGATAGACTACTGTATATTAAATGACTTGTTAATTACTAACACGTTTTTTCAACATAAAAATGTACATAAATACACAAGACAAGGGCCAAGAGGAGAAGATAGATCAATAATAGACTATATACTTGTGGAAAACAAAAAGAGAAATTTAGTACAGGATTGTAGAGTGAGGCGTGGTCCAGAAATCTTCAGCGATCACTTTCTCGTAGAAGCAAGAATTAAAAAAATGAGTAAAGATGCGAACACTAAAACTGAAGAAACAAGGATAATAGAATATGAGACAATAAAAACATACAAACTTAGAGATATAATAACAGCGACAAAATATGCACAAGAAATAAATAGATTAACTGACATTGAGAAAATTAACTATAAGGACAAGGATATAGAAGAAACATGGCATATTTTTAAAAAAATAATAACACAAGCAGCAAAGAATATATGTGGAAGCAGTAAAAAGAAAGCTAATAAAAGAATGACGTCCTGGTGGAATGAGGAAATAAAAGAGGAAGTAAAAAAGAAAAAGAAAACATGGGTAAAATATCTTAGTAATAGAACAAATGAAAACTATGATCAATACAAACAACAAAGACGGAAGGTTAAAGAATTAGTAGCACAAGCGAAAGAAAAAAGATGGGAACAATTTGGAAAACAAATGGAAGACAACAGTAAAGAAAGACAAAAATTATTTTATAAAACACTGAAATCATTAAGAAGTGAGAAGAGGAAAGTAGCAAATACAGTCAAATCCAAAGAAGGTACAATATTAACGGAAGAACATAATATCATGAACAGATGGAAGCAATATTTTCAAGAGCTATTATTCACAGATGAAGATAATCAGATAGAACCTGTTTAACAAATTCTAATAGACCAGGTAGAAAATGCGAATGAATGCGAAACGCAGGAAATACAAATAGAGGAACTAAAAGAAGCACTACGTATACTTAAAAATGGTAAAGCAGCAGGGCATGACAAAATTACGCCAGAAATGTTAAAGTACATGGGGAAAAAGGGCATAGAAATATTGTTAACAATTTTCAACAAAATTTGGAATGGAGATAAAATACCAAACGATTGGGAATTAGCAATAATTGTGCCGATACACAAGAAAGAAAACACTAAAGAATGCAACAACTACAGAGGCATATCGTTATTGTGTACGACACTGAAAGTATTTGAAAGAATATTAGAAAAAAGATTAAGAAACAAAATAGAATCAACAATGTCCGAAGTACAAAGTGGATTTAGGAAAGGACGCAGTAGCCAAGACCATGTATTCACAGTTAAGGACTTAATACATAAGACTAAGATCACTAACGCAAAAACATACATGACATTCATAGATTTAGAAAAAGCGTTTGACAGAGTACAAAGAGAGATAATGTGGAAAATCCTAAAAAGAAAAGGTATAAGCACCAATCTTCTTAATGCTATAAAAGGACTATATAACAAACACACGAACTACGTAATTAGCCAAAATAGGAAATGCGAGCTCTTCGAATCAAAGAACGGTTTGAGACAAGGAGGAGTAATGAGCCCAGTCTTATTTACGATATTTATGGATGAGATAATAAAGGAGTGCGATCAAAAATTCAATGAGATACATGTAGGGTATAGAAATCTACTACCAGTAAAAATATCAATATGTGCTTACGCCGATGACGTAGTAATTATGGCAAACAGCGAGGAAAAAATGCAACAAAATGTTAACACCTGGAACGAAATTATAAAGAAATACAATATGAAAATAAATGCGACTAAAACCAAAATAATGGTAATCTCTAACGAACCAACAACTGCTAATATAACAGTAAATAGTAAAACAATAGAAAAAGTTAATAAATTCCAATATTTACGCATAACAATAGGTAGTAACGGCACGCAAGATGATGACATAAACGAAAGAATAATTAAAACGACAAAAATATATCACGCAATGAAACACAATTTTATAGGAAAAAAAGAAATAAGCAATAAAACAAAAATGACGGTATTTAACACAATATATAGAGCGATATTGACGTACGGGTGTGAATCATGGATATTGTCAAATAGAACGAAAAGTAAAATACACGCGATAGAGATGAAATATCTAAGAAGAGTTAAAGGAGTAACAATGTTAGATAGAGTAAGGAATGAAGCCATCAGGGAAGAAATGCAATGCAAACCAATACTAGATTTCATAGAAACAAGACAACTAGCCTGGTGGGGACACATGATACGAATGAACGAAAGTAGACCGGTACGCCAAGTGTGGATGACCAACGTTACACCGAAAAGGGATACATGGGATAACGTAATAAAGAAGATACTGACGAAAAAAAACATCCCGATGCAAGAAGCAAGAACAATCGCAAAGGACAAGAAACAATGGGCAAAATTAGTGCACATGTGAAATTACTGGACATTAAATTATGCAAATTAAATTAAGATTAAGTGAAAATGTATACATCCTACACCTGAAGGTAGAAGGATGACTGACTATATATATATATATATATATATATATATATATATATATATATATATATATATATATATTACAATATGACGTCCGAACTTATCAATAGACATTTTATTACTAAATATTATAGAATGATATTAGCCTCTTTTAACTCTTTAATTATGGAAAAAATTTCGTTATCAAGATTACTATTACCGGCGTTTTTAGATGCTATCATTTTTTTTAATTTTTCAACTAATTCATTAGGATTATCCCAATATTCATATTCAACTGGTTTATTATTATAATTTTAAAAAAATTCTAATCCATAACCAGTTCTCTTATGCAAAAATTTTGCTGTCTGTGTTGCCGACGTTGGATTAAGAGAAAATTACGAATGTGTCGTAAGGGTAAGTAATGTTTTTATATTTGTATATTTGTACGATTGATTTCCTTTCAACTGTGCTGTTGGTATATTATTAAGACGCGCTGCGTTTGTTATATTTAAAATTTCTTTATAATTATTTCTATCATTATCGGTATATACATGTTCAGGATTTTTTTTAAAAATAAGTTCATATGAACGTACTGTTCCAGGAATTTTTTTATTATCAATTAATGTATTATTTTCTTTAAAATCAATTTTCTTGTTATCCATTTTAAAGAATTCACTCTCATCAGTTTCGTTGTATGTAACTCCAAATTTATCATCGATATCTCTAGATTTCAGTATAACATTTTTAATATATGGTTTAAATAATTCATGAAAGTCTTCTACATAGGAGTCTACAACATTCTGATTATACTTTCTATGCAGTACTATATTTTTATCATCTATAGATAAATCTGGGACTGGATCAGTTTCTAAAAAATTTTTACTAGGACTAGCAAAATATGGATTCACTATAGGTTCAATATCTTCTTCTTCCTCTTCTTGTTCTTCTTCCTTGTCCTCTTCCATTTGCTTGCTTTTATTATTATTTTTTGACTTTTGTAAATTTTCACTAATTTCTTTTAATTGTTTTGTTATAGGAATATAGGTTTTTTCCAAATAAATTCCACTTCACCACTTTTTAATAATTCAAGTTTCTTTTTAACATTTCGTCGCGCTTCTACTAATTGTTTTTTTTATATTTTTATCTATATTACTCATTTTTAAGAGATAAACAAATTGTAAACTGCTCGTCAGTATACTAGCAAATAGGTTTAAACAGCTTGTAACTTTATACTGATTTGTAAACAGGTGTACACTGTTTTATATACTTATAAAATAATCGAAACCTTTACGATATCGACCTTCATTTATATTACATTGTTTGTTTATAACTAAAAATTTATAATTATCAGACCAACATATCGAACATAGATTTTTAAATTGATCGAAAGTCATATCAGCCCCAACGTGTTCATCGTATACATGTTTTAGATTTATATCATCCTGTTTGAATAATATTAGCATATTTACATTATCACGAATTAAATGTTTCGGCATACGTGTATATGTTTGACATAAGTAAAAACAATCAATTGACTTATGCCGTCCCATGGTAAAATAATCTCTAATTATATCCTGTTTTTCACATGGGATATCGTCAAAAATAAAAAGAGAGCTATATTTTGCTTTGCTTGGTTGAATTATATTCTCACTGTTATTATACGCATAATATCCTATATTTTTAATAGGTTTTAATAACTTTTCCAAGTAGACATACTTTGGTTGAAAAAGAGTTATTGAATATACATAAATATTTTCAAAATGTAATCCATTTAAATGTTCAATGAGTGCAATTATGACATTTGTTTTTCCACAGCCAGAAGGACCACTTATAAGACACTGAATTGTTGATGGAAGTAATACACTATGACGCTGTTTTTTTTTTCAAATAATAATTTTTTACTTTAAGCCTATGTTTTTGTTTTCTAATATGGAACATATGTTTTTCTTGTAATTTCTTCATTGTGACTAATAGGAAATATATAAGAAGGCACTTTATATAAATAATATTTTAGTTAAATATTAAACTTAAATGATTAAACATCGGAAAAAAATAATAACAAGTAAGCTTACGGTAGTGGCATATTAAACACAGCTATTAATAAACTCCCAATTGAACTTCATATACCTGGATATAATTACTGTGGTCCCGGAACAAAACTACAAAAAAGACTTTCACGTAGTGATCAGGGAGTAAATTCATTGGATGAGGCGTGTAAAATTCATGATATTGCATATTCTAAAAGCGAAAAATTAAAAGATCGCTATAAAGCTGATAAAATATTAACTAATAAAGCATTTTAACGGTTTAAATCAAAAGACGCTTCTATAAAAGAAAAAATTGCTGCTCTTGGTGTTTCCGGAATAATGAGAGCAAAAACTAAATTAGGTGCTGGATATAAAATAAAACGTGTTAAAAAAATTAAACGTAATAGAATACACTCTCGAAAAAAAATTAAACGTGTTAAAAAAAGTACAGGTGGTAAACTTACATTCCAAAATGAAATGAAACGTATTCGTTCAACTCTACATAATAACAATTCTGATAGCAGAAACATTTTAATTGCTTTAAAAGAATTTAAGAAGAATAAAAAAAAATACGTAATCCAAGACTAATACCTGTACCGAAAAAAGGTGGCATATTACCACTTATACCAATATTTGCTGGATTAAGTGCATTAGGAACATTAGCGGGGGGTGCGACAGGTATCGCAAAGGCCGTAAATGATATGAAGTCAGCAAATAAACAATTACAAGAAAATCAACGTCATAATAAAACAATGGAAGCAATTGCTTTAGGAAAAGGTTTATATTTAAAACCATACAAAAAAGGGTTAGGATTATATTTACAACCCTCTTCATATTCACAAACAAAAATGCAAAAGAAACTATTAAAGAAGCTAACAAAACATAATCTAACTAATATTGAATTATTGTAATATGCAAAGATTTTAAAAATACAAAATTTCAGAGGAGTTTTTATGAGAAATAATTTACCTAAACGAATTAATTTTAAAGAATGTAGAATTATTAATTTGGATGATTCTAATAATCCTGGCACCCACTGGGTAGCATATAAAAAGTTTGGTAAAAATGTGTTATATTTTGACAGTTTTGGTAATTTAAAACCTCCAAAAGAAATTGTTAAGTATTTTGGTAGCTCTAATATTAAATATCATTATAATCAATACCAGTTATTTAACACTATTCATTGTGGATATCTTTGTTTAAAATTTTTATATAATAAACATTGTCTGTGAATAAGTATTTCACTAATACACAAACTGCAAGCAAGCAATGTCGTACACATTTACTTTTTCGGGTAATAGTGCTCACTTATCTCAAACTATATCTCCAGCTATTCAACTCGATCCTAATAGTCAATATGTAATAGGGTTAATAAATTTTGAATCTTATAATTCTATTCCAAACATTGATGCTCGAAACAATAAATTTTACACAGGTGATTTTGAAATTACTATACTAGAAAGATCATATGAACTAGAAAATATAAATAGATATTTAAAAAAGAAATGTAAAAGTGCTGACGTTAAGGGAAAAACAAATATTTCAATTCAAGCGAATAATAATACTTTAAAATGTGAAATGTTATGTAATTGGGATGTAGATTTTACTAAACCAAATACAATTAGCGAATTATTATGTTTTAAATCAAAAGTATATCCGGGTGGGAGGTTTCATATATCAGAAAATCCTGTAAATATAATAAAAGTAAGTGCTATTCGTATAGAATGCAATATAGTAACAGGTTCGTACGATATTTCAAAACAAGTTCATAGAATTCACGAGTTTTACCCAAATATTCCATCAGGATTTAAAATTATTGAAAATCCGTTAAATGTTATCTATCTACCAATCAATACTAGTATTATTGATAATATTTCGCTTAAAATAGTTGATCAGTCAGGTACATTAGTCAATTTTAGACAAGAACTTATCACGATAAGACTACATTTGAAAAAATGGGTATAATATGTAATATACATACTAAATTACAAATAAAGAGAAAACATTGTAATGCAGACGTCAGTAAAAACCAAGCAAGCCATCAAGTAACAAGTGAGAATAAATCTTATTTGAAAGCTCTAGGATTTAAAGTAATATCAAGAAATAGTGTTAAAAACGGAAGGAAAAAAGAAAAATAATAAAGAAGATAAATATATATTAACACGTTTACTACTTTACATACATTGTAAAATTCATACATCATTTTGTAAGTGTTCTAATTACATATATTGTGTACAAAAACAAGAAAATGAGTGAAAATATTTTAAATGTGAAGGAACATGTATATTTCGATGAAAGAATACAAAGTGCCGAAACACATACTTCTCATTCATATACATCAACTTTACTAGAAAACAATGACGAAATTAGAATAACAATACATAAACAAGATTTATATACGTTACCATCGAATAGTTTTATTTATATTGAGGGACAATTACTAGATCATGAAGATAAGAAATCAACGACAGGAAAATTTATAAACAATGGGATAATGCACCTGTTTGATGAGATTCGCTATGAAATTGGTGGAATTGTTATAGAACGTATTCGTAATCCAGGAATTACAACAACTTTAAAAAATTATTGTTCATATTCACCAAATGAATGTCATGCATTAATAAACGCCTGTTGGTCACCATCTACAGATAATATTGATATAAAAAACGATAAAGGCAATTTTAGCTTTTGCATTCCACTTCGTATGGTATTAGGTTTCGCAGAAGATTATAAAAAAGTTATTTTATATGTCCGTCAAGATTTAGTTCTTCTACGTAGCAGTTCTGATAAAAATGCTATAATCACAACAAGTGCTACGGATAACTTAAAAATAAAACTTTCCAAAATACAATGGCATATGCCTCATATAACAGTTGCAGACCAAGAAAAATTAAAATTGATAAAGTACCTGGATAACAACGTAGAACTATCAATTCCATTTCGAAGCTGGGAGTTACATGAATTTCCAGTGTTACCAGAAAACTCAACAACATACCTGGCCTGTGAAAACTCCAGCACAATCGGAAAAACCTAGATTTATCATTTTCGGATTACAAACAAGTCATAAAAAAAAAATTCTTAAAGATATGAGTTTATTCGACCACTGTAACTTAAAGCTGAGTTAAATTCTCAAGTTTTCCATATAATAATATGAATTTAGATTTTGACAATAATCATTGGGCTATTTTATACTATATGTTTACACAATTTCAATTTGCATATTATCAAAAAAATAATGAACCAATTTTTTCGCCAGAAGAATTTAAAAAAAAGGTCCTATTATTGTACTAAATACACAATATCAAAATGAAACTATAAAATCAGGTGGAATAGATTTAACATTATATTTTAACACAAAGACGAGTATTCCTGCACAAACTACTGCTTACTGTTTATCAATATATAATAAAATTGTTAAATACCCACCTTTAACAAATAATGTACGAATTATGTAAATGTTTATAATAAAATTGTGAAATACATACCTGTAACAAAAATGTAATGTTATAAAAGAAATAAAAATATATATATATTACTTTATTGTATTTATTATTATTGTAATTACAAAATATTTTAATCTCCCATATCCCTTACAAATATAATTGCAATAGACTGCTTCGTTCATGGCTTGTAGATAGTTGGAATAGACTGCTTCGCTGCGATATTCGGAATGGGCTGCTTCATCCATACTAAGAATTAAAATTTTTTTGATAAAATATTTGAATTTGTAAGTATTTTTATTTGTTTATCATATACATTTTCTTTTCGTATTAAATTTTCTTTACAAAATAGTTCAACATTTTTTAATTTTGCAATTTCTTCTAAACTTTCATTTTTTCTACAATAAGATGGTGCTATATGAGTACCAAATATTTCACGATTAATAATTCTCTTGGGAATTGATTGCAAGTTATTACTCACCACAGGACTTTGCATTTTTAACTGTCTCTGACAAACAAATCACTTATTTTAAGTACATTAATTTCTTTCCAATCGCAAGAATATTTTAACCTTGGCATAACATGTCCAGGACGTGTACGAAACTCTTCTTCTTTCATATATATTACATTTTTAGATGGATCCCAAATATAAACACAAAGTGATTTGTTAAAAATATACTCCACATCACTAAACTGACTGACTTCGTTCACCGGTATATATTTTCTTTTTTCGATATCACTAGAATCTTCAAAGTACTTCCTTGTTGTAGTAAAAGATTTGTATAATTTTTTAAAATCACTTTGCTTTATTAAAAAAATTTCACTATCTCTATGCAGAATAAAACTGAATGATAAATCCACACATTCACAACTAGCTGATAAACCGCCGCTTATTAAAACATTATTTAAATGTTGTACTTTCTTTACGTAGTCATGAACAAAATAAAAGAAAGTTTACCACAAGAAAAAGGGTTCAAAATGACAAACACAAATATTAACATTGTATGTTTTGCTGACGACGCAGTATTACTCTCAGATAATGAAGACGATTTACAAAGATTACTGCTTCAATTCAATAAAGGTGCAAAGGATCATAATATGGTCATCAATATAGATAAAACAAAAAGCATGACTATATCTAAAAATTTAATCAGATGTAAATTAGAGATAGAGGGGAAAATGATAGAACAGGTATCTAGATTCAACTACTTAGGCACAGAAATTAGAAATGACAGAAACCTTTTTGAAGAAGTAAAAACACAAGTAAACAAAGCCGCAAAAGTCGCAGGAAACCTTAAAGATCTAATATGGAAAAATAAATACATCAAAACAGAAAGCAAAATTAGAATCTACAAAACAGCAGTAAGACCAATAATGACCTACGCAGCAGAAACAAGAGCAGACACAAAGAAAACAAGACAACTAATGAACACCTGTGAAATGAAAATCCTACGTATGATCCAAAACAAAACACTTCTGGATAGATGTAGAAGTAGCGACATTAGAGAAAAATGTAACATCCAAGAAATCTCAAAATTCACAAAACAAAGAAGAAAACACTGGAGTAAACATGTAAACAGAATGAACTCCAACAGACTAGCTAAGAAAATAAAAGAAGACAAGCCGAAAGGAGCAAAAAGGACAAAAGGCAGACCACCTACAAGATGGAGGGACTGCTTGACATCATCGTCAGAAGAGAAATAATGTTGGTAATAAACAGGCTTAAAGCCTATTACAAAGAAGAAGAAGAAGAAGACTTTTTTTACTGTTACACTTGAGGAGCATTTCGGCAAAGTAATTTTAATTAGCTTCATAATGCGATCAGAGCAGAAAACGAACTGAATAAACATTAAGTCGTATATCCCAAAAAAGTTAAAGTTTATCGTTAAAAATTGATTACAAAATGTTCAAGAAGTTCTTTGTTAATTACACGACATAGCAATACAAGTTTGCAGTTGTAATAATAATAAGCTGATATATTTCATCAGAAAATGTTCTAGAAGAATTTTATGTACTTCTTCATTAATTACACAACATAGCAACACAAAATTATTTAAAGGAAATAGGTTTTTATCTGATAAAAATTATCAGTCGCCACTGGGACTCAAACCCAGGATCTCTGTCATTCTAAAAAACAACGCTCTACCACTGAGCCATAACGACAGGTGAAAATTATTTGTTTGCAGTTGTAATAATAAGCTGATATATTTCATCAGAAAATGTTCAAGAAGAATTTTATGTATATCTGCCAATGTGAGCTGATAAATTATTTAGATAAGTCTATAATTAGCTGATAGTTCACGCAATAAGGTTATCATATCAACTTGTTTACACTCGAAAACATCATTTCAACTTCAATTTCGCTGTGGACACAGCAACGAATAGTCGACGTCCTCGTTACATCTTAATACTTGGCCCCCGCCCCGTTAATTAGCTAAAAAATACACTTATATGACTAAAAACAGCCCACTTGTTCATTAAACAATAGCCGAAGACAGGTACCTACCTGTTAATTAATTAAACAATACACCTACCTTATACAGGTTAATAAAAACAATACACCTGACTGAAAACAGCCCACCTACTCATTAAACAATAGCCGAAGACAGGTACCTACCTGTTAATTAATTAAACAATACATCTTCCTGATACAAGTTAATTAAAAGAATACACCTACCTAAAACAGGTTAATTAAAACAATACACCTACCTGATACAAGTTAATTAAAACAATACACCTACCTGACCAGTCTCCCTCACCTGTATAAATCAGGGGTTGTTGAAGAAGGGGTTAGGGGTTGCTGAAGAAGGGGCTAGGGGTTGCTGAAGAAGGGGCTAGGGGTTGCTGAAGAACTAAGGGGCTAGGGGTTGCTGAAGAACTGCTGAAGAAGGTGCAAAGGGTTGCTGAAGAACAGCCTCTAAGGGGCTAGGGGTTGCTGAAGAACTAAGGGGCTAGGGGTTGCTAAAGAACTGCCAAAAAAGGCGTACAAAATCCCCTACCTGATACAGGTTAATTAATAATATAATAATCCAAACAGCAAAACTACTCAACTTCAAACATTAAGGTAGATAACTGTACACACAACAATGTTAATATTTCTTATGTCACGGACGACCATATTTTGGATGCAATTAAATGTTTAAAACCTAGTCGTAATCCTGGACCTGATAATTTACCAGCGTATATTATTAAGGCCTGTAGTCACATATTTCTTGAACCATTAAAATACTTATTCAACTTGTCTATCAAAAGTAAAGTCTTTCCCTCTATTCTTAAATCTTCTTTTATCACTCCAATTTTGAAATCAGGTGACGTATCTGATATCACTAATTATCGTCCAATTTGTATTTTATCAAATATTTCTAAAATTTTTGAATCTATTCTCTACAAACAGATATACAGCAGTGTTGAAAATCTTATTTCAGTTCATCAACATGGTTTCGTGAAGGGCAGATCTACAACAACTAATTTAATTAATTTTACTGAATATGCATTAAATTCTTTACATGATAATTCTCAAATTGATGTTATTTACACCGATTTCAGAAAAGCTTTTGATACAGTTAATCACTCTGTCCTTCTTCAAAAATTACAAACTAATTTCAATTTTTCTTCTGACCTTATTACTCTTCTTCAATCTTACCTTCAGTCTAGAACTCTTAAAGTACGTATTAATAACTATAATTCTTCACCTTTTATTGCCACTTCTGGTGTGCCTCAAGGGTCTAATCTTGGTCCATTATTGTTTGTTTTATTCATTAACGATATCGTTGATATTGTCAAAAATTCCGAAATTCTGCTCTATGCTGATGATTTAAAAATTTTTAGAATCATTAACAGTTTACAAGATTGTATTCTTTTACAAAATGATTTTAACAGATTATTATCTTGGTCTCGATCATCCAAATTATTTTTTAACTTTAGTAAATGTAAGATAATGAGCTATCTTGTCAAAAAATTTGTTTATACTTATCCATACATCATTGAGAACACTTATCTTGAAAGGATATCACAATTTAAGGATCTTGGAGTTATTTTTGATAGCAAGTTATCTTACAATTTACATATTGAGTACCTTAAAAAATCTTGTTTAAAAACATTAGGGTTCATTATAAGGTCTTGTAAACCGTTTCATAATTTGTATACTCTCCAACGTTTATATTATTCATTAGTTAGATCAAAATTGGAATATTGCTCACAAATATGGAATCCAATTTATAATAAATATGCTATTCAACTTGAATCTATTCAAAAACGATTTCTTAATTATTGTTACTATAAGAAACATAATCAATATCCCAGCTATGATACAGACTACGATTCTTTACTAACTGAATTCAAATTTATTTCCCTTTTCAATAGACGTAAAATACAATCATGTTTATTTCTCTATAAAGTTTTAAATAATGTTATTAATGACAGCTCAATTAAAGGTCATCTGTTTTTAAATATTCCCCGTAAAACCTCTAGAAATAAGCTTGCGTTTCACTGTAAGAGAACTAGAACTAATTATGAAATGAAATCCCCTGTATTTCAAATGTGTAACATTTTCAATGGTATTGCTTGCAGTATTGATATATTTGCTGACACCTTTAGTGCATTCAGACGAAGTTTGATTAATTATTTTACATTAGTAAAAATTTAATTTAAATTTGTATGTATTAATAGAATGAACTTTTCCTTTGTAATTTGTATTTTTTCTTGTATTTTTGTATTTTTTCTTGTATTTATTGCAATTTTGTGCAAGGCTTTTGTTATTTTGTTAAACTTTTCATATAATTGTCCTCTAATTGGAACTTATGTTCTGTAGGATAAATTGTTCAATAAATAAATAAAAATAAATAAATACAACACACCTACCTGGATAAACCAGGTACTTGAGGTTGCTGAAGAAGGGGTTGCTGAAGAACTGCCTCTAAGGCGCTGCTGAAGAACTGCCAAAGAAGGGGCTAGGGGTTGCTGAAGAACTGCCGAAAAAGGCCAAGAATTCACCCCTAAGTCCCAACGGGTTGCTGAAGAACTGGCTTGGGGTTGCTGAAGAACTGCCGAAGAGTGGTAGATCTGGATGACTACGGTCATCGAGCTAGGACGGTCATCGAGTTTGAGTTAGAATCCCTACAGCATATCTACTCTTTAGGATCTATATTATGGATGGTTTTAAGCAATGGACACGCAATAGTGACCCAATCATGGTATAAATCAGATAATAAACATTTAATTTTCAGGTGTCATTTTAATGAATACGTTGTATATTGTAAGTTACATGGGCTGAATTCTAGAATACCTACCACACTTGAAATAGCAATTTTCTTGTTGCAATGTTTACTTTTAGCTAAAATATGACGAAGAATTAGAAAATTCGGGAGCGGAAGCAGATATTTATATATGTTTTTACAAAAATAAAGTCAGATTTTACCTATTCTTGAAATGGATATTTTTGTTAAAACATTCATATTCATGCTTTAGGATCTATACTACGGATGGTTTTGAGCATTGGACACGCAAAAGTGACCAAAACGTGGTACCAGTCAGATAATAAACATTCAAATTCAGGTGACATTTTAAGGAATACGTTGTATATTGTAAGCTACATGTGATGGATTCTAGAATACCTACCACACTTGAAATAGCAATTTTCTTATTGCAATGTTTTCTTTTATCTAAAATATGATGAAGAATTATAAAATTCGGGCGCGGAAGTAAATATTTATATGATTTTATACAAAAATAATGTCAGATTTTACCTATTCTTGAAATGGATATTTTTGTTAAAACATTCATATTCATCGTTTAGGATCTATACTATGGATGGTTTTAAGCATTGGACATGCTAAAGTGACCAAAACGTCGTACTAATCAGATAATAAAGACTCAATTTTCGGGTGTTATTATAATGAATACGTTGTATATTGTAAGCTACATGGGCTGGATTCTATAATACCTACCACACTTGAAATAGCACTTTCTTGTTGCAATGTTTTCTTTTAGCTAAAATATGATAAAGGATTATAAAATTCGGGCGGGAAATGGACCTATTCTTGAAATGGATATTCTTGTTAAAACATTCATATTCATACTTTAGGATCTATACTATGGATAATTTTAGCATTGGACATGCAAAAGTGACTAAAACGTGGTACCAATCAAATAATAAACATTAAATTTTCGGGTGTCATTTTAATGATTACGTTGTATATTGTAAGCTACATGGGCTGGATTCTAGAATACCTACCACACTTAAAATAGCAATTTACTTGTTGCAATGTTTTCTTTTAGCTAAAATATGATGAAGAATTATAAAATTCGGGCGAGGAAGCATACATTTATATGATTTTTTACAAAATTAAAGTCAGGTTTTACAATATTCTTAATGAATAAGATGTATATTGTAAGATACATGGGCTGGATTCTAGAATATGTACCACACTTGAAATAGCAATTTTCTTGTTGCAATGTTTTCTTTCAGCTAAAATATGATTAAGAATTATAAAATTCGGGCACGGAAGAAAATATTTATATGACTTTTTACAAAAATAAAGTCAGATTTTACCTATTCTGGAAATGGATATGTTTGTTAAAACATTCAACTTCATGCTTTAGGATCTATACAATGGATGGTTTTAAGCATTAAAAAGGCAAAAATGACCAAAACGTAGTAACAATCTGAAATTTAATATTCAATTTTCGGGTGTCATTTTAATAAATACGTTGTATATTGTAAGATACATGGGCTGGATTCTAGAATACCTACCACACTTGAAATAGCAATTTTCTTGTTGCAAAGTTTTCTTTTAGCTAAAATATGATAAATAATTATAAAATTTATCTAAAATAAAACATTGCAACAAGAAAATTGCTATTTCAAGTGTTGTAGGTATTCTAGAATCCAGCCCATGTAGCTTACAATATACAACGTATTCATAAAGAATAGGTAAAATCTGACTTTATTTTTGTATAAAATCATATAAATATTTGCTTCCGCGCCCGAATTTTATAAATCTTCATCATAATTTAGCTAAAATAAAACATTGCAACAAGAAAATAGCTATTTCAAGTGTGGTAGGTATTCAAGAATCCAGCACATGTAGCTTACAATATACAACGTATTCATTGAAATGACACCCGAAAAGTGAATTTTTATTATTTGATTTGTACCACGTTTTGGTCACTTATGCATGTCCAATGCTAAAATTATCCATAGTATAGATCCTAAAACATGTATATGAATGTTTTAACAAAAATATCCATTACAAGATTAGGTAAAATCTGACTTTTTCTTTGTTAATAATTATATAAATATTTGCTTCCTCGCCCGAATTTTATAATTTTTCATCATATTTTATCTAAAAGAAAACATAGCAACAAGAAAATTGCTATTTCAAGTGTAGTAGGTATTCTAGAATCCAGCCCATATAGCTTACAATATACAACGTATTCAACAAGAAAAGGTTAAATCTGACTTTATTTTTGTAAAAAATCATAAAAATATTTGCTTTTGCGCTCGAAGTTTATAATTTTTATCATATTTTAGCTAAAAGTAAACATTGCAAAAAGAAAATTTCTATTTCAAGCCTGGTAGGTATTCTAGAATCAAGCCCATGTAGCTTACAATATACAACGTATTCATTAAAATGACACCCGAATATTGAATGTTTATTATCTGATTAGTACCACGTTTTGGTCACTTTTGCATGTCCAATGCTTAAAACAATCCATAGTATAGATCCTAAAGCATGAATATGAATGTTTTAACAAAAATATCCATTTCAAGAATAGGTAAAATCTGACTTAATTTTTGTAAAAAATCATATAAATATTTGCTTCCGCGCCCAAATTTTATAATTCTTCATCATATTTTAACTAATAAAAAACATTGAACAAGAAAATTGCTATTTCAAGTGTGGTAGGTATTCTAGAATCCAGCGCATGTTGCTTACAATATACAACGTATTCATTAAGAAAAGGTAAAATCTGACTTTATTTTTGTAAAAAATGATATAAATATTTGTTTCCGCGCCCAAATTTTATAATTTTTCATCATATTTTAGCTAAAAGAAAACATTGCAACAAGAAAATTGCTATTTCAAGTGTGGTAGGTATTCTAGAATCCAGCCCATGTGTTTTACAATATACAACGTATTCATTAAAGTGACACCCGAAAATTAAATGTTTATTATCTGATTGGTACCACGTTTTGGTCACTTTTGCATGTCCAATGCTTGAACCATTCAGAGTATAGATCCTAAAGCATGCATATGAATGTTTTAACAAAAATATCCATTTCAAGAATAGGTAAAATCTGACTTTATTTTTGTAAAAAATCATATAAATATTCGTTTCCGCGTCTGAATTTTATGATTGTTCATCATATTTTAGCTAAAAGATAACATTGCAACAAGAAAGTTGCTATTTCAAGTGTGGTAGATATTCTAGTATCCAGCCCATGTAGCTTACAATATACAACGTATTCATCAAGAATAGGTAAAATCTGACTATGATTTTGAAAAAAAATCATATAAATATTTGCTTCCGCGCCCGAATTATATAATTCGTCATCATATTTTAGCTAAAAAAAAAATTGCAACAAAAAATTGCTATTTCAAGTGTAGTAGGTATTCTAGAATCCAGCCCATGTAGCTTACAATATACAACTTATTCATCAAGAATAGGTAAAATCTGACTTTATTTTTGTAAAAACTTATATAAATCTTTGCTTCCGTGCCCGAAGTTTATAATTTTTCATCAAATTTTAGCTAAAAGAAAACATTGCAACAAGTAAATTGCTGTTTCAAGTGTGATAGGTATTCTAGAATCCAGCCCATGTATTTTACAACATACAACGTATTTATTAAAATGACATCCGAAAATTAATTTTTTTTTATCTGATTGGTACCACGATTTTGTCACTTTTGCATGTCCAATGCATAAAACCATTCATAGTATAGATCTTAAAGCATGAATATGAATGTTTTAACAAAAATATCAATTTCAAGAATAGGTAAAATCTGACTTTATTTTGTAAAAAATCATAAATATTTGCTTCCGTGCCCCCGAATTTTATAATTCTTGATCATATTTTAGCTAAAAGAAAACATTGCAACAAGAAAATTGCTATTTCAAGTGTGGTAGGTATTCCAGAATCCAGCCCATGTAGCTTACAATATACAATGTATTCATCAAGAAAAGGTAAAATCTGACTTTATGTTTGTAAAAAATCATATAAATATTTGCTTCCGCGCCCGAATTTTATAATTTTTCATCATTTTTTAGCTAAGATAAAACATTGCAACAAGAAAATTGGTATTTCAATTGTGGTAGGTATTCTAGAATCCAGCCCATGTAGCTTACAATATACAACGTATTCAATAAAATGACACCCGAAAATTAAATGTTTATTACCTGATTAGTAGCACGTTTTGGTCACTTTTGCATGTCCAATGCTTAAAACCATCCATAGTATAGATCCTAAACCATGCATATGAATGTTTTAACAAAAATAACCATTTCAAGAATAGGTAAAATCTGACTTTATTTTTGTAAAAAATTATATAGGTATTTGCCTCCACGCCCGCATTTTATAATTTTTCATCATTTTTACCTAAAAGAAAACATTGCAACAAGAAAATTGCTATTTCAAGTGTGGTAGATATTCTAGAATCCAGCCCATGTAGCTTACAATATACAACGTATTCATCAAGAAAGGGTAAAATCTGACTTTATTTTTGTAAAAAATCATATAAATATTTGCTTCCGCGCCCGAATTTTATAATTCTTCATTATATTTTAGCTAAAAGAAAACATTGCATTAAGAAAATTGCTATTTCAAGTGTAGTAGGTATTCTAGAATCCAGCCCATGTAGCTTACAATATACAACGTATTCATTAATATGACACCCGAAAATTGAATGTTAATTATCTGATTGGTACCACGTTTAGGACACTTTTGCCTGTCAAATGCTTAAAACCATCCATAGTATAGATTCTAAAGCATGAATATGAATGTTTCAACAAAAATATCCATTTCGAGAATAGGTAAAATCTGACTTTATTTTTGTTAAAAATCATATAAATATTTGCTTCCACGCCCGTTTTTTTTAATTCTTCATCATATGTTAGCTAAAAGAAAACATTGCAACAAGTACATTGCTATTTCAAGTGTGGTAGGTATTGTAAAATCCTGCCCATGTAGCTTACAATATACAACGTATTCAGCAAGAATAGATAAAGTCTGACTTTATTTTTCTAAAAATATATATAAATATTTGCTTCCACGCCCGAATTTTATAATTCTTTATCATATTTTAGCTAAAAGACAACATTGCAACAAGTAAATTGCTATTTCAAGTGTGGTAGGTATTCTAGAATCCAGCCCATGTAGCTTACAATATACAACGTACGCGCTATCTCAGAGTAAAATCTGACTTTATTTTTGTAAAAAATCATATAAATATTTGCTCCCGCGCCTGAATTTTATAATTCTTTATCATATTTTAGCTATACGAAAACATTGCAACAAGAAAAATGCTATTGCAAGTGTGGTAGGTATTCTAGAATCCAGCCCATGTAGCTTACAATATACAACGTAATCATCAAGAATAGGTAAAATCTGACATTATTTTTATAAAAAATCATATAAATATTTGCTTCCGCTCCCGAATTTTATAATTCTTCATAATATTTTAGCTAAAAGAAAACATTGCATCAGAAAATTGCTATTTCGAGTGTAGTACTTATTCTAGAATCTAGCCCATGTAGCTTACAATATACAACGTATTTATCAAGAATAGGTAAAATCTGTTTTTATTTTTGTAAAAATCATATAAATATTTGACTTCGCGCCCGAAATTGATAGTTCTCCATAATATTTTAGCTAAACGAAAACATTGTAACAAGAAAATTGCTATTTCAAATTGTGGTAGGTATTCTAGAATCCAGCCAATGTAGCTTACAATATACAACGTATTCATCAAGAATAGGTAAAATCTGACTATATTTTTGTAAAAAATCATATAAATATTTGCTCCCGCGCCTGAATTTTATAATTCTTCATCATATTTTAGCTAAAAGAAAACATTGCAACAAGAAAATTGCTATTTCAAGTGTGGTAGGTATTCCAGAATCCAGCTCATGTAACTTACAATATACTACGTATTTATCAAGAAAAGGTAAAATCTGACTTTATTTTTGTAAAAAATCATATAACTATTTGCTTCCGCGCCCGAATTTTATAATTTTTTATCATATTTTCGCTAAAAGAAAACATTGCAACAAGAAAATAGCTATTACAAGTGTGGTAGGTATTCTAGAATCCAGCCCATGTAGCTTACAATATAAACGTATTCATCAAGAAAATTTAAAATCTGACTTTATTTTTGTAAAAAATCATATAAATATTTGCTTCCGCGCTCGAATTTTATAATTTGTCATCATATTTTAGCTAAAAGAAGAAACTGCAACAAGAACATGACTATTTCAAGTGTGGTAGGTATTCTAGAATCTAGCCCATGTAGCTTAAAATATACAACGTATTCATCAAGAATAGGTAAAATCTGAGTTATTTTTTAAAAATTATATAAAAATTTGCTTTCGCGCCCGAATTTTATAATTCTTAAACATATTTTAGCTAAAAGAAAACATTGCAACAAGAAAATTACATTTCAAGTGTGGAAGGTATTCTAGAATCCAGCCCATGTATCTTACAATATACAACGTATTCATTAAAATGACACCTTAAAATTGAATGTTTATTATCTCATTGGTACCACGTTTTGATCACTTTTGCATGTCCAATGCTTAAAACCATCCATAGTATAGATCCTAAAGCATGAAGATGAATGTTTTAACAAAAATATCCATTTCAAGAATACGTAAAATCTGACTTTATTTTTGTAAAAAATCATATAAATATTTGCTTCCGCGCCTGAATTTTATAATTCTTTATCATATTTTAGCTAAAAGAAAACATTGCAACAAGAAAAATGCTATTGCAAGTGTGGTAGGTATTCTAGAATCTAGCCCATGTAGCTTACAATATACAACGTATTCATCAAGAAAAGGTAAAATCTGACTTTATTTTTGTAAAAAATCATATAAATATTTGCTTCCGCGCCCGATTTTTTTTAAATTTTCATCATATTTTAGCTAAAGGAAAACATTGCAACAAGAAAATTGCTACTACAAGTGTGGTAGGTATTCTAGAATCTAGCCCATGAAGCTTACTATATACAACGTATTCATTAAGAAAATATAAAATCTGATTTTAATTTTGTAAAAAATCATAAAAATATTTGCTTCCGCGCCCGAATTTTCTAATTTTTTATAATATTTTTGCTAACAGAAAACATTGCAACAAGAAAATTGCTATTTCAAGTGCGGTAGGTATTCTAGAATCTAGGCCATGTAGCTTACAATGTACAACGTATTCAAGAAGAATAGGTAAAATCTGACTTAATTTTTGTAAATAATCATATAAATATTTGCTTCCGCGCCCGAATTTTATAATTCTTCATCATATTTTAGTTAAAAGAAAACATTGCAACAAGAAAATTGCTACTTTAAGTGCGGTAGGTTTTCTAGAATCTAGCCCATGTAGCTTACAATGTACAACGTATTCATCAAGAATAGGAAAAATCTAAATTAAATTTTTGCAAAAATTATATAAATATTTGCTTCCGCGCCCGAATTTTATAATTCTTCATCATATTTTAGCTAAAAGTAAACATTGCAACAAGAAAATTGTTACTTCTAGTGCGATAGGTATTCTAAAATTTAGCCCATCTAGCTTACAATGTACAACGTATTTATCAAGAATAAGAAAAATCTGAGTTTATATTTGAAAAAATATATAAAGATTTGCTTCCGCGCCCGAATTTTATGATTCTTCATCATATATTAGTTAAAAGAAAACATTGCAACAAGAAAATTGCATTTCAAGTGTGGTAGGTATTCTAGAATCCAGCACATGTAGCTTACAATATACAACGTATTCATCAAGAATAGGTAAAATCTGACTTTATTTTTGTAAAAAATCATATAAATATTTGCTTCCGCGCCCGAATTTTATAATTCTTCATCATATTTTAGCTAAAAAAAACATTGCAACAAGAAAATTTCTATTTCAAGAGTGGTAGGTGTTCTAGAAACTATCCCATGTAGCTTATAATATACAACGTATTCATCAAGAATACGTAAAATCTGACTTTGTTTTTTTAAAAAATCATATAAATATTTGTTTCCGCGCCCGAATTTTATAATTTTTTATCATAATTTAGCTAAAAGAAAACATTGCTACAATAAAATTGCTATTTCAAGTGTGGTAGGTATTCTAGAATCCAGCCCATGGAGCTTACATTATACAACGTATTCATCAAGAAAAGGTAAAATCTGACTTTATTTTTGTAAAAAATCATATAAATATTTGCTTCTGCACCCGAATTTTATAATTCTTCATCATATTTTAGCTAAAAAAAAAACATTGCAACAGGAAAATTTCTATTTCAAGAGTGGTAGGTGTTCTAGAATCTAGCCCATGTAGCTTATAATATACAACGTATTCATCAAGAATACGTAAAATCTGACGTAATTTTTGTAAATAATCATATAAATATTTGTTTCCGCGCCCGAATTTTATAATTCTTCATCATCATTCTAAAAAAAACATTGCAAAAAGAAAATTGCTACTTTAAGTGCGGTAGGTATTCTAGAGTCTAGCCCACGTAGCTTACAATGTACAACGTATTCATCAAGAATAGGAAAAATCTAAATTTATTTTTGAAAAAATTATATAAAGATTTGCTTCAGCGCCCGATTTTTAAAATTCTTTATCATATTTTAGCTAAAAGAAAACATTGCAACAAGAAAATTGCTATTTCAAGTGTGGTAGGTATTCTAGAATCTAGCCCATGTAGCTTACAATGTACAACGTATTCATCAAGAATAGGTAAACTCTGAGTTTATTTTTGAAAAAATTATATAAATATTTACTTCCGCGACCGAATTTTATAGTTCTTTATCATATTTTAGCTAAAAGAAAACATTGCAACAAGAAAATTGCTATTGCAAGTGTGGTAGGTATTCTAGAATCCAGCCCATGTAGCTTATAATATACATCGTATTCATCAAGAATACGTAAAATCTGACTTTGTTTTTGTAAAAAATCATATATAGATATTTGTTTCCGCGCCCGAATTTTATAAATTTTCATCATAATTTAGGTAAAAGAAAACATTGCTACAATAAAATTGCTATTTCAAGTGTGGTAGGTATTCTAGAATCCAGCCCATGGAGCTTACATTATACAACGTATTCATCAAGAAAAGGTAAAATATGACATTATTTTTGTAAAAAATCATATAAATATTTACTTCCGCGACCAAATTTTATAATTCTTCATCATACTTTAGCTAAAAGAACACATTGCAACAAGAAATTTGCTATTTCAAGTGTGGTAGGTATTCTAGAATCCAGCCCATGTACCTTTCAATATACAACGTAATTATCAAGAATAGGTATTATCTGACTTTATTTTTGTAAAAAATCATATAAATATTTGTTTCCGCGCCCGAATTTTATAATTCTTCATCATATTTTAACTAAAAGAAAACATTGCTACAATAAAATAGCTATTTCAAGTGGGATAGGTATTCCAGAATCCAGCCCATGTAGCTTACAATATAGAACGTATTCATCAAGAAAACGTAAAATCTGACTTTATTTTTGTAAATAATCATATAAATATTTGCTTCCGCGCCCGCATTTTATAATTCATCATATTTTAGCTAAAAGAAATCGTTGCAACAAGAAAATTGCTGCTGCAAATGTGGTAGGTATTCCAGAATGCAGCCCATGTAGCTTACAATATACAACGCATTCATCAAGAATAGGTAAAATCTAAATTTATTTTTAAAAAAATTATATAATAATTTGCCTTCGCGCCCGAATTTTATGATTCTTAATCATATTTTAGCTAAAAGAAAACATTGCAACAAGAGAATTGCATTTCAAGTGAGGTAGGTATTCTAGAATTCAGCCCAGGTAGCTTACAATATACAAAGTATTTATCAAGAATAGGTAAAATCTGACTTTACTTTTGTAAAAAATCATATAAATACTTGCTTCCGCGCCCGAATTTTATAATTTTTCATAATATTTTAGCTAAAAGAAAACATTACAACAAGAAAATTGCTATTGCAAGTGTGGTAGGTATTCTAGAATCCAGCCCATGTAGCTTACAATATACAACGTATTCATCAAGAATAGGTAAAATCTGACTTTATATTTGTAAAAATATATATAAATATTTGCTTCCGCGCCCGAATTTTATAATTCTTCTTCATATTTTAACTAAAAGAAAACATTGCAACAAGAAAATCGCTATTTTAAGTGTAGTAGGTATTATGGAATCCAGCCCATTTAGCTTAAAATATACAACGTATCATCAAAAATAGGTAAAATCTGACATTATTTTTGTAACAAATCGTATACATTTTTGCTTTCGCGCACGAATTTTATAATTCATCATCATATTTTTGCTAAAAGAAAACATTACAACAAGAAAATTGCTATTTTAATTGTGGTAGCTATTGTAGAATCCAGCCCATGTAGCTTACAATATACAATGTATTCAGCAAGAATAGGTAAAATCTGACTTAATTTTTTTTAAAAATCATATAAATATTTGCTTCCGTGCACGAATTTTATAATACTTCATCATATTTTGGCTAAAAGAAAATAGCTATTTCAAGTGTGGTAGGTATTCGAGAATCCAGCCCATGTAGCTTACAATATACAACGTATTCATTAAAATGACACCTGAAAAGTGAATGCTTATTATCTGATTGGTACCACGTTTTGGTCACTTTTGCATGTCCAATTCTTAAAACCATCCATAGTATAGATCATAAAGCATGAATATAAATGTGTTAACAAAAATATCCGTTTCAAGAATAGGTAAAATTTTACTTTATTTTTGTTAAATATTTCCTTTTGCGCCCGAATTTTATAATTTTTCATCATATTTTAGCTAAAAGAAAATATTGCAACAAGAAAATTGCTATTTCAAGTGTGGTAAGCATTCTAGAATCCAGCCCACGTAGCTTACAATATACAACGTATTCATTAAAGTGACAGCCGAAAATTGAATTTTTTTTAATCTGATTGGTACTACGTTTTGGTCACTTTTGCATGTCCAATGATTAAAACCATCCATAGTACAGATCCTAAAGCATGAATATGAATTTGTTAACAAAAATATCCATTTCAAGAATAGGTAAAATTTGACTTTATTTTTATTAAATATTTGCTTCTGCGCCCGAGTTTTATAATTTTTCATCATATTTTAGCTAAAAGAAAACATTGCAACAAGAAAATTGCTATATCAAGTGTGGTAGGTATTCTAGAATCCAGCTCATGTAGCTTACAATATAAAACGTATTCATTAAAATGACACCCAAAAATTAAATGTTTATTATCTGATTGGTAATAAGTTAACTGCGAGTTATAAGAAGTTGCAAGAGCTAATAACAAAGCACAATGTAAAATAAAAAACTAGTGAAAAATTATACAACCGAATCTGATAGCTCTTAGAGCGCACGTTCTGTGTTCTAAAACTTAGAATCTAAAAATAGCTTCGAATTCTAATAAGCTGTAGGATCCAAAACATTTGACCCATTTTTTATAATAAAAGGGATCTAAAAGTTTGGTGGATTAAAATCTTTAAAACATGGTAGACGAAGAAAAAATTATATCCCTCCTCAACAAGCTAAGAAGCGATATAAAAGAGGATATAAAAACTGAAGTTAAAACAATAGAAGAGTCACTAAGAGTAAAACTGAATGAACTGGAAATAGAACACGAAAGCCTGAGGAAGACACAGCTAGAACAAACAAACAAGCTGAATCACTACGACAGAGAAGCAAGGAAAAGAAACCTAATTATACATGGCTTCTTCATTAACGGATATATAAAACATAATGACCTAGAAAATAAGATTCTAGATATGTTCAACACAACATTGCTAGTCGAAACAAAGAAAGTAGAAATAGATTTTGTAAAGAGACTTAACAGAAATGCAAACACAAATCCGATGATTCTAGTTGCCTTAACAACTCTCAACAAAAAAATGAAGTTACTCGCAAATGGTAAAAAACTAGCCGGTAGTAATATCACGATTTCAGAGGACTTTCCCAAAGAAATAATAGACAAAAGGAAACAACTTATACCAATAATGAAAGAACTCAGAAAAGAAAACCATGCCATTCTAAAATACGACAAGATTATTGTGAATGGGAAAGCAGTAGAAAAGCCGGAGGATCTCATCAAACTCAAACCCAAAGAAAACAAAAGAAAATGCATCTCTCCGGAAACCAGCCCGTCGAACTTTACGACATTAAATATAAAAACAGCAAACACTAGTACTGCGACCACAACCCAGAAAGACTCCCATGGGAGACCAAGAGCCAACTCATTTCACATACCACCATCGAATAGAGCAAATATACAAGATATTCGTAATATTTTCGCGAACATCACGGAAAAACAACAATAGCAATTAGCAGACGGAAACTAAGACGATCATAGACACGCGAAAAAATAATAACTCAGAACCCACATCAAAATCACAAAATAAACACGAAAATAAACAAATTAGAACTAAAACTCAAAATTCAAATTCAAATGAACAAACAAAACAAACTTCATACAAACAAACAAAACAAACTCCCCCAATACGACTGGTCAACGTGGGAGAGAATGACCTGCAACCCCCCCTAAAAACTAAAAATACCAGAAACCAAAACAAACTTTATTTATCCACCTACAATGTCCAATCACTTATGTCCGAAGAGCGCTTGGTAGAGTTCGAAGAAGCAGTCACTGAAACCAACTGGAACATAATAGGTCTAAGCGAGATACGAAGACAAGGAGAAAATATTCTGCAAAGAAAAAACGGGAATCTCTTCTACTATAAAGGCGAAACAAAGGGTTTATACGGAATAGGTTTCTACGTGAAAAAAGAGATGATAAAATACATTACGGAAATAACAGGCGTTAACGAAAGAATAGCAATACTCAAGCTAAAAGTAAACAACTTGACAACAATGTCAATAATACAAGTGTATGCCTCAACTATAAATCACCCTGAAGAAGAAGTAGAAGCATTCTACAATAAACTAAACGAGGTCTATGATCTCTGTAATACAAGATATAAAATTATAATGGGCGACTTTAATAGTAAAATTGGCTTACGAGAAACCGGCGAAGAAAAAATTTGCGGCACATTTGGATATAGAAAAAGAAACAATAGAGGAGAAACACTAATCCAATTTGCTCTTTAAAACAAACTAGTAATAATTAATACAATATTCAAGAAAAACAAAAAATTACAATGGACATGGCTCTCACCCAACGGAGAACATAAAAACCAAATTGACTTCATAATGGCCAATAACAGAAGGCCCTTCACAAACATAGAAGTTTTACAAAAATTCAAGTATAATTCTGATCACAAAATTCTGCGAAGTACAATAACACTAGAAAGGAAAATGTCCATACAAAAACTCAGAAGAAACGTCAAAGCCCTAAATGAAGTAAAATATATTCAAATTCTCGAAGAAAGACTTAGTACCACAAATATTGATAAAATGAGCGTGCAAGAACACTACAATTTTATTGAGAATAGCATTAAATACGCCATAAAATATGCAACTACTCAAGAACCTAGCAACAGCAAATCTAACAAACTGTCAGCGAACACAAAAAAAATTATAGAAAAAAGAGAGATATACAAACAAATGAACAATAAAACTCTTAAAGAAACTGTAGAATTTGCAGAATTAAAGAAACTAGCAAGAAAAGAAATCAGAAAAGATTTAAGAACAGCAAATAATGATTTCATCACAAACATTCTACAAGAAACAGGATCAACAAAAAAAATAGAAAAAGAACTAAGTACTGGAACTCCATGGATTCTCGGCTTGGAACACAACCAAGAAAATATAGCATCAAGGATAGAAATCGTCAACGTAGCAACAAAGTTCTATCAACAACTCTATAAAAGTCACCTAACAAACGACGAGAAAGAAGAATTAAAAATAAGTTTAAATCCCACAGAAACTGTCCCTAAAATAATTCAGCCAGAAGTAGCTAAATCAATAAAAGATCTAAAAAAAAATACATCGCCAGACGAAGATGGAATTCGAGCTGAACATATAAAGCTAGCGGAAGAAATAATGTCAACCCATCTAACAAAAATATTCAACAGAATAATTGAAACCAACGAAATACCAACAACTTGGTTCTCATTAGTCATTATCCTCTTGCACAAAAAAGGCTCGAAAAAAGACATTAATAACTATCGTCCTATAAGCCTACTACCCACAATCTACAAAATATTCATAAAAGTACTGGATAGACGAATAGACGACACAATAAGTAACAACCAACCTGTGGAACAAGCAGGATTCAGAAAAGGTTTCTCAACGACGGACCACTTGCAAGCAATTAACCAAGTAATTGAGAAATATATCTAATACAACCTGCCATTATACCTTGCCTTTGTGGATTATGAGAAAGCTTTTGATAGTATCGAACATCCATTCATGTTTCAATCATTGACAGAACAAGGAATAAACGACCAATATATCAAACTTATTTAAAAAATCTATGATAACAGTACAGCGAAAATAAAAACAGATAAATTTGGACCTAGTTTTAAAATAGAAAAAGGGGTTAAACAAGGCGACCCTATATCCCTAAAATTGTTCAACTGTCACTTGGAAACTACTTTCCGTAAAATAAATGACAAACTCAAAGGTATTAGAATAGACGGCAAATATCTATCAAACTTACGATTCGCTGATGATATAGTCCTGTTTGCGAACTCAAGCGAAGAACTACAAGAAGCTCTACAAGCATTGAATGCGAAAGGAACCAAAACGGGATTAAAAATGAATATAGAGAAAACAAAACTAATGACAAACGAAGCCAGAAACCCAATCCGCATCCAGAACAGAGAAATAGATTACACTGATGACTTCATCTATCTAGGCCAACTCATCTCTTTCAAAAACAGAACAACAAAAGAAATTAACCGAAGAATAAAAAACACATGGAAGAGATTCTGGTCCCCCTACCATACCATAGAAAACGATATACCTCTTAACCTCAAGAAAAAAGTCATAGACTCATGCCTACTACCGATTCTGTCGTACGGGACACAAACTCTAAATTTCTCAAAGAAACAAATGCACAGTCTACGGGTATGCCAACGCAACCTGGAAAGAAAAATCCTCTTAATTAGAAAAACACAAAAAATAAGAAACACCGCAATTAGATCGAAAACAAAAATAACAGATGTCATGAAACACGTCAAAACTTTAAAATGGAAATGGGTTGGGCACATGATGCGTTGCAGAGACGACAGATGGAGTAAACGGTGCACTGAATGGAAACCAAGAGAAGGACACAGAAGAAAGGGAAGAAAACACCTACGATGGAGAGACGACCTATCAAAATTTAACAACTCCTGGCCAACTATTACCCAAGACAGAGAAAGGTGGAAGAGCATGGGGGAGGCCTTTGTCCAGCAGTGGGATTTATAGGCTCAATTATTACTATTATTATTATCTGATTGGTACCACGTTTTGGTCACTTCTGCATGTCCAATGCTTTAAACCATCCATAGTACAGATCCTAAAGCATGAATATGAATGTTTTAACAAAAATATCCATTTCAAGAATAGGTAAAATCTAACTATATTTTTGTAAAAATTCATATATATACTTGCTTTCGGGCCCGAATTTTATAATTTTTTATCATACTTTAGCTAAAAGAAAACATTGTAACAAGAGAATTGCTATTTCAAGTGTGGTAGGTATTCTAGAATCCAGCCCTTGTAGCTTACAATACACAAAGTATTCAGCAACAACAGGTAAAATCTAAGTTTGTTTTTGTAATAAATCATATAAATTTTTGCTTTCGCGCCCGAATATTATAATTCATCATTATATTTTTGCTAAAAGAAAACATAGCAACAAGAAAATTGCTATTTTAAGTGTGGTAGGTATTCTAGAATCCAGCCCTTGTACGTTACAATATACAACGTATTCATTAAAATGACACCCGAAAATTAAATGTTTATTATCTGATTAGTATCACGTTTTGGTCACTTTTGCGTATCCAATGCTTAAAACCATCCATAGTATAGATCCTAAAGAATGAAGATGAATGTTTTAACAAAAATATCCATTTCATGAATAGGTAAAATCTGACTTTATTTTTGTAAAAAATCATATAAATATTTGCTTCCGCGCCCGAATTTTATAATTCTTTATTATATTTTAGCTAAAAGGAAAGATTGCAACAATAAAATTGCCATTTCAAGTGTGGTATGTGTTCTAGAATCCAGCCTATGTAGCTTAAAATATACAACGTATTCATCATGAATAGGTAAAATCTGACTTTATTTTTGTAAAAAATCATATACATATTAGCTTCCGCGACCGAATTTTTTAATTCTTCACCATATTTAAGCTAAAAGAAAACATTACAACAATAAAATTGCTATTTCAAGTGTGGTAGGTATTCTAGAATCCAGCGCATGAAGCTTACAATATACAACGTATTCATCAAGAAAAGGTAAAATCTGACTTTATTTTTGTAAAAAATTATATAAATATTTGCTTCCGCGCCCGACTTTTGTAATTCTTCGTCATATTTTAGATAAAAAAAACATTGCAACAAGAAAATTGTTATTTCAAGTGTGGTAGGTATTCTAGATTCCAGCCCATGTAGCTGACAATATACAACGTATTCATTAAAATGACACCTGAAAATTGAATGTTTATTATATGATTGGTACCACGTTTTGGTCACTTTTGCATGTCCAATGCTAAAATTATCCATAGTATAGATCCTAAAGCATGAACATGAATGTTTTAACAAAAATATCCATTTCAAGAAAAGGTAAAATCTGACTTTATTTTTGTAAACAATCATATAAATATTTGCTTCCGCGCTCGAATTTTGTAGTCCTTCATCATATTTTAGCTAAAAGGAAACATTGCAACAAAAAAATTGCTATTTCAAGTGTGGTAGCTATCTAAAATCAAGCTCATGTAGCTTACAATATACAAAATATTCAACAAGAATAGGTAAATTCTGACAATATTTTTGTAAAAAATCATATAAATATTTGCTTCCACGCCCGAATTTTATAATTCTTTATCATATTTAAGCTAAAAGAAAACAATGCAACAATAAAATTGCTATTTCAAGTGTAATAGGTATTCTAGAATCCACCCCATGTAGCTTACAATATACAACGTATTTATTAAAGTAACACCCGAAAATTGAATGTTTATTATCTGATTGGTACCACGTTTTGGTCACTTTTGCATGTTTAATGCTAAAATTATCCATACTATAGATCCTAAAGCACGAATATGAATGTTTTAACAAAAATATCCATATCAAGAATAGATAAACTCTGACTTTATTTTTGTAAAAAGTCATATAAATATTTGCTTTCGCGCCCGAATTTTATAATTCTTCATCTTATTTTAGCTAAAAGACATCATTGCGACAAGAAAATTGCTATTCCAAGTGTGGTAGGTATTCTAGAATCCAGCCCATGTAGCTTACAATTTACTACGTATTCATCAAGAAAAGGTGAAATCTGAATTTATTTTTGTAAAAAGTCATATAAATATTTGCTTCCGTGCCCGAATTTTATAATTTTTCATAATATTTTAGCTAAAATAAAAAATTTAAACAAGAAAATTGCTATTTCAAGTGTGGTAGGTATTTTAAAATCCAGCCCATGTAGCTTACAATATACAACATATACATGAAGAATAGGTCAAATCTGATTTTATATTTAAAAAAATCATATAAATATTTGCTTCCACGCCCGAATTTTAGAATTCTTCATCATATTTTAGCAAAAAGAAATATTGCAACAAGAAAATTGCTATTTCAAGTGTGGTAGGTATTCTAGAATCTAGCCCGTGTAGCTTACAATGTACAACGTATTCATTGAAATGACACCCGAAAATTAAATGTTTATTATCTGATTGGTACCAGGTTTTGGTCACTTTTGCATGTCAAATGCTAAAATTATCCATAGTATAGATCCTAAAGCATGAATATGAATGTTTTAACAAAAATATCCATTTCAAGAATAGGTAAAATCTGACTTTATTTTTGTAAAAAATCATGTAAATATTTGCTTCCGCGCCCAAATTTTATAATTCTTTATCATATTTTAGCTAAAAGAAAACATTGCAACTAGAAAGTTGCTATTTCAAGTGTGGTAGGTATTTTAGAATCCAGCCCATGGAGCTTACATTATACAACGTATTTATTAAAATGACACCCGAAAAATGAATGTTTTTTAACTAATTGTTACCACGTTTTAGTCACCTTTGCATGTTCAATGCTAAAATTATCCATAGTATAGATCCTAAAGCATGAATATGAATGTTTTAACAAAAATTTCCATTTCAAGAATAGGTAAAATCTGACTTTATTTTTGTAAAAACTCATATAAATATTTGCTTCCGCTCCCGAATTTTATAATTCTACATTATATTTTAGCTAAAAGAAAACATTGCAACAAGAATATTGCTATTTCAAGTGTGGTAGGTATTCTAGAATCCAGTCCATGTAGCTTACAATATACGACGTCATCATCAAGGGTCGTTACAATCTGACTTTATTTTTGTAAAAACTCATAAAAATATTTGCTTCCGCTCCCGAATTTTATAATTTTACATTATATTTTAGCTAAAAGAAATCATTGCAACAAGAATATTGCTATTTCAAGTGTGGTAGGTATTCTAGAATCCAGCCCATGTAGCTTACAATATACAACATATTCATTAAAATAAAACCCGAAAATTGAACGTTTATTATCTGATTAGTACCACGTTTTGGTCACTTTTCATGTCCAATGCTTAAAACCATCCATAGTATAGATCCTAAAGCTTGAATATGAATGTTTTAACAAAAATATCCATTACAAGAATAGGTAAAATCTGACATTGTTTATGTAAAAATTCATATAAATATTTGCTTCCGCGCCCGAATTTTATGTTTATTATCTGATTGGTACCACGGTTTGGTCACTTTTCATGTCCAATGCTTAAAACCATCCATAGTATAGATCCTAAAGCATGAATATGAATGTTTTAACAAAAATATCCATTACAAGAATAGGTAAAATCTGACATTGTTTATGTAAAAATTCATATAAATATTTGCTTCCGCGCCCGATTTTTATAATTCTTCATCATATTTTAGCTAAAAGAAAACATTGCAACAAGAAAATTGCCATTTCAAGTGTGGTAGGTATTCTAGAATCCAGCCTATGTAGCTTAAAATATACAACGTATTCATCAAGAATAGGTAAAATCTGACTTTATTTTTGTAAAAAATCATATAAATATTTGCTGCCGCGCCCGAATTTTATAAATCTTCATCATGTTTTAGCAAAAAGAATATATTGCAACAAGAAAATTGCTATTTCAAGTGTGATAGGTATTCTAGAATCCAGCAAATCTAGCTTACAATATCCAACGTATACATTAAAATGACACCCCAAAAGAATGTTTATTATCTGATTGGTACTACGTTTTGGTTACTTTTGCATGTCCAATGCTTAAAACCATCCTCAGTATAGATCCTAAAACATCAATATGAATATAAAATATCCATATCAAGAATAGATAAAATCTGACTTTATTTTTGTAAAAAATCATATAAATATTTGCTTCCACGCCCGAATTTTATAATTCTTTATCATATATTAGCTAAAAGTAAACATTACAACAAGAAAATTGCTATTACAAGTGTGGTAGGTATTCTAGAATCCAGCCCATGTAATTTACAATATACAACGTATTCATCAAGAATAGTTAAAATCTGATTTTACTAGTGTAAAAAACCATATAAATATAAGCTTCCGCGCCTGAATTTTATAAGTCATCATCATATTTTAGCTAAAAGAAAACATTGCAACAAGAAAATTGCTATTTCAATTGTGGTAGGTATTCTAGAATCCAGCCCATGTAGCTTACAATATACAACGTATTCATTAAAATGACACCCGAAAATTGAATGTTTATTATCTGATTGGTACCACGGTTTGGTCACTGTTGCATGTCCAATGTTTTAACAAAATTATCAATTTCAAGAATTAGTAAAATCTAACTTTATTTTTGTAAAAAATCATATAAATATTTGCTTCCGCGCCCGAATTCTATAATTCTTCATCATATTTTAGCTAAAAGAAAACATTGTAACAAGAATTCTTTATCATTTTTTAGCTAAAAGAAAACATTGCAACAAGAAAATTGCTATTTCAAGTGTGGTAGGTATTCTAGAATCCTGCCATAGTAGCTTACAATATACAACGTATTCATCAAGAATAGATAAAATCTGACTTTATTTTTGTAATAAATCATATAAATATTTGCTTCCGCGACCGAATTTTATAATTCTTCATCATAATGTAGCTAAAAGAAAGCATTGCAACAAGATAATTACTATTTCAAGTGTGGTAGGTATTCAAGAATCCAGCCCATGTAGCTTACAATATACAACGTATTCATTAAAATGGCACCTGAAAATTGAATGTTTATTATCTGATTGGTACTACGTTTTGGTCACTTTTGCATGTTCCATGCTTAAAACCATCCACAGAATAGATCCTAAAGCATGAATATGAATGTTTAAACAAAAATATCCATTTCAAGAATAGGTAAAATCTGACATTATTTTTGTAAAACTCATATAAATATTTGCTTCCGCGCCCGAAATTTATAATTCTTTATCATATTTTAGCTGAAAGAAAACATTGGAAGAAGAAAATTGCTATTTCAAGTGTGCTAGGTATTCTAGAATCCAACCCATATAACTTACAATATACAACGTATTCATCAAGAATAGGTAAAATCTGACTTTATTTTTGTAAAAAATCATATAATTATTTGCTTCCGCGCCCGAATTTTATAATTCTTTATCATTTTTTAGCTAAAAGAAAACATTGCAACAAGAAAATTGCTATTTCAAGTGTGGTAGGTATTCTACAATCCTGCCATAGTAGCTCACTATATACAACGTATTCATCAAGAATAGATAAAATCTGACTTTATTTTTGTAATAAATCATATAAATATTTGCTTCCGCGACCGAATTTTATAATTCTTCATCATAATGTAGCTAAAAGAAATCATTGCAACAAGATAATTACTATTTCAAGTGTGGTAGGTATTCAAGAATCCAGCCCATGTAGCTTACAATATACAACGTATTCATTAAAATGGCACCTGAAAATTGAATGTTTATTATCTGATTGGTACTACGTTTTGGTCACTTTTGCATGTTCCATGCTTAAAACCATCCACAGAATAGATCCTAAAGCATGAATATGAATGTTTAAACAAAAATATCCATTTCAAGAATAGGTAAAATCTGACATTATTTTTGTAAAACTCATATAAATATTTGCTTCCGCGCCCGAAATTTATAATTCTTTATCATATTTTAGCTGAAAGAAAACATTGGAAGAAGAAAATTGCTATTTCAAGTGTGCTAGGTATTCTAGAATCCAACCCATATAACTTACAATATACAACGTATTCATCAAGTATAGGTAAAATCTGACTTTATTTTTGTAAAAAATCATATAATTATTTGCTTCCGCGCCCGAATTTTATAATTCTTTATCATTTTTTAGCTAAAAGAAAACATTGCAACAAGAAAATTGCTATTTCAAGTGTGGTAGGTATTCTACAATCCTGCCATAGTAGCTCACTATATACAACGTATTCATCAAGAATAGATAAAATCTGACTTTATTTTTGTAATAAATCATATAAATATTTGCTTCCGCGACCGAATTTTATAATTCTTCATCATAATGTAGCTAAAAGAAATCATTGCAACAAGATAATTACTATTTCAAGTGTGGTAGGTATTCAAGAATCCAGCCCATGTAGCTTACAATATACAACGTATTCATTAAAATGACACGTAAATATAAAATGTTTATTATCTGATTTGTGTAACGTTTTAGTCACTTTTGCATGTGCAATGCTTTAATCCATCCATGGTATAGATCCTAAAGCATGAATATGAATGTTTTAACAAAAATATCCATTTCAAGAATAAGTAAAATCTGACTTTATTATTGTAAAAAATCATATATATATATATATATATATATATATATATATATATATATATATATATATTTGCTTCCGCGCCCGAATTTTATAATTCATCATATTTTAGCTAAAAGAAAACCCTGCAACAAGAAAATTTCTATTTCAAGTGTGGTAGGTAATCTAGAATCCAGCCTATGTAGCTTACAATATACAACGTATTCATCAAGAAACGGTAAAATCTGATTTTATTTTTGAAAAAAATCATATAAATATTTGCTTCCGCGCCCGAATTTTATAATTCTTCATCATATTTTAGCTAAGAGAAAATATTGCAACAAGAAAATTTCTATTTCAAGTGTGGTAGGTAATCTAGAATCCAGCCTATGTAGCTTACAATATACAACGTATTCATCAAGAAACGGTAAAACCTGATTTTATTTTTGAGAAAAATCATATAAATATTTGCTTCTGCGCCCGAATTTTATAATTTTTCATCATATTTTAGTTAACAGAAAACATTGCAACAAGAAAATTGCTATTTCAAGTGTGGTAGGTATTCTAGAATGCAGCCCACGTAGCTTACAATATACAACGTGTTCATTAAAATGACACTCAAATATAGAATGTTTATTATCTGAGTGGTACTACGTTTTAGTCACTTTTGCATGTGCAATGCTTTAATCCATCCATGGTATAGATCCTAAAGCATGAATATGAATGTTTTAACAAAAATATACATTTCAAGAATAAGTAAAATCTGACTTTATTATTGTATAAAATCATATATATATATATATATATATATATATATATATATATATATATATATATATATTTGCTTCCGCGCCCGAATTTTATAATTCTTCATCATATTTTAGCTAAAAGAAAACATTGCAACAAGAAAATTTCTATTTCAAGTGTGGTAGGTAATCTAGAATCCAGCCCATGTAGCTTACAATATACAACGTATACATCAAGAAACGGTAAAATCTGATTTTATTTTTGAAAAAAATTATATAAATATTTACTTCTGCGCCCGAATTTTATAATTTTTCATTATATTTTAGCTAACAGAAAACATTGCAACAAGAAAATTGCTATTTCAAGTGTGGTAGGTATTCTAGAATGCAGCCCATGTAGCTTACAATATACAACGTATTTTTAAAAATGACACTGAAATATAGAATGTTTATTATCTGATTGGTTCTACGTTTTAGTCACTTTTCATGTTCAATGCTTTAAACCATCCATAGTATAGATCCTAAAGCATGAATATGAATGTTTTAACAAAAATATCCATTTTAAGAATAGGTAAAATCTGACTTTATTATTGTAAAAAGTCATATATATATATATATATATATATATATATATATATATATATATATATATATATTTGCTTTCTTACCCGAATTTTATAATTCTTCTTCAGTAGTATGTATTCGCCGGTTCTAGGACAGCACGTTCGGCTTTTTACAGGTTCGCGCATACTTTCTTAAAAGTATGCGCAGAACGGTTCCCGCACCACTTTGAGCATGTTTTCCTACACGCGTGCTGATTGGTTGCAGTAATTATTCTTCTCCGCGCCGATCTTGACATTTGACGCATTGAAAGTGAAAGTATTAGTATTGTTTTTGACGTGCTACTTTTAAGTTGTTGTTGGCGAGCGTTCTTGCAGTAAAAAAAGTAAGTGTAGTAATATTAATCATCTAATGATTTTAACAAGTTGTTTTTTAGATGGCCTTACTACGTAAACGCACTTCAGATTTTTCTATTGATACTAGTGACTAAGAGGATAACAATAAAGTTGCGGAATTATATTTGGAATCACCTTTTACGGAAGAATTTTTGTCAAATATAAACAATGCGGAGTTTTTTGCAACACTTTGCAAAGAAGATATCCTTCTATTGTGCACAAATTATGGTCTTTATAAATCAAAAACATGATGGGTTTCTGTAGGTTTAAGTGTACTTAGAGATTTCATACCTGTTTTGAAATTTACGTCAAGCAAACCGGATAATGTTGGTATTCAGTTTACACACGCTGAATTGAATCAATTAATTACTCACAAACAATTAATTCTTGATTTTTTTGATTCCGGAAGTGAATGTATTCAAGATTATATTTCGGACAATAATTGGATGGTTTTGAATAATATTAATAAAAGGAAATTTCTAACATTAACTTGGCATATTCCAGGCTGTAACATTGTATTAGATTCACAATCGGTTAAAATTCTTTTCAGTTTACTGAGTACCATTATTATTTTTCGCCTAAAACTTTTGGAAAGTTGTAATTTTAAAAATTATTACAATAAAATTGTAACACTTGCTAAGGATTATCTGCAGGTAAATCCCAATGAAACTGATTTCAAAAGTGTAGAAACCGTGTTGGATAATGATTTGCAATTGAATGTATTAGCTATTAAGGAATTATTGTATTTGCATCAAGGAAAAAAGTTGTTCAAGGATATTGTAAATAAAAAGACAGAATAAATTACAAATGTGTTTTATTTTGTTTACACATTACACAATTTTTTATCATAGGTGGTTGTCCATCGATAGTATCACCACTCAATACATTATAATGTATTGTACAACGTTTACATTCTTGGATATTTTTATTGTTTTTTATATCATCAGATAAAAGATGCCATACACTATCTATTTGTCGATCTGCATAGCATGCTAAAAATGCTCTTGGTAAATTATTAATATCTTCCGGGGACATTAAGAGTAACATTTGTTTATTATAAAATGAATTAATAGCTCTGTTTAATTTGTCCATAGTTACCAATTAGGTCCAGCCAATTTTTAATAACAAACACGTTCCTTAGTGCACACATAAACGGTGGTGAATGAGCAAAACAAGATAAGTTCATAAAGTTTCCTGTTTTCAACGTTGGGTATTGTACTAAGTCAACGACAGGAACAGTCAACTACAAATTATTTTTTAAATACCTCTTTTTTCTTAATCCTTTTACGTATATTTTTGAAGCTGAAGATAATATTTCTGTAATGGTATTTAGAGTTTTTTGGAAACGACTATTTCCATTATCCCAAAACAATCCGTGGTAATGTTCCAATAACCACTGAGCTTCTTTTTGACGTGACTTGATTAGTTTATTCCAAGAGAATGGTTTCTCAAGTATGTGATGTTGTATCTTTTCGCCGTTTCTCGATAACACTGCAATGTCCTTCGGAATAAAATTATTAAAGTTATTCGCAAAACCTTGTATGTCTACTATGAATTCCATTATATAAATAACTTTTTAACTGAATTACTCATTGCATTATATTTAACAAGACGATCATGAATAATTAAACAGTAGGCCGTGGTGTGAGCAGGAAAATTTTCGTTTGCTTCAAATTCCACTCGCACTTCTACAGGAGCACTTTTAATATTTTCATATTGTTTTTAACAATCCAAAACTATAAGCGGTGATTTAGTAAGGAAATCGTGTTTACTAAAAATTGATTGCACCCTATCTTGATCATAGTAGACGGTTTGAAATTGTGTAAACATGTCGTACAATAACGCGTAATTATTATTGTTTATGTTTAAATTCAAGTTCTCGTATGGATAATTTTCAGAATTTAGAAATATATATATATATATATATATATATATATATATATATATATATATATATATATTTAAGTTTATTGTCTGGCATAATAAAAATATATAAAGCATACATAATAAATTTGACAACTCGTACTTCTGAATTTTAACAATCAATAATACGAAACGTATTTTATATGTTTAGTACTTACATATATAGGTCTTTGTACATAATTATTTACTTTGTAGGAAAAACAAATTTGGGACAAAAAACCTACACAATTTACTACTGTTTATAGTGATTCTTTCAGCACTAGTAGCTTATGTATAGTTCTTTTGTGCTTATACTTTTTGTATGGCAGTCTTATTAGGGAATTTTCACATATGTCTTTTATTACGGGGTTTTCACATATTTCAAGTTTAGCGTAGAAATTTGATGTTAATTCGTTGACATAGTCTTTGATATTTTACGTTTAAGTCTTTGTGCATTTCTGAGATCCTGGTGTACCTGGGGTATTGGGCGATGATTCTTAAGCTCTTGTTTTGGATGATTTGTAGTTTCTTATTGTTTGTATCGCAGATATTGTACCACACTGGTGCACTGTATGTTAACACTGGTCTAATACATTGTGTATAGATTAATATTTTGTTCGTTAAACTGAGTCCGCACTTTTTATTAAACGCTGGGAAAAGCTGATACAATATTTTATTTGCTTTATTTATTGTTTCATTTAAATGTTTGGTTAGGGTTAGTCGCTTGTCCATGTGTAGTCCTAAATATTTGACTGAGTCTTTCCATTCGATGGGCTCACCATCGACTATGACATTGTTTTTAATATTCGGTCGTCTTTTGGTAAATAATATCGCTTCAGTTTTAGTGTTATTTATTTAATTTTCCATTTATTGAAATATTTTTGAACTTTAACGATAGTTGTACTAAGTCTATTCGCTATTGTATCGATGCGATATGATTTAGTAAAATAGGTTGTGTCATCGGCGTACAAAGCTACGTTCGTGTTTATATTTTTAGGGATGTCGTTAATAAATATATTGAAGAGGATTGGTCCAAGAATGGAACCCTGGGGAACACCTGCTTCAATTATTCTTTTAGTAGAGTATTCGTCATTGATCTTAACGGTAAATTTGCGTTCGTAGATATATAATTGGACTAGATCGATTATATACATAGGAAAGCCGTTTTCTATTAATTTATATATTAGGCCTCTATGCCAGACACTGTCAAAAGCCTTTTCTATGTCGATGAAGGCAGCGCCTACGTGCTTATTTTCATTATAAGCATCAGTAATGTAATCTGATACTCTCATTAATTGCATTGTTGTTGAATGACCTTTTCGAAATCCGAATTGTTCTGGTATGAGAATGTTGTTTGCGTTAAGGTGTTCTTCTATTTTATGGTAGATAACTCTTTCAGCTATTTTACTGATACTGCTTAGTAGGCTTATAGGTCTGTAATTTACTGGAAGTGTAGAGTCCTTTCCTGCTTTATGTATGGGAATAAGTTTTGCTGTTTTCCAATCTTCAGGAAAATAGCCCATAATTAACATAGAGTTTATTATTTTAGTTAGCAGTACAATTGCTTTCTTGGATAGGTTTTTTATTATTATGTTGGAAATATTATCTATGCCAGGAGATTTCTTTGGTTTTAAATATTTAATAATTTTGTAGATTTCTTTGGGTTTAGCTATTTTAATGTCAGTGTGTTTGGAAGGTTTGTTGCGGAAGTACTTCCGGATTTTCTTGTTTACATTGTCTATATATTGCTGAGGTCTACATTGACTTTGTGTTCTTTTTCAAAGTGATCGGCTAGTGCGTTAGCTTTGTCTTTGTCGTTATAAACTTCAGTATTTCCTGTTTTTAATGGTGGTATTGCGTTTGGGTTATTTTTGAAATTTTTAATTATTTTCCAAAAATTGTTCGCATTAGGTTTTAGTTCACTTAGTATTTTGTTCCACTGTTCATTTTTCCAGTTTTTTAATTTTTTGTTGACAATATTTTGCATTACTTTGAGCTTTGTTTTAAGTTGTGGAAGCCTTGTTTGCTGATGTTTGCGACGGGTTCGGTTTTTAACTCTTATCCAAATTTTGATGTCTTCAGGTAAAGAAGGTTTAATTTCTTTTATTTGCTTTATAGGTATATTTTTAGATATAGCTTCGTGAATTGCTTTATATAGTATATTAATATTCTTGTCTATATCTTCTTTATTTTCAATTAAGGGATTCGCAGTTGGGATATTTTCGTTTAATGTTGCTCTGAAGTTGCTCCAGTTTGTGCCTTTATAGTTCAATACTGGTTCTTGAGTTTTGTATATAGCATTTTTGGAGAGTTGGAATATTACTGGATTGTGATCAGAGCTGAGGACATTGTATGATTCAGGGGGGTTTATATGGGTTATATTTTTTAGCAGTACTATGTCAAGTACGCTGGGTCTGCCTCTGGTAGGGAAGTGAGTAGGGTCTTTTGGTGCCAGTAAAAGTATTTGTTTGTTGATGGTATAGTCTAAAAGACTCCTGCCGTTGCGGTTATTGGTAGGACAGTTCCAGCTTACATGTTTACAGTTTAGGTCACCAAGGAGTATTTCGTTCTTTTGCTGATTGGAAATTTTATTTAGATCGCCTGTGCGGATACGCTTCTTCGGGGGAATGTATGTAGCTATAATAACAAAGTTGTTGTCTGTTGTTTTAATGAGTACTGATGTTGCTTCTGTAGTTTTTAGTATTGGAGTTGTTATTTGGTAGTGTTCAATATTATTTTTTATAATTAATGCGACACCTCCGCCCTGAGAATTTCGGTCATTTCTGTAGACTTTATAGCCTTTAATTTTGAGTTTCATACTAGTATCTAGGAGTGTTTCATTTATACTTACAATATCTACATTGTTTCTTGTAATGTATTCAGTTAGTTGTATTATTTTGTCCTTAATAGTACAACAGTTCCATGTCATAATTTTTAATTTTGTTGCAGCCATTAGTCAAGCATATTAATAATCATTTCTGTTATTATTGCTATTTTAGTAAGTGTATCTGATGCATTTTGTATCTTACTTATATTCTGTTTAAAAATATTTATAATTTTTGTTAAATTTATGCTTTTAAAGATATTTTTTATATCTTTGAAAATGTCTATTAAATCCCCGGAGTCATTTTGTTGTGCTGTTTTAGTATTGTTAACCCAATTGTTAGTGGCATTGGTTTGTATTGTATTTTTGTTTAGTGCAGGGAAGTCTTTATTATTTATGTTAAATTCGGGTGTTTGAACTGGAGGTATAAAGCTGCGTTTAGACAAGTACTGTTTATTTAGTATCTGTCTTTCGTAGATTTTGCAATTTTTATCGCTTGCCGGATGTTCTTCAGAACAATTAGCGCACTTGAGAGTGTCTGAGACGCATTCTTTATCAGAGTGGTTGCTAGAGCATTTTCTGCATTTTAATGTTTTGTGACAATTTTTGGCTATGTGCCAAAAAGATTGACAATTGTAGCATTGTATAACTCCTTTGTTTTTGAATTTTTCCCATTTAATAATACAGTGACATACTTTTTTAATGGAATTTATTCCTTGTAATGTCATTGTATTCTTGATTACAACAATAAACATTGGTAGTTCTCGTAGTGAGCCATCTTGTTGTCTTGATTTCATTTTATTAACTTTTATAATCGGGACTTTGAGGTTTTCTAAGTCGTTTTTAACATCATTTTCTGTTAAATTTGGCGGTACTCCTTTCAGTACCATACGGTGTTGTATATCTTGCTTTTGAGTGTATGTATGATATTCAAGTTTAGCTTGTTCCACATTTAATTTGACGGTATTGTAATCTTTTGTCATTTTTGCATATACTGGGTGGCGCAAAAGTTGTCAGCCGATGTTCTTTGGCTGCAATTTTTTTTATGAATGAAAAACTTTGGTTCTGCTTTTTGATTATGTTTAGTTGATGTCTTAATTTTTTTCCTATTAAGTCGAGAAAATGATATCGGCCAATTGGCCGCCGCCAGAATGGATGATCTTACGGGCCCGATTTATAGCATTTTCCATTACTCTTGCCAGTACTTCCGGCGATATGTTCTCGCATTCTTGACGGATATTCTATTTGAGGGCTTGAAAAGTCTGAGGCTTGTTGACAAAGACTCGTGACTTAAAGAAACCCCACAAAAAGAAGTTTGGAACGGTTAAATCGGACGACCTTGCCGGCCAGTGCAAATCACCAAAACGAGAGATTAGGCGACCCGGAAATGTAGCCCTCAGAATTTCTGTTGTGGCTCGTGCAGTATGCGCCGTTGCTCCATCCTGTTGGAACCACATGTTCTCCAGTTCAAATTTATGCAATTGAGGAAACAGAAAGTCGTTGAGCTTGGCTCTGTAGCGCTCGCCGTCCACAGTAGTCGTCTTCAGCCACAGCCGCGATATTCTGAGCAGAACGGCTCCTCCGGGGCCGGCCAGAGCTGGCAGCATCTCGTGTTGTACCATATTCTTCTAGGCGAGCGGCTGAACGCCGCAGTGTTTGCCCAGTTGGTGTCAGGCGACCGGGAAATCTGCGCGTAAATTTACGCTGCGCCAACACCAACGACGAATTATTCCGCGAAAAAATCGAAGTAATTAAACCGCGTTATTGAGGAATACAGCGATTTATGTTTTATGGACATGTATTTTGCATTTGTTTACTTCACAAATGTCAAAGCAGATTTGACATTTGCCGCTATTTGCAAAAATTATAGCATGTTTCAATAGGGTGATTACTTTTGCGCCACCTTGTATAATCAAGCGATTATTTTTGTATTTTACGTCCAGTTCTTTTTCCAAACCTTTATTAAGGTTGGCGAAGCTTTGAGTATGGTTTTGGATATAGCTATATATTACGATTGGTGGTATTTTTTTTTTTTTTATTATTTTATCTTCTATTTCACTTTCCTCATTCGTGTCATCCATTTCTTCTTCACTGAGTGAGTCATAGGAGTTATTTACTTCTAAGTTGTACTTACTTTGTAGTTTACTTTCTCCCTTCTTTCTTTTTTTACTAGCTGGTATACCGCTAGTACTTGTAGTAGACTTTCCTCCTATGTCTTTGGTTGGGTTATTTGCGTACTCTTGGGGCTTTACGCCCAAGAGAGGCATGGTGGTGTGACGGCGCTCTGTCTACTACAGGCTTTAGATCATGGATCACAAACACTGAGTACATCGAACGCGCAAAACTTAACTCGTCACTACTTAATTAATCGCACTTTCAAAATCAACGTGTATCTCATTCGACACTTCGATAGAGACTGAGAATTTAGAAATAATTTTACATTAGAAATATGACAATGATCAAATTCACTTGTATTTTTATCGTGTTGGTTTTTGCGGTTTCTTTGAAACGCAAGAATTACATATCGCGGTTTTTCAATTTGTGATGATGTCTTTAAACTCCAACATTGTTTTTGTGCTTCAGGTAATACCGGATATTCAAACAAATCCCATGATCTAAACGCCATTAGAACTGGTTTATTCTTTTCCTGTCTTTTGAGAAATTGTAACTTTGCTTTATCACTAAGAATAACATACGGCATACGCCACAGTATTTTTGTTATTTTTACTTTTAACTCTTCTTTACTCAAATATGCATTTGTGTCAACTTTTGATCGGATCAATACCAGTTCTTGCTTTACATTTAAGAGAATTTTTTTATAATCTTCAACAAAACCGAATATTGTATTTAAAGGTATAGAAACGTTAAATTTTCCATCACTGTTTATTATATTTGTTGATGCTGAAGATATCCACCCAGCGTTTTCAAGCATTTTCAATTGTCCATCATTAAATGATAAATATCCTTTAACAGTTGTTGTAATGCCAACATTTTTACATCTGTCAATTTCAATACCATTCATTTCGTAACGAATCTCGTCGAATAAATATCCAATGCCATTATTAACAAATTTTGCATCTTTCGGTATTTTCGTTCCATCTTTCTTCACAAGTTCGCCTTCAATAACTATTGAACTTTGATTAGGTAGAGTAAACACATCCTGTTTTTGGATGGGAATGCGTATTTCATCACTATTGTTAAAAGTTGTAGATATGTACGGTTGATGTGTGTGATATTCTATACGTGTTATTAATTCATCGAATGTAATATCTTCATCAATATTTAAAATATTACTCATTTTTATCTCTTAATTTGTATCCAAGAGACTTCAGGAACTTAATATTTTGCGATGTTAACTTTACACTAGCAGGTGACCTAGTGACTTTAATTTTTGTAACAACTGATCTTTTATTACTAAAATTTATTCCCATTTTTTAAATTTGTTTCAAATGTAACCTCATTGTAATTTCTTCGCCTCGAAAGTCAATTAATTCACCGTTTTGATCTATTAATTTAATTGTGATGTTATCCACGCTACTAACACTTACAGGCAAATAAATAACATTTGTAGGTACTTCAATTATTTTATACCCAGGTGGTGAACTTGGAAAGAAAATGTGTAAAATATGAGCATTTGTATTATTTTTGTAAGAACCTGCCGAGGTGTTACAATCTATTTGTATACTATTTACTTTTAAAATGTTAACAATTGAATCTGATTCATGTAGTTTATCTTTGTCGAGGATTTTTTTACTAAAACCAAGTAATTCACCAATAGTATCGTGACGAGTAAAATCAAGTTTTGTTGAACAGAGAATTTCACTTTTCAGAGTATTTATGTTTGGTCGTAGAGAAAAAGTAAACTTTTGTTTACCATTTTTATGATGTGCAAGATAATCTGGATCACCTATTACCGAACGAATGTAATCATTAAGATCATCTATTTCATATGATCCCGGAGGCACAGTTAAATATTTCCATGTATTTCCTTCATCATAGTACAGCTTGTTTTTTCCTTCTATGATGTTTGGAATAGAATTATATGATTGAAAATCTACTAAACCAATAACCCATTCCGTGCCAGATAAATTTAAGGCAGGAGAAAAATCTACGCTTAACACAGATTTATTGCCTGTAAGTGTAATAGTTAAAGACATCAAATTCTTAATAATGTCTACGAACTCGAAACAAATTGTAAGCACAAGTGACCACAGTTAAATGAATTGTATTTTTGATGTCTTCGGTAATTATAATTAATTTTAGTTTTACTATCAAAGTAATTAATTATTTCTTTAGCAGGTCTTAAATTACGGAATCCATCGAAATATTCTACTTCATTACCATGTTTTTTATAGCACACCCAATGTGTTCCTGGACCAGTTTTACTGTCTAAGTTTACTATAGCTGACTCATTGATATATGGACCAGATTTTGGTAAATCATTTCGCATATAAACACCACGAAAATATGGTATATGTTTAGCATATTTTAACAAATCCTTATCAGTTAGGGGTCTTAACGGAAGTTTTTTTTTTGTACAGGTTTAAGATATAAACCATAACCCTTTTTATGAACACCTAAATACAGTCCATCACCCCTCTTTCCAAGAGCGATAGCTTCCATTGTTTTATTATGTCTTTGAGCTTCGAGTAATTGCTGTTTTGCTGCTTGCGCATGTTTAACAGCTTTTGCTATGCCTACTGCGCCTCCTGCTAAAGTACCAACAGCCGATAAACCAGTAAATAATGGAATTAAGAATGGTAAAAATCCTCCTGTTTTTGGTAAAGGTATGACTCGCGCGGAATCATTTTGCTCATAATTACGATTTTTAACAGTTCTTCGCGCAGCACTCAAAGCGGAACGTATAACACTTTTGATATTATTTGGATTCTTGTGTTTTAACGAAGCACTTCTAGCATTTTTCACAGCTTCATCAAAATAATTTCTCTTTTTCATTCTGTTTAATTTTACTAATATTATTATTTATTTTGGAAATGTTTGAAACAATGTATTCTTGCCCCTAGTTCGATTTAAACTAATAATATATATAATAAGGATTTATATTTATAAATCACATTTAGAAACGTAATCGTGTTAACATGAAGTTTGAATCGCAGTCGTGTATTTTGAGAATTTTAAATATTGATTTGCATGAGAAGAATTTTAGTAAGCATGGATAATTATTTTCTAATAATATCAGAGCTATTATCTGTGGACCTTCGAATTCAGGAAAAACAAATCTAATCATTTCTCTTCTAACTAGTAAACATGGGTTAAAATTTGAAAACATCTACGTTTATTCAAAATCTCTGTATCAGCCAAAATATAAGTACTTGGAAAAGTTATTACAATCTGTTAAAGGAATAAACTATTATCAGTTTAATCAAAATGAAAATATTATTGCATTAACAAAAATTCAACCGAATTCAATATTTATATTTGATGATATTGTAAGTGACCCACAGGAGCACATTCGGGATTATTGCAGCATGGGACGACACAAGCAAATAGATGTATTTTGTCTAATTCAGACATATGCACGAGTTTCAAAACATCTGATACGTGATAATGCAAACTTACTAATTTTATTTAAACAAGACGACTAGAACTTGCGACATATATACAATGATCATATTAATACGGATATGACATTTAATCAATTTAAAGATTTTTGTGCTTATTGTTGGCAACAAAATAAGTTTGGCTTTGCCGTTATAGATAAAGATAGGGATTTTAATGATGGACGGTACAGAAGAGGTTTTGATGAATTTCTAGTGAGTATATAGATTGCGTAAGAACGAAATTATTGTCATAAATATTTTGGCCATTCCAACAAAATGAGTGATGCCAAAATTTTGAGTGAAATTATTAAAACCCAAGAAATAATAAAGAAGAAATTGAGGCAGCTCAAACAAGGAAGACAAGAAACAGATACACTTTTACATGAAACTTTGAAACCCATTGTCCAACCATTAGCCTCAATATCAGAAACTGTTAAAAAATTTTAAGAGGATTTCTCAACTCTTGGTCAAACTAAAATTGAACCTCAAAAGAAAAACAATGATGATCAAAGCAACAATGACAATGATTTCGAAATAAAAGACGAAGTTGAAGAAGTGTTCGAGACTCCTAAGCAGAAAAGGAAAAAATTAATTTTAAAAAGAGAAAAGATGCTATTTCAACCTGAAGAAACTATTGCTGAAACACCAGTACTCGAACGTAGTTCTCAGTCAATTATTCAAGAACAATTTCAAACAAAAGAGGAGTTAGAAGATTTGGAGAAGTCTTCTCAGGAAATTTTAGGTGATATTGCTGGAAAATATATGGCATTATATGCAATTAATAGTCCTGATATTGATAGTATATATGGACTAAGATTAACACCGGATCAAAAATTTATGATTGGTGATTTATACATTGAAATAGATAAAAACGATATTAATATAAATAGGGTGTGGTATGAGGGTACTCCAGGTTTATATGAACTATTAACTCTTAAACTACCAAATCAGAATGTATATACCGATGAGGATAAGAAAAATGATTTAGAAATAGTACAAAAAACAAATGCTCATCGAAAAGGTTACAATAGGCTTGGAACAATCATTACAGATCGAGGGTGGAAATATAAAACTATTATACGGGACATAGTACCACACGTCCGAACTAGGTCTGCAATAGATTCTGGTAAAACGGCATTTGGAAGAGGACTCCCATCGTCATCTAGTGCACCACACTTGAATGTAACTAGTAAAAAAATTGAATACATGTATTGGAAAAACCCAAATAAATTAGTAGGTAGATTGAAAATATTATCATAATGAAATTCTTCAAATTGAACAAGCTTTACGAGAGGCAAATATTATAATATAAAGTTAAATATTTGCTTTTTAGTTCGTTAGTCACAAAATGGTTGTTGATAAGTTCGGTCGTCATATTAGCAAACATGTGCACAATCATATATACAAGAAAATATTATCAAATTTTCATCGCAAAACGATTTTACTAAATCAATTGAATAAAGAATATAATTTGAGAGGTAATCGTCTAACTGGTATAAGTGATACTCCTAAACATGACAGTGATGCAATCAATTTAAAATATATCACTAGAGAAAGTTCAAATTTGGAAAATAATTTTACTCAAAATTATGAAAAATACGTTCAAAAACAACTTTTCTTATATATGAATAAAGTGGAGGATTTAATAAAAAGTATGATAATAGTAAATTTTGTATTGGAACTGCGCAACGATATATATAAATTGCAAAATGGTAGTGCTGAACTTAATTACAAATTTCTATTTGATGCACACATTAAAAAAGTGAGATATAATATTGAGAACGTGCTGATTGAAACAAGAATTAATAATAAACCAATTGACCTTAACGGCCTTTTTGTTACTGAAAAAGATATTTAAAATTTTTATCCTATTAAAGGCCGTAAGAATCCACTGACAGTGTCAGTTGAGTTAATACTAGAAACTAAGTTTTTAATATGAGTAAAAAAGACATCGTGCAAGAATTACATAGGGCAGTTCGGAAGAATTTTCCACGGAGACATGTTGTACTGAAGGGTTTGAATGATCTATATCAAGCGGATTTAGTAGAAGTAATTCCATATGCAAAGGAAAATTAAGGTTACAAAAATATATTAAGAATTATAGATGCCTTCTCAAAAAGAGCGTCGGCGATACCAATTAAATCGAAAACGGGTAAAGATGTGACATTGGGTATGAATAAAATATTTCAGGATGGTTTTGTTCCTAAAAACTTACAAACTGATAATGGAAAAGAGTTCTACAATGAAAATTTTACAGAATTAATGAAAAAACATAATGTTAATCACTATTCCACGTTCAGCATTAAGAAAGCTAGTATTATTGAAAGATTTAATCGAACACTAAAATCACTGATGCGGAAACAATTTAGTTTACAAGGATCATATCGATGGATAAACATCATTGATGATTTAGTAGTAAAATACAACAGTACTAAAAATTCCACAATTAAAATGAAACCCGTCGATGTCACGAGGAAAGATGAAAGTAAATTATTGAACACTGTTTACAGTTACCGAAAAGTAGCAGGTCCAGCGAAATTTAATTTAAATGATTATGTTCGTATAAGCAAAAACAAATCTATATTTGAAAAAAAATATTGGCCGAATTGGACAACTGAGATATTCAGAATTAAAAAAATTCAACCAACACTACCAGTAACATATATACTAGAGGACGAAAACGGACAAGAAATTGCTGGTGGTTTCTATGAACAGGAAATTCAATCAACGAAATATCCTAATATGTATTTGGTAGAGAAAATTTTGCGAAAGAAAGGAAATAAATACTATGTTAAGTGGTTAGGTTTTGACAATAAATTTAACTCTCATATTGATAAAAAAGATTTATTATAAACTTTACAATGTTTCTTTACTAATTTACATTTTCTTTACTATTTTGTAGTTGTTGAGCCTGTATCAATACAAATATTTTTTGTTTGAATAAAATTAGAAATATTAAGATTGTTTATATTTCTTACCTTAAGATTCCTCCATCTTTCTCTTTCTGCCAATCTAAATTTCTTTTTTGCATTTTTGCTTAACTTATGACAATGAATTAATAAATTTCTTATAATCATTTTATTTTCGGTATAATTTTCATTGTCGTAACTGGGAGTATTACAATTATCCCACATTTCTGAACACTCGACAACGTACATATTGTATGGTTGTTGGTTCAGCGGAGGAGCAGAATCATTATTGATATTCATACTAATAAAATAGTATTGTAAAAAATGTAGTATAAAATAAGAATTATTATGCATACCTGTATAATTCTTGTGATTACTGCAGCTTCTACTTAGATAAAACCATATGGAGTACATACAGTTTATATACCCATGCAGAATCTACTTTCTAATTTGTTTTTAAAAAATGTTTATTTAAAAATAAATATTGTATCTATTTCATTTAATTTATTCCATTTTAAGTACATATAATTTTGCATATATATATATATATATATATATATATATATATATATATATATATATATATATATATAATTTATGTTAGAAGGTCATATGTACGAGATGCAGAAAGTACATACAGCAGGTGAAAGACAAATGGATACATATTAATATTGATAAAAACATTAATTGAAAGTCACCGGGACATACATTTTTATATTTTCTTCTATATATAGTTAAGCAATATAAAGCCGTATCATTCGTATCTCAAAATGTCTACGTTAAAACGTCTTAACGATCTCGGCTCCTGCACGTATAAAAAAGTTGAAGAATTGACAATAAATCAAGAGTACAAAATTGAAGCTGTGAAGTCAATTCATACTCAATTTGGGCATAGAGTAGTGGTAACAAATAATGAAGAAGATTATTTCCTACCTGCAAGATTCGGTAAACTAAGTCCTGAAGAAATACAAAGTTTATCATCTCCACATATAATTAATTTTACGACAGATAATGACAAATTTACGAAGATTAAATTTGTAAAGTAAGTCTGTTTTAATCATATTTGCTTGAAGGAAATATTATATGTATTTTAATTTTAGGTCAACCACGAATTAAGTAGAAACTTTCACATAAATATGTTCTATGATGACCAAGTAATATATTCTGGGAAATTTAAAAAAGAATTATTAACTTTTGTGGAGGACATAACACAAAGAAAAATTTTTTCATGTTTTGAATTTTTTAATCATTTTGTAGATGAAAGAAACAAAGATAACACATTTTGTTCATCTTGTTATTTTGCTAAAAGAGTACACAGGAAATATCCTGACATTAATTCTATAGATATTAGTTTTGATTCTACGGTTCATATGTGTGATTTGTTATATTAAAAAAAAATATTTTGTCAAATTTGTGAAAAAAAATTGTACTCAGCAGAGGCACCATTTAATTGTAGTATATGTCAGTATTATTTTACAAAAACAAGTAAACGTAATGTTAAAAAAAATTCAGAGCACCTATTAATAAAAAATTTTAATCTTCATCATATTATTAAGAAACAATATAAACTGTAAACATGTTTTCGTGTAACTATTGTGATAAAAATTATACAACGAACAGCATTCTACAGCGACATGAGAAATATAATTGCAAAACTAGAATAACTGTAGTTTGTGAATATTGTGGGAAGAAGTATAGTCAACTATATTACAAGGACCATTTAAATAAAATGCATAACATCACTACTACAAAGGAAAATACAACACAAGGCGAGCCTTCAACATCAAGTCCAAGAAAGCGACCGAAATATTTAACAAAAAGTGAAACCAAAACAAGGCATTGTGCGGTTTGTAATTTATACATAAAAAATAATCAATACAGTGCTCATCTTCGAAGAAATTTGCACAAATCTAAATGTTGCACAGAAAGTGCAGATCACGCAGGAATTTCCATTATTCAAACTGCATTCAAGAATAGAATAGTATCATTTAAAATAAATAATAATAATTTTGTAGACATACAGGCATTTCTGCAAAACATTAAACCTACTGTACTTAATTTGATAGAAGAGCAAAGAAATAAATATGTTTCCATTAAATTCAATCTAGAACTTTTTGGACTGTACAAAAAATTTAAATTAGATAATATCATTTATAAAATCTTTACTTGTAACTTTTAATATGTACTTTCAGGAAAGAGATTCCGGTTGGGCATTTGTAAAGGTACAACACCTAGAAATAAATATTAACAAATACTCGCCAATGAGGGCCTCGTCTTACATTGAATTACCAGCAGATATTAAAATTAAACATGCCTGTATTAATGTTGTGAACAATGACGAATATTGTTTTAAATGGTCAATTCTTGCTGCACTGCATCCTTCTACTCATCATGCCGAACTCCGTACATAGGATATAAAGATGAATTAGATTTCAGAGGTATAGATTTTCCAGTAGCTTTAAAAAATATTTCTAAATTTGAACAGTTAAATAATATTTCAATTAAGGTGTTCGGTACTGAAAAAAAATTAGAAACTAATAAACATGATATTGTTGGCCCATTACAGAAAGAAGACAAAATGTACATGTTAATTTATTATACATAAGTGAAAATAATTCTGGTCATTATGTTTTAATTAAAGATTTATCTCGTTTGGTAAGTACTTAAATTAATCGAAATCAACATAGAAAATACATTTGTGATGGTTGTTTGATAAAATTCACTAGTAACAAAAAAATATTAGATCATCAACGTTTTGATTGTGGGGAAATAGTAACTATTTTACCCACTGAGGATGAAAAAATTCTAAAGTTCACACATCATGAGAAAAAATTAATAGTTCCTTTTGTTATTTATGCAGACTTTGAATGTTTACAAATTCCTGTAGATACGTGTTCACCAAATTCAGATAAATCATTTACTCACGTTACTCATATTCATAAGCCTTATAGTTTTGCTTACTATATAAAATGTTCTTACAACGATTCGTTAAGTAAATTTCACATGTACTTAGGCGAAGATGCATCTGACAAATTTGTTCAATGTATCGTACATGAAACTAAAGATATTTACACAAATCACTTCAAAACAATTGTTCCAATGATTCCTCTATCGCAACAAGAAGAACAAAGTTATAATTCTGCAAAAGTTTGTCACATATGCGAGGAAAAATTTAGCGATAATCAAAAAGTTCGTGATCATGATCATCTAACGGATAAGTTTAGAGGCGCTGCCCATTTTGATTGCAACCTTAATTTTAAAATTCCTAAATTTATACCTGTATTTTTTCATAATTTAAGTGGATATGATTCACATTTGTTTATAAAAGATTTGCCTTTTAATGACGAAAATATTCACATAATTCCACAAAATAAAGAAAAATATATATCATTTTCGAAAACAGTTTTAGTTGATGAAATAAATTTCAGAAGAACATATCTAAGTTTAAGATTTATCGATTCTTTAAAATTCATGGGTAAGTCACTTGACAATTTAGCAAAAAATTTGAAACAAAAACAGTTTAAGGAAACATCGAAATATTTTACATATTCTAAACAATTAAATCTAATGACTAAAAAAAGAGCATTTCCTTATCAATATATGGATTCTTTTGAAAAATTGAACGAAACCAAATTACCAAAAAAAGATTTATTTTTCAATATAATGAATAAATCACATATTTCAGATGATGAATACAAACATGCAATTAATGTTTGGAATGTATTTCATTGTCATACAATGAAAGATTATTCAAATATTTACCTTCAGACTGATGTATTAATTCTCGCAGATATTTTCGAAAATTTTAGAAATGTTTGTTTTAAAGTGTATTGTTTGGATCCTTGTCAGTATTTAACCACGCCATCTTTAAGTTGGGACGCAATGCTTAAATACACGAAAATTAACTTAGAACTCTTCACAGATATCGAAATGTTACATTTTATTAAAAAAGGAATTTGTGGTGGAGTTTCCATGTGTTCAAACCGGTATTCAAAAGCTAATAACGAATATGTTAAAATGTTTGATTCAAATAGTCCTTCTAAATATATAGGATATTGGGATGCAAATAATTTGTACGGGTTAGCAATGTCTATGTATCTACCTACATCTAACTTTAAATGGCTTGAACGAAACGAAATAGAAATCTTAGATACAACGAATATATCTGAAACTACAGGTTTCATTCTACAAGTTGATTTGGATTATCCTGAGGAATTACATGATAAGCATAATGATTTACCATTTTATCCAGAGAATCGCCTATTTCAAAATTTCAAAACAAAAAACTTATTCCAAATTTATATAACAAATCGAAATATATAATTCATTATCGTAATTTACAGCAAGCCATTAATAACGGTTTGATTATAACAAATGTTCATCGTGTACTTAGCTTTGATCAATCAAACTGGCTAAAAAAATACATCGATTTAAATACAAATTTACGCATGCAAGCACAAAATGATTTTGAAAAAGATTTTTATAAATTAATGAATAACTCAGTATATGGCAAAACAATGGAAAACGTAGATAAACGAGTAAATGTAAGATTAATTACACATTGGGAAAATATAGGAAAAAAGGAGGGAGCAGAATGTCTTATTGCAATTCAAATGAATAAATTGAAAACTAAATATAACAAACCAATTTATTTAGGTTTTACGGTATTAGAATTGTCCAAATATCACATGTATAATTTTCACTACAAATCAATGAAAAATAAATATGAAAATCAAATAAGACTACTATATACTGACACTGATTCACTTATTTATGAATTCAAAATGAATAATGTATATGACGAAATGAAAAATAATTTGAATGAATTTGATACTTCAAATTTTGCAGAAAATAATCAATTTAATATGCCTCTTGTCAATAAAGTAGAATTAGAAAAATTTAAAGATGAAATGGGTGGCAAAATTATATTAGAATTTGTAGGTTTACGTTCAAAAATGTATTCAATTAAAACTGAAAGTAAAGAAATAAAAAAAGCAAAAGGTATTAAGGCGCATATAGTGAAAAACAAGTTGTCCCATGATGACTATAAAAACACATTATTCACAAATCAAATAACCTACGCAAATCAAAATATTTTCAAGTCAGTAAAATATGTACTATATACTCAAAAGCAAAACAAGTTATGTTTATAAGCAAACGATGATAAAAGATTTTTTTTGGAAAAGAGTACAGACACGTTATCTTGGGGTCATCATAAAATATTACATTTTAATTAATATTATATGTACCTGTACCTATCAATCCCTTGTTATAATATTTGTATATGTACCTATAATTGTAGTCTTAATCATGTAAATAAACTAATTCACAAAATAAATGTATTTTTTCTTAAATTCTTTGGTTGAATTTCAAGATCAACGCGGAGCAGAATAATTACTGCAACCAATTAGAACTCGTGTCAAAGTGGTGGGGGAACCGTTCTGCGCATACTTTTCTTATGGAGAAAGTATGCGCGAACCTGTAAAAAGCCGAACGTGCTGTCCTAGAACCGGCGAATACATACTACTTTCATCATATTTTAGTTAAAAGAAAACATTGCAACAAGAAAATTGCTATTTCAAGTGTGTTAGGTATTTTAGAATCCAGCCCATGTAGCTTACAATATACAACGTATTCATTAAAATGACACCCGAAAATTGAATGATTATATTCTGATTGGTACCACGTTTTGGTCACTTTTGCATGTCCAATGCTTAAAACCATCCATAGTATAGATCCTAAAGCATGAATATGAATGTTTTAACAAAAATATCCATTTCAAGAATAGGTAAACTCTGACTTAATATTTGTAAAAAAATCATATAAATATTTGTTTCCACGCCCGAATTTTATAATTCTTCATCATATTTTAGCAAAAAGAAAACATTGCAACAAGAAAATTGCTATTTCAAGGACGGTCGGTATTCTAGAATCCAGCCAATGTAGCTTAAGCTGGGTTCTCACTAGTCATTTTTTTGTGAATCATTTTTAATGATTCATTTGTCATGACAATTAAATGAAAAAGTGTATCATGTTTTAGTGATTATTTTGTGACTGATCATATACTGTTTTATTTTATAAATGGCATCGGAAAAAGTTAATTCGTACTGCAATTCGGGAAATATGTATGCTCTTGTCTCTTGAACTACATACTGTTTTATTTAACAACAGTCGAACACAGTATATTACCTAAAAAATAGTTAAACAGTTAAAAAAACTGATAAGTTTTAGGTTATGATTATGTTGACATTTGCAATTTTAAATCATGACGCGTGTTCTTACGATTCATTTTACTTTCATTTATTAATAATGATCATTAAAGTAGAACTGCTTTTCACTTTTAATGAAACTATAAAATGATCATAAATTCTAATGAAAGAAGTGTTCTGACGTTCATTTTTCATGAATCATTGGATATGATTCATAAAACATGAATGGTGAGAACCCGCCTTTACAATATACAACGTATTCATTAAAATGACACTCGACAGTTGAATGTTAATTATCTGATTGGTACCACGTTTTGGTCACTTTTGCATGTCCAATGCTAAAATTATCCATAGTATAGATGCTAAAGCATGAATATGAATGTTTTAACAAAAATATTCATTTCAAGAATAAGTAAAATCTGTCATTATTTTTGTATAAAATCATATAAATATTTGCTTCCGCGCCCGAATTTTATAATTCTTTATCAAATTTTAGTTAAAAGAAAACATTGCAACAAGAAAATTGCTATTTCAAGTGTGGTAGGTATTCTAGAATCCAGCCCAGCTTACAATATACAACGTAATCATTAAAATGACACCCGAAAATAAAATTTTATTATCTGATTGGTACCACGTTTTGGTCACTGTTGCATATCCAATGCTTAAAACCAGCGATAGTATAGATCCTAAAGCATGAATATGAATGTTTTAACTAAAATATCCATTTTAAGAATAGGTAAAATATGACTTTATTTTTGTAAATAATCATATAATTATTTGCTTCCTCGCCCAAATTTTATAATTCTTTACCATATTATAGCTAAAACAAAACATTGCAACAAGAAAATTGCTATTTCAACTGTGGTTGGTATTCTAGAATCCAGCCTACGTAGCTTACAATATACAACGTATTCATTAAAATGACGCCCGATATTTTTGTTAAAACATTCATATTCATGTTTTAGGATCTATACTATGGATAATTTTAGCATTGGACATGCAAAAGTGACCAAAACGTAGTACCAATCAGATAATAAACATTCAATTTTCGGGTGTCATTTTAATGAATACGTTTTATAATGTAAGCTACATGGGCTGGTTTCTAGAATACCTACCACACTTGAAATAACAATTTTCTTGTTGCAATGTTTTTTTAGCTAAAATATGATGAAGAATTATAAATCTCGGGCGCGGAAGCAAATATTTATATGATTTTTTACAAAAATAAAGTCAGATTTTACCTATTCTTGATGAATACGTTGTATATTGTAAGCTACATGGGCTGGATTCTAGAATAACTACCACACTTTAAATAGCAATTTTTTTGTTGCAATGTTTTCTTTTAGCTATAGTATGATGAATTATTTTATTCGGGCGCGGAAGCAAATATTTATATGATTTTTTACAAAAATAAAGTCAGATTTTACCTATTTTTGAAATGGATATTTTTGTTTAAACATTCATATTCATGCTTTAGGATCTATACTATGAATGTTTTTAAGCATTGGACATGCTAAAGTGACCAAAACGTGATACCAATTAGATAATAAACATTCAATTTTCAAATGTCATTTTAATGTATACGTTGTATGTTGTAAGCTACATGGGCTGGATTCTAGAATACCTACCACACTTGAATCAGCAATTTTCTTGTTGCAATGTTTCCTTTTAGCTAAAATATGATGACGAATTAGAAAATTCGGGCGCGGAGGCAAATATTTATATGATCTTTTAAAAAAATAAAGTCAGATTTTACCTATTCTTGATGAATACGTTGTATATTGTAAGCTACATGGGCTGGATTCTAGAATGCCTACCACACATAAAATATCAATTTTCTTCTTGCAATATTTTCTTTTAGATAAAATATGATAAGGAATTATAAAATTCGGGCGCGGAAGCAAATATTTATATGATTTTTTTACAAAAATAAAGTCAGATTTTACCTATTATTGAAACGGATACTTTTGTTAAAACATTCATATACACTATGGATGGTTTAGTGAATCGGACATGCAAAAGTGACCAAAACGTGGTACCAATCAGATAATAAACATTCAATTTTCAGGTGATATTTTAATGAATACGTTGTAAATTGTAAGCTACATGGGCTGGATTCTAGAATAACTACCACACTTGAAATAGCAATTTTCTTGTTGCAATGTTTTCTTTGAGCTAAAATATGATGATGAAGTATTAAATTAGGGCGCGGAAGCAAATATTTATATGATTTTTCACAAAAATTAAGTCATGTTTCACCTATTCTTGAAATGGATATTTTTCTTAAAACATTCATATTTATGCTTTAGGATCTATACTATGGATGATTTTAAGCATTGGACATACAAAAGTGACCAAAACGTGGTAGCAAATATTTATATGATTTTTTTACAAAAATAAAGTCAGATTTTACCTATTCTTAAGCATTGGACATGCAAAAGTGACCAAAACGTGGTACAAATCAGATAATAAACATAAAATTTTCGGGTGTCATTTTAATGAATACGTTGTATATTGTAAGCTACATGGGCTGGATTCTAGAATACCTACCACACTTAAAATAGCATTTTTCTTGTTGCAATGTTATCTTTTAGCTAAAATATGATGAAGAATTATAAAACTCGGGCGTGGAAGCAAATATTTATATGATTTTTTACAAAAATAATGTCAGATTTTACCTATTCTTGATGAATACGTTGTATATTGTAAACTACATGGGCTGGATTCTAGAATACCTACGACACTTGAAATAGCAATTTTCTTGTTGGAATGTTTTCTTTTAGCTAAAATATGATAAAAAATTATAAAATTCGGGCGCGGAAGCAAATATTTATATGATTTTTTTCAAAAATAAAGTCAGATTTTAACTCTTCTTGAAATAGATATTTTTGTTAAAACATTCATATTTATGCTTTAGGATCTATACTATGGATGGTTTTAAGCATTGGACATGCAAAAGTGACCAAAAGGTGGTACCAATCAGGTAATAAACATGCAATTTTCGGGTGTCATTTTAATGAATACGTTGTATATTGTAAACTACATGGGCTGGATTCTAGAATACCTACCACAATTGATATAGCAATTTTCTTTTTGCAATGTTTTTTTTTTAGCTAAAATATGATGAAGGGTGCGGAAGCAAATATTTATATGATGTTTTACAAAAATATTGTCAGATTTTACCTATTCTTGATGAATACTTTGTATATTGTAAGCTACATGGGCTGGATTCTAGAATACCTACCACACTAGAAATAGCAATTTTCTTGTTGCAATGTTTTTTTAGCTAAAATATGATGAAGAATTATAAATCTTGGGCGCGGAAGCAAATATTTATATGATTTTTTACAAAAATAAAGTCAGATTTTACCTATTCTTGAAATGGATATTTTTGTTAAAACATTCATATTGTTGCTTTAAGATCTATACTATGGATGGTTTTAAGCATTGGACATGCAAAAGTGACCAAAACGTGGTACCAATCAGATAATAAACATTTAATTTTCAGGTGTCATTTTAATGAAACGTTGTATATTGTAAGCTACATTGGGAGTGGCAACAGTGGAGCGAAATTACTCACTTGTGTATTTTTTGAGTCCCGGTATTTTTTTCCAAAAATTAACGTATAACATTATAGTAAAATTACAAAATCAGTGAAAACCATTTCTAAACTGTCCTGAAATATAGTACACATAAATAAATTAGTCTGTGCAGAAGTTCAGTGTAAAAAACATCAAATCTGGCAACCAAGGTCATATTTGTTTGAATCAACTGCTGAGCGAAAAGGCGCGTTGCCTCAAGTCAAGCGTGAGTACGCAGTGTTTAAAACTGTTTTAAAAACAAAATGTAATTACGAAAATAAAACTAAGTTGCAAAAACTTGAAGAGAAAATAAAAGCTAAAGATAAGCAAATAGAACATCTCGAATTAAAATTAAGAGAGAAAAATGTATTAATATTCAGCATACAACAGGAAAAAGGAGAAAATTTAGATAATAAAATTTTGAAAGTACTAACGGACACAATGAAACTAACTAATATATCTACAAATAATTTTGAAGACTCCAGAAGATTAGGCTAAAAAACAGACAATAAAATAAGACCCATTCTAGTCGAATTAAATAAAAAAAAATACATTTTCCAAAACGTTCATTTATTAAAAAACTCAGAGATATCGGTATAAGAAGATTTCCCTCCTAAAATTATGCAGAAAAGAAAAATATTAAAAACTCATTTTATAAAAACGAAAAAAGATAGCTATAAAACATCTCTTTATCAGAACATCTTATTTGTGAATGGTACAAAATACACGGCACAAGATTTCATCGAAAATACTTACGACCTAACAAATGAAAATAACGCAACTTCAACAGACACTATTGAACAGAGACGAATGTCTGTTTCCCTAGACTCTCTACAAATTACAAACGACAACAATAATAGTTTAGAAGAACACGGTAATAGCTGTAGGACAATTTCTGAATTTCGAAAGATAAAACTAAACGAACAAAAAAAAAATACGCTGAAAAATAGCAACTCCCAAGTTATAACCGGTCTCTTAGATAACCATTTGTTACCAAGATTAAGATCGCAAATAAACACAACCCCAAAAAACTAAAAATTAAGACAAATAATACAACAAGTGACCAAAACGTGGTACCAATCAGATAATAAACATTCAGTTTTCGGGTGTCATTTTAATGAATACGTTGTATATTGTAAGCTACATGGGCTGGATTCTTTAATACCTACCACACTTGAAATATCAATTTTCTTGTTGCAATGTTTGCTTTTAGCTAAAAAATGATGAACAATTATAAAATTCGGCCGCGGATGCAGATATTTATATGATTTTTAACAAAAATAAAGTCAGATTTTACCTATCCTTGACATGGATATTTTTGTTAAAACATTCATATTCATGCTTTAGGATCTATACTATGGATGGTTTTAAGCATTGGACAGGCAAAAGTGACCAAAACGTGGTATTAATCAGATAATAAACATTAAATTTTCGGGTGTCATTTTAATGAATACGTTGTATATTGTAAGCTACAAGGGCTGGATTCTAGACTACCTACCACACTTGAAATAGCAATTTTCTTGTTGCAATGTTGTCTTTTAGCTAAAATATGATGTAGAATTATAAAATTCGAGCGCGGAAGCAAATATTTATATGATTTTTTACAAAAATAAAGTCAGATTTTACTGATTCTTGATGAATACGTTGTATATTGTAAGCTACATGGGCTGGATTCTAGAATACCTACAACACTTGAAATAGCAATTTTCTTGTTGCAATGTTGTCTTTTAGCTAAAATATGATGAAGAATTATAAAATTCGGGCGCGGAAGCAAATATTTATATGATTTTTTACAAAAATAAAGTCAGATTTTACCTATTCTTGATGAATACGTTGTATATTGTAAGCTACATGGGTTGGATTCTAGAATACCTACAACACTTGAAATAGCAATTTTCTTGTTGCAATGTTTTCTTTCAGCTATAATATGATAAAGAATTATAAAATTCGGGAGTGGAAGCAAGTATTTATATGAGTTTTTACAAAAATAAAGTCAGATTTTACCTATTCTTGAAATGGTTATTTTTGTTAAAACATTCATATTCTTGCTAACGGATATATACTATGGATAGTTTTAAGCATGGGACATGCAGTAGTGATCAAAACGTGGTACCAATCAGATAATAAACATTCAATTTTCGGGTGTCATTTTAATGAATACGTTGTATATTGTGAGCTACATGGGCTGGATTCTGGAATACCTACCACACTTGAAATAGCAATTTTTTTGTTGCAATGTTATTTTTAGCTAAAATATGATGAAGAATTATAAAATTCGGGCGCGGACGCAAATATTTATATGATTTTTTACAAAAATAAAGTCAGATTTTACCTAATCTTGAAATGTATAATTTTAGTTAAAACATTCATATTCATGCTTTAGGATCTATACTATGAATGGTTTTAAGCATTGGACTTGCAAAAGTGACCAAAACGTGGTACCAATCAGATAATAAACATTCAATTTTCGGGTGTCATTTTAATTAATACGTTGTATATTGTAAGCTAGATGGGCTGGATTTTAGAATACGTACCACACTTAAAATAGCTTTTTCTTGTTGCAATGTTCTCTTTTAGCTTAAATATGATTAAGAATTATAAAATTTGGACGCGGAAGCAAATAGTTATATGATTTTTTACAAAAATAAAGTCAGATTTTACCTATTCTTGATATGGATATTTTTGTTAAAACATTCATATTCATGCTTTAGGATCTATACTATAAATAATTTATGCATTGGACATGCAAAAATGACTAAAACGTGGTACCAATCTGATAATAACCATTCAATTTTCGGGTGTCATTTTAATGAATATGTTGTATATTGTAAGCTACATGGGCTGGATTCTAGAATACCTACCACACTTGAAATAGCATTTTTTTTGTTGCAGTGTTTTCTTTTAGCTAAAATATGATGAAGACTTATAAAATTACGGCGCGGAAGCAAATATTTATATGATTTTTTACAAAAATAAAGTCAGATTTTACCTATTCTTGATGAATACGTTGTATATTGTAAGCTACATGGGTTGGATTCTAGAATACCTACAACACTTGAAATAGCAATTTTCTTGTTTCAATGTTTTCTCTTAGCTAAATTATAATGAAAAATTATAAAATTCGGGCGCGGAAGCAAATATTTATATGATTTTTTACAAAACTTAAGTCAGATATGACCTATTCTTAAAATGGATATTTTTGTTAAAACATTCATATTCATGCTTTAGGATTTATACTATGGATGGTTTTAAGCATTGGACATGCAAAAGTGATCAAAATGTCGTACCAATTAGATAATAAACATTCAATTTTCGGGTGTCATTTTAATGAAAACGTTGTATATTGTAAGCTACATGGGCTGGATTCTAGAATACCTTCCACACTTGAAATAACAATTTTCTTGTTGCAATGTTTTCGTTTAGCTAATTAGGATGAAGAATTATAAAATTCGGGCGCAAAAGCAAATATTTATATGATTTTTAACAAAAATAAAGTCAGATTTTACCTATTCTTGATGAATACGTTGTATATTGTAAGATACATGAGCTGGATTCTAGAATACATACCACAGTTGAAATAGCAATTTTCTTGTTGCAATGTTTTTTTTAGCTAAAATATGATGGAGAATTATAAAATTCGGGATCTAAAGCAAATATTTATATGATTTTTTACAAAAATAAAGTCAGATTTTACCTATCCTTAACATGGATATTTTTGTTAAAACATTCATATTCATGCTTTAGGTTCTATACTATGGATGGTTTTAAGCTTTGGACATGCAAAAGTGACCTAAACGTGCTACCAATCAGATAATATACATTCAATTTTCGGGTGTCATTTTAATGAATACGTTGTATATTGGAAGCTACAAGGGCTGGATTCTAGAATACCTACCACACTTGAAATAACAATTTTCTTATTGTAATGTTGTCTTTTAGCTGAAATATGATGTAGACTTATGGAATTCGGGCGCGAAAACAAATATTTATATGATTTTTTACAAAAATAAAGTCAGAATTTACCGATTCGTGATGAATACGTTGTATATTGTGAGCTACATTGGCTGGATTCTAGAATACCTACTACACTTGAAATAGCAATTTTCTTGTTGCAATGTTTTCTTTTAGCTGAAATATGATAAAGAATTATAAAATTCGGGCGCGGAAGCAAGTATTTATATGATTTTTTACAAAATAAAGTCAGATTTTACCTATTCTTGATGAATACGTTGTATATTGTAAGCTACATGAGCTGGATTCTAGAATACATACCACAGTTAAAAAAGCAATTTTCTTGTTGCAATGTTTTCTTTTAGCTAAAATATGATGGACGATTATAAAATTCGGGCGCGGAAGCAAATATTTATATGATTTTTTACAAAAATAAAATCAGATTTAGCCTATTCTTGAAATGGTTATTTTTGTTAAAACATTCATATTCATGCTTTAGGACCTATACTATGGATGGTTTTAAGCATTAGACAGGCAAAAGTGACCAAAACGTGGTCCTAATCAGATAATAAACATTTAATTTTCGGGTGTCATTTTAATGAATACGTTGTATATTGTAAGCTACATGGGCTGGATTCTATAATACCTACCACACTTGAAATATCAATTTTCTTGTTGCAATGTTTTATTTTAGCTAAAATATGATGAATAATTATAAAATTCGGGCGCGGAAGCAAATATTTATATGATTTTTTACAAAAATAAAGTCAGATTTTACTGATTCTCGATGAATACGTTGTATATTGTAAGCTACATGGGCCGGGTTCTAGAATACCTCCCACACTTGAAATAGCAATTTTCTTGTTGCAATGTTTTTTTTAGCTAACATATGATGAAGAATTATAAAATTCGGCCGCGGAAGCAAATATTTATATGATTCTTTACAAAAATAAAGTCATATTTTACCTATTCTTGAAATGGATATTTTTGTTAAAACATTTATATTCATGCTTTAGGATCTATACTATGGATGGTTTTAAGCATTGGACATGCAAAAGTGACCAAAACGTGTTACTAATCGGATAATAAACATTCAATTTTCTGATGTTATTTTCATGAATACGTTGTATATTGTAAGCTACATGGGCTGGATTCTAGAATACATACCACACTTGAAATAGCAATTTTCTTGTTGCAATGTTTTCTTTTAGCTAAAATAAGATGAAAAATTATAAAATTCGGTCGCGGAAGCAAATATTTATATGATTTTTTACAAAAATAAAGACAGATTTAACCTATCCTTGATGAATACGTTGTATATTGTAAGCTACATGGGCTGGTTTCTAGAATACCTACCACACTAGAAATAGCAATTTTCTTGTTGCAATGTTTTCTTTTAGCTAAAATATGATGAAGAATTATAAAATTCGGCCGCGGAAGCAAATATTTATATGATTCTTAAAAAAATAAAGTCATATTTTACCTATTCTTGAAATAGATATTTTTGTTAAAACATTTATATTCATGCTTTAGGATCTATACTATGGATAATTTTAGCATTGGACATGCAAAAGTGACCAAAACATAGTACCAATCAGATAATAAACATTCAATTTTCGGGTGTCATTTTAATGAATACGTTGTATATTGTAAGCTACATGGGCTGGATTCTAGAATACCTACCACACTTGAAATAGCAATTTTCTTGTTGCAATGTTTTCTTTTAGCTAAAATATAATAAAGAATTATTAAATTCGGGCGCGGAAGCAAATATTTATATGATTTTTGACAAAAATAATGTCATATTTTACCTATTCTTGATGAATACGTTGTATATTGTAAACTGCATGGGCTGGATTCTAGAATACCTACCACACTTGAAATAGCTATTTTCTTGTTGCAATCTTTTCTTTTAGCTAAAATATGATGAAAAATTATGAAATTTGGGCGCGGAAGCAATTATTTATATGATTTTTTACAAAAATAAAGTCATATATTAACTATTCTTGGTGAATACGTTGTATATTGTAAGCTACATGAGCTGGATTCTAGAATACCTACCACACTTGAAATAGCAATTTTCGTGTTGCAATGTTATCTTTTAGCTAATATATGATGAAGAATTATTAAATTCGGCCGCAGAAGCAAATATTTATATGATTTTTTACTAAAATAAAGTCAGATTTTACCTAATCTTGAAATGGATATTTTTCTTAAAACATTCATATTCATGCTTTAGGATCTATACAATGGATAATTTTAGCACTGGACATACAAAAGTGACCATAACATGGTACCAATCAGATAATAAACATTCAATATTCGGGTGTCATTTTAATGAATACGTTGTATATTGTAAGCTACATGGGCTGGATTCTAGAATACCTACGACACTTGAAATAGCAATTTTCTTGTTGCAATGTTATCTTTTAGCTAAAATATGATGAAGAATTATAAAATTCGGTAGCGGAAGCAAATATTTATATGAATTTTTACAAAAATAATGTTAGATTTTACCTATTCTTGAAATGGATATTTTTGTTAAAACATTCACATTCATGCTTTAGGATCTATACTATGGATCATTTTAACATTGGACATGCAAAAGTGACCAAAACGTCGTACCAATTAAATAATAAACATTCAATATTTAGGTGGCATTTTAATGAATACGTTGCATATTGTAAGCTACATGGGCTGGATTCTAGAATACGTACGACACTTAAAATAGCAATTTTCTTGTTGCAATGTTATCTTTTAGCTAAAATATGATAAAGAATTATAAAATTCGGGAGCAGAAGCAAATATTTATATGATTATTTACAAAATTAAAGTCAGATTTTGCCTATTCTTGAAAAGGATATTTATGCTAAAACATTCATATTCATGCTTTAGGATCTATACTATGGATGGTTTTAAGCATTAGAAATGCAAAATTGACCAAAACGTCGTACTAATTAAATAATAAACATTCAATATTTGGGTGTCATTTTAATGAATAAATTGTATATTGTAAGCTATATGGGCTGGATTCTAGAATACCTACCACACTTGAAATAGCAATTTTCTTGTTGCAATGTTTTTTTTTTAGCTAAAATATGATAAAAATTTTAAAATTCTGGCGCGGAAACAAATATTGATATGATTTTTCATAAAAATAAGGTCAGATTTTATCTATCCTTGAAATAAATATTTTGTTAAAACATTCATATTAATGCTTTAGGATCTATACTACGGATGGTTTTAAGCAAAGTGACCAAAAAGTGGTACCAATCACATAATACACATTCAATTTTCGGGTGTCATTTTAATGAATACGTTGTATATTGTAAGCTACATGGGCTGGATTCTAGAATACCATTTACACTTGAAATAGCAATTTGCTTGTTGCAATGTTTTCTTTTAGCTAAAATATGATAAAGAATTATAAAATTCGGGCGCGGAAGCAAATATTTATATGATTATTTACAAAAATAAAGTCAGGTTTTACCTATTCTTAATGAATAAGATGTATATTGTAAGATACTTGGGCTGCATTCTAGAATACGTACCACACTTGAAATAGCAATTTTCTTGTTGCAATGTTTTCTATTAGTTAAAATATGATGAAGAATTATAACTCGATCCTTAAGCATGAATATGAATGTTTTAACAAAAATATCCAATTCAAGAATAGGTAAAATCTGACTTTATTTTTGTAAAAAATCATATAAGTATTTGCTTCCGCGCCCGAATTTTATAATTCTTCATCATATTTTAACTAATAGACAACATTGCAACAAGAAAGTTGCTATTTCAAGTGTGGTAGGTATTCTAGAATCCAGCACATGTAGCTCACAGTATACAACGTATTCATTAAGAAAACGTAAAATCTGACTTTATTTTTGTAAAAAACCATATAAATATTTGCTTCCGCGCCCGAAGTTTATAATTTTTCATCATGTTTTACCTAAAAGAAAACATTGCAACAAGAAAATATCTATTTCAAGTGTGGTACGTATTCTAGAATCCAGACCATGTAGCTTACAATATACAACGTATTCATTAAAATGACACTCGAAAATTGAATGTTTGTTATCTGATTCGTACCACATTTTGGACACTTTTGCATGTCCAATGCTTAAAACCATCCATAGTATAGATCCTAAAGCATTAAAATGAATGTTTTAACAAAAATACCCATTTTAAGAATAGGTAAAATCTGACTTTATTTTTGTAAAAAATCATAAAGGTATTTGCTTCCGCGCCCGAATTTTATAATTCTTCATCATATTTTAGCTAAAAGAAAACATTGCAACAAGAAAATTGCTATTTCAAGCGTGGTAGGTATTCTAGAATCCAGCCCTTGTAGCTTACAATTTACAACGTATTCATGAAAATGACACCAGAAAATTATAAGTTTATTAACTGGTTGGTACCACGGTTTGGTCACTGTTGCATGTCCAATGTTTAAAACCATTCATAGTATAGATCCTAAAGCATGAATATGAATGTTTTAACAAAAATATCCATTTCAAGAATAAGTAAAATCTGACTTTATTTTTGTAAAAAAACATATAATTATTTGCTTCCGCGCCCAAATTTTATAACTCTTCATCATATTTTAGTTAAAAGAAAACATTGCAACAAGAAAATTGCTATTTCAAGTGTGGTAAGTATTCTAGAATCCTGCCCATGTAGCATACAATATACAGCGTATTCGTCAAGAAAAGGTAAAATCTGACTTTATTTTTGTAAAAAATCATATACATCTTTGCTTCCGCGCCCGAAGTTTATCATTTTTATCATATTTTAGCTAAAAGAAAACAATGCAACAAGAAAATTGCTATTTCAAGTGTGGTAGGTATTCTAGAATCCAGCCCATGTAGCCTACAATATACAACGTATTCATTAAAATGACACCGGAAAATCGAATGTTTATTATCTGATAGATACCAAGTTTTGGTCATTTCTGCATGTCCACTACTGAAATTATTCTTAGTATATATCCTAAAGCATGAATATCAATGTTTTAACAAAAATATCCATTTCAAGTATAGGTAAAATCTGACTTTATTTTTGTAAAAAATCATATAAATATTTGCTTCCGCGCCCGAATTTTATAATTCTTCATCATATTTTAGCTAAAAGAAAACATTGCAACAAGAAAATTGCTATTTTAAGTGTGGTAGGTATTCTCGAATCCAGCCCATGTAGCTTACAATATACAACGTATTCATCAAGAAAAGGTAAAATCTGACTTTATTTTTGTAAAAAATCATATAAATATTTGCTTTCTCGCCCGAATTTTATAATTCTTCAACATATTTTAGCTAAAAGAAAACATTGCAACAAGAAAATTGTTATTTCAAGTGTCAGACGTGTGGTTCTATTCCGTGCGCGTGCAGTGTCGAAAAGTGTGTCATACAGTGTGTGCTTACAGTGCAAATTTATTTCCTGTGTTCATCGCAATGAAGTATGTCGAAGAAGATTGAAAAGTCAATAGCTAAAATAACAAAAAGAGACGGCGTCTTCTTTTTGATTCCACCTAGCGGGAAAACATCTATACCGCCAGAGCTTAAGAATGCAGCATTGGTACTTAGAAACCAGCCAAGCCCAGTAAATCAACCCGGCACATCCCCAACCAACCTAGCTATGCCTGTTAACCATTCACCACTTAGAAATTCCAATACAACACCAACTACGACTTATCCTCAGACACTTTCATCAACCAATATGCCCCCAGCCAACCCCATAACGGACGCTTCTCAGAATCCTCTCCAAACTAATACTGCAATTCCCTTTACACAGATATCCGAAATCGAAAATCAGCCTCAAACTCAAAACTCTCCTACAGGATACACCCAGATTTTTCCACCTTTATCGAACAGCGCGAACAGTAGCTCAGAATGGCAAACAGTTAAATCAAACAAAACAAATCGAAAGAGTCCAGAAATTAACAGCAGGAACGTCAGACAAAAAACTCTAACTGATTTTGTGGTAAGGATAAATACTCAAAATAGATTCCAGGAATTAACTAATCAAGACCCAGAAAATGATAATGATGACGAAAATACAGTTGAAAAACGAGAACCTAAACCGCCACCTATTTTTATTCCTGATATAATTAAATTGCAACCATTACTGGAAATATTGAACTTAGTAGCCAAGGATGATTATTTTTTAAAATCAATGTCAAACAATCAGGTTAAAGTCCAACCCCATGCATCTGAGAGTTACACAAAAATCATTAAGACCTTAACAGAGAAAAAAACGGCTTTTCATACATATCAGTTAAAACAGAAAAGAAACTTTAGAACAGTCCTAAGAAATATCCACTACTCTGCGGATATAGAATATTTGAAAACTGAAATAGAGTCGTATGGTCACAAAGTTATTAATATTCACAGTATTAAAAATTGGAAAACTAAACAGCCGCTTCCCATGTTTTATGTGGACTTAGAACAGCAGGAAAATAATAAAAAAGTATACGACATTAAATATTTATTAAACTGCAAAATTGAATTCAAACCTCCGCGAGTAAAACGACAAATCGTACAGTGTACTAATTGCCAAAGATACGGACATACCCATAACTACTGCGAGCGGCAAGCACGCTGTGTGAAATGTGGGAAAAATCATCATACATCTACGTGTGAAAAACCATCTAATATAGATGCAACCTGTGCCTTATGTGATGGAAACACCCTGCAAATTACAAAGGTTGCGAAATATACAAAGAGATTTAAAAAAGAAAATATCCCACTTTACGTACTACACAAATTACTCAACGACCTACAAATAATAATGTCAACATCCGTCCAGCACAATATGTAAACAATAACAATACATATGCAAGTGTTGCAAAAATGTCTAATCAGCAACCTACTAATATTAGTGCAAATACTGCAAAAAAATCACAGGTCGAGACGCCAGCTAATGAAATCGTTACCCCGGAAATAAACACACAAGGTAATTGTAATAAAAATCTAGAACAAATGTTATGTAAACTAATGGAACGTATGGACACAATGTTAAATATTTTAATAACATTAATTTCACAAATAAAATGAATACTCAGATGAAAATTGTATTATGGAATGCCAACGGCTTGGCTCAACATAGCCAAGAATTAAAATCATTTATTATTAACCACCAACTAGATATAATACTTATATCAGAAACTCATTTCACGAATAAAACCTACCTTAAAATACCAAATTATTCAATATATTCAACAAATCATCCTGACGGAACGGCTCATGGTGGAACTGCAATTATTGTAAAAATTCAATTAAACATTATGAACTTGTAAAATACCAGAAAGAATATTTGCAAGCCACAAATATAAAAATTGAAACGCTATCGGAATCTTTTGTAGTGTCAGCAATTTATATGCCACCGAAACATATAATTAAAAACGAAGAATGTACTACCTTTTTTAATACATTGGGAAATAAATTCATTGCTGGTGGAGATTACAATGCTAAACACCAAATTTGGGGATCGAGACTCATTACACCAAGAGGAAGAGAATTACTCAAAACTATCCAGAATAAACATTACATAACCCTTTCAACTGGAGAACCAACCTACTGGCCGACTGACCCAAATAAAATACCTGATCTACTTGACTATTTCATAGTCAGTGGAAAATCAGAAAAATATTTTAAAGTAGAATCCTGCGTAGATTTATCATCAGACCACTAACCCGTAATTCTAATATTCAGTACACAAATACCAAAAGTAGATAAACCCGCCTCTCTCTGTAATAAAAAAACGAATTGGCACAAATTCAGGAACATACTAGAAAGTAAAATCTCGTTAAATGTCAGCTTAAAATCTCAAGAAGACTTAGATAATGCTGTAGAACATTTAAGAAAATCAATTCAGGAATCTACTTGGCAATCGACCCCAATACAAAAATCTTGTAATACTGTAACAAACATACCAGCGTACATCAAACATTTAATAGCCCATAAACGGAAAATTAGAAGAATCTGGCAGACAACTCGAGACCCCGAAGTAAAAAGTAAATTAAATAAAGCCACCAAAGACTTGAAAAAAATATTGCAACAAGAAAAAAATGAAACAATTCAAAACTATCTTGAGAATTTATCAGCAACAGAAGCAAGTGACTACTCATTATGGAAAGCAACGAAAAAAATCAAACAGCCCCAACAACACATTCCACCTATTAGGAAAGAAAGCGGACTATGGGCAAGAACTGACTCTGACAAAGCTCTAGCCTTTGCAAATCACCTAACAAAAGTATTCCAACCTTTTCCACCCTCGATACCACCAGAAGATGAACAATTCATAAACAACACGTTAGAACATCCCTATTAGTTGGATTATCCTATACGACATTTTAAACCGAAGGATGTTCTCGAGATAATATGCAAACATATAAATCCAAAAAAAAACTCCCGGATACGATTTAATTTCTGGAAAAATTTTAAGACAACTCCCATTTAAAGCAATCATTCTTATAACTTATATATTTAACACAATCTTAAGACTTGGAGTTTTTCCATCACAATGGAAAGTAGCTCAAATTATTCTTATACACAAACCAGGGAAACCCGCTGAGGAAACATCGTCCTATCGTCCAATAAGTTTACTACCTGTACTTTCAAAAGTATTTGAAAATCTTTTCATCACAAGACTGGAGCCCATACTTATGCGAAGAAAATTAATTCCTGATCATCAGTTTGGCTTCCGAAAACAAAACTCAACTATTGAGCAGGTTCATAAAGTAGTCGACGTAATAAACAAAACATTTGAAAGAAAACACTACTGTTCAGCAGCTTTTATAGATGTTTCGCAAGCGTTCGATAAAGTGTGGCATATTGGCCTGCTATATAAATTAAAAAGTAACATCCCTCATACCTTCTATCGAATCCTAGAATGCGATCTAACAAACAGATATTTTACAGTAAAATACAAAGAAGAATGTAGTCCATTATACCCAATCAAATCAGGAGTACCCCAAGGTAGCGTTCTTGGACCTATTCTCTACCTCATTTACACGGCTGATATTCCAACAACTCCAAATTCTACAGTTGCCACATTTGCTGATGACACAGCAATCCTAGCTTGTCATAAAAATTCAGCAGAGGCCTCACATCTTCTTCAAATACAGCTTAAAAAAATCGAAAAGTGGCTAAAAATCTGGAGAATAAAAGCCAACGAAACCAAATCAGTCCATGTAACCTTTACCTTGAATAAAAGTACGTGTCCTGTGGTAACACTCAATAACCAACCGCTACCGCAAACTGAAGAAACAAGATATCTAGGAATACATCTTGATAAAAGACTAACATGGCGTAAACACATCTTCTCAAAAAGAAAACAACTGGGACTAAAATTCAGGCAGCACTATTGGCTATTAAGTAGAACTTCAAAACTGTCACTGGAAAACAAACTACTGATATATAAAAGCATCTTTAAACCAGTCTGGACGTATGGAATACAACTGTGGGGAACAGCAAGCAACTCCAATATTGAAATACTTCAACGCTTTCAATCTAAGTGCCTCCGAACAATTACAAATGCTCCTTGGTATGTGTCAAATGTAAACATCCACAGAGACCTCAACATGTGTACAGTGAAAGAAACAATCGAACAATTTAGTACCAAATATCTTAAAAGACTTGAAGCCCACCCAAACACAAGTGCAGTGAAATTGTTAGACAGCAGTGAGGACATACGACGATTAAAACGTTTTAAACCATTAGATTTAGTAGATAGATTTAACTAACATTATATAGTTAATATTTCGAGTTTTTGTCAGTGGACAAATGCTCCTCATGTAATTCATTTGCTGTTATATTTTTATTTATTATTTTATATTTAGATAGATTGTAAAATTCTTAGAAGATACAAAAAAAAAATATTAAGTGTGGTAGGTATTCTAGAATGCAGCCCATGTAGCTTACAATATACAACGTATTCATTAAAATGACACCCGAGAATTGAATGTTTATTATCTGATTGGTACCACGTTTTGGTCACCTTTGCATGTCCAATGGTTAAAACCACCCATAGTATAGATCCTAAACCATGAATATGAATGTTTTAACAAAAATATCCATTTCAAGAATAGGTAAAATCTGACATTATTTTTGTAAAAAATCATATAAATATTTGCTTCCGCGCCCGAATTTCATAATTCTTCATCATATTTTAGCTAAAAGAAAACATTGTAATAAGAAAATTGCTATTTCAAGTGTGGTAGGTTTTCTAGAATCCAGCCCATGTAGTTTACAATATACAACGTATTCATCAAAAATAGGTACAATCTGACTTTATTTTTGTTAAAAATCATATAAATATTTGCTTCCGTGCTCGAATCACATAATTCTTCATCATATTTTAGCTAAAAGAAAACATTGCAACAAGAAAATTGCTATTACAAGTTTGGTAGGTATTCTAGAATCCAGCCCATGTAGCTTACAATATACAAGGTATTCATTAAAATGACACCCGAAATTTGAATGTTTATTATCTGATTGATACCAAGTTTTGGTCACTTTTGCATGTCCACTGCTAAAATTATCCATAGTATAGATCCTAAAGTATGAATATGAATGTTTTAACAAAAATATCCATTTCAAGAATAGGTAAAATCTGACATTATTTTTGTAAAAAAAAATATAAATATTTACTTCCGCGCCCGAATTTTTTTAATTCTTAATCATATTTTAGCTAAAAGAAAACATTGCAGCAAGAAAATTGCTATTTTAAGTGTGGTAGGTATTCTGGAATCCATCCCATTTAGCTTACAATATACAACGTATTCATCAAGACAAGGTAAAATCTGACTTTATTTTTGTAAAAAATCATATGAATATTTGCTTTCACGCCTGAATTTTATAATTCTTCAACATATTTTAGCTAAAAGAAAACATTGCAACAAGAAAATTGTTATTTCAAGTGTGGTAGGTATTCTAGAATGCAGCCCATGTATCTTACAATATACAAAGTATTCATTAAAATGACACCCGAGAATTGAATGTTTATTATCTGATTGGTACCACGTTTTGGTTACTTTTGCATGTCCAGTGGTTAATACCATGAATAGTATAGATACTATAGCATGAATATGAATGTTTTAACAAAAATATCTATTTCAAGAATAGGTAAAATCTGACATTATTTATGTAAAAAATCATATAAATATTTGCTTCCGCGCCCGAATTTCATAATTCTTCATCATATTTTAGCTAAAAGAAAACATTGTAATAAGAAAATTGCTATTTCAAGTGTGGTAGGTTTTCTAGAATCCAGCCCATGTAGTTTACAATATACAACGTATTCATCAAAAATAGGTACAATCTGACTTTATTTTTGTAAAAAATCATATAAATATTTGCTTCCGTGCTCGAATCACATAATTCTTCATCATATTTTAGCTAAAAGAAAACATTGCAACAAGAAAATTGCTATTACAAGTTTGGTAGGTATTCTAGAATCCAGCCCATGTAGCTTATAATATACAACGTATTCATTAAAATGACACCCGAAATTTGAATGTTTATTATCTGATTGATACCAAGTTTTGGTCACTTTTGCATGTCCACTGCTAAAATTATCCATAGTATAGATCCTAAAGTATGAATATGAATGTTTTAACAAAAATATCCATTTCAAGAATTGGTAAAATCTGACATTATTTTTGTAAAAAAAAATATAAATATTTACTTCCGCGCCCGAATTTTATAATTCCTAATCATATTTTAGCTAAAAGAAAACATTGCAGCAAGAAAATTGCTATTTTAAGTGTGGTAGGTATTCTGGAATCCAGCCCATTTAGCTTACAATATACAACGTATTCATCAAGACAAGGTAAAATCTGACTTTATTTTTGTAAAAAATCATATAAATATTTGCTTTCACGCCTGAATTTTATAATTCTTCAACATATTTTAGCTAAAAGAAAACATTGCAACAAGAAAATTGTTATTTCAAGTGTGGTAGGTATTCTAGAATGCAGCCCATGTAGCTTACAATATACAAAGTATTCATTAAAATGACACCCGAGAATTGAATGTTTATTATCTAATTGGTACCACGTTTTGGTTACTTTTGCATGTCCAATGGTTAATACCATGAATAGTATAGATACTATAGCATGAATATGAATGTTTTAACAAAAATATCCATTTCAAGAATAGGTAAAATCTGACATTATTTATGTAAAAAATCATATAAATATTTGCTTCCGTGCCCGAATTATATAATTTTTCATCATATTTTAGCTAAAAGAAAACATTGCAACAAGAAAATTGCTATTACAAGTGTGGTAGGTTTTCTAGAATCCAGCCCATGTAGCTTACAATTTACAACGTATTCATTAAAATGACAGCCGAAAATTGAATGTTTATTATCTGTTCGGTACCACGTTTTCGTCAGTTTTGTATGTCCAATGCTAAAACTAACCATAGTGTAGATCCTAAAGCATGAATACGAATGTTTTAACAAAAATATCCATTTCAAGAATAGGTAAAATCTGACTTTATTTTTGTAAAAAATCATATAAATATTTGCTTCTGCGCCCGAATTTTATAATTTTTCGTCATATTTTAGCTAGAAGAAAATATTGCAACAAGAAAATTGCTATTGCAAGTGTGGTAGGTATTTTAGAATCCAGCCCACGTAGCTTACAATATACAACGTATTCATTAAAAATAGGTAAAATCTGACTTTATTTTTGTAGAAAATCATATAAATATTTGTTTCCGCGCCTAAATTTTATAATTCTTCATCATATTTTAACTAAAAGATAATATTGAAACAAGAAAGCTGCTATATCAAGTGTGGTAGATATTTTAGAATCCAGCACATGTAGCATACAATATACAACGTATTCATCAAGAATAGGTAAAATCTGACTATGATTTTGTAAAAAATCACATAAATATTTGCTTGCGCGCCCGAATTATATAATTCGTCATCATATATTAGCTAAAAAAAAAACATTGCAACAAAAAATTGCTATTTTAAGTGTGGTAGGTATTCTAGAATCTAGCCCATGAAGCTTACAATATACAACGTATTCATCAAGAATAGGTAAAATCTGACTTTTTTTTATAAAAAATCATATAAATATTTGCTTCCGCGCCCGAATTTTATAATTTTTTATCATATTTTAGCTAAAAGAAAACATTGCAACAAGAAAATTGATATTTCAAGTGTGGCAGGTATTCTAGAATCCAGCCCATGTAGCTTAAAAATATACAACCTATTCATTAAAATGACACCCAAAAATTGAATGTTTATTATCTGATTGGTACCAAGTTTTGGTCACTTTTGCGTGTCCAATGCTTAAAACCATCCATAGTATAGATCCTAAAGCATAAATATGAATGTTTTAACAAAGATATCTATTTCAAGAATAGGTAAAATCTGACTTAATTTTTGTAAAAAATCATATAAATATTTGTTTCCGCGCCCGAATTATATAATTCTTCATCATATTTTAGCTAAAAGAAAACATTGCAACAAGAAAATTGCTATTTCAAGTGTGGTAGGTTTTCTAGAATCCAGCCTATGTAGATTACATAATACAACGTATTCATCAAGAATAGGTAAAATCTGACTATATTTTTGTAAAATTTTTTATAAATATTTGCTTCCGCGCCTGAATTTTGTAATTCTTCATCATATTTTAGCTAAAAGAAAACAATGCATCAAGAAAATTGCTATTTCAAGTTTTGTAGGTATTCTAGAATCCAGCCCATGTAGCTTATAATATACTACGTACTCATCAAGAAAAGGTAAAATCTGACTTTATTTTTGTAAAAAATCATATAAATATTTGCTTCCGCGCCCGAATTTTATAATTTTCCATCATATTTTAGATAAAAGAAAACATTGCAACAAGAAAATTGCTATTTCAAGTGTGGTAGGTATTCTATAATCCAGCCCATGGAGCTTACAATATACAACGTATTCATCAAGAAAAGGTAAAATCTGACTTTATTTTTGCAAAATATCATTTAATATTTGCTTCCGCGCCAGAATTTCATAATATTTTCTCTAAAAGAAAACATTGCAACAAGAAAATTGCTATTTCAAGTATGGTAGGTATTCTATAATCCAGCCCATGTAGCTTACAATATACAACGTATTCATCAAGAATAGGTAAAATCTGACTTTATTTTTGTAAAAAATCATATAAATATTTCTTTCTGCGCCCGAATTTTATAATTCTTCATCATATTTAAGCTAAAAGAAAACATTGCTACAAGAAAATTGCTATTTCAAGTGTGGTAGTTATTCTAGAATCCAGCCCATCGAGCTTACAATATACATCGTATTCATCAAAAAAAGGTAAAATCTGACTTTATTTTTGTAAAAAATCATATAAATATTTGCTTTCGTGCTCGGATTTTATAATTCTTCATCATATTTTAGCTAAAAGAAAACATTGCAACAAGAAAATTGCCATTATAAGAGTGGTAGGTATTCTAGAATCCAGCCCATCGAGCTTACAATATACATCGTATTCATCAAGAAAAGGTAAAATCTGACTTTATTTTTGTAAATAATCATATAAATATTTGCTTCCGCGCCTGAATTTTATAATTTTTCATCATATTTTAGCTAAAAGAACACATTGCAACAAGAAATTTGCTGTTTCAAGTGTGGTAGGTATTCTAGAATCCAGGCAATGTAGCTTACAATATACAACGTATTCATCAAGAATAGGTAAAATCTGACTTTATTTTTGTAAAAAATCATATAAATATTTCTTTCTGCGCCCGAATTTTATAATTCTTCATCATATTTAAGCTAAAAGAAAACATTGCTACAAGAAAATTGCTATTTCAAGTGTGGTAGTTATTCTAGAATCCAGCCCATCGAGCTTACAATATACATCGTATTCATCAAGAAAAGGTAAAATCTGACTTTATTTTTGTAAAAAATCATATAAATATTTGCTTTCGCGCTCGAATTTTATAATTCTTCATCATATTTTAGCTAAAAGAAAACATTGCAACAAGAAAATTGCCATTATAAGAGTGGTAGGTATTCTAGAATCCAGCCCATCGAGCTTACAATATACATCGTATTCATCAAGAAAAGGTAAAATCTGACTTTATTTTTGTAAATAATCATATAAATATTTGCTTCCGCGCCTGAATTTTATAATTTTTCATCATATTTTAGCTAAAAGAACACATTGCAACAAGAAATTTGCTGTTTCAAGTGTGGTAGGTATTCTAGAATCCAGGCAATGTAGCTCACAATATACAACGTATTTATCAAGAATAGGAAAAATCTGACATTATTTATGTAAAAAATCATATAAATATTTGCTTCCGCGCCCGAATTTTATAATTCTTTATTATATTTTAGCTAAAAGAAAACATTGCAACAAGAAAATTGCTATTACAAGTGTGGTAGGTATTCTAGAATCCAACCCATGTAGCTTACAATATACAACGTATTCATTAAAATGACACCTGAAAATTAAATGTTTATTATCTGATTGGTACCAGGGTTTGGTCACTTTTGCATGTCCAATGCTTAAAACCATCCATAGTATAGATCCTAAAGCATTAATATGAATGTTTTAACAAAAATATCCATTTCAAGAATAGGTAAAATCTGACTTTAATTTTGTAAAAAATCATATAAATATTTGCTTCCGCGCCCGAATTTTATAATTCTTCATTATGATTTAGCTAAAAGAAAACATTGCAACAAGAAAATTGCTATTTCAAGTGTAATAGGTATTCTAGAATCCAGCCCATGTAGCTTACAATATACAACGTATTTATCAAGAATAGGTAAAATCTGACTATATTTTTGTAAAAAATGATATAAATATTTGCTTCCGCGCCCGAATTTTATAATTGTTCATCATATTTTAGCTAAAAGAAAACATTGCAACAAGAAAATTGCTATTTCAAGTGTGGTAGGTATTCTAGAATCCAGCACATGTAACTTACAATATACAACGTATTCATCAAGAAAAGGTAAAATCTGACTTTATTTTTGTAAAAAATCATATAAATATTTGCTTCCGCGCCTGAATTTTATAATTCTTCATCATACTTTAGCTAAAAGACAACATTGCATCAAGGAAATTTCTATTTCAAGTGTGGTAGGTATTCTAGAAACCAGCCCATGTAGCTTACAATATACAACGTATTTTTAGAAAAGGTAAAATCTGACTTTATTTTTGTAAAAAATCATATAAATATTTGCTTCCGCGCCCGAATTTTATAATTTTTCACCATATTTTAGCTAAAAGAAAACATTGCATCAAGAAAATTGCTATTTCAAGTGTGGCAGGTATTCCAGAATCCAGCCTATGTAGTTTAAAATGTACAACGTAGTCAATATAATGACACCCGAAAATTAAATGTTTATTATCTGATTGGTACCAGGGTTTGGTCACTTTTGCATGTCCAATGCTTAAAACAATCCACAGTATAGATCCTAAAGCATGAATATGAATGTTTTAACAAAAATATCTATTTCAAAAATAGGTAAACTCTAAATTTATTTTTGTAAAAAACCATATAAATATTTGCTTCCGCGTCCAAATTTTATAATTCTTCATCATATTTTAGCTAAAAAAAAAATTGCAACAAGAAAATCGCTATTTCAAGTATGGTAGGTATTCTAGAATCCAGCCCATTTAGCTTACAATATACAACGTATTCTTTAAAATGACACCCGAAAATTGAATGTTTATTATCTGAATAGTACCACGTTTTGGTCACTTTTGCATGTCAAATGCTAAAATTATCCATAGTATAGATCCTAAAGCGTGAAAATGAACGTTTTAACAAAAATATCCATTTCAAGAATACTTAAAATCTCACTTTATTTTTGTAAAATATCATATAAATATTTGCTTTCGCGCCCGAATTTTATAATTCATCATCATATTTTAGCTAAAAGAATACATTGCATCAAGAAAATTGCTATTTCAAGTGAAGTAGACATTCCAGAATCCAGCCCATGTAGCTTACAATATACAACGTATTCATCAAGAAAAGGTAATATCTGACTTTATTTTTGCAAAAAATCATATAAATATTTGCTTCCGCGCCCGAATTTTGTAATTCTTTATAATATTTTAGCTAAAAGAAAACATTGCAACAAGAAAATCGCTATTTCAAGTATGGTAGGTATTCTAGAATCCAGCCCATTTAGCTTACAATATACAACGTATTCTTTAAAATGACACCCGAAAATTGAATGTTTATTATCTGAATAGTACCACGTTTTGGTCACTTTTGCATGTCAAATGCTAAAATTATCCATAGTATAGATCCTAAAGCGTGAAAATGAACGTTTTAACAAAAATATCCATTTCAAGAATACTTAAAATCTCACTTTATTTTTGTAAAATATCATATAAATATTTGCTTCCGCGCCCGAATTTCATAATTCTTCATCATATTTTAGCTAAAAGAAAACATTGTAATAAGAAAATTGCTATTTCAAGTGTGGTAGGTTTTCTAGAATCCAGCCCATGTAGTTTACAATATACAACGTATTCATCAAAAATAGGTACAATCTGACTTTATTTTTGTAAAAAATCATATAAATATTTGCTTCCGTGCTCGAATCACATAATTCTTCATCATATTTTAGCTAAAAGAAAACATTGCAACAAGAAAATTGCCATTTCATGTGTGGTAGA